>CM032335.1:34763787-35457201 GCA_019022515.1 Quercus aquifolioides | reverse complement strand
AAAAAAAAAAAAATCAAGAGTTAAATACTCATTTAGAATACAGGCCATGTCATATTGTATTAGAAAAAATTGTATAACGGTTTTGTTTAGAGAAATGATATGTCTACAACATTTTTACAACAAATCCTAAGTGGCGCAAGTTGTTACTGGTTGTTATTGTTGGGGTAAAAAAGTAATCTTAGTGTTAGTTTTAAATTTGAACCAATAACAACTAACCACTTGTGATTTGTTGTAAAATTATTGTAGACGTAGCATTTCTCTTTTGTTTATACCAACCATATCCTGCCTATTGAGTTGTGACATTTTGTATGGTTTATTTTACAGTTCTTGAAAATTATTTGAAATAATTATATCTAAAAAAATGCAAAATTTTAAAATGGTGTATTTCAAAAAATACAATTTCACAATTATCATGGAGTTATAAGCTAAAATTATATCTAATCTATAAATAATAATAATAATACAATTTCAAATCATTGTACCAAATTGGCACTAAATGCAATATATATATATTATATATTTTTTTTTTTTGAGTAGAAACGATAATAGACTTTACTAATGTAAATCACTTTGTACAATGAAGAAGAGAAAAGATGAGCATTCTTCTAACCAAACAATGGTCTCCTCTTTCTCTTTTGCAGCATTAGCTAAAACTACTGCAACATAATTACATCGTAAAGGTGTACTAACAAAAGAAATAAAAACAAAACTATCTCTAATAATTGAAATGTCTTCAAGGATCCAAGCAACCTCTAAAGAGCATGTTCTGTCTAGTTTTCTCATTAATCACCTAAAACCATCCCTATCCAGCTTAATTTCAGAAGAAAGAGAAGTTTGGGATCTTTTTCACTAACTAAGCAGTGAAACTCCTGTATTGCCTCAGGATCCCAAGCCCACGGCAGTTAAGGCTTAGGATTTTCATGGAGGATGATAGGGAGGGACAGTACCCCCAAAGACCGGTTGGTCACTTTCTATTGCTAGTTTTTTGTGAATTGGAGATTCTGATGAAGATGATTCTGAGTTGGATCGTTTGAATGGGAGTGCAGCAAAGACTTCTTGTTATCTTCAGAGGATGAAATAGGATTTGAATTTAATTTGAAGCAACCGTTTCCAAGATTGAAGACTTGTTTTAATATGACCCAAGAATCCTCAGTAATATTTGGGGATAACTCCATTTCAATATCACAGTTTGAAAAATCCCCATTTGAATTTTTAAATCCCATCTCCTTCGAATTTTTTGAACTTGAATCAGATCCAAAAAATATTTCATCAACACCTAAGTGTTGTGGGCTATGGTACGGGTGTGTTGAGGGGTTTTTGGATGAATTACTTTCCTTAGAAGTGGGGATAAGGTTTTCTGAAACTAATCCCATTTATGGCATGGGATATATCCGAAAAATTCTGTTGTGGATTCTCTGTCAAATTGTTTTGAAAATATTGGATATGGATTTTTCAAGATTCAGTGGACGAGTGTTTTGCTCATCATTTGAATTCAAAAATGGATTATGAGATTCTGAGATTACCTTGCTAACTGAGAATCTTGCAATTTCATCCAACGGACTGCTCTATTTCTGGAGAACTTTTTGGTCGGTAGTGAGCTTTGCAGTCGATGGGAAAATGGAACAAGCTCCTTATCACTGTCATCCCCATTAGATTCCTGAGATTCTTCACCCTGGCTTCTCTGGGTTTGGACTGATTGTGAAAGTTTTTCCCCCTATTGGCCTTAGAACCCACAGCACGAAGCCAAGGACCAAATTGATAGTCATCCTCCTCTGAAGAAATACACCCTTTCTTGGCATGTTGACACTCACGCTCTTGATGTCCCAAAATTCCACACCTATAACAATAAATAGGGAGCCTCTCATATTTGAAATACACCCACCCTTTTTCCATACCTTCAATATGGATCATCTTACCCCTCATTAAAGGTTTTGTAATATCTATATCCATTCTAATATGAAGAAAAGGACCCCAAGCAAGGCCACTCTTAGGAGCATCAACCAAAATAGGAATTCCAATTTCATTCAACAGTTGAGTTCATACTTTTGATTGGGATATCAAAAACCAAAATCCAAAAGGAGGAGTGTTGAAAGGAAACTTTGTCGGGGCTAACATCACCATTGAACCATTTCAATAGAACGAGTCTCTTATCAAAAGACCACGACTCTTGTCTAAAATATCATTCATATGTTCCTCGGTGACCAAGATTGCCAAAAATAAATTGTTCCCCACTTCTTTGATAGTTACACGATGAGGACCTCTCCACAACTGTTGAAGGGTGGTCTTGAATGCCTCCTTATTAAAATCTCTATTGGTTTGCAACTTGAACAAGAGGCTGAATTGAGCTTGTTCTTTAGATTGGGCTACATCCTGAGAGTTTACTGACAAAACACCTTTTTCATATTCAGAAAGATTAAATTTCTTCCATAGTTCCTCCAAAGCCGCGTCCATATTAAAGACAGTGAAGATTAAGACTGAGAAAAATAAGGCGAAAAGCACATTTTGGTCCCTACATTTTAAGGGTATTTCCGTTTTGGTCCCTAAGTTTTATTTTTACCGCTTTTAGTCCCTATTCTGAAAAACGGGTTCCATTTTAGTCCCTGCCGTTACATCATAAACATTTGGCTGATGTGGCAAACGGCATTGATAAAAAATGATAAAATAATATCTACAGTAACCTTGGATGGTCACTGTTAGTTACTCCCCGCCGTGTAGTCACGTGCCCCTCCGTAACCCAAATAAAACCCCAAATCACGCCAATACCAAATAGAAATCCCTAACCCCCAAATTTCCTCAGCTCCGCTCATCAGTCACAACACAGATTGAAGTCCCTCACCAGTCACGAATTAATCCATACATCTTCAAATCAATTGCTCCTCGCTCACCACACAGCAGAAAACCATCTTCAAATCAACTGCTTTCCATGGATTCAAGCTCGATGTCGTCGAGTGGAAGCTTGAGGAAAAGGGGCCCAACCCGATGCTTCTGCTCGGAGAAACCCATTTTGGTCGTTTCGTGGACACCTGACAACCCTAGAAGAAGGTTCTACGGGTGTCCAAATTACTGGGTAAGGTAGTGATTTTGTCTGGGTTTTAATATTTTCTGGGTTTTAATATTTTTTGGGTAAGGTCGTTTTGTGTAATGTTTTTAAATTTCTATATAGTTTCTGGGTTTTAAAATTTGTTCTGGGTAAGGTCGTTTCGTGTAACGTTTTTAAATTTCTTGTTTTTAAATTTCGATATAGTTTCTGGGTTTTTAAATTTCTAAATTTCTATATAGTTTCTGGGTTTTTCTGGGTTATTTCTCTTAGTTCTAAGACCTTCATTTTGATCTTAAACTAACACAGCTTCATAATATTTGACAACCAAATTCTTTTGCTAATTCGTAGAAAAAAAGTAGATAACAAATTTTTTTCCTTCTTCATTTCTTTGCTAATCTGTCTTGGGAACCCAGAATTTCTTTTCTTAAATAAATAAAAAAATTAAAATTTGGTTTTCTCAGCTGACAATATAAATTTGGTTTTCTTGTATTTTGCTAATACAAGTGTTGGAATATTGTGCTAATACTATTTGCTAATACTATTTGTTAATGGGTTTTGCTAATAAGGTAGTATTTGCTGGTAAGGTAATACTATTTGTTCTTGTTTTTCATGATTTTGGTTGAAGATATGATGGGTTTGATCTGCCCCTTGGGTGTCAGGTTGGACGCAAGTGTAAATTTTTTCAGTGGCGTGATGATGAAATCTGCGAGCGTGGCAAGGTGCTGATTCCGGAGCAGAGGCAACGGATTTTGACCCTTGAAGCCATTGTAGGCTACAGGAAGAGAGAGAAGAGGCTGCTCATTTGCCTGGGGCTGTCTCTGGTGATAAGTGGGATGCTACTCTGTATGATGCTTCTTTTGGTTGGCTAAATAGGTGGGGGGGAAAATGGGTCATTAGGTGGGTAGGTATTAGTGGAAAAAGGCCTGAATTTGGTGTTGGCATGTGTTGGTATGTATTAGTGGAAAAATGCCATAATTTGTGTTGGTATGTATTAGTGGGAGAAGGCCTGATTTTTGGTGTAATTATCTATGTAATCCAAGACTTTAGCAATGGAATATGGTATGTTTAATTAATCTGTGATTTGTGTACCAATCTATTACATTGTTGTGAAGTGTTTGTGCAGTTTGAACAGTGCCTTAAAAGGGTTATAACAAAATTTGAATGGAGACAGCAATTTCATATTAACTGTGCAATTTGACACTGCAATTTGAGTCTGCCAAGCAAGAAAATGGAGCTGATTGCACAAACATCAGATGGCATAAACTGCATAATTTACTAAACTGCATAAACTGGAACTCCAATGCTCACATTGATTGACTTACATTTATTACACTGCATAATTTACATTCATTAATCCATACATCATTAAACTGCATAAAACATACATCATTAAACTGCATAAAACTACATTCATTACATATTAAACTGCATAAAACATACATAGACTATGTAATACATTGGCTACTGCCCAGCACACTGCATAAAAGCTACACTGGCTACTGCCCAGCACACTTCCCAGCACACTTCCCTGCATAATCACCAAACTTCCCAGCACATTAAACTGAATATTACCTGCATAGACTATGTAATACACTCAAGCTTCATCCAAAAGACATGAGTTTAAGCCTTTTAAAAATTAAAGCTAAAAACCAGCAAATCTGAATAATGGAAGCTGAATCATCACAATATTACCAATAATCAAAATAATTACAAAATATTTAACACCAATGACTGTTTTGGGTGTACCACAATAATTACAAAATGTAGGACAAAGTCTACCAAGCACATTCATACAAAAAAAAGACTTGGTCAGCCATCATATAAGTATACCAAAATGCCAATTGTTTTAGCAGTTACATAAACATATGAAGAGTGCTTTCAACATATAGCACAACAAAAAAAAAAGGTCCTGCTTCAGCTTGCTATCTGTTTTTCAGTAGTGACTGCACCTCTCTTCCTCTGTCTTGTTGGTCTTGGATTGGATTGGTTATCAGTGGGGGGTGGAGGTGCACTTGTGGTCACATCCTTGGCTGGTTGTGCACTGCCTATAGCTGGGCTGTTTGCATGACCATCCTTGGCTGCCTGCAAGCACAAGCACAACAACAATTAATAGTTTGCCAACTGAAAAACAAAACAATGGAGATATTGAAGTCAAGATAGTATATTTACCCTCCTAGTGGTCCTACTGGCTTGGGATGCACTTCCAGGCAAGGAAGAGTTCCCTCCTACTTCTCCCTTGCAGCTCCTCTTGTTGTGTCCTAATTTCCCACAGCTCTTGCATTGTTTTGAGATGCCTAGACCTCTATTTTTTCTGTGACTTCTAGGTTTATCAGGCTCTAGTGCCCTCTTCTTCTTAGGCCTACTAGGAGGTCTCCTCTTGATAGGGGGTTGCACAGGTGGTAGTCCACTAGGTCTCCACATATTCTGGCCATTGATGGGCTCTATAATGGGTTCATAGCAATCAATGTAAGTAGTCCTTTTGTAGCAAGCGTTGACATACTTTTCAGCATCTTCTCTGCTGAAAAATATACAAGAAATGGCATGGCAACATGGCATGCCAAGTATGTCCCACTTCCTACAGCTACACTTCTTCTCTTCCAAGTCCACAATGAAACTCTCCAGCCCATTCTTCACTTCAAACTTCGTATGACCAGCCCAACATGCTATCCACTTGCTGCATGCCAACTTCTCCTTGTACACCTTTCCTTATCTTAGGACACAACTCAGATTCCACCTTCATAATCATTTCTCTGTTTGCTTGAAATCTAGTCATCAAATATAGCCTAATACATTCAAGCTGCAAGCACATAGAGAGAAATAGAGAATTAATCATTCATGAATTACACAGGTCTATGGATCATAATGCAGATGAAAGGGAGAATTATGCATACCATGGTAATTATAGGTTTGCTCCTGAACTTAACTAACATGCTGTTGAAGCTTTCACACATGTTGTTCAAGACGGTGTCACTCTGGCCATCACTTGTGAACATGTGCCGAGCCCAGATAGTTGTTGAGTGAGACTGCAGCCATTTGAATGCATCTTCATCCACCTCCTTTAGCTCATTCATTGCCCTCTCAAATGCTTGCTGATAGGTAGCCTTGGCTGCTTTCCAAAAAAGGTCTCTAATAAGGACACCAGGATGATGTTTCCTCAAATTATTGTATAAATGTTTGCAGCAGATCCTGTGCTCGTACTGTGGCCAATTGTCAACAAAGGTGTTCACCAACCCCTGCAAAGCACATTATTTAATTCAGCAAGCAATGAAGCAACCATCAACTACAATTAATTCAACAAGCAATAAATCTACCATCATACCTTCTGCTGGTCAGATATGAACACCCATTTGTTGTCATCTCCTATGTCAGCAAGCAATAAATTAAGAAACCATGTCCAAGTGTCCTTTGTTTCAGCCTCAACTACTGCATATGCTAAGGGAAAGTATTCATCATTGGATCTCTACCAACAGCACACATCAACTGACCACCTGTCTTGGTCTTCAAATGGCATGCATCTAGACCAATGATTGGCCTGCACCTTGCCAAGAAGCCTTTCTTGCAACATTCCAGGCAGATGTAGATTCTTTTAAAATATGGCAGCCTAGTTGCCAAGGCATGCTCAGCTACCAAATCACCATCATTATAAGTATGCACCTTCATCAATACTGTGCTCCCAGGACTGCACCTTCTCAACTCATTACAGTACTCCCATAGTTGGTGACTGTGCAGTGTGGGCCCCATCAACAGCATCTTGAGCTTTTTCTCTAGCCCTACTTGCCTTGCCTGCACTTATGTTAACCACATACTTCTCATGCACAGCATCCTGAATGTCCTTAAGCTTTATGTCAGGTTGTCTCCTAACCCTCTTTGCTAACTTTTTCCCAATGTATGATGCTGTGCACCTTGGATTTCTATAACTTCTGCTGCATGTGTGTTCCATGTTCAATGTTTTCAATCTAAAACTCTTCTCCCTTGGCACCTTTGCAAGGTAGGCAACAAAGTTGCACCCTGGCTGGCATCGGGCTCTCACTCTCACCAAGTCATTTTTCACAAATTTTATACCCCAACCACCAGCAACTGCATAATCAGTTATAGCATCTTTAAATTGTTTAGTTGAGATGAACAACATGTCCTTCTCAAACCTAAGGTGCTCAGCTTTGGCTACTGGCCTAAAGATTGGGTATTTGCTTTTCCTAATAGAATTGTCAACCTCTGCTTCTTGAATGTCATCATCACTTGAATCATCACCATCCTCACTGCTTGATGATGATTCGTCAAGGCTAAGCAGCTCCTCACTCTCATAGTCAGAATTCATGACACCACCACCCATTTGTCCTGGTTCAACCTCATCATCTTCAGCTTGATTGTCCCAACTATCAGTACTATCTTCACCAATATTTACTGGTTGAATTTCTGGCTCTTCTTCTAAGTCACTCCTCTCATCCTCACTACCCTCACTACCCTCACTACTCTCCTCAACTTGGTCATCAACAACTGGTGCTTTGCCAGCCCTCCTAGCACAAACCTGCTCAGCATCTACCTCATGTGGCTCACCATGGTCAACATTAGTAAATTCAGCATTATCATGACCTCCAAATTGTGAAAAATCAAGTCTGTACTCTTCATCACCATACTCAGCATACTCAGCATCTACACCTACACCTACACCTTCTAGTTCACTATCAGGTACTTCAACTGGTTCATGCACTGGATGCTCCACAAACACATGAATCTCCCCATATCCCTTTACCAAATCAGTCATGAACATAGCAGCATCATCATCAACCACCTGATGGAAATTTGCGTGCTCTGGGTTCACACCAGGCATTTTATACCATAACTTATCTACTTCAGTGTAGCCAAACTCCCTACAAATACTCTCCATTTCTACTTTTGACCACTTATCTGGGTCTCAATTATCCACTACATCAATTGTCCCTCCCACATACACTTGAGGGTCCCACATGAAATGCCCACCATGGTGGACATGTAGATTAAAAAACTCATCCATCCTGCATGCAAGTTACGGGCAGAAAACAGAATGAAAAAAGATATCCACTTTTTGAAATTAATAATACTTTGTTAGGCTAATAAACAAATAAAAAAGCATACAATACCGACAACCCATTCACATGGACCCAGCCACTTCTTGAAAAGCAAGACACGATACACACAATCAATGCAAATACCAACACAAAGATATCAAGGTCAATATAGTGGTCCCTAATAAACAATAGTGGCACACAATACAGACAAAAAACCACAAATGCCAACAAAAATACAGTCAGTATTGTGGTCCCTGATAAACAAAAGTAAAACAAAAAGTAAACAAACAGAGCTGCAAATACCAAAAGCAACACATAACAGCCAAACAATGCAAATCCCAAAAATATTCCACTATCACAGTCAGTATTATGTCCACTACAAAAGCTATAAAGGGAGAGAGGAAGAGAGAGAGAGTGAGACACAACGAGAGAGATAAATCAGAGAGATTGAAATTTCAGAGCAATAACAAAACACAACATTTCAAAATACCCAAATTCTCAAAACCCAACAGCTGAGATTCAGATGGCATTCATAACACAGAGAGAGAAAGACATAACGAGAGAGAGAGAGAGAGAGAGAGAGTTGGAGAGAAATAATACCTTCGCAGCTCAGCACAAACACTCTGAAGCTCTGTGATTATGCTTGCCGATTTGTGGGTTTTTTGTGCAAATCTATGGTTTGTGATGAGCAACGGGTAAGGTAAGAGATTAGGGATTGCACAAATCTATGGGTCTTGCCGTCATGTGTGTTCAAGTGTGAATAGCATCATTTTGGGTTTTATTTGGGTTAGGGAGGGTTACGTTCTGATCAAAAAAAAAAAAAAAAAAAAAAAAAAAAAAGGGAGGGTCACGTGAGGGACACGTGACTACTAAGGGCGGGGAGTAACTAACAGTGACCATCCAGGTTACTGTAGCTATTATTTTATCATTTTTTATCAATTCCGTTTGCTACGTCAGCAAAATCCGTTTATGATGTAACGGCAGGGACTAAAATGGAACCCGTTTTTCAGAATAGGGACTAAAAGCGGTAAAAATAAAACTTAGGGACCAAAACGGAAATACCCTTAAAATGTAGGGACCAAAATGTGCTTTTCGCCAAAAATAAAAGAGAAAAAGTGGAAAGGGAAAAGATAGATGGTTGAGAGTAACAAATCTTGAGAGTGAAAAGATAAAAGAAAAGTAAAAAAAAAAAAAAAAAAAAAAAGTGAAAAATGGATGGAGAAAAGGTGAGATGAATCCTCTGCTACAATCAAAGTTATTTGATTGGAGAAGTTTGAATCTCGTGTATGAATAACGCAAGTTAGGAGCTTCTACTTTCCAAAGACTACTGAGAGCTGAGGAGAGAGAAGTTTTTAACATGTGAATGTAGTTTAGCTTAAATGCAATACTATATGAGATGCAAATGCGATTCAAAGTTCAAACATCTATGTGATAAACATATTTCAATTTACTTTTTTATGCTCCATATTCAATTTAGTGTGAGTTTGGATAGCGCATTTTGCACTATCCAATGTGTTTGCATTTCATTTCTGTGGGTCCATAGGCACTATTCATGGGACCCGCAACTTGGGGAAAATGCAAATTTAACTTTAAAATCGGGTCCCACGGCATTATTCACACATTTAAAAATTATTTTGTTACAGTGTTTTCAGTTTTCAGTTTTCAGCAATAAGCGGTATCCGAATAGACCCTTAAAACTTAAGGTTTTTTTTTTTTTTTTGATGGGGAATCGACAATAAATTTTATTAGATAATATTAACGTATAAAATAGGAAAAGAGGAAAGAGAAAACATAAGCATTCTTCATACCAAAACAAATGCCTCTTTCTTTTGGCAAGACTTATAATTGTTTAAACAAACATTAATAAAAGAATTGCAAAAACAGTAAAAAGAAGTTTGCCTAAAATTGAAATAAAAGATTTTTTTTTTTTCCATGGGAAAGCATTAACGAGTATGAGGAGCCTATAACTTAACCACGTTCATAGTCTCCACAATCACTTTATTAGTAGTACCAAATAGAAAACATTTTGCCAAATGAGCAGCTTCAAATCCTTCTTCTTGTGAGACATTGAAAAAATGACGTTTTTTTACATTAGAACTCACTTCCATAATCTTGAGATCAGCATTGTGAGAACTAAACTCGCGGATTAAATGTTTCCATTTTGAAAGTGGAGGTTAAAACCCAAACTTGTTTTATATACAATCAATGGGTAGTTATGATATTTAAATTTATGGGTGTATGATCATAGCAAAACATTATTAGTAACTTAATTTATAGTTAAATTCCTAAACTAAGGTGGATAAATTTTAAATAAAGAAAGTCATTTTAAAAACATTAGTATTTACTTCAAAATTTTAATTAAGATATATGATCATATTTTTGTTTGGAGTTAGGTATTTTTTTTTTAGTAAAGTTTTTATTATTATTACTAGCCAAATTCACACACGATGTGTGGTGCATTTTATTATTAGTTTTCTCTAATATTTTAATAATTTTCTTTGTAAAAAAATCAAAATATTTAGTGCTATATTTTTATAGTAAAAATTGAAAAAAAAAAAAGTAGTATAGTGATTTGATCATACTGTATGTATTTACAAATTTGAAAATTGCATAATATAGTTACTAATATAGATATGAATGTTCCATGCCTACTCAAAAGTGCAAATGTTATTTCGTAAAAAAAAAAAAAATACAAATGTCATTTTGATAAATAAAAATTCAAATATCATTCTTAATGGTACATTCTTAATGTGTGTTAGTATTAAATTTTTTTTCTTCTTTTTTGTTGGGCTTTGTTTCATCTGTTGTGAAAGTAAATAAATTTGACCAAGAATATCATATTTCAAATCAATTATTTCTCATATAAATCTTAGTAAATTGACGTCAAAATTTCATTATTGATAAATAATTAATATAAAAATAAATGTAATTAATCCTATTAGTAATCTTTTTAATTGCATAGAATAATCTTCTTAATATATAAACACAAAGAAGAGTGACATATTCCAAATTAAATATTGTTGTTATTATTATAATTATTCTAAATATAAATAGTTTTTTATATAAAATTTATAAAAGTAATCATATAAATCCCTTTAATAAAAATTAATACACAATTATAAATAATTAATAATATATCAATTTATTTCATTGACTAATTCAATGAACTTCATACTTTCTTGCATAAAATCTATGCTTAATATATATATATATATATATATATATATATGTATGTATGTATGTATGTATGTAAGGACCAAATTTGAGTCCCTAACACAAAAGGTGAGTGGACTTAGGCCCAAAAAGCCCAAAACAATGAATTTGTAGAGAGTAGATTAGAAAAACTGGGCCTTAATGAATCAGACAAGCATTAAAGTAGATTCAGGTGAGAAGAGAATGATAATAGATAGATTTATACTGAAGAAAATCGTCATGGGCAAAGTCCGAGGAGATCTATTCTTATTTCTTTCAGATTTGATTACAATGTCAATTCTTGATGCTACAGTATTTCTCTCTTATTTTCTCGACCCTTCTCCCATTGCCTCTTCCTTCTTTTATACTCTCTTCCCCTTTCATCTTTCTCCTCCACATGCATGCCAGATGGTTGGCGTTGATACTTGTCCCATCAGCCATTTCCTAAAGTCTTCATGTAGTAGTTATAAGGCTGAAAACCACTGTTCAGGTATCACCTCCACATTAATGCGGCCAGGAAGTTAGTTGCAGAGCATTTAATGCGGTGGCAATAGCTCTCTCCTAAGATATTTTAGGACTCCCCCATGCCTGATGTCTCTACAATGCTTATTTGTACCAATAGAACTCCTTGGAACATTCCCCTGGACGATAGACCACCTCTTCAGACCTTAGCTTTGGCAGGCCGAGGAGGCATTTATCCTCGGCCCACCCTCTTAAGCCATTATGACGACAACTAACTTCCTTATTCACTAACATAGTCTCTTCTGACAAAGATTTATCCTCCTCGGACAACCTCTCGTCCTCAGCTTGGGCCACGGGCCCAATATATAAATAGATAATGAACTCCTGGGCCCAATATCCTTACAATAGCCCCTCGAGATTCTTCTTTCTGGCTCCTTGGGAAGAAAGGAGGATTTCGATGTCACTATATTTGCTCTGTGCTCATTTCATCCCACCTCTGCCTGTGAAGATGCATTTTCAACTGCCCAAGGCACGCTCCTGGTGCTTCGACGTTTGAGCTGCATCTTCATTAAATTTTTACGGCTCTTTATCCCCCACGTTCTATGGCGTGATGCAAATCCAACGGCTGAGAATTTTGCTAGGAATCGAGCGGGAATTCTCCTGCTTCTAACTCCATCTTAAGTATAAATACTCTTCAAATCAATCACTCTTCCTATCTTATCATTCATTTCATTCTAGCGCACATACACTAAACCTATCAATTCTTTTAACTCACTCGTGCCTTCACAAATACAAAAAGCTAGTCCGAGGATATCCCCCTTCTTTCTATAAGTCTTCATAAACTTTTACCTTTTGTTTTTCCATATATTTTTCTTTTCTTTGTAATTTCCTCCTCCTCAGCTCTACTCTCTTTTCTCAATCTTTTTAGTTCTCCCAACCCTTCCTAGAAACGGGTAGATTCAAGAGCTTGGTAGACTCTGAGGAAGGAATGGGAAGCTTTAGGGCTAAGTATAGGATCCCGTTGGGGGTAGTAACTAAGTACTATAAAGAGGGACAATGGCACACAGATAGGTAAGAGGGAGAAGTAGTTATCCCAATGATTGCCTTCATAGAAGGAGGGATGAGAATCTCTATGGGAATAGTCACTAGGGATTATCTTAGGGCCCATAGGTTAGCACCCACTCAGTGTGCCCCCAATATGTTTAGAATATTAGGCTGTGTAGACGCCCTAAATGAGAGAATGTGCTTAAACCTTACCCACCATGGTATAAATTGGATTTACAACCTCCACCACCTAACTGAGCAAGGGTACTACCTAAAATCTAAGTATCCTGAGGTTAGGCTCATCCAATGCCTCCTCGACTCCAATAAAGGCTTGAAAAAGGATTTTTTGATCCTCTTAGGGGAGTGGCACGATGGCCTCCCTTGTCCGACGAGGGAGGGTAAACTAGGTGGAGCTTTAGGTTTTGATTCACAATTTCAAAGTTATCCTCCTTTTCTTTTTCTTTAACTTTTGTTTATACCTAAAATTTCCTTTGATTTGCATTTTGCTAATGATGTCTTTCTATCTTTCTTGATGGTTTTGCAGACCTACACGCTGTTGTGCCCAACTTCAACCTCTTAAACTAAGAGAGTTTGGACAAGATCCTAAAGGTCGAGGTCTTTGTCCACTCAGATAGCCAACTTAGGGTAGCCCATTTGATATTGGGCTACACCCCAATCTCCAAGAGTTTCTTGGAGCCGAAGTGCGTCATCAAGGCTAAGGATCCTCGGCTGCAACAGATCAGTGTTGCTACCCAAGGGTTTCTCCTCATCGGCCCGGTTCCAGAAGGCACGCTCGCCACAGAGCTCATATTTGAAGGCATACCAAAGGTAGCCTCGCTGCCATAACAGACAACCGGAGTAGCCACTTCTTCTTGTCCCATCAACACAGAAGAAGAAGAAGTAGTTGAAGTACTTGATTCTGAGGACGAGTTTGAAGTCTTCAACCAAGCTTTGTCCCTAGAAACTTCAACTCCTAATCTCGGCCAACCATTCTCATCGATACTTGACGAGATGGGGATTTAGTGTAAACCAAGGTCCTCCCTGCTAGACTTAATAGAGTCCTAACCTGGAAGGACGCGTTTGGGAAGGTAGCCCAAAGTAAGCCTTCCACCCCCCCACTTGCCTTGCCCTTCCAACTTGCCAACCTAAAAAGGAAGAGGCAGGTGGTGGGAGCTGGAAAAGCCCATCCCCCCTAAAAGGGCGAGGCTCAAAGAGCGACTAAGCAAGCCAAGGTAGGGCAGAAGGGCGTTGAGAAGAGGAATGATCCTCAGGTCGGGCCTCCAGCCTAACTTCCCGCTTCCATGTTGGATAGGGCCCCTCTGCTAGCCAATGCCTCTATTAGGGACTTCCAGGGTGGAACAGCTGGCTACATGGCCGATGTGGTGGAGCAAGCTCTGCTGCTCCCCGAGGATATGGCCGAGTTACAGGACATGAGGAGACATGAGGTCTTCTTCAGCCTCAAGAGATATCTTGCCATGGTATGTCCTTTTCCTGGCCCCTTTTTCTTCTCTCTCTTCCTTTTTTCTTTAACTGCTTTCTCCACTTTCTTTTTCTAATCCCTGCTTCTTTCCTCGACAGGCTATTCAAGCCACTTTCTTGGTGGAGGAGATAACCAACTTCTGCCACCGGCAAATGAAGGAGAAGGAGGGAAGGCGCAATGCTACCATGGAGGCCTTTAATGTAGCCGAGAGAAGTATTCAAGAGTTGAAGAAGAAGCTGATAGAGGAGGAGAGAGAGTGAAAAAGTGCCGCGGCTACTCTTGACAGCGTCGAGAAGCAAGCTGAAGGCCAAAGGGTTCTCTTTCGCAACGTTGAGGATCAGCTGACCACCTCCAAAACTCAGATCATTGCCCTTAAAAAGAAATTAGAGGAGGCCAAGAAGGCAAGGGAACTGGCTGAGAAGGTTTGGGATCAGGTCGAGCAAGATGGATACAACTTAAGAGTGGCGGAGATCGAAGAATCCCTTAAGGCGGAGGTCTCGGGGGTGTGTAGGACCTATTGCTCCCAAGTATGGAATAAAGCTCTCCACTAGGCTGGGGTTAAGTGTTCATCTGTATTTAGGAGGGTGGAAAGTGTGTACTACCCCCCTGTCATCCGAGAGTATGCTCCTTCTAGCTCTAGGACAGATACCACCTCTGAGGTAACGGAGGTGGGTAAGGGCAGCACGGCTAATGTTTCAACTTCTATCGATAAACCCACTGAGGAGGCCGAGCACCCTAGGGTCACAGAAAAAGAGAAGAACACTAATCAGGGAGTGGCCCTTGATGCTATGAAGCCTCCAAGTGTCACCCAGGATCCTCATGCTAATAAAGAAGCTCCAACAAGGATGGAGATTGTCCTGGCCACTGTTTCTATGCCTGCCAAGAATGATCCTGCCAGCTAGTGCCCTAAGGCCCTAGGAACAGCATCCACACAGCCAAACAATGCCCATCCTAGAGAGAAACTTGTAATAAAAAAGAAATAGATCTTAGTGTAGTTCTTTCTTTTGTGCTTTTTTGTTCTTTTGTTCTGCTTGTAACTTCCATTTTGGTTTTCCAAGTTTGTAATCAAGTTGTTCCTTTTTGTACTTAATCTGCCTTGCTTCAAGGCTTTGGATAATGAAAGTTATGTATATTTTCTTTCTTCCTATGATTCTTACACTGATGCTGATATAATTTCTATCTTATCTAACACTTAATAAATGTAGTAGTGAGGTAAAACTCTTCTTATCAATTTGCATAAGTAATAGAAAACTTATCCCATCTCACATGATTAGCAACAAAACAAAGTTAAAATCCACTAAGTCCATTACCACGGTGAAGCATAATTTCAACTTTGAGAACATACACAGTAATATAACCTGCATACAGGTTTAAACTTACTCAATTCCTTACTTATTGGTAAGCTTAAAGGAGCAGAGGGATAATCAATTTAAACAAATACATGTAAGCTTGTAAATGCTTTAAGTGATGCTCATGAACATCCACGTGAACCTGCTTAAATACGTAGCCTAAGGAGTCTAAAATAACTAAGGTTTTGGCCTGACACTTGGTAAAGTGATAAGAAGTATTAATTCACCCAACGTATGTGGTTCGAGGAACCAGACATAGTTGAGGTTCTGTTTGATACTTGGAAAGATGTCATAATATGTTAATTTTCTCAAAGCATGTGGTCTGAGGAGCCAGGCATGGCTAAGGTTCTGTTTAACATTTAGAAAAATAGTTTAAAATATCAATTTACCCAAGGTATGTGGTCCGAGGAACCAGGCATGACCAATGTTCTGTTTGATACTTAGATTAATGTCAGGAAGTATTAATTTACCCAAAGCAGGCGATCCGAAGAGCCAAGCATAGTTAAGGTTTTGTTTAATACTCAGAAAGATGTCATAATGTGTTAATTTTCCTAAAGCATGTGGTTCAAGGAGCCAGGCATAGTTAAGGTTCTGTTCAACACTTAGAAAAATAGTTTAAAAATATCAATTGAAAGATGTCATAATGTGTTAATTTTCCTAAAGCATGTGGTTCGAGGAGCCTGACATAGTTAAGGTTATGTTCAACACTTAGAAAAATAGTTTAAAAATATCAATTTACCCAAGGTATGTGGTCCAGGGAACCAGGCATGACCAATGTTCTGTTTGATACTTAGATTGATGTCAGGAAGTATTAATTTACCCAAAGCAGGTGGTTCGAGGATCCAGGCATAGCTAAGGTTCTATTTAATACTCAGAAAGATGTCATAATGTGTTAATTTTTTCAAAGCATGTGGTCCAAGGAGCCAGACATAGCTAAGGTTCTGTTCAACACTTAGAAAAATAGTTTAAAAATATCAATTTACCCAAGGTATATGGTTTGGGAAACCAAGCATGACCAAGGTTCTGTTTGATACTTAGATTGATGTCATGAAGTATTAATTTACCCAAAGTAGGTGGTCTGAAGAGCCAAGCATAGCTAAGGTTTTGTTTAATACTCATAAAAATGTCATAATGTGTTAATTTTCCCAAAGCATGTGGTTCGAGGAGCCAAGCATAACTAAGGTTTTGTTCAACACTTAGAAAGATGGTAGAACGAATAACACACAATATAACAAACCCAAATATGGTGAAGAGGGCTTTCATTAATAATAATACATTCTCAGGTTATTTACATTTCAGAGGCGTGGTACAGCCTTTTCCTCTAGATCTTCAAGATAATATGCAACTATTCCGACCACTGATGTGATACGATATGACCCTTCCCAATTGGATCTCAATTTTTCCCATGTTGGATTCTTCACAGTTCCTAAAACCTTTCTTAAGACCAAGTCTCTAACTGTTAGTGGCCTTAGCTTTACGTTGGCATCATACCCTTACTTGAACTTGTGTTGATAATAGGCTAATTGGACCATGTCACTTTCTATTCATTCTTCAATTAAATCTAAGCTCTTCTTTAATAGCCCATCATTGCTGCTCGGAGTGAAGGAACTCGTTCTCAGCGTGGGAAACTCAGTCTCTAGAGGAATGACAGTCTCGGCCCCAAAAGTTATTGAGAAGGGCATCTCCCCAATGGACCTACGAGGTGTAGTCTGGTATGTCCAAAGGACGTGTGGCAACTCCTCCATCCATTTTCCCTTTGCATCGTCCAATCTCTTTTTAAGCCCACTCACTATGACTTTATTGACAGCTTCAGCCTATCCATTCCCCTAGGGATATGTCGGGATAGAATACCTATTTGTTATGCCCAGGTCACAGTAATATCTCCTGAAGGCCTTACTATCAAATTGCAATCCGTTGTCCGAAATGAGGATATGGGGGATTCCGAATAGTGTGACAATATTTTTCCAAATGAATCTCTTGGCATCCAAGTCCCTAATATTCGCCAATGGTTCAGCTTCAACCTACTTGGTGAAATAATTTGTGCCGACCAACAAATACCTCTTATTCACTGCTGCCTTGGGGAAAGGTTCTACAATATCCAAGCCCCATTGAGTGAAAGGCCAAGGACTGGATAAAGGATTAAGGACCCCTCTAGGTTGGTGAATGTTTGGGGAAAATCTCTGGCACTGGTCACATTCTTCACATAGTCTTATGCTTCTTTCTGCATATTTGGCCACCAATAGCCTTGTGTGAGGGCCCTATGAGATAAAGATTTGCCCCCTGTATGGCTTCCACAAATTCCTTCATGTAATTCTTCTAGAAGTGGCTCAACTCCTTCAGGGTGTATGCATAGCAGATATGGGCCAGAAAAGGATCTCTTATACAACTTTTGGTCATCGAACAGCCAAAATCAAGAAGCTTTCCTTCGAATCTTGTCAGCCTCAAACTTATTCTCAAGCAAAACATCTGATAGGCCACAAACTGAATGACCCCTTATGATTAAACCAATTAATTAATTAGCCAAGTTATCAATTAATCAATTTATCATGCAATTGCGTGGAAGCACAAACAAATCACCAATTAACTAAATATGTAGCGGAAATTAAATGACACGGTGATTTGTTTACGAATGGGGAAAACCCTAACGGCAAAAACCCCACCGGGTGATTTTCAGGTCACCACTCCCGAAACTCCACTATTATCAAATCAAGCGGTTACAAGTAAAGGAATCCCAAATACCTTACCAACCTACAATTGAACCCTTATTCCAATACCCAATTGGACTTGATCTGTAGTGACAGTTCCCCCTTTTGATGCACGACTGCCAAGTACGTGACTAACCAATGCGCGGATCCCAGTACGTGACTTCAAACACTAACTTAGAAGGAGAGGTTGGCTGCAAAATTCTTCAGTTCATCCTTCACGATGAAGATCAGGAAGATGCTTGGTCACAAAACCCTTTGGTGCAAATACACAGCAACTTCTTCATAGAAGATGAACTAGGTCAAGAACTTCGTCTTTGATCACAAATTGCTTGAACAGAGTTTGCTCAAAACTTTTGCAACTTGTGTACTATTTGATGGCTCTTAAAATAATCCTTTTATATGTCTAGGGTTAGGAGAAAAGAAGGCCCAAAAACACATTCACGGATCCCAAGAAATTAGATCAGAAAATCTGATTTTATAAATCTTGACAGATAGCAGGTGTCGAGGAGCTATCGAGCAGGTGTCGAGCTTTAATGAATTTGCACAATCAGCTTGTTTTCTTGGCAGACTTGATGACTTCAACACTTGATCTTGAAACCTTGTTTCTTCAAGTATTAAAAACACCTAAAACTACCCAATTACAAGTAGAGTGCGTTTTGTCAAAGGATTAGCCAATTTACATAAATAAGTGACATATGTTCTTAACAAGTGAAAACACATATGTTCTAACAACATCTTCCTTAAGGAATAGTGCAATAGAGTCCATCCAACTAGGACCTACCCTTATTTGATGAACATGAGCCACGTTTCCACTTATCTCTATAGGTTTACATAAGTCTTCCACAAGGATCACCGGAGGCAAACTTTGTGTCGAGGAGGTTGCCAGTGTGGCAAGAGAGTCCACATGTGTATTTCTATTTCTAAGAACTTGTGATAAATTAAAAGAATCAAACCCAGACTGTAAATGTCTAACCTAGCTCAAGTATTCCTACATCTTAGGATCTCTGGCTTCCAACTCTCCTTGAACTTGGCCCACTACCAGCCTTGAATAAGAGAATACCTCCACCGCTTTTCCACCCATTTTCTGAACCATGGTCATTCCCACCAGCAGAGCTTCATACTCAGCTTCATTGTTTGTGTCCGAGAAGCCCAATCTCAAGGATTTCTCAATTGTGATCCTCTCCGGGGATACCATTACTGGCCCCACTCCAAATCCTCTATGATTCGCTGCACCATCAACGTAGACCTTCCAGGATAGAGGTTCTTGTAGGGAGATTACACCAACCAATTTTTCATCTATGTTTTGTTTCTCTATTTTCTCTTCCAGTGGGGTTTCAGCAAACTCGGCTACTAGGTCGGTTAGGACCTGACCCTTGACAGAGGTGCGAGACATGTATTTGATATCAAAAGCCCCTAGGATTGTACTCCACTTTGTAATTCTCTCTGTATAGTCAGCGCTTCAAAGTAGAGATTTGAGTGGGACCTGGGTTAGAATAACAACCGTGTGTGATTGGAAATAGTGGGGGAGGTTACATGTAGTATGCACCATTGCCAGAACGGCCTTCTCCATTAGTAAGTAACGAACCTCGACCTCTTGTAGTGACTTGCTCACGTAATAAACTAGCCTCTGCATACCGCTATCAACTCGTATCAGCACTAAGCTTACTGTATGGGGAGCCATGTCAGTATAGGCAAACAAAACCTCATCCATCTCGGGTCTGGACATAATGGGTGGCTGAGATAAATATTCCTTCAACTGCTAGAATGCCAAAAAATACTCCTCAATCCACTCAAATCCTTTCCATTTGTTCAACAATTGAAAGAAAGGCCTACACCTATATGCTGAACAAAAGATGAATCGGTTTAGAGCAGCGGTCATCCTTGTTAGCCTCTAGACCTCTTTGGGATTCTGAGGTGGTTGCAAATCGTTGATTGCTTTGATTTGGTTAGGGTTAATTTCAATTCCACGGTGTGTAACCATGTAGCCCAAAAACTTCCTTGATCTGACACCAAAAGAACACTTAGAAGCATTAAGTCGCAACTTGTGTCCCCTCAAAATCTCAAAAAATTGCCAAGGTCATTAACATGATCAAATTCCAATTTGCTCTTGACCACCATGTCGTCTGAATAAACCTTAATGTTTTTCCCTATCTGTAGCTCAAACATTCTGGTCATCATCCTCTAGTAGGTAGCACCTGCATTCTTCAAACCAAAGGGCATCACTTTGTAATGGTAATTCCAATAAGAGTGACAAAAGCCGTCCTCTTTTAATCGTTTAAAGCCAAAGGTATCTGGTGGAGCCTTGAAAAGCGTCCAAAAAGCTTATCCAAGGATGACCTACAGTGGTGTCCACTAGCCGGTCTATCCGAGGCATGGGAAAATGGTCGTTTGGGTAGGCCTTGTTCAGATCTGTAAAGCCTATACATACTCACCATTTTCCATTTTTCTTCTTCACAACCACAGTATTGGCCAACCATTCAGGGTAGAACATCTCTTTAATAGCCCTAGCTTGCTTAAGTTTCATCATCTCGTCTTTGACAGCGTCAGAATGTTCCTTAGATGAGCGTCGAGGTGGTTGTTTCTTGGGGGTGACAAATAGATTTACGTTTAAATGATAGCAGATGAAGTTTGGATTCACCCCCGGAGCTTCGTAGGCATTCCAAGCGAACACATCAACGTTCGTCTTGAGAAATTCCACCAAATCTTTCTTCTCTTAAGGTGGTAGCTGAGCCCCAACCTGAAAAAACTTCTCAGGGTCATCACCCACAGTGAATCTCTCCAAATCCTCACACATCACATCCTCGGCTAGCCCATTTACAGGTAACACTGGAGACTTTGACTGCTATAAACCTCCCTCAGCAGAGGCCGATGACTCAACTGCAAGCTGATGCAAAATTGCGGACACGAGGCATTGCCTAGCCATGGACTGACTTCCTACCAACTCCTTAATCCGACCCTAGACGGATACTTCACTTTCTGATGCAGAGTTGAAGAAACAGCCCCTAGGGCATGAAGCTAGGGTCTGGCCACTATGGCCGTGTAGGGAGAGTATGCGTCCACTACAATGAAATCCACCTCAACCACTTCTAAACCCGCCTGTACGAGCAACCTAATCTGGCCTTTTAGGATGACAACTTTCCCATTAAAACTCACTAAAGGTGAATCATAGGCTGTCAGATCTTCAGGATTTAAGTTCAGCCCTCTGTACTAGTCAGGGTACATGATCTCTGCATCACTGCCCTGGTCTACCATTACCCTCTTAACATCATACCCTCCTATTTTGAGGGTTATCACCAAAGCATCATCATGTGACTAAATGGTTCCAATCTTGTCTTTATCTGAAAAACTCAGTGCCGGTCGGATCTCCATTTTAGCCCTTTTCGACTCAGAGTTAGGGTCCTTGGCTGGAAGCCGGGCTACAGAAATTACCCTGGAGGGTTGAGAACTAGTTCTCCCCGGTGCAACAAAGATGACATTAATTATGCCTATCGGGGGCCTTGAAGAAGCATTCCCCTAAACCCTTGACCTTGATTGGTCTTCTTGCCTATTGGGACGATACAAAAACTGCTATAACCTTCCTTCCCTAACCAGTTGCTCCAGATGGTTCCACAGAGTCCTGCAGTCCTCAATAGTATGCCCCTGTTCCCGATGGTACTAGTAATGAAGACTCTGGTTGCGCCTTAAGGGGTTTCCACCCATCTTGTTCGACCATTTGAAGTATGACTCGTTCTTGATCTTCTCCAAAACTTGATGCACTGATTCTCGAAACATGGTATTAACCACTTGAGGAACTATAGTTCCACACTGCCTAGCAAAATCCCTCCGAGGTTTGTTATTGTTGTAGCAATCTGACCTGAAATCCCTTCTCTTTTGGGGGTTAACCTTACCCTTTTTCTTGCCTTGTTGTTGGTTCTCTTCAACCCTCTTATACTTGTCAATCCGATCCATGAGCTGGCGTACACTAGTAACAAGCTTCCTAGTTAAAGACTTCCTCAAGCCATGCTTGGTAGGTAGGCTGACCTTGAAAGTCCTGATGGCTATGTCGTCAAAGTCACCATCTATCTCATTGAACATCTCCCAGTATCTGTCTGAGTATGTTTTTAGGGTCTCCCCCTCTCTCATGGACTTGGACAATAAGGAATCCAAAGGCTGAGGAACCCTGCTGCATGTGATAAAGCGAGATCCAAATGCCTGAGTGAGTTCCTTAAAGGAATCAATAGAATCTGCACCCAGATCGTCGTACCACCTTATTGACATAGGCCCCAAGCTGGATGGGAATACCTTGCACATCAAGGCTTCATTCTTGGAGTGGACAACCATTCTTTGATTGAAATGGCTTACATGCTCCATAGGATCTGTTTAACCATTGTACATAATGAACGTGGGCTGAGTGAACTGCCGAGGAAGTCTTCCTCCCTCAATCTTGCGCGTAAAATGTGATCTAGAAATTTGGTTGAGTGCTTTACTCATAGCATCATCTCCCAGGCCCCTCGAAGATGAATTTTTGTTTCTGTGCTCATGATGGTAGTCTTCATCATATGAGAAGGACTCACTAGGAGCAGTCCTTGATCTGCGCCTATAGCTACTATCCTTTTCATCTTCATAAGAGAAATCGAAATTGGAAGGAGCTCACTTTCGCCATTCGTGGTGTAAGCTTCTCTTCAGGTGATCAATCTCCAGCTGCATGGCCTTGTTATTTTTCTCATGGGAGAGGTGGCTACCACCCCGAGAATGGCTCCTATTAGTGTGGGTAGTATGCACACTCCCTTCCCGGTCCCTTCTCTACTCAAGATCAAGGAAGTAATCTTAGCGCTGAGACCCCATAGACTCTGCTTGGTTTGGACCTGAACCTACCATTGTTGAGAGTCAGACTCAATACCACACCAGTAATTCCCACAGAAATCACCAATTGTAAGGACCAGATTTGAGTCCCTAGCCCAAAAGATGAATGGACTTAGACCCAGAAAGCAAAACAATGAATTTGTAGAGAGTGGATTGGAAAAATTGGGCCTTAATGAATCAGACAAGCATTAAAGTAGATTTAGGTGACAAGAGAATGAAAATAGATAGGTTTATACTGAATAAAATCGTCCTTGGCAAAGTCTGAGGAGATCTATTCTTATTTCTTTTAGGTTTGATTACAATGTTAGTTCTTGATGCTACAATATTTCTCTCTTATTTTCTCGATCCCTTTCTCCCATTGTCTCTTCCTTCTTTTATATTTTCTTCCCCTTTCATCTTTCTTCTCGACGTGCATGCCAAATGGTTGGTGTTAATACTTGTCCTATCAGCTGTTTCCTAAAGCCTTCATATAGTAGTTGTAAGGCTAAAAATCACTGTTCAGGTATCACCTCCACATTAATGCGGCTAGGAAGTTAGTTGTAGAGCATTTAATGCGATGACAGCAGCTTTCTCCTAAGATATTTTAGGACTTCCCCATGCCTGATGTCTCTGCAATGCTTATCTGTACCAATAGAACTCCCTTGAACGTTCCCCTGGACAACAGACCCCCTTTTCGGACCTCGGCTTTGGCAAGCCGAGGAGGCATTTATCCTCAGCCCACCCTCTTAAGCCATTATGACCACAACTAACTTCTTTATTTATTAACACAATCTCTTCTAACAAAGATTTATCCTCCTCGGACAACCTCTCATCCTCAGCTTGGGCCACGGGCCCAATATATAAATAGATAATGAACTCCTCGGCCCAATATCTCTACAATATATATATATATATATATATATATATATAAATTGATGATTATTATTATTTTATAAATTAATAGTTACAACAATAGAGAAACATGACACATACTAATCTAAATGCTAATCAACTAAACTGTGTGTGTTTAGCAGTTAGTTTATTTCTATATAAAAAAAAAATGCTAATCAAATAAGTTGGACACAATGAGACACGAAGGAGCTTGTTTTCATTGGCTTATGGAATTCACCACCAAGACCAACTCGCTGTAGTTTGTAATGCCAACTTTGCATGAGAGAGAGAGAGAGAGAGAGAGAGAGAGAGAGAGAGAGAGAGAGAGAGAGAGAGTATTGTTAAATGGGACATTTCATTGGAATCGAATATGCCGAACAATTCAAGGACAAGTCTACAACCCCTCCCACTAACATTTAGGAAAGGTCAATGCTTACTGCTACAAGTCTACAACCACCAATATGTAAGTCAAGGCCGTTAAGGCACTAAAGCCATGAGTATTGTTATGAAAACAAAACAAATTCACAACATTCTCAATATTAGCATACCAAAAAATTTTAATTGAAGATGGTGATGGGCCAATGTGTGAGTTGGCATATTGATTTAAGAATGTTGTGACATTTTGTTACATCCTTAATGTTGCTCAAGCTAGAATCCTTTTTTAACATTAGCAAGCCATGCAATCTCGTTCACAATCCTATCAATTTTCTCAAGCTTTATGTGGTTTTATTTGATCCACAAAGTGCAAGAAATTTTAGACCTCCTTCGCCTAACAAAATTTAAGTAGTGGCATTAGCATTGGACTAGTGATGTAGGAGGCAATGAGAAGACATATTTATTATATTTTATTTGATTTTAAGTATCAAGGGTAATTTTGTAATTTCATAATACTCTGGAATGGGTTATGCCAACAGTCCATTAGATCTTCTTTTGGGTTTTATTTAAGTTTGGTTATTTAGTTGGACTTAATAGTAAAACAGTAAAATCTTAAGGAGTCCAAGTCCAAGTCTAAGTCTTATTAAGGTTTTAAGAAATCCTAGTTCAACTAGGATTATATATTAGTTTTCTGTTTAAAGAGTTATAGTACTTTCTATTGAGGGGATTAATAATGAATGTTTTCAAAATTTAAGAGTTATGAAGCTTTATTTTATGGTTTGTGTGATGCAACCTTCTCCAAGGTGTGATGCCAAAGAACCCTATGTGTGATGCTTAGGAAGTCTAGGTGTGATTCTTAGAATTTATTAATTCTCTTTAATTTTACTATTCACAATTACTGTGCACATTACTGTTCAAGCAACCCAAGTCTTGAATTTCGCATTTGATTTCATTCCTAAAACCCTATTAATCCTTGTCCTTTTGTAAACCCTATAATTCCCGTTATTTTCTAGCCTATTTTTCATCAAAACCTAACTCAACCGAACCCAAGCTATACCAGATTTGTCCCTAGTGTTCTAAATCTAATTACCTCATTTCCCTTGTACTGGGAGATGGTTACTGGTTATGCCTCAAAACAACTAGGGATTGCACGGTCTTACCTTGATATGAAAAGTTATGTAGTACTAGGGAGTAAGGTTGTCAAAATCGGGATTTTGCGTAGAATCGTGGCAGGTAAGTGAAATCGAGGATTGTAAGATCCTACATTATTTGAGAAAAAAAACACACAAACACACATACATTGGTATGTTAAATAATCACATAAATTATACATTCATTTATAAAATAAAAAAACTAAAAATTTGCATCCATTTGATGTAATTACCATACATCACTACATCCATTTGTAAGCATCATTTAAAAAGGCCAAAAACCTCAAAACTTGACACTATTGGTATGTATTTTTCATTTTAGTCCAACTGATACTTAGAATAGCAAAACTTGGTCTATTGAGATGTTATTTTTCATTTGGGTCAAATTGAACCTTTTGTCAAGTTAAAGAAGATTATAAGAAACTATGATTGTTTGGGATCGTTAGAATCGTACAATCCTACCGATCCTGAATGATCACAAAGATCCTTAAAAGATTGGACCATGGATCGTAAGATCCTATTTATTTGAGGGGGGGAAAAACACACATTAGTATATTAAATAATCACATAAATTATACATTCATTTATTTAAAAAAAAAAAATTTGCATCCATTTGATGTAATTACCATATATCACTACATTCATTTGTAAGCATCATTTAAAAAGGCCAAAAACTTTAAAACGTGACACTCTATTGGTATGTATTTTTCATTTGGGTCCAACTGATACTTAGAATAGCAAAACTTGGTCTATTAAGTTGTTATTTTTCATTTTGGGTCCAACTAAGCCTTTTGTCAAGCTAAAAAAGATTACAAGAAATCAGGATCGTTTGGGATTGTCAGAATCGTATGATTCTACCAATTTTGAACGATCACAAAGATCCTTAAAAGATCCAGATTGTTTTGAATAGACAGGATCGTAAAATTGTAAGATCCAGATCGGGATTTTGACAACCATGGTAGGGAGGACAGTCATCATATATCATATAATTACACCTATGTTCCCATGGCTTTGTAATTAGAAAAAGCAACTTCAGGTGGTTTTTTGAAAGGGATCAGGCAAGGGTATCTGTGCTTCTCTGTAATGAGCCCAAATTTGTACTATAGTTTTATAGGTTAATTCTTGTAATCATATAGTAATCCTTGTAACGAATCAAGAGTCAATTGCAAAGGCTAGTCAGTGGAAAGATTGCAAGTGGACCCAAATTAACTTATATTGTAAGAAAGGCCAAGAAGTGTTGCTAAATAGTTACAAAGTTCTAGTTTGTAAAACTTGGTTTCTTTTGTTATGGTGATGCATTGCATGAACACGCTACTACAAAAAAATGGTTTATCACTCTGGTCCGTGATCCCAAATATGCATTGCGTGATACAAATACCATATCAGCATCTTAGCACTTGCAAGTCATCAAGCTTCCAAGCTGAAACAGGGGATCAAATAAGTAACAAACAAATTTTGCAAGCACAGTTGTACGCATGTTCTATTCCAACAAAAATTTAAAAAGAATCAACTACAAGTATACATGTGTATTCTTTACAATGGATTTACTTGATTCCAAATTCAGGAACCATAATATATAAACAAACAAACAAATCAAGGTGATTATACCAGTTTCCAGTTCCTTCTATTCTGAACTCTTAATCCCTTCTTCCTTATGGTCAGAGAGCCGGCCATTCTCTAATGTATTAGGCTGATACCCAGTTGGGCTAGAAAGCTGACCCGAGCCGCTACTGCTTGCAGATCTCTCAGTACCATTAATCTCTGCCACAAGAGGAATTGGCCTTGCAGGGATTGAAGGAACTGACAAATCAGTCTCCAACATTTTCACAACCTGATCCATTGTAGGCCTAGCATCCAACTGCGGATGAGAACACAACACGGCAACCAAAACATACTTCTCTAACACCTCCGGCACACCCAATTCTGGCATCCCATTATCAATAACATCCAAAGTCCTCCCGTTTCTCACTGAGGACCACGCCCAATCGGTAACAAGTATTGGTTGGCCATCACTATTTGTCGAGAGGGCCTTCCTTCCACTCAAAAGCTCAAGCAACACAACACCAAAACTATACACATCACTCCTCTCAGTCAATTGTCCATACAAAGCATACTCAGGAGCAACATAACCCATTGTCCCAGCAACCCTTGTGCTCAAATGTGTCATACCCTCTGGCATAAACTTTGCAAGACCAAAATCAGCCACCTTAGCCTCAAACATCTCATCCAAAAGTATATTGCTTGCTTTAATATCCCTGTGTATAATCCCAGGTTGAGCACCATAATGCAAATAAGCCAAACCCCTTGCAGTCCCTAATGCAATCTTTTGCCTAATAGGCCAACTAAGCTTCCTATCATCCAAACCCCCAAACAAATGGTCATAAAGACTCCCATTCTTCATCAAATCACACACAATTATCCTCTGGTGACCCTCAAACGGTGTCGTTGCAGTACAATACCCTCTCAAAGCAACAAGATTTACATGCCTAACACTAGCTATAACCTCAACTTCATGTGTGAAATTCGCATCCCCTGAAGCCGAGCAATTCTTAAACCTTTTCAAAGCAACCTCTGACCCATCTGGCAAAACACCTTTGTACACATTCCCATACCCTCCTCTCCCTATAATACTATCTCTGGCGAAATTCTTGGTCGCCTTTCTGATGTCATCGAATGTGAACCTCACCAAAGTGGTACTTTCACTAATCGAATCCAACCCAAATTCAAGACTCGTTTCAACTCTCTCAACATAACTCTGTATTCTCTTCCTTTTCCTCAAATATAACCAACCCCCACCAAGAATCACACAAAACCCAACTCCAAAAACAAGTAAAACCACCAAAATCACCACATTTTTTTTACTCCCAGACTTTGAGGGCACTGAGAGATCCAACGCGAACAAGCACTTAGCAGTACGTTCATCACTGGGACCCAAAATATTAGCAAAAGCCGCTGCATAAATCTTCGGGTACGCAGTACAATCAGACACGTTTCCAACCGAAAGACCGGTAAGATACGAGGCTTGTAAAGTGGATAAGGTAGCTGTACACGAAGCACAAGGCGAGTTGCCCTCTAAACCTACAATACAGCTCGAAACAACATCGTTTAAGGTTTGTTTTGGGACCAAATTTTCGAATTCAGCTTTGGTGGTGATGTTCATGCAACCCTGTGAGATCCACTCGGTTTTAAAGCCACAGGATTTTCTAATTTTTCTGATATTGAAGTTTGGGAGGAACGAGTTGATGAGGGACTGGTACGCGGCCCAGCATGACTCGGACGAGTTGGGTGGTGGGAGGAACGAGTTGGTGCGTTGGAGGTAGTTAGAGAGGACGAGTTGGAGGCCATTGCGGATGTAGTTGCACTCGGTGGTTGTGTCACTGTTGGGTGCTGGGCGAGTTGCGCTCTGAGTTAACTGGGACAGAACGTTGAAGTCTAGGGGGCATGAAACGGTGGTGTTTTGGGAAAAGGTTAGAGAGGGTAGGAGTGAGAATAGTAAGAGGGTAATGAGGAAGACCATTTGAGAGTTTTTAGGGGGGAGAGAAAGAGAGAGAGAGAGATGAGCGTGGAGAGTTTGAGTTGGGAGTTGTGGTGTGTTTATTTTGGAGATAAACGATAGAGGGAGTTGTGGTGTTTTGACTATATGGGAAAAAGGAGATAGATTTGATTTGGTTTGGTTAGTTTTTTTTTTTTTTTTGGTTGGTCTAATAAGGCCAGCCTTTTTGACCGAGAGAGTCTTACATGTTTATGAAACATGTATCTCTTCTCTCACAAGGAGATGGGCCCCACACGTGAGAGAGGGGATATATGTTTCTGAAACATGATAGAATTTCTCCCTTTTGGCAGGTTTTTGAGATGTGAATAAGGACAAGCACAGAGAGACAGAGGGAGAGAAGCAGACAGGTAGTACCTTAGTAGTTTCCTGGAATTGGTCCCATAGTTATCACTTATCATTACATTAGTACAAGTTAAATGATAATTTGGTATACTATTATGATATTATCTATTTAAACTATTGAGCAAAAATTCAATTATTTTTGTTAGTCAAACTTTTAAAATCATCTCATTATTCCTTAGGTGTATGTGGTTCCCATCCAGTATAACGAGAAAATATATCGTATCAAATGTCTGTTTTTTCTCTTTTATATGGAGGTGGACCACATATGAGAGGGAAGAAATATATATCCGATGCATGGTATACCTCCTTTTGTATGATAGGGAGGAATCCCTTAAAAGTTTTAAGTCAATGTGGTTTAGTTCTTAAGTTGCATCTTAAACAAACCTTGTTAAGGGTCTATTTGGGATCTGTTTATTTTACTAAAATTGAAAACTTTTTACTGAAAGTACTGTAGATAAAGGTAAAAGTGAGCTGAAATAGTATAATGAGACCCATGAATAGTATCAAAAAGTGTAATAGGACCAATGAATAGTAACATAAATAAACTGAATAGTAAAATAAATTAGCAAAAATAATTTTTGCCAAACAGTGTGTAAGTGGAGAATAACAAAAATCACCATTCACCACAAAAAACCATGATCACAATTGTTCGGTCTTTCATGTGTGGTGGTCGGATTCAATCAAAACCGACAATGATGGATGACAAAGGGTAACGAGAGACCTCCACCTAATTTGAAATCCCTTTAAGATCTTCATCAATTGGTTCAGTTGCGTCATATTTCATTACGAGAAAATCGACACTCAAATTGAAAGGATCAGTTTTTGGAGACTTCAATCCACCGCCAACCACATTATATCATCAAAACTACTCAAATCTCGATAGGTCAATTTGAGCAGAGCACATGGTTTTTCAAATGAGTCTTTTAACAATCCTAGCTAGACCTCATTTTAGAACCATTAAGCCAACTAAGGACGGAATTAAGGGTTAGGGATGGGAAATTGTCATCCACCTAAAATTCATATACCCCTTTGATTGATAATAAATCTCTCTCTCTCTCTCTCTCCCCTTAATTTTCTTTTCTTTTCTTTTTAATGGATTTTCTTTACATAATTCTTTTGTGATTTATATCATAATTAATATGTTATTATTACACTTCATTAAATAAAATAAATATTTCTTTTTATTTTATCTTTTTTTTTTTTTTTTGAGAATGATTCTTTTTATTTTATCAATGTCTTTTAATGACTAAAAATCTATAAAAGGCAGTCAAATGTAAATAATTTAAATAAAAAATATATATAGAAAGCAAGAGTTTTAATTAAGAGAAACAATAACTTATTATAACATTTCAAAAGTGATAAAATATATATATTTAAAATTAATAAAAGGAGCACAAATTCTTAGTGTACATTTGGTATTGGCTTAAAAAGCCAACTTTTTTTATTATTTAACTTATTTTTGCTACTATTCATAGGCCCTTTTACACTTTTTGGTACTATTCATGAGTCTTACTATACTATTTCAGTTACTTTTTAGCTTTATTTGCTGTAATTTTAGTAAAAAGTTTTAAATTTCAGCTAAATAAGTTGTTCCTAAATAGACACTAATGTAATAATTTATTATTTTCACATAAATGTGTGTATAAGAATATATAAGAATGAGTACATCTCCTCAAAAAAAAAAAAAAAAAAAAAAAAAATCAGTACAAAACAAACTCAAAAGTTTAATATTTTTTCAAGAATTATTTTATAAGTCTATATTAACCAAATATAAGTGTAGGGTCACGTTTTACAGCCCAAGCCCAAGATGTACGGGATATTGGCTCAATGAGCCCAATACAATAAATTTGTAGAAAGTGGGTCAAAGAACTAGGTCCTATATGAATTTAACAACGGCTAGTATGGATTTTAAAGATGATCAAGCAAGAACAAGGCATATAAGACTAAATAGGTTCATTGTTCGAGGAGACAAATCTTGGTATAAATCAATAGAACTGATTACAAATGTAACTTTCATTGCTACCATCTTCTTTTTCTATTTTTTCCATCTCCCCTTCATGGAAGCTTTCTTCTATTATATCTCTCTCCTTGGCCTATCTTGATCCTGCACTTGTTAACCATTGAAGCCCTCATTTGAGTGTCTATCCCATCAAACACATTCTTTGGCTTTCTGTGAGTGGTGGTAGCTAAGGCAGCACTGTTCAGGGGTCTTCTCCACATAAATGCGGCCAGAAAAGTAGTTGTAGTACATTTAATGCGGTGGTAGTAGCTTTCCATTAGATATTTCTGAAATCCCAGTCTTCTGGTACACTTGAGATACACGTCCCTATTACTGGAGTATCCTGGAAGAGTATCCTGAAAGTTTATCTTAATCAAACATGATATACCTCTAAACGACGTTTAGCTTATCTGAGAAGATATTCCTCCTCAGACTACTTTTTCATTTACCATTTGTTCATTAAATCCTAAGCCTGAATCGCTCATTAACATTAGTTGCTCCTTGGATTAATATACTCTCGGGTAAGCCCAAGACCCAACATATGTTTTGGGCCTCCAACCCTACAATAAGAATTCACATAAGGTTTGTCTAATTATTAAAATTAAAAAATCAATATTATGTGAATCATAAGTGGACACCAAAAAAAATAAAAAAATAAAAAATTACAGCTTTCGGTCCACCAAAAGTCGTGATTTAGAGTTCATATGTATATTTTCTTCCCGACGGCAGTGTTAACAAAGTTATTTCTAACAAGCATCTAGACATATGTTGTGATGACTTGGTGACATCATTTCATGCTCAAGTCTAAATTGTTTAGATCTCTTGGTTGTCATCTTCTCATTTGTCAATATCAAACTATTTTTTGTAAAATATAAATTACAGTAAATAGTCAATTTGAATATATCTCCAATTCATTGTATCAAACTATGAAGGCTGTTTTCTTCAGAATTACATCAAGAAAGTGAGAAACTCAAGTCAACTAGTAAATTGAAAAAATAAAATCTCTAAGTTTCCAATTGTGAATTGCTTTATCCCTTCATGATGCTAGGACATCTTGGTTAAATAAAAGAAAATACCCCATGTGCTTAAAACGTGAGAAAACGATAATTGAATTGTCAATTCATGATTTAAATAAATTAACCTATGGTTGCTAGATAATTTTGATTAATAAACTTTAATTCTGTCAGCTAATTTATATGGGTCAAAATTCAAGATTTCTGGAAGACTTTCCCAACGAAGTAAGAGGAGAAAGCTTTCATTCATTTCCAACTTTTGTCTTGTCACGATATGGAAACTCTGATTCCAATCCATGATACTATATTGATTGATTAATAATTAAACCCACCCCCACTATGTGTTATGGTCATAAGTGATAACAACCTCAACTATGATGTAGATTTCAATATACAAAATAAAACTATGCAGATCGATCCCCATGTTCATGATTATAAACATCATATATTTATGTGAACTTTGCTCAAGAAACCATGAAAGAAGAGGAGCAAGACTTTTTTTTTTTTTTTTTTTGAGAATCAAGAAGAGCAAGACTTAGGTACAGTACTTAGGTGCTATTCCTTAAGTTCTCATTTTAAGATTCTGTCATGTAGATTTTTTCTAATGGAAACTTAGTGTATTTTTAAGTTAATTAGTCACATGATTGAATCTTAAGAGGAAAACCTAAAGAACAGCTTCGCCTAAGTTTTTTCAAAAGAAGAGAGTAGATGGTGGAGAGGGAGACAAGATTGGAAAGTGATGGCCTGATGGGTGTTTGTTTCTTTGGAATAGTTTCTAGAAGAGGTGTGAGAATGAAAAGAGGGTAGGTTTTGAGAGTGGGTTTTTTGGTAGTTGACTAAATTAAATCTATGGAGTCTGAAGCTTGATTGCTTTGAGCCCAGCCAGCAACTTTGACATTTGACTACTGAGTGAAGGCGGGCACACCGCACACCACACACCAATCAAGGAGGTTCCTTCCAGGAAATCTATCCCTTTCCCCCCTTTTTGGCAACTCAACTAGTATTGAATAATGCTTGAACAATCAACCCTCTCAACCCCCCAGAGCCTCCTATGTAGCCTCCCAATATAGGAGCCTCTAGAAGGGGTAACAAGTATTTAGTATCACAGTGATATATTAAATCGCCCTCGCGAGAGAGATTTGATATACCGACTTTCTTTTAAGAGAAATTTTATATATCATCATGACACAAGTCACACAATATTTGTGACATAAATTTGCGAGAGAGAATTGATGTGTTCAGTGATATATTAAATATATTATGAGCTAGGTTTTGGGATTGGTGGGAACAATGAGCCAATCGTACAGCGAGTTTCAAAAAGGTATTTGCTAGTAGCAGTAGTACCGGAAAGGTTTTATTTATTTATTTATTTTTTTACTCTTGGAAGATGTGTTATTTTGTGTGTATATATATATATATATATATTATTCTGTTGCTCCACGTTCCAGGCTATTTCAAGCACAAACAGCACTAACATGAAAGCTCTTATTAGACAAGTAGTCATTACTATTATCTTTTCCTTTTTAATTTCCCAATTTCTTGAATTTACATAAATGACACCAATTATTTTAACTTGATCGTTTCAGTTGTTCCTAGCAGTGATTGATTAACTACTTTATTAATTTATCAATTTTTTTAGAATATAATAATTGATTAAAATCAATCTAGGTCTAAATTTACTAGAATTTTTTTTTTCTTTTAATAGTATATTCCTTTTACTGGCCCTACTGCCACACCCATTCCATTGTTCATTAGGTTTTTTTTTTTTTTTTTTAGGTAATTGCGGGGGATTGAACCCCCGAGTTACAGGTCCCAACAGAACCGGATACCAACACGCCAAGATGGGCGGTCGTCATTGTTCATTAGGTTTTACTTTATAACGATGGAGTTTATGAATTCTATTGTTAGATCTCAATCACATCAATTACATACAGAGACATATAAATCACAACTTTATTAATCAATTTAAAACACACAAAAAGCCATCAAAATCTCAAACTGAAAACTACATTCAATTACTAAACTATTTTGCCAATGTATCATATATGACCCCAAAAAAAAAAAAAAAATTAATGAATTTGAAAATGGAAAATTTATGTTCGGGTAAAGGTGGCTATGGATCTCCAAAATGAAATGTTGCCTGAAACTCTATCAATTCCAGAGATTGAATTGGAGAGAGAGAGAGAGAGAGTACCAATTCTCTATAGCACTAGTAGTGATTGTGCATAATGACTCACTCAGTAAAAATAGGGTAAAAAGAGGGAAATAAGATAAGAGAATAGGGGAATGATCATATAAATAGACAAAAATATTGTTAAATCCCAAGTGATTCGTTTTAGCAACAAAACACAATGAAAACCCAGATGACCCAAAACCAATGAGTCCTAGCTCCAACAAAAAGCCATTTGTTTCTTTTATGTTACTTCCAAGTTCTAAAACAAAATTACTTGCATTTCACTATTTCCTCATTTCAATCATTTATCATTTCATTCCTTTATAATCTCCTAAATGAAGTATAAGGTATAGTATACTTTAATTTTTCTCATTTGATGTCTTTGCAACTGTTCTTGGTATTTTAAGTTGTACAAGCATTTCGAGTCTAGTTATGTCAAACTGTAAATAAAAACTCTAGTGGATTTCCTTGTTTGCACAGTCCTTTTGACATTTCCATTTTGCAAGTTGAAGTGCACATGGATTACTCGCATATGTTGGCTAAGTTGTGTATGCCTTCCCTTCTTTATTCTATTTGCATTGGTTGAATGTGCTACTTGTCTTCATTTCCTTGTGGGCTTTTAGCACATATTTGAATTGGAAACATGGAAAATTAAGTTTATTTAGGGATGAAAGTTCTATTGTTTATTATTTGATAGGGTCAATGGTTTTAATTTATTTCTTGAATTCATATACATGGCATGTAAATTTGTGACATGGTTGGGTTGTGCCATTATCCCATGCCTGGATTTAGGGATGTTGAACCGAGTTTGGGTTGGGTATACTTCACCCAAAACATTAATCAAGAATACTTGGATCCTAATACCCACTAAGCATTTGTACTTAATTACTATTTGAATTTTTACCCATAGATACCCAGACCAGAACCAAGCCCAATCTTTTTTTTCATAAAGGTTTTTTCTTATAAAATTAAAATTATAAAAGTTAACAATGTGATTTTCTAGGTATTGCATTCATATTGGGCATGAGAGAATTGGAAATTAACTTGGGTTTGAGTTTTGTGAGTGTAAGAGATAAGTTTGGAAATTAGGGTTAGTGTGCAAAAGGAGTGGGATGGACTCAGTTTTGGGTTGGGCTTAGAGCAAACTTGGGTTGGGTCAACCGACCCACATATATATATATATATATATATATCACTTAAAACAGGTTCACTTACTTCAGCTTCTAGACAAAACTATCCAATCTGTGGAGATATCAGATTGTACGTGGGTGTGATTTTGTGGTCGTTTGTGATGTAGTGTATAGGCAAAAATATATGCACAAAAAGTATAAAGTGCATGTTGCTATATATGTAAAAAACTCTATTTTTTACTTCTTGTCCGATGAGCACCGAAGGGCATGGTTTTATAGACCTTCTCAACGCATACCAGTTTGGGCGCCTGCCTTGCCCTTTGACAACTGTGATCAGTGTTTGTCCTCAAATAGATCATGATAGTTGTAAGACCCTTGACATATATACATAGTAGACGCCAGAAAATGAGCAATTGATTCTATTACAAAATTTAATGGCTCAAATATTCAATATAAAATAAAAGACTATAAAAAATTTCGTTTGTAAAATCAAAATTAATAAGATTGATGATTAATTGTACTTATACTTCTAAATAAAGAACAAATTATACGATAGAGCGTTTATTCTCTCCATGCAATTAGTGTTTTTTGAAAGCAAACAAGCATTAAGATTTCCACTTCGGAAGCATCCTCCTAGCTTCGCAAATTTGTGGAAGATTTCACTTCCTTGTACAGGTTCCATATCTTTGAACCTTATAAGTACGTTATCATCATAAGATTGACCCATCTTCTCCAATGCTTCATATGCCATTAGAGGATCATATCCGGCGGTTGCCATTAATATTAATCCAATACGATTTGCTTCTCTTTCGTTCCTATGATTGAAACAAAATGTAACATTATTATAATTTGACATGAAAAACATGAAACTAAACCTTTATAATTAAAAAAAGAAAAACAAAACTACTATATGTTTGAGATTTTTTAAGCATTGTTTTGTGTAAAGATTGAGGTTATAGGCATATAGCAATAAAATATATATTTGAAATTGACTGTTTATCGCATTCTAGCCTGAACTTTAAAGTATAAGTTTGGTTTGCGATATATTAATGGTTTGAAACAACTCTATTTGCACTTCTCATCTTAAGGTCCATTTGACTAGCCTACATATAGGTGACATGATCTAGAATCAGTTTTCTATGATAACTTTCTTTAGTTGTTTATCCTTAGCCAGTTAAAGAGCCCAAAAGTTTCAGCAATATATAGAAGATTTGAATTTTGAGCCGAAAAGATGGCTTTGGCCTATGCTGCTTCAACCTTCAGGTTGCATTTTGGAATTTGTGTAGCCGAACCCTACCTGATTCTGTCACTTCAATCACCAAGCACAACTGTGACACCAGCCTTATTGACTCCAATGCTCCATCACAGTTTGACTTCCAAAATTTCTCAGGCGGCTTGGCCCAATCTCATACTAGGCATGGCTATGATTACATTCAAATCAAAATTCCTTCCGTAGATTACGAGCATTAGCATTGGAAAATGCTAATGCTATTCTATTTTAGAATTCTAAAAACCCACAATTCTATTATACCATCCAATTTTACAATACCTTCACATCTCAAAACTCTATTTTTATTAAAATATTATTTTTTAATATTTCTTTATTATTTCTTTATAACTGTCATTTTTGTTCGGTCACTTATTTCCTGGGCTTTCCAACAGTTTTTTTTTTCCTCTGCTTCTCCCTCAACCTCTAGCAACACACAAGCATCAGCATCGATCAACCCATCAACAACCACAGCCACCAGCACCGATTTGAAACCCAGCCAATTTGAAACCCACCGACGTCGATTTGAACCACAACCACAACCCATCAACAACCACAACCACAACCCATCAACCCATCAACACCAGCGCCGATTTGAAACCCACCGGCGCCAATTTGAACCACAACCACAACCCATCAACAACCACAACCACAACCCATCAACCCATCAACACCAGCGCCGATTTGAAACCCACCGGCGCCAATTTGAACCACAACCACAACCCATCAACAACCACAACCACAACCCATCAACCCATCAACACCAGCGCCGATTTGAAACCCACTGGTGCCGATTTGAACCACAACCACAACCCATCAACAACCACAACAACAACCCATCAACCCATCAACACCAGCACCGATTTGAAACCCACCGGCGCCGATTTGAACCGCAACCACAACCCACAACCACCACAACCACAACCCATCAACCCATCAACACCAGCGCCGAATTGAAACCCACTAGCGCCGATTTGAACCACAACCACAACCCACAACCACCACAGTGACCCACGCCAAAAAAAAAAAAAAAAAAAAAGCAACCACAAAACCAGAAGGAAGAGAGAGAGAAATTTCAATCTAAAGAGAGAAGAGAGTAAATGAGAAATAGAAAAGGAAGAGAGGTAAGAGAACTGAAGCACTATTGCAAAATTTTTTGCAATAGTTGTGTTTAGCATTGTCTGATGCAATGGATTTTAAGGCATAAAATGCCAAATTGACCTTAGATATTGCATTAGCATTCTCCAATGCTAATGCTCTAAAAAACGGATACATCTATATCTATATAATGTCTAAAAGTTAAAGTGTAGCATTTATTGTTACTACACTACTATTGAGCCACATCAGCATAGCATTTTAGTTCACTTAGTCTATTTCGGTCGACTAGGTTTATTTGGTCCACTCAGTCTATTCGGTCCACTTCGGTCCAATTTGGTCCATTTCGGTCCACTTTAGTCTACTTTTGTCAATTTGATCCACTTTAGCCCATTTTAGCCCAATCCCTACGCATTTCACAAGTTAGAGACTAATTACATATATTGCCATCAAGATTTAACCACAATTTTGAAAATTTATTATATTCATCGCATCACATGATTTCTTGGGTCTCGTCTTATTATTCAAATTGACTATTATATCCTTATTACATAATAAGTAAGAAATAGATTTATTTGTACTCATTAAATAATATAAAATTTACCAACAATTATATTTTTCAATGAGAAATGTTACGTTTACAACATTTTTCGCAATACTTTCACAACAAAATTTATGTGGAAAAATGTTGCTAGTTCTAATTTGAACCCACCACTGAAATTATTTTTTTATTCACCAATATTAACTAATAACAATCTGTTACTTAAAATTTATTGTGATAACATTTCTCAATTAAGATTTTTTATTTTTTATATTATTTCTCCTTTCTCAACCTTCATTTCGTCCATACATTCTTTTTTTTCTTTTTTTTCTCCTCCACACGTTGTCCTTATCTCTATCCCCATTCTTTTATTTTCTTTTTCTCCCTCAAGAATGTTCCAGCAAGCAGCACTAGCAGGCATAGCTCTTCTCTCTTTTTTTTCTCCAACGCTCTTTCTCTCTGTTTTTTTTTTTACTTGATTCCAGAGGGCATTATGGTAAAAGTGCTATGAGAGCACATTTCTCTCCAGGATTTTCCTCCCAATTTGGGAGGATGAAATTTGTGGGCCCGGGAGAGAAAATTTTCTCCCAGGTTTTCCTTCCTCCCTATTTTCCTTCTTTTGCCAAATAGTAGAAAACACTGTTTTCCACCCTATTTTCCTCCCTATGTTTTCCATCCTCTCTAAATTCACCCCAACCAAACACAATGTAAATGTACTCTCCAAACCTTATACCTTTTGAAAATATAACTTCTAAAAATATATACTATACATAAAAATTAAGTGAAGCAAATGCACGCCACGTTGATAATAGATTTCATAAATTAAGGATTTTTTTTCCTATTGGGTTTAATTTGGGACACAATCCAAATAGAAAGGTGATGCTTTGTTAGATCAAATACTTGTATAATGTTTTTAGTTAAAAAAAAAATGGATAAAATTAACTATAAAATTAGTTGTAGCCTAAGGCTACATACTTACTCAATATCTTTTTATTGGAAGCGAATTTTGAGAAATCCACCATTGGATTACATCTTCTTCTTATATCCTTCTTGCTCGCAAAATTTCTAAAAAATTAAAAATTAATAGCTATGCCATCAATAAATTGTTTAAATTGCAAGTTTTTGTAGTTTAAAATTATGCATAATGTATAAACTTATTATATATTATAAATCATATAGTAAATAATATCCGATTGACACAAAATTTGGCATGTGTAATAAGAGCATATAGAACATGCAATTCAACAGTTAGATTTACCAAATATATAGTAACATTTATTTTATTGAGTAAAGTTGTAGCTTTAGGCTACAACAAGTTTTGTACCCAAACTTTGTCCAAAAATATTTTGCTACATCTAGACATCATTATTCTATTAGACATATAAGTAAGAAAAGTAATAAAAGTTAATGAAGAGACTAATATTGCACATTTTATAAAATTCACCAAACAATAATGCTCATTTAAAATTTAAAGGACTGAAAGTGCTTGGTAAGTAAATTTATAAAACAATAATTTCTACCTTTTTAAAACCATATTTTTCATTAACTTTTTTACCTTTTTTTTTTAATGAACTAAATTTTTGACTAGCTTAAAATAAATTAGTGACAGTAATATCTGTGCAATTACATTTTAAGTGTAAACAGTGAAAACTTAATAGTCAAATTCAATGATCCAAATTAATCAAATTCCTTTTCTATCGTAAAAATTGATTGCCGGAGAGGAGACACATCCAAATCTTAGACTTGTTCACCCCACCCACCCCCACCCCCACCCCTTTTTTTTTATTGATTGGCAGTTTAGAATATGTCTTACCAAGTTTTTGACCAGCTTTTCCTTGTATGAATTAACTTTTGACCAACTTTTTTTATATTTTTTTTATGGTAAAGCTCACAATATTTTATTCATAATTGGAATTGGATAGTACATCATGCATGCACTCATGCTTAATACACCCTGGGCATTCCTCAAGCCATACTACATAGTCCTCCACGTTAACTGCTTGTTGAGCCAATATGTGGGCAGGGGCATTCTCTTGTCTTTTGGTATGGGAAAAAGCAAAAGTGCGAAAATCTTGAACACGCTTAAGGATTCCTGTGACTTCATTTTGGACCAATGGAGCTGCTTCAGTTAGACTATGGATAGCATTGCATATCACTAGCGAGTCACCCCCAAAGGTCACGTCCCTGACCCCAACCTTCATCACAAAAGTGACACCTATCTCCATAGCCTTAGCCTCGGTTTCTAGTGGCCCCAGTAGAGTGTACAGTTCCCTACATAGCGCTGCTATCACCTGTCTAGTGCCATCCCGTACTACCACTCCCACACTAGCCTACTTCCTTTTAGGAAACACGGCCCCGTCAACATTCACCTTATAGCATCTCGCTTGTGGAGGGACCCACTTTACAACGTGGTTCCTTTCTGCAGTAGCCGTTGGTCTTTCATTCGCCATCTAGAAATCCTCAAGCAAACTAAGAGAGCTTCTTGTCATAATCTGTCCATTCTGAAGCCTGCCCCCATGTCCAACTTCATTCCTAGCTTTCCATATCCCCTAGCAAATCATTAGGGATGGCAATTTTTGCCCGACCCGCAGATGCCCGGCCCGACCCGACCCTAATGGGCCGGGTTTTACTCGGTCCGATTAGGAATAGGGTCGGGTATGGGTTTTTTAAAAAAAACCCGAAGCGGATCCGAGTCGGGTCCAGGTTTTATTAAAAAAACCCGGACCCGACCCGAGACCCGGCCCAGTTAAAACCCGGTTTCCTAAAATTACCAAAATACCCTATATATATATATATATATATATATACCTATAATCTAACCTAACTAATTCCTCATTTCTTCAGTTCACTCTTCAGCAGCCGCTGCAGCCTTCAGTCCTTCACTCATTTCAGCTCACTCAGTCCCACACTCCTCCCTCCCTCACGCCTCAGTCCGACAGTCCCTCTCCCTCATTTCAGCTCACTCCCACACTCCTCCCTCCCTCACGCCTCAGTCCGACCCTCCCTCTCCCTCAGCTCAGTCCGACGGTCACTGAGTCAGTCACGCCTCAGTCACTGAGTCAGTCACGGACTCCGACCCTCCCACACTCCCTCAGTCACTGAGTCAGTCACGCCTCCCTCAGTCCTTGATCAGCGCCTCCCTCAGTCCTTGATCAGCTTCAGCCTTCAGGTACTAATCTCAAACCGCAATCACTGTCTTTATTAATCTTAATTTTCTTCATTTGTTTTTTTGTTTTTTGTTTTTATTTGGGTTAGTAAATGAAATATGAACGAATATTGGCATCAGTGTTGTATCAATATGTCTCTCTTATTTTTAAAGTGGAAACATGAAAATTACCTTTTAAAAATTAGTAACTCTGTTGAAGCTGCTAACTCTGTTTAGTACCAGTCTGTGATTTGTTCAAGTTTAGTTGAAGCTGCTAACTCTGTTGGTTGGCCAAATTTGTTGATTTAATGATTTTAGCATCATCTTCTTAAATCGTTTCCTAGGGAGGGTTTATTAGTTTTATTTTATTATTTATTGAAGAAGACCTTTGTTCATGTTAGCTAGGCACACATTCACGCAATGTTTGAACCAATCTTAGATGGCTAAACCATTCTTTGGATTGGGTCCTTAGCAGTCTATGATTATAAATATGGTGGATGGATTGTATTGTATTGAAAAGATATTTTGTTTTGCTTTTTGTTGCTGTAATGTTTATGGTTTGCTTAATTTCAAAATTTAATCACTAGACCAAAAAGAAGAAAAGATAAACAATAGCATTATATTGTTCTCCTTTTCAACCCTGGTTGGCCGGCTCAAATTCTTTAGCTTCTATGAAACCATGTGCATTAATCCTCCCAAACATTTGTGGTGTAGCTCAATATGCATGCTGAACAGTGCTGACATGATAGATTATATCCTTATAAAGTCTACATTTCTACTTATAATAATCCCATCAAAATATGACATACATTTTATGATGAATTTTTATTAATTATATAAATGGTTAAATAGGGTTTGATTTAATGTTTATTGGTTGAGTTAATTGTAACTCAATTCTATCATTGTGTACTATTGGTGTAAGGCTGAATTTTTACTCTGTTAATTTGATTCACATTGATTTGGATTTAATGTTAATCATAAATTAACATTAAATCCAAATTAACATCATTGTGTACTATAGAGGCAATGATGTGTGCTCAGAATTGGTTATGGAGTGAAATCAACGGTTAGCAATTGTCTAATTTCTATTTATAAAATCAAATTTGTGTTTTTATATTTGCTAGTTACAATTTGATGAAGTATATTCCATTTTTTAATTCATTGTTGTTGTAGGTTCTTCAACTATATCTGGAGATAGTACATTTCAATCCATTCTTGATGATGGAGAACCAAATGAAGATGATGGGAGTTGTGCCACAATTGATGGGAGTTGTATCACAATTGATGAAGATTAAACATTTTGTATTAATTTAGTAGCTTTTTTTTTTTTAATTTCTTAGACTTGTTAGATTAATTTGTTGGTTTGTAATTATTCTAAACTTGTGGGATTTATTTTGTAGCTTTTTAATTTCTTGGACTCGTTGGACTTTTGATACTTATTTCTTGGACTTGTTGGACTTATTTTATTTTTATGTTTAGCTGGTGATTTTAGTTATGATTTTGTTGATTAATGATTAAATGGTTATCTTAGCTAGGTAATTTATTGATTTAAAATCTTAGTTATAATTTATTGAATTATGATTATAATATTAGTTATGGTTTATTGATTTATAGATTTATAATTAACAGGTGATTTATTGATTTATGATTAGTAGCCTATGATTTGGATTGATTTGGCATTTGGGCCACGTTATCTAGGCTTGAATTAGAATATGCAGGCTTAATGTAGGCAAAAAAAAATCTGGAAGGGTGTTATACCGCCTGTTTAGTTCACTTATGTCAATCTGGCCTAAGTTGTTTTAATTAGCTTTTGGCCTCTGTTTCTACTCCTTTTCCTGTGTTATTGAAATACAAATTTCTCTTCAAAAAAAAAAAAAAAAAACTAGGCTTAATTTTTTTTTTTTTTTGGGTTGGGCCATGAATTGGGCCCAATTCCTAAACGGGGCCCCGTTGGGGCGGGTCCGAGCCCCGGAAAAAAACCCGGTATCCTAAACGGGCCGGGTCTGGGCCACGGATCTTGCCCCGCGGGTCGGGTCCGGGTATGGAAAAACCCGGCCCGAACCCGACCCGTTGCCATTCCTACAAATCATGATAGTCCTCTCCAAAACTCCTGGCTGTGACTCCTCCCACTTTTGACCAACTTGAAACAACACAAGCGATGATATTTTTAGGTCATGTTTATTACACATACCTTATTACATACAAGTTTACACTGAAATCATGATTTTAAATTAAGATTAAGTAACAATTTCAATGCATTTTATGGCTAGGGGAGGAGGGACACATAGTGGCCCTCCAAAATTTTTGAAACCCTCTTATAGTATCGTATAAAAATAAATTGGGCCCTTATAAAATGTAATGATTGGCCCCTCCAAAAATTTTTACAGGGTCAAGATTACTCTTAACTTGGTTTAAATCATATCAAGTTTAAATCATATCATACTAAAAGAGAAGATAACCAAACGGTCCACCAACTTGCATTACATACCAAAAAAATTGGAGTTTTCTAAACTATTCGATAGAAGATAGTCCTTGGTTTTAGAGTTCTAATTAGCTATGGATGTTCATCGTCTTCACAATTCATGATCATTTTTGTTACTGTTGTTTTGGTTTGTTTTCGAATGATGAAAACTTATGACTTTCCTTTAAAATGTCACAAATTTCAGTCCAATGTATTTTTATGTTTTTTCCCTTTAAAACCTAGCAAGGACTGCATTTAGCTATTTAAAATTCCAATATTTAGTTAGTTTCTCAAATGTACACCTAAACAAAACACACACTTTTACCAAAACGAAATAAATCTCTAGCCTCCAGGTGCCTTTCTCTTTATTTTTTCTAAGTATACAAATTGTTTACAATTGTGAAATGCAATGTGTGTAGCTCGAATTGGTGTGTTTTTCTTTTTCATTCTTGGTCTTCAAATTTTATTTATTTATTTCTCTCATCATTATCACCACAATCATCATTTTTTAACAAATTTTGATCTTTTTCTCATATCACCAATTTGTTTTCCTTGTAGTTATACTTTATTTTCTCACATTATCATCATAGTTATAATTATATTTCAATAATAAAATATGGTTATTAGTTATGAGTTATAGCTAACCTATAAATACATTATTGCCCCTTCCCCCCCCCCTCCCCCTGCGAGAGTGAAAAATCCTGGCTGCGCCTTAGTTTATGGCTAAGTGTAAACATGTGTGAAATAGGATGTATGTATGCTTCGTTTGTTTTGGAGTAAAATAATTTTTAGAAAATGATTTTCCACTTTATGTTTCATGTAAAATGTGGTCAAACTTGTAAAATATTTTCCATTGATGTAAATGATTGCTTAGTCACATATATTGAGAAAGATATATTCAAGACTATTGAGTGTGAAGAAATCATGCAGCGGTTTCAAAATATAAAAAATCGTCAAGGGCAATTGAGTAAAATAAGCTAGATGTGAAAAAATATATTAAAGTTTACATTTTATGTTAGATTCTGTATAACAATTACGTTATCATATAGTTGTTTACTTATTTTGTTATTAATATCGATTAATTTTTTACTTTCAATCTTATCTTTTAATCTTGCCCCCCCTGACCTAAATTCCTGGCTCCGCCACTGTCATTATTGTACATATATAATATATTACATTTTTTTTTAGAAAGATATATTATATTACATTAATTATTAATTACTATTGTTTACTTATAAGCAAGGTGCCTTTTTTCTTTCCGTCAAAGTTGAAAGTGGCCCAAAGGTGACTAAAAGCCCAAAACCCAAAAACACATACACACTATAGAAAAAGTGAACAGCGACTCTTTTATAATAAAAAAATTAAATTAAAAAAAAAAAAAAAAAATCTCTATTAAAAAGCCATTAAATACCCAACCACCTGCCCCCACAGCCCACTTGTCTCTCTTCTTGTTCTTTTTGCCAGCTCCCTCGTCTCAGTCATTCATCCCCCACTTTTTCTAAGCCACCCTAGCTGACTGTTTGATTGCATTGCTTGCTTGTGGCTGCTTAGATGCTCCATTGAATCCCTCTCCTCAACTACTTTATTTTTTGGGGGGCTTTTTCTTCAGATCAATGGCAAACAATGGCCATGGATGATGGCTTCTTGTTCAGATGGGGAATCTGGGTAACTAGCAATAAAAATCAAACTTTATAGTTAGTTGGCCCGGTCCGGAAAGAATATCACATAGTAGCATCTCGAGCCTAAAAGAGGCGATTTCGGTTTAGAAATCGATCCTTTGAGGCTCGGTTTCAATGTTTTTGTGGCCCACGTGGAAATCGAGTCTTATAAACTCGTTTTTTATACCGAGCCTTAAAAACTCGATTTCAGTGCTAAATTTGCCACGTAGACGCCGCATAGATCTCGACCCGTAGAGACTCGGTTTTGCTAAAAGTGAAACCGAGTCTCAAAAACTCGATTTTTGAAGAGTGATCAATCTGCCACGTGGTCTGGGTCCCTAAATATCTGCTTTGAAATTTTTTGTCTTCACGTGTTCCAGTCTCAAGTCCTTCCGTGTTCAGTGTCTGAGAGATTCTTCACGTGTTCTCTTAAGTTGTTCACATATTCACTCCTTCTCTCTACATGTTCACATTCACTTTCACTGGTACTTTCATTTTCATTGGTACTTTCACTTTCACAGCAGCTTGACTGAGTCTTCCCTCTCTCACTCTCCCTCTCACTCTCATACAATCCCAGCACATCCTCATGTCAGGTAAGGGTCCCAAACTCTAGTTAGTTGTTGGTTGTTTGTTGTTTGGTTTTGATATTTTGTCTTTAATTTTTTTTGTTTGCTTGAGTATGAAATTATAATCATTGATTTGGTGATGTAATTGCTTCATTTTGGTTTTGCCATCTACTAAAAATATCAAATGTTGCTCCAAAAAATAAGAGCTTCCCCTTGCAAAAAAGTATTAAATAACTACTTAAACGTTGGTCTATTAGGTCTATAGGTACATCCAGTCCACTTCGGTCCACTTCAGTCCATTCGGTCCATTCAGTCCAGTTTGGTCATTCACTCTTTTTGGTCCATTTCGGTCCCATAGGTACACTTTACTCCATTCAGTCCAATTTAGTCCATTCGGTCCATTTTGGTCTATTAGGTCCACCTTGGTACATCCACTTCAGTCCATTCGGTCCATCCAGTCCACTTCGGTCCACTTCAGTCCATTCGGTCCATCCAGTCCACTTCGGTCCACTTCAGTCCACTTCGGTCCATCCAGTCCAATTCGGTCCAAGTTAATATAAATCATAAGAAAACAAAATTAAAATAAAATAGTCATTTAACATAAACGTGTAATGTGATAAAACCACTGAAATCCCATCAATTAGAGTAAATATTATTCTCTAAACTCTGATTTCATTTTTTTGCTTGAGTATGAAAGAATGATTGATATATATTTAAGATGTATTCTTGGTATATTTGTATTGTTAGGTTTTTAATGATTGTATTGTTGTTTGGTTTGATTTTTTTATTTATATTTTTGTTAGAGCTGATTTGAAATTTTGCAATGGGGTGACTGTCTTTAGATTTTTTTTTGTTAGTACGAAATGATAATGATTGTGTGCGTGTATGTGATGTGGGGTGAGTATATGACTAGTAAAATATAGGACTACTAAAAGTCGTATATTTTATAAATATATAGACATAAATATATAAACACACACACACACACATATATATATATATATATATATTTTTTTTTTATTCATGATCGAGGAAGTCTTTTTGCTAGCTTTTAGTGAAGCTATCTGCTTCCTTTTCTCCATAATTTGGAGTAAATTTGAGTTTGTATATCACATTTGGTATATTTGACTGTATATTAATGCCTTGATTTTGGAATTAGATGATATGTTTAATTTTGATTGCTCATGATCATATTCACAGTAGTGTTTATTTTTTATTTTTTATTTTGTTATCTAATGAACCCTGTTATTTCATTAATAGTAGTGTAATAGGGTATGCTATGAATTTTCTTGCACTGGAATGATGATGTTACATAATTGCACTCATTCATTTGCACATCCTCATGACTTTTGTTGTTATTTTTGTACTTTGAGTAGATACAAAAAGTTTTGTAATTGATGTTAAATGAAAGAGATAAAAATATGTCACTAACATATTATACTTGACTCTCTAATAGGTTCACAATCTCTAAAGAATATTGAGTTCAATGTATATTTCGGTGGACCTCTTGACAATCCTGGAGGGATCGACGGATTCCCATTTAGAGGGGAGGGTATCAACTGCTACTACATGATGATACGTCGTAAGTTGAAGACGTTGAATGATTTGAAGAGGAAAATAATGGAAGAATTGAATTTGAACCGTGCTTGGTATGACATAAAGATTACTTATCGTTACCCACAAGAAGTCCTTCATGAACGGATAAATTATGGGTATATGGCAATCAAAGAGGACAAACATGTAAAGATGATGTTTAATAGGATCCAGAAAATGCCCCAAGTAAATGCTGCCGAGTTGTACGTAAGTTTGGAGGCGCTTGCCGAAGTTTATACTGAGACGGTGCAACAAACAACTACGTCTTTACAATTTACAGCCCTAGATGATGGATGCACTACAATGGGAGGGTATACAATGGGAGAGCATACAATGGGAGAGTATACAATGGGAGATTATACGCTCCCAACTCAAGATCATGTTGCTAATACTGGTGAAACCCTCCATCCTCAAGAGACACATTTAGAGGAGGAAGACAAAGACGAAGATCATGCTACGAATGATGGTGAAAATGTTGATGATGTGGACGAGTACGAAGAGAGGATTGACCGAGGCGACTTTGAGTACGATGTGGATGACCATGAAGTTGTTCCCATTTTTGAAGAGGAAAATATGGAGAACTATGATGAAGGTGATGCAGACGATGATATTGGCGTCCAGCATGATACAAATACGACCACTGCCTACGCACCTCCTAGCGAGTCATTTTACGCAAATACTTGGAAAAATATGGTTGATTCTTCAGCTCTTCAGATACCATTTGTTTCTACTTGGGAAGATGGGATGCATTTTAGTAAAGGGTTGACTTTTGCAAATAAAGAGGCGGTGAAGCGTGCATTGATAATATACGCAGCAAGTGATAATAGAAATTTTATTATCTAGAGGTCGAACACAACTAAATTGTGCGCCGCATGCATTGACACCAACTGTAAGTGGTACGTTAGGGCATTCAAGAAGGATAAACTTAATGGTCTGTGGATGATCACGTCTTATGTGGGTCCACATACTTGTATACCCTTTGGCCGGCGAAGAGACGGTAAAATGATGGATTCTAATTTTGTTGCATCAAAAATTGTGGGAAAATTGCGACAAAAGCACACTGTTCCTATTGATGAGCTCTGGGAGATCATACATACTAAGTAAAAGCATGAACTTTCTTACTATAAGGTATGAGACGCAAAACAAAAGGCAATTGCTAAGATATATGGGGATTGGGAGGAGTCTTACCAAAGGTTACGAAAGTTGTTGTTGGCATACTTGGATCAGGATTCGGGTACCTGGTACAGCTATTACACCATACCTAGGGGCATAGATGATACTACATTACTGCGCTATGTATTTTGGGCATTCGCTCCATGCATTGCTGCATTAAGATATTGCAGGCCGGTGATCAGTATTGATGGGACTCATTTGTATGGTAAAGATCGAGGGGTGTTGATGATTGTAATGGCAACCGATACTAACCAAAAGGTTTTGCCTCTCGCCTTTGCTGTTGTGGACAAGGAGTCAGGGGCTAGTTGGGGATGGTTTTTAGAGTGTCTCAGGACTTCGATAGAGCATGTCATACCTGCCGAGGGCATTTGCATTATTTCTGACTGACATAAAGGTATCAAATGCACCATTCAAGAGTGGCCTAGAGGTCAGGACGGAAGAGAACGGGTATTTCACCGATATTGCCTTCGACATGTTGCTAGCAACTTCAACACACACTTTGATGACCCGACTCTAAAGGCATTGGCCTTGAAAGCTAGATATGCGACTAATGAAGCTAAATTTGAGTCCATAATGCAAACCATTAAGGATGTCGAGATTAATATGTTGAGGGGTGTAAGACCTGATGATCCCAATATTACACGCTATATGCCATATACATATCTAGTGAGTTTGGATTTGGACAAATGGACCCAGTCACATGATGGTGGAAGACGTTACGGGGCAATGACAACCAATATCTCTGAGTCCTTTAATGGGGTACTTAAAGGTGCCCGCGGTTTGCCCATTGCTGCAATGGTTGAGTTCATTTGGTGCAAACTTGTTGCATATTTCCACGATCGAAATAAACTAATTACTTCTGATCTCTCTCAAGGTAAGGTGTGGAGTGATTATGCAATGGGGATTTATACCAAAAATGAGTAGAAAATTTTAGGACACACTGTGAGGAATTTTAATCATGAACTTGGTATATATCAAGTGGTTACCTCGTACAACAACCATAGAGGTGGAGGGGGAAACCACAGTCATGAGGTGCGCATATTTGCTAGAACATGTGGTTGTGGAAAGTGGCAAAACATTAAGATCCCTTGTTCACATGCAATTAAAGTTCTTCAAGGTCTGCACCTCAATGCCACAAGCTATATTGACCCATGTTACAGTTTGAAGAACGCCATTGACACATATGCACATCAATTTGTGGTGCCACTGTCAGAGTCATTGTGGAGGGATGTTCGCGGACCACGGTGGGTGCCTGACCCACAACTGTTGCGAGCCAAAGGTCGTCCTGTGAAGTCAAGATTAAGGAATGAAATGGATGGGGTACGGCGAGAACGGGGAAGCCAGAGGGAAGATCCGGACTTGAGGGAGATTCAACCGAGGCAGCGATGCGGAGTGTGTCATGAAGAGGGGCATAACCGCAGAAGATGTCCCAATTCACGTGGGGCTTTGACAAGCGGTTCCTATGGGGCTTCGACAAGTGGTAGTGCTACAAACTAGGCAAGTGTTGTCACTGTTTTTATATAATATGCTTAGAATTTCATTTGGTTTTTGCTCTTCGCATTTGGGAACTAATGACCGTACCACAATGTTTGTCAGGCGACCAGAGACTCGATTTTAGAATGGCATTGTACGTGGGACTTTTGGTTATCTTCGGCATGGACAAGTGCTAGGCGACTATGTAGACTATGTTGTATCGACTCAGTTGTTATTTTGTTTATGGCTGAATGTTGTTGTAATTGAACTATTCGTTATCCATTGTACTCGTTACATTAGTTGTGTTGTGCAACGTTTGCCTATAATGTCGAAAATGATAGTACTTTGGCAAGTGAAAATGATAGCTAGTAATGGCGTTTTTATTTGTGTGCCTTATGTAGTGGTTAAATCTGTTTGGTATGTCATAGGGCAACTATATTGTCCATGAATAGTAACTTGCTTAATCCAATTTTTTTTTATATCTCATGTGCTCTCCCTTTGACTAGTGGTAGCAAAAACATATAGATATATATATATATATATATATATATATATATTATGCTCGTGCGGTAAGGAAAAAGAAGTTCCTACTTTGTGGATTTGGGTTTAATGCAGGTGGGAGAAGGAAAAAATAGTGGGGAGGGAAAAAAAAAATTTCCAGTAGAAATCGACATTCTTAAACTTGATTTCTATAAAATCGTGTTTTAAAACGTCGATTTTGTAGAAATCGAGTTGAAAAGACTCGATTTTTGAAAATCGAGTTGAAAAGACTCGATTTTTGAAAATCGAGTTTAACAGACTCGATTTTCTACTCCAGTGGCATTTCATAGTAAATATTGAAGAAGTCTCGGCCTGGCCTGGCATTTCACAGAAAAAAACAAATTGAATATAAAAAATTAAATGTAAAAAAGTAGCCGCGAACGTATTAATGTCCAACAAATGCTTTTTAGCTTAAACTCGGCAATATTTCTATTTCATGTGGACAAGTTTTTTAATTCTTACACGATGAGCCATTCAAATTTTAAATCAACTGCAAATCGGATAAACATTATTTTGAATTTCTCTAAATTATACTACAAATAAAATTTTGTGAATTCAATTTGGCAAATAGCTAAACCAGTTTTTATTTTTTATTTTTTTTCTAGAGCTGTATGAATTCTTTCCCTCTTTGTTTTGTTTAAGAATTTAGGACCTTTGTGTTAAACAAAAAAAAAAAATTACAACAAAAAAATAGTCGAATCCCACATGGAACAAAAGCAAATTGACTTTGACTAATGATATGTTCAAACTAAGCTTCCACCAATTAGCCAAAATCTAAGTGATATATTTATTCATGCACAATGTTGCAACATTGGCTTATATAATTCAGCAACCGCCATGATTTGAACCCCATGTTAGAGAATGTCCAATTAACCAATTGGCAAATATCATTTCTTTGTAAGCATACAGATAGAACAAACGAGGTACTTAGGATGGTTTAAGGGGCCCGCGTGTAGGATAATTTCCATGTTGAAGTACATTTTATTTCCAAACTGTCTTAGGCTGTGTAATAATAAAACGTTGAATCATGTTCTTAAGGTCTAGTCATGCATACATCTCATAGTAACATGCAATGACAGTAGACCAAGAGTTCAGAGCACACAATCCGTATTTGAGTGTAAGTTGCCAAGCACCAATTTCCCTCCCAGAGGTCCAGACTCCAGAGCACACATTGGTCCCTTGCACTCGCAATTCTTTCTGATAGAAATGGGGTACAACAGTACAAGTTCGACTCAAAAACATGAGACGGGGGATCAGAAACATGATGACTAGTACCTACACTTTGCAACGAGGCAACAATATAGTGAAGAAAAGGGCTTTATTTTCTCTAATTTCATTCAACTCATCTCGATTGATACACCATTCTGGATGTCTTATGAATACCTATACTATAAATATTTCAAAATAGACCACACGAAGATATACCATGCTTTTTATTTTCGGGGTCAAAATTGATACAAATGAAGCTAATTACAACTAAGACAAAGAACAATGGAAACATGGGATAGTTTCATGGTTGAGCAATCCCCTTTTTCACAAGCAAGTCATAAACCCTGTCAATTTTGCTTGTTTCAAGCTTGAACAAACGATGGGCATCGGCTTTCTTAGAGACATTTCAATTGATAATTTCGATTGACATAACCTCTTGCATGTTGAGATAAAGAGCTGGCGGTAGCCAAATCTCACTGCAGAGTCGTTTCTCCTGTAAACACATAGAAGCAGACTGCTTAAGTCATTGGTTCAATAAAAATGCACACATATACAGTGCACAGAAAACTTTAGGCTTAAACTGTTATTTGTGTCATAGTTTAATGAGCCCAAATAAGTTTTCATCCTATCAACGTTAAGGATATTTAGTAGCAAGTGGTACTTTTTTCTAGGAATATGGTAAACAAACTGGATACCCTCATGTTTCTTTGTGGATTAAGAATTCGAAGATTGAGATGGCACACTTACACTTTCAGACAATAAATCTGCCCCATGAAGGCCTGTTATCTCCAAATCATTAATGGAGCTTGAAGTTGCCTGTACTGCTGGTCGTGAATTCGACTCCTTGCCACCAGACTCTGAAGCCATGAAAGGATTTGGACCAGCCTGACTGCTTGGACCAACTTGAGCACTTTCCTTTGCTCTACGAGCACTTTCTTCAGCTTCCCTTTTCCTTTTCTGTTCAAGGTATCTATCAGCCTCAGCTGCAGTGCGGCAACCAGCAGCTCGGGCTTCCTGAATGATAAAATTCATGTGGAGATGACATTAGTTTGACAAATTGAAAGCACCATCATACTTAATACCAGAATGAAGCATTCCTATTTAGTATATATTATGTGTTTGTGTGCATGCATGGGTGTATAAAATATGATATCATGAATGGCAAGTTTCAAGAAAAGCCATGTGGCATGCTTGTTTTACAAAAAAGTGTTGGGTATACAATCTATGGTATGGGTATTTACTAGGATCAATCTATTGTTGGGTATGGGTATTTACTAGGATCAACAAAAAAGTGTTGGGTATACAATCTATTGTTGGAGACACCAGGAGGTGCCAATTGCACTACTAGGATCAAATTATTGACACCAAGTACCTCTTTGCATAGATACGCAGCACTCGCAACTTCAGCTCACGTTCATCCTCATTGTCTGTATCCTTAAATTCCATCTCAGCCAATAACTGCTCAGCATCATTGTCATATTCAGGATCAAACTCCAGTCTTTTATGGTTATAACCACTCAACTCAACTAAAGAAGGTCCCTCGCTCACTGAAGAGTGCGGTCTCTTCCCCCCAAAGCTCCTGTCTGCTTGAACACCTGCACGCAATATAAAAAGAACATAATTTAAGAACCAGCTATTTTATCATAACCATATTGATTATGAATGCACCACCAAGTTTTCAACCTTCTATTTAGTGAAAATAGAAGGTAACAGATGCCAACAAACAACAAAATGCAAAAAAGTATGTATAACAGTATTTTACAAAAGTAGGTATTGTTCCTATTCCTTTCAGACACATACAAAAAAGTTGCAAATCTCTAAAGCCAGAGGCATATTCTGCTTAAAGGACATCTTGGTAAATCAAAAGACTAATAACAAAGTTAAAGAAATAAATAACAAGACATCATACCTCAGTTCCCCATTCTGATTTGTCCTCATAACCACAGCTGATGACTTGAATAGCCTCTTTAAGAAGAGTTTCTGGTGTTGCAGATTGTGGAACACCACCATTCTCCATAAGCGTAGACGCAACAAAAACAGCAGACTGACCGAACCTTTTCTCCAGGGTCATTTGGGACATGAGTAGCGACTTTTCATCGTCAAATCCAGCACCTGAATTTAAAAAGAGTAAGAAAATGTTAGAATCATATCTAAAAAAATTACGAGTTATATAAGATGCCGTGGATATTGTACAAATATAGTTTCATGAATGACAAAGTTGATTTTAGATCTTGTTTATATATTAAGGTTTACCACTCAATAAGAAGCAATCATTCTCTCCTTTTAAACAAGTAAATGAGGAATTTATTTAATTGTCAATAAATTCAAGATGACATGGAAGGATTTTGACTGGTTTATAATTTATTTAACAAAAAAAATACCCAAAAAAAAAAAGAAATAATATTCAAACAATGTACCTTCCACACCCTCTTCTATATCCTCTAGACTGAAAATAGGCACAGTGGGGTCTACATTCTTGCTAGATTTCTTCTTGTCTGAACCCTTTTTACTAGACTTTGAACCCTTCTTTCTTGACCCACCACAAAGCGAAGATAAAAATCCAGCTTTCTTATGCTTAGGTTTGAGAGGCGGCTCATAACCATATAAAGCTGTTCTATTGAAGACGCATCCAGTACCCACATAAACAGGGCCTTGAATGCCATCCAGACCTCTCAAGTTGATCTGAAATTTAAGATGATAAATATATTATCAAAAGATGTTTAGCAAAAAGATAACAACGAATGTTATCATATTTTTAACTACTCACAAGTGCATTCATAGCACCAGCCTTCTTGTGATGTTGAAAACCTGGACGCTGAGGCCGAGACGGTGAGTGAGTGAGTGAGTGAGAGGGTGAGGGAGAGTGGGTCGGGGACGGTGAGGCCGAGAGAGTGAGAGGGTGACTGACAGTGGGTTGGGGACGGTGAGGCTGAGAGAGTGAGAGGGTGAGTGAGATCACCTCGGTCTCGGTGAGCGAGTGAGAGAGTAGATGAGGCTGAGAGAGTGAGAGGGTGAGCGACCGGCGTCGGGATCGGCTGAGAGAGTGAGAGAGTAGATGCTGGGTGAGAGAGAGAGAGTAGATGTCACTCGACTGTGTGAAAGTGAGACGGTGAGCGAGAGTATTTGAAAAAATCCTATTAAGAAATCCTAATTAGAAATCGAGTCATAAAGACTCAATTTTCAGGTGGCTTCCACGTGGAAGCCACGTTACACAAAGGTGGAAATAGACACTCTAAAACTCGATTTCTACGTGGCAGCCACGTGGCTTCCACGTGTTGCCAAGTGGCAAGTATGCCACATCAGATCTGATGACGGTACAGAAACCAAGCCTAAAAAACTCGATTTCAGGGCCGAAAGTCGAGTGTTTTAGACTCGAGATGTTAGTATACTATATACTTACGAAACCAGGCCAACTAACTACATAGTTGGCAAATCTTGGTTAAATCCCAATTTCGTTCTGTTCAGATCTTCTGCGTTTTGGTGTTAAAACGAACCGCTCTATAACCGGTTGAACCGTCCCGGTCTGACTTTTAACCCATTGTTTTTTTTTTTTTATTGGTTGGCTATTTAGCTTTTAAAATATGTGTCACCAACCAACTAATCAAAATCAAATATGTGAAGACTGAAGAATAGTCAAATTCAATGATCCAATTAGTCAATTCCTTCTTTTCTTTCCCATCAGTGAAAACGGACCAAAATCTTAAGACTTATAAATGCTGTGGGGAGAGCTCAGACATTTTAGATAGAATTCTGAATCAGTTTGCAACTTGTAAAAGAAAGACACATGGCATTGACTAGCTTCAAAAAAGAATTTTCCCTCGTTGCTCTGTTCGCGTTGGTCATATTACATTTCTCATTCAATGTTGCTTCTGTTTCTGTGAAAGAAGAGGCAGAGGCAGAAATAGATGCTCTACTCAAATGGAAAGCCAGTCTTCAAAATGAAACACAGTCACAGCCACCCCTGCCTTCATGGACTCTCCTTCCTAATAATGCACCCAATTCTTCCAACAATCAAAACACCAGCTCAACCCCATGCAGTTGGTTTGGCGTTTCTTGCAACCATGCAGAAAGTGTTACTAGATTAAACCTGACGAACTCAGGCCTAAAAGGTACACTTTATAAATTTCCATTCTCATCTCTCCCCTGTCTTGCTTATGTTGATCTTAGCATGAATGAGCTCTTTGGTACAGTCCCTTTTGAAATTAGTCACCTCTCCAAACTCGTATATATTAATCTGTCCTTTAATAACTTTTCGGGGGAAATCCCACCACAGATTGGCCTACTGACCCACCTTAAGGTGTTGGACCTTAGTGAAAATCAGTTAAACGGCTCAATTCCCATAGAAATAGGTAATTTGAGCAACCTGGCTTACTTGTATCTCAATAATAATCAACTCTCTGCCTCCATTCCACCAGAAATTGGAAACCTTACTAATTTACTTATTCTTGAAATAAGTCACAACAATCTAAAAGGTTCCATCCCTCCTAGTATTGGAAAATTTGAAAAGCTAATATGGTTGCACATGTATGAAAATCAGCTCTCTGGCACCATCCCCGTAGAAATAGGGAATTTGAAGTCTCTTGTATCTTTAGGCCTTTATACAAATTATCTTTCTGGCTCCATACCCAAGTTGTTAGGAACTCTGAGCAATATATCTATCTAATATTTATATGAAAATCAACTTTCTGGCACCATTCCAGAAGAATTAGTAAACTTGAAGTCCATAATTGAACTTGATCTCAGCATAAATCAATTAAATGGTACTGTTCCAATTTGCTTGGGCAATTTGAGCAACTTAGAATGGTTATCCCTCCGCGATAATCAATTTTCTGGTCCCATTCCTCAACAGATAGGAAATCTAACGAAGTTGGCTGTGCTACAGCTGGATACAAACAACTTCACTGGTTTTTTGCCTCAAAACTTATGCCAAAGTGGTTCTTTTCAAAAAATTTCCGCAAACAACAACCATCTCATAGGTCCGATTCCAAAAACTTTGAGGAATTGCATGAGCTTAATAAGAATCCACCTCCAAGACAACCAATTCTTTGGAAATATATCTGACGATTTTGGTGTTTATAGTAACCTTAAGTTCGTAGACCTAAGCTACAATAGATTTTATGGTGAAATCTCACACAATTGGGGTAGGTGTCCACAACTAACTACCCTACAGATTGCTGGGAACAATATTAGTGGTGGCATACCACCTAATATTGGAAACATCATTCAACTCCAGGAACTTGATCTTTCTTATAATGGGTTACTTGGGAAGCCTCCAAAGGAATTTGGGAAGTTGACTTCTTTGGTGAAGTTGAAGTTGAATGGAAATCAACTTTCTGGTGATATACCTTTGGAGCTTGGATCATTAACAAATCTTTACCATCTAGATCTATCCAATAATAGATTTGATAAGTCAATCCCTAGAAATATAGGGAACCTTTTGAAACTAAACTATTTGAATATGAGCAACAACAAGTTTAGCCATGACATTCCAGTTCAAATGTGTGTTTTACCCCATTTGTCGGAGCTAGATTTGAGTCATAACTCCCTCGAAGGAGAGATATCTTCACAAATTGGCAATCTTCAAAGCTTGGAGATGTTGAATGTCTCCTACAACAACCTATTTGGTGTTATTCCAATTGCTTTTGAAGAAATGCATGGCTTGTCCTATGTGGACATATCCTATAATAAGTTGGAGGGTTCTCTTCCCAATAGCAAAGCATTTCAAGATGCTTCCATAGAAGCAGTACAAGGTAACAAAGGTTTGTGTGGAAATGTTACAGGATTGCAACCATGTATGGCAAGACAAGTTTCAAAGAAGGGGCACAAAATCATTTTCTTATTCATTTTTCCTCTTTTGGGAACACTTTTAGTTGTAATGATGTTTCTTGGAATTTTCTTCATTTATCAAAGAAAAACGAAGCACCCTTGTAAAAATCAAGCAAATAACATGCATGATGAAAAGGTGTTTTCAATAGCAACTTTTGATGGAAGAGCAATGTACGAGGAAATCATTGAAGCAACCCATGGTTTTGATGCTATGTTTTGCATTGGAAAGGGTGGACATGGAACCGTCTATAAAGCAAATCAACCGTCAGGAAACATAGTGGCAGTAAAGAAACTCCAATCCTTGGGTGATGGTGAGATTGCACAACAAAAAGAGTTCTTCAATGAGATAAGAGTGTTAACAGAAATCCGGCATCGAAATATTGTTAAATTTCATGGCTTTTGTTCACATTCACAACACTCTTTTTTGATTTATGAGTATCTTGAAAAGGGTAGCTTGGACAAAATTTTGATGAATGATGGAGAAGCTAAATAATTGGATTGGAATAAGAGGGTAAACATCATCAAAGGTGTGGCTCATGCTTTGTTTTACATGCACCATGATTGCTCACCGCCAATTGTTCATAGGGACATATCAAGCAAAAATATTTTGCTTGACTCTCAATACGAGGCTCATGTTTCAGACTTTGGCATAGCTAAGCTTCTTAATTCAGACTCATCTAGTTGGACTTCCCTTGCCGGTACATACGGATATATTGCACCAGGTAATATACTCCAGTTTAAAATTAATGTAGAACATAGAGTATATGAACACATTTGCATGATATTATGTTTGTTTGCAGAGCTTGCTTATACAATGAAGATAACTGAGAAATGCGATGTTTATAGCTTTGGAGTTTTGGCTATTGAAGTGATCAAAGGAGGACATCCAGGTGAAATGATCCCCATTCTATCTGCTTCAATTGTGGAAAAGAATTTATTGTTGAAAGATTTGTTAGACATGCGCCTTCCACCTCCCACCGTTCAAGTTGAGAGTCAACTACTGGTCATCACAAAGCTAGCAATTGCATGTTTGCATGCTAACCCAGCCTGTAGACCAACCATGCACATGGTTTCTCAACAGTTATCCCTAAATTAATGCACTTTCCTAGGGGTCTCGCCAGGACCAGCAAGGATATAGTGATTTGTTTGGATTGCGATATAATCTATCAGATTTATGCTGCTGAAGGCAATTGTTTGTTTAAGATTATGTAATGACTAGAGAGTACTACTAGATCATTAATTGCAGGTCCTAATAAATCACTGCCGGTAAGTGTAACTCAGATTTCAGGGCAGAGTACATGATACATGTTTGGATGGCTATTTTGAATTCGGTATGCATTATAAAGATTTCGAATGTAATATAAAGAGTAAGGACTTAATATAATGATAGATTTAGTCTTCTTCTTTTTTTTCAACAGATTTAGTTAAGGCGTATTAAAAAAAAAAAAAAAAAAAAAGTAATGGGGATGATTTTAGTTTTAAAATGCTTTGTATATCCCTGTTGTGAAAATCGCATATTTAGATGCAAGATCCTTCCTGGCCAATGATGGTGACATTTCTTGTCTGCAAGGTTTCATCAAGGAATGCAAGCAATCCAATACCTCTTGTCACCCCTTCAAAAAATCAAAGAGCTAGCTTCTAACCTTTTAATAACAAAATTAGATCGATATTAAGAAGAAGGTATCTGCTTCTTGAGGATGCAACTCTGAAGCGGTCTATCACTTTATCATGGTAATGCAGGAAATAGTTTTTTTTTTTTTTTAATATTTGATTTGAGTGACTCTAACCCCCTTTAATTAACTCTTCAAGTTACCTTCTGTTTTTCAACGCTCAAAAGTTATAACTTTGATGCGTTCTATCAATTTTTTTTCCGCTACTTATTGTCGACCACATTAGAGTTATGGAAGAAGTTGTCCATGAACTTTCTCTTTTAACCTTTACAAATATTATATTGATGAGTTAAAATATCCTACAATAAGAAAGATAAGAAATTTTGTTTTTCTTTATGATGATCATAGTTTTTAGTAAGCTATTTAATTTTATTTAATTATTAATACATTTACCCTTTTTCTGAACTTTCAAGTAACTTTATCAAATAATATTACACTGTACCAATTGATTTTCAAGGCCTCTACCACTGTCAATAACTAATATTACTAAATAAACTATATGAGCCATGATATTGATACCCTATGAAAAGATGAGTCTTTGAACTAGTATTGAGAACCTGAGATGACCAAAACCAATACAAATTGAGATGACCAAAACCAATGTAAACCTTTCAGAAGGGGAGGCTTTAGCTTCAGAGGGTGGCAATAATATGTGGGCAGGCTTAATGATATCTTTGTTGCAACTGATGACGAGGTTGAAGCAGAGATATCTTCCATAAGGTTGGACATTTTCAAAGATGCATATTGCAGATGTGAGAGTCCACAATGAACTTGAGATACACAGTAACAAATACACCATTTTCGTACATCTCAGCCGCTCCTTTCAAATATAGGTTTTTGATTGTTAAATGAGGTGGAGCCATCAGGAGCCCTCCGTTTATGGACACCATGTTCACACCTCGATCCATAGGTAAGGCCCATGTTGTCTTCTTGGCTAGGGTTTTTGATAGATCGTGCCACAACTAATCAAACGCAAAGTTTTAGTCAATTCAATTGCATGAGAAAAGCTAATTTAGACAACAGTATGTTATTATTTAAATTGTAATTAACAATTGTTAAAAAGTAAAAAGGACTTGAAATCATTGTAGTATTAACTTGTTTATTAAAAGAGTACTACTAAGGTTGCGTTTGTTTTGATGTAAAACCATTTTAGGAAATGGTTTTCCATAAATTTGGGTGTTTGGTTGCGCATGGAAAATAAATTTTCCAGAAAATATTTTCAGTTGACCGTGTAAAATGAGCCTTTGACCCGGAAATGGTTTTACATTTTTATTTTCACTTCAAACCATTTCCGGACTCACGCGCAAAGAGAGAGAGAGAGAGAGAGAGAGAGAGAGAGAGAGGAAGAAGAGAGAGCCCAGATCGCAAAGAGAGAGGAAGAAGAGACTTCGCCGGCGAACCCCGAGCTCCAGTCCGACGACCACAGATCGAGCTCCAGTCCGACGATCGCACTAGATTGTCAATCGCAGCACCGCGCTGATCGTACCGCGCCGCTCGATCTCGTCGCTCTATCTCGCCTTTGATCTCACCACTCGATCTCGCCTCCGCTGCGTGATCGCCTTCGCCTCCGCCGCGCGATCTCAATTTGACCGGATTTGATGAATTTTTTTTTTCTGGGTTTTGTTTCTTTTGTGAGTGAGTGTGGAATTGATTCATTTTCCACATGTTTACAGTTGAGGAAGTGTATGGAAAATTGGGTGGCTTGGCTATGTAAAGCATTTTCCGTAAAAATGTTTGAACGAACCAAACACCGGAATTGATTTTCCGTAAAACGAATTTTGAGGCAGCCAAACAGCTTGAATACATTTTCCTTTCCCGAAAATAGCATTTCCAGAAAATATTTATTTTCTGAAAAATCTTTTACGGGAACCAAACACAACCTAAGTCAACAAAATTTTCACAATACTTTCACAAAAAATCATAAGTAACAAATTATTACTAGTTTGCCCACCAATAACAAATAGTAACAACTTTTCACCTAATATTTGTTGTGAAAGTGTTGTGGACATAGAATTTATCTAATAAAAATGTGTGACTATAGTAACTTCCTCACCCAAAAAATAAAAATAATAATAAAGAACGAAAATATTAAAATCTGGGACATTGGGCTAACTTCAACTTCAAAATAAAAAAATAAAAAATCATAATTTCACATATAAACAATAAAGTAAAGTGATAGTATAAATTCCTTGTTTCTCTTTTCAAACCACTATCTTCCCAAAATTAGAGCTTTTTTGACTTCAAAACTCTGATCTATACGATACGCTTTTAACTGGGTACACTTTATCATCTAAATATTTAACTTTTTTAGACACTTAAAATAAATATAATATAAAATTTACCCAGACCAATCTTGGAATTTCTTTTAAAAAATTGCAATTTGAAGTATAAAAACAATTGTGTAATAAAAATTGAAATTCCAAACTATTCAAGAGGTTGATTCTTATATGTCCACCCATAAGTCAACTACTCTTTAATAGTCTGTCAAGCTGTTCTTATCCTATAGATCCAAGTATAAGGCAACTACCCTTTAATTGTTTGTCCATTCCTATACAAACTAGATCAGTATTATAATCAAATAATTATAATAATGTTATAGAAATCTTAAAGTTCATATAATTTTTTTTCCCTCTATAAATATTTTAGAAGGGCTGTTGCAGAAATGGCTTTGAGTGGACCAGCTCCCCTAAGGGAAAGCATAGGAGGAGGAGAACAAGTGGTGGTGAACTGGAGGGGCAGCTGAGACTATGCTCGAGTTCTACACAGATGATGCCCAATGTAGTTCTTGTCATGAGCATGAGCACCAGCTTCATAGGTCATAGCCTTTGTTGACATACTTCATGTCATGGGTAAACAACAGGATACAAAGTCCAATAGTGTTAAATTTTGGGTTAAATGAATAAGGGACTTGTTAATTGACGAATGGTAGACTTCAATTTGTAAACCCTTCTAATAACTGAAACAACTGTAGTTTGTCTTTGTTTGTCTTACTTAGAGAAATAGGTTGCAGAAGGTGGTTAGTGGTTACATTTCTCTGAACTTCTTGTTTCAACACTCAAGCATTTAATTTTTAGATCTCCTAAAGTATACGGTTGGCGATCGTATGTTTAGCATTGGAAAACTTCTATGTGATATTTTGTGGTGGGACAGACACACAAATAAGGGTCTCAACGTAACTGATGAATTATCATATTCAGAAATTCACTTTTGCGGTTTCGCCGATTGCCACTATGAAAAGAAATACTAAATAATTTAAACATTCTACTGGACAATAGAGTTGATTCAAGTTCTACTTCTACCTACCTAACCCATGCAACATATATGACATCTCTTCAACATCATAAAGGGAAAAGAACAGAAAAAGAAAAAAGCACCATACGGAAAACATGTGGCCATTGAATCCATTTTTTCAATGCTCAAGTGCATATGGTTCCAAATTTTCCAGAGAGAATTCCCAGGCCATGACTTGAAATACCAGTTTCCTCATTTTTATGCTTCATTGGCAATTGTATCGTATATTTTGCTTGGAATTTCTTCCTAGTTATTGAGATATAATGAAAAAGATTTTGGAGACTTTTCACGTTGGATCTTTCCTTTTTCTTGACTGGGTTTCCACATCAAAACAGTCAAAAAGTAAGTCATCCATTATATTTAACAATGGAAATTGACCTCAGAGACTTACCAAATCTTAGATCCTGTAAATAGTAGTGTAAGAAATTCCTGGGGGAGCTTTGATATACAATGGTATGGATATGTATGCAATTTGTAAAACAAAGACCATGGCATTGTCTATCTTGAATAAGTTACTTTCCCCTGTTTCGCTAGTCGTATTGGCCATGTTACATTCCTCATTTGTTGCTGATTCTGTTTCTGTAAATAAAGAGTCAGAGACAGATGCTTTACTCAATTGGAAAGCCAGTCTTGAAAATGAAACCCAGCCACTCCTGTCTTCATGGACTCTCCCTCCTAATAATGCAACCAATTCTTTTAATGATCAAAACACCAGCTCAATCCCATGCAGCTGGTTCGGCATTTCTTGCAGCCATGCAGGAAGTGTAATTAAATTAAGTTGAATTGACAAAATTTTCACTAGTTATTATATGGCCAACATTGAGTAATTTTTTTGCATGATAATAACAACTTAATATTTGGACAGTTCATTAAATTTTTATGATATTTTTTTATTCTAGATTACTTATTGATAGTTGTCCCAAAAATTGAAACATCTTCATTCAGATGTCTCTCTGTCTGAAAGAAGCAGAGGTCTTACTCTCTTTTTCTTCGGCAGTAGAAGTGTTCTGTCCCTTCTTTAGAAGGAGAGTGTGTCCTCTTAAGGTAACAAGTTTACCTTTCGAGCTAGTGGTTCTGTTTTTCAGGGGTTCAGGGAAATAATTTTTCTGTTCTTGATTTTACTTTTCACTCTATCTTGTACTATGGAAGAGTTGGCTAGACAGTGGAACAAATTTTCATTATCAGAAAAGGAAGTTATTTATGGGCCGAGTTTCTATGAACGCAAGCGTCCTTTCACGAGGAAAGCTTTTTATTCAGAAAGAATGGAGTCGGAAGGATTTGAGTCTGAAGCCGGTGAGGGCAGATCGGAAAAAATTGAATCTGAAACCGGTGAGGACAGATCGGAGAAAGATCAGGTGAGCAAGGAAACTGAAGGAGAAGCAATCATTAATGAGGATGTAAGTCACGTTAATGATGAAACGGTTATGAAGGAACCGTTACACTCAGATTCAGCTATCCCAGCAAACCAGGACTCTAATCCGAGCCAGTTGTCTCCAGCTGAAATTCAGGAATCAACGAATATGGGCTATAATGAAGGAGTTACGGGTTTGGCTAATTATTTAATTCCTTTGGGGGTTACATCTGATACTTTATTTGAAATTCAAATAAAGGAAATTGATACAGATTTTGCACGTTTTAATGGGGATTCAGGTATGAAAGGAAACTTGGGGTTAGTTGTCAATGACAATTTTTATTCCTACCAAAATAGGTCTAGCCCACTTTAATTCCCTGATCATGTGCAAATTAGCTGAGGTTTTTACTATGGGAATATCTATTGGTAACCTGTGCTCCTCATCCCAGATGATGAAAGTTGATGAAAGCTCATCAAAGTTAATGGTGGAGGCTGTGCATTAGCCCCACCAATCGCCATGAGTTGCCTTGTGTGGGATTGTCGTGAGCTTGGGAACCCATGTACAAAGAATGAGCTTGTAGATTTGGTGCGGGCGAAAGATCCCTCTATCGTGTTTTTAGCCGAAACATGAGCAGATGAAGCTAGGCTAAAAGATAGGTTGAGGAAGATAAGCTGTGAGAATATATTCATTGCCCCAAGATCAAATTTGGGAGGTGGATTAGTGTTGCTCTAGAGATTGACTATTGATGTAACTATGGAGGGTGCAGGCACAAATTAGATCGATGCAATGTTTCAAGAAGAAGATGGGGCAGGGATTAGAGTGATTATTTGAGATTGCCAAGGAAGGGCTTGGCACACGGTCGAAATCAGCCCTCTCCCCCTAACTGTCTTGGAGGTTGAAACTTTGGCTACATCGAAGATTTTACAATTAGCTGCTGATCTAAGTTTGAATGATGTCATCCTAGAGAGAGATTCAGAGATTGTTATAAACGCTTTGGAGGTAGACTCGTACTCTTTGGCATCCTTTAGTTTATTTAGTCAAGATGTTAAATGTTTTGCAAATTTATTTCATTGTATTAGGTTTCCATACGTTCGTAGAGAAGGAAATTGTGTAACTCACAACCTAGCTTGACATGCACGACATATCATTGGTTTTCTAGTGTGGATGGAAGATGTCCCATTGCACACCGTTGCTACTTATCAGGCAGTTTTACCTACTATTTAATAAAGTTCAAAGTCTTGATTCTCAAAAAAAGAAAAAAAAGAAAAAAAAAGAAAGAAATATTTGTCTTTTGAAACACGTGTTTTTGCAGAGAGGAAATTAGCCACTAATTTTCCATGTGAATCTGAGCAGAGAGTCAAGGTGAAGCAAAGTTTACATAAAAGTTAAAACCAAATCAATTTCCTGTACACGCGTCGTAACTTCCAAGTTCCAAGTCTTACTTTTCATCACATTCAAATGTCCAATGTTCCACATTCAAAGCTTTTTTCTATATTTTCTTTGTGAGTACCAACTAAATGTTTGGGTAATTTTTGGGCCATTTGGAATAATTGCAAATGCACCAATTTTTCCAACCAACCTCTTACCAAATGTTCCACATTCAATGCTTTTCTCTAATTTTTATTGTGTCTAGGAGAAAAGATCACTAAGAGGAAACATAAAAGTCTTTTTCTTTTGGAAGAAAAACTTCCAATTTTGACTTGATTTTTTGTACACATAGTTAGAAAAATCCAATCTTAAAGTAAGTAATTTGATTGGTAATTTGAAAAAGTTTTTCTCCAAACTAGTTTGGAGATACACTCTTCAAAATCCTCCTATATCTTTTTATTAGATGTGAATTTTAAACAATTGACATTAGATTTCATGTTTTTATTATATCTTTTATGCTTGTGAAATTTAAAAAACAAAAAATTAAAGATCAATAGCTATATCATCAATCAAATTTTTTAATTTCAAATTTTTGTGATATAAAATTATGCATAAAAAATGGATTTATTAATCAAATAGTAAATAATATCCAATTTAAACGAAATTTGATATGTGCATGTTAAGAACATAAAGAAAATTCAATACAATCCAACAGTTAGATTTTCAAAATTCGCATTCAATAAAGAGATATGTTAGGTTCTAAAAGTTTAGAACAATTGGCAAACCGTGAGCACAAACTTGTCTATGTATAGATCTTAGAGTCTATAGAGTTTATTAGACAATGCTCAAGGTGTTACAAGTCAGAACACAAGAACATACAAGCTGCAGAAAGAACTATTCAAATTCTATGAAATCCAACTGATCAAAAATTAGATCTGACCGATCGAAAATCGCAGACATGAAATTTCTGCAGATTTCTATTTCAACCCAAACTCTGCTTAAATGTTTTTGGTTTCAAGTGAAACACTTCTAGTCTATAAAGGAAAACCCTAACTACGTTTTCAAAGCTTTTGAGAGACTTTGGAGGTGCTCTTGTGAGATCTAAAAAGTATTGTGCCTTCCTCTTTCAAAGTTACTATCGAAAATCATTCCCATATCATTAAATCCAGTAGATCTGAAGTTGCTACAACATGATCAACAATTGCTGATGATCTAAACCTTCAAGGGTGGTCTTTGAGTCACAAATTGGAGAGTTTGTGTTGCTAAACCTTTGAGTGGGATCTCAAAGAAACAAGCGTGGGTGCTTGTGTTGGTGTAAATCCAAAAAGGGAAGGAGTTCGTGGATTTGGAGTTTGAACGTGGTCATGTCAGCAAGTTACTACATGAGGTAGCAATAAATTTAGGATTAAATCTGATTGTAAAAACTTCAATTCTCTCACAGTGGATTTACTTTACCTTGAGAATAACTAGGTCAAATCATCCCCTGGTTTTTACCTTGAAACAGTTCATTTCATCGGTTTTCCTAGGTCATTCTGCTGCTTTGCATAATATGACTTTTATTGTTGGAAAAGTTGATGGAATTGCAACTTACAATAAAAAACAACAGGTGCTTAATTTCCTTCCCCAAGTCCTTTTTTCTTTTGGAATTTATGTTCATGGTCTTTGTTTTTTTCCCCCCCCCCCTTTTTTTTCCCTTTTTTCCTCTTTTTCTTGACTTGAAATATAAAACCACAATAAATATATACAACTTTTCCACAAAATTTTCCAAATGGTAGGTATTCGTGAAACTGACAACCAACACGTAACAATCGACAACCAACCCATCTGTTACAGAAGAGAGCTATAGTAATAGTTCTATGATTGTTTGTGGCCTTAGAAAAAACTCTTTTTTCCACACGAGAATAGCCAAAGTCTAAAGTTTGGCACCAAACATATTTGAATCTATTTTTTTTTTTAACCCATTATGTAGCAATTAACAAGTTATTAATTTATTAAAAAAAATCTTATCACAAAAACTACACATGGAATGTATCTTTAGTTGCTATATAATCAGTTAAAGTAAAATAGTTTCAAATATATTTGGAGCCTTATTCCTCCAAGTTTGAATAATTCATGTTTTTGAAAATTTCATTAGTTTAATTGAAGGATTTTTTAATTACTTTAGTATAAAATTTGATAATTTGGAATAAAAATGAAACTTTTTATTTTAAGAATTTTACTATGTAAATGGTAAAAATAAATTTTATTTTATGAAATATCCATGAAATATAATTTCGATTAAAAATACTAAGCTCTTTTTTTGTTGGGTATATGTATATATATAACTTATTCAAATAAAAAAAAAAGTGTATATAATAAAAAAGCATGCGTGTGTGTATATATGTGTGTGTAAGATTGTCTTGATAAATATATTAATGAGGGAACTTGGTCCTCAAACAAAAATTCTTAGCTCTACCCCTTTCAAAGTCAATGATCATGTGGAAACCCTTCTCTTCCCATTAACGACAACACTTGACTTGATTGGTATTTAAAGAAAGAGAATGATGAAAATTGATAAACAGAGATACTGAATCATATCATCTATTTTCCCTAGCTTCCAAAAAACCATGGCACTCACTAGCTTCAAAAAAGTATTTTCTCCCGTTTCTCTATTCGTGTTGGCCCTGTTACATTTTTCCTTTATTTCTGATTCTGTTTATGCGGATAAAGAAACCGAGACAAATGCTCTTCTCATTTGGAAAGCCAGTCTTCAAAATAAAAACCAGTCACTCCTGCCTTCATGGACTCTCCTTCCTAATAATAATGCAACCAATTCTTCCAACAATCAAAATGCAAGCTCAAATCCATGCAGTTGGTTCGGTGTTTCTTGCAACCATGCAGGAAGTGTTATTAGATTAAACCTGACTAACTCAGGCTTGAAAGGTACTCTCCATGAATTTTCATTCTTGTCACTCCCTAACCTTTCATTTGTTGACCTCAGCATGAATGAACTCTTTAATACAGTTCCTATTGATATTAGTTACCTGTCTAAACTCATATATCTTGATCTATCCTTTAATAACTTATCGGGGAAAATCCCACCCCAGATTGGCCTACTGATCAACCTTGAGGTCTTGCACCTCGCTAAAAATCAGTTAAGTGGCTCAATTCCTCCAGAAATAGGTCATTTAAAGTCTCTTAATGACCTTTCTTTGTATGCCAACAATTTCCGTGGATGCATTCCGGCTTCATTAGGTAATTTGAGCCATTTGACTGACTTTTCTCTCAATAGTAATTTCTTTTCATGTTCCATTCCTATATCTTTAGGTAATTTAAGCAACTTGGCTTATTTGTACCTCTATGATAATCAACTTTCTGGTTCCATTCCTTCACAAATTGGAAACCTTACCAATCTAGTTGAACTTGACATAAGTAACAATAGTTTCAAAGGTCACATCCCTTATAGTATTGCAAAATATGAAAAGCTAACATTGTTGCATATGAACCAAAATCAGCTCTTTGGCTCCATCCCCCTAGAAATTGGAAATCTAAAGTCTCTCATATTCTTAAGCCTTGAAACAAATCATCTTTCTGGCTTAATTCCCACATCTTTAGGTTCTCTTAGAAACTTGACTGTTTTACACCTATACAACAATCAACTTTCTGGTACCATTCCTGAAGAATTAGGAAACTTGACATCCATAATTGATCTTGAACTGAGTAGAAATCAGTTGAATGGTACTATTCCAATTTCCTTTGGTAGGTTGAGTGGCTTAAAAGCTTTATACCTCCGTGATAACCAACTTTCTGGTCCCATTCCACAAGGGATCGGAAACTTAATGAAGTTGACAGCTCTATTGCTGGATGCCAACCACTTCACTAGCTTTTTGCCTCAAAACTTATGCCATAGTGGGTCTCTCCAATTACTAAGGGCAGACAACAACCATCTCACAGGTCCAATACCAAAAACCTTGAGAAATTGCACAAACTTAATTAGAGTCCACCTTGAAAGAAACCAACTCTTTGGAAATATATCTGAAGATTTTGGTGTCTACAGAAACTTGCAGTACATGGACCTAAGTTACAATCAATTTTATGGTGAAATCTCACCCAACTGGGGCAAGTGCACACAACTAACCAGTCTAAAGATTGCTGGGAACAATATTTCAGGTGGCATACCACTTGAAATTGGAGACTTAGTTCAACTCCAATTACTTGATCTTTCTTCTAATCGCTTGGTAGGGGAGGTTCCAAAGGAATTTGGAAAGTTGACTTCCATGTTGAAGCTCTGCTTGAATGGCAATAAACTTTATGGTGGTTTACCCTTGGAGCTTGGGTCATTAATAAATCTCGAGTATCTAGATCTATCCGCTAATAGGTTTGGCAAATCAATCCCGAGAGATATAGGGAACTTTTTGAAACTACATTACTTGAATATGAGCAACAACGAGTTCATCCTCAACATTCCAGTTCAAATGTGTGAATTAACTCATTTGTCCCAGCTAGATTTGAGCCTTAACTCACTTGAAGGAGAGATACCTTCACAAATCAACAATATGCAAAGCTTGGAGCTGTTCAATTTATCTCACAATAATTTCTCAGGTTTTATTCCAGCTGCTTTCGAACAGATGCGTGGCTTGTCATTTGTCGACATATCCTACAATGAGTTGGAGGGTCCTCTTCCGAATAGTCGAGCATTTCAAGATGCTCGCATTGAAGCACTACAAGGTAATACAGGAATATGTGGAAATGTTATGGGATTGCAACCCTGTAAGGTAGAACATATTTCAAAGAAGGGACTTAAATTCATTTTCCCTCTCTTGGGAACACTTTCACTTGTATTGGTATTCTTTGGAATTTACTTCAGTTTAAAAGGAAAAAGGCGAAATCCACAGACAAATCCAACAAAAGACATGGACAATGAAGAAGTGTTAACACTATCAACTTTTGATGGAAGAAAACTGTACCAAGAAATCATTGACGCAACCCAAGGTTTTGATGCTAATTTTTGCATTGGGGAGGGAGGATATGGAACCGTCTATAAAGCCAAGCTAATATCAGGAGACATAGTCGCAGTGAAGAAACTCACATCTTTGACTTCTCCGCAAAAAGAGTTCTTAAATGAGATCAACACATTATTAGAAATCCGACATCGAAATATTGTAAAATTGCATGGCTTTTGTTCACATTCACAGTTCTCAATTTTGATTTATGAGTACCTTGAAAAGGGTAGCTTGGCCTCAATTTTGAGCAATGATGAAGGAGCTAAAGAATTGGATTGGAATAAGAGGGTGAATATCGTCAAGGGTCTGGCTCACGCGTTGTCTTACATGCACCATGATTGCTCTCCGCCAATTGTTCATAGGGACATATCAAGCAAAAATGTTTTGCTGGATTCTGAGTACGAGGCTCATGTTTCAGACTTTGGCACTGCTAAGATTCTTAACCAAGACTCATCCAATTGGTCTTCACTTGCCGGCACATATGGATATGTTGCACCAGGTAATGTACTTATTTGTTCAATCAATATAGAACATATAGATCATATGAATACATTGGCATAATATTCTTCTTTCTTTAGAGCTTGCTTATACGATGAAGATAACTGAGAAATGCGACATGTTTAGCTTTGGAGTTTTGGCTATTGAAGTGATCAAAGGTAGGCATCCTGGTGAAATCATCTCCATTCTAACTAATTCATCCGTGGGGGAGAATTTGTTGTTGAATGATTTGTTGGACATACGCCTTCTACCTCCCACTCTTGAGGTTGAGAATCAATTGATACTCATCATAAAGTTGGCAATTGCATGCTTGCATGCTAATCCAAAATCTAGACCAACTATGCACATGGTCTCTCAGGCTTTATCAAGCTGAAATGCACTTTCCTGGAGCCATCACAGTCTGACTAGGACAAGCAAGGATATGCAATAAGACACTATATTCTGTCAAATTCATGCTGCTGAAGGAAGTTGTTTGTTTAAGATTATGTAATGCCTAGAGTACTACTAGATTTTTAATTTCAAGTATTAATAATGTGCATTTGGTAACACAAATTTCAAGGCACTGTGATTGTACACGTTTGATTGCCTATGGTTAGGGTTTTAGGCTTTGGTTGTAACAAAGTTAACCAATTCTTAACCAAGTAATTAATTATATTAATTATGCTTTCGATCTTAATTAAATAACAACACATAAACATGGATCACATAAATACACCAAAACAATGATCCAAGAAAACCAATGAAATAAGCAGTTTCACTGTAAAAACTTGGGGGATTTAATCTTCAATTTCCATGGTAATAAATCCACTAGAATAGAATTAAAGTTTGTAAAAAAAGATGGCGTAAATGCACTTTTGGTTCCTACATTTTGAGCCATTTCTCGATTTGGTCCCAAACTGATTTTGCTCCTAGGTCAGTTCCTGACTTTTTAAAATCGTTTTTAAAATGGTCCCTACTGTCAACCTAGTTAGGGAAAAAGCTGAGGTGGCAAACGGCGTGTCCTACTTGTTGACATGGCGCTGACGTTGATATTAAAATATTATTAAAAAATACCATGTCAGCATCCATATTAGCATTTTAATGACAAGTCAGCATTTTAATTAATAAAAAAATTAAAATAATTTTTAAAAAATTAAACTGAAAAAATTCAAAAACAAAAACAAAAAAAGAAAAAACTTTTTCAGATTCTCTCTTTCTCTTTCTATTTTATTATTATTATTATTATTATTTTTTCAGATCCTCTCTTTCTCTGTCTCTTCCATTCTCTCGTTGGCCATGCAGATGAGGTACCAAACGAACTCCGGCGAGACGATGATGGACTCGGTGGTCCCCAACGAAACCTCCAGATGAATTGAGCAGTAGATCGCGACAATCACATGCTTGTTGTTTGCGTTGGTTATGCCGGATTCTCTGAACCCGGCTGACCTCGCCGTGGAGACTAGTGATTGAGCCGAGGCAAGGTCTTTGCACTCCACAGTGACGATGAGTGGTTTGAAGCAGAGGATGAGTTTGGACTCGGGTTCGGGTTCGGAGCGAGTTGGTGAGTCGGGGAAGAGGAGGGAGATAACTGAGTTGGGATCGGCCGGGTTGTGGGAGACGAAGTGCCAGGAGTTGCCTTTGGATTTTTTGTTGGGTTGGGTTTGGTGTATGGGTTGGGAGATGATAGAGATACGGCTGGAGCAGGAGTTGGTGGTGAAGTTGCAAGGGTGGTTGTTGAGGATGTTGATGAGAGGGAGAATGAGAGTGCCCAACATGCCTTTCGGTGATTTGTCGGTGTCTGAGGATGCTAGTGAAGGTAGCGTCACCGCTTTTTTCTGGGTTTCTGTAGGGGTGGGTGGTCGGTAGTGGAGGTGGAGATTGGTGTGGCCGTGGAGATCAGTGTGGCCCTGTTTGTGTTTTAGAGATGGAGTTGTCTCGGTGAGTTTGGTTTCGTGTTTGTGGGTTTTTTTTTTTTTTTTGATGTGGATTTGTATATTTATTTCTTGGATTTATTGGGTTTGATTTGCTAGAGGTTTATGGCTTTGATTTCTTGGATTTATTGGGTTTGATTTACTGGATGTTTATGGGTTTGATTTCTTAGATTTATTGGGTGGTTTATGAGTTTGATTTCTTGGATTTATTGGGTTTGATTTACTGGATGTTTATGGGTTTGATTTCTTGGATTTATTGGGTTTGATTTGGGGAAGAACATGAAGCATGAAGTTCATGTCTTGGGGAAGAAGAACAATGTTCTTCCGAAAAATAATGAAAAGCAAACCCATTTTTTAAACTCAATTTTTTAAACTAAAAAGCTTTTTTTTTTCTTAATTTAATTAAATTAATGTTTATTTATTTATTTATTTATTTTAAAATTTCTGACCTAGATTTTTGTTTTAATTTTTTATTAATTTAAATTTGACGTGGCATTTCAAAAATGCTAAATAAGTTTTTTTTAATAATATTTTAATATCCACGTCAGCGCCATGTCAGCAAGTAAGACACACCATTTGCCACCTCAGCTTTTTCCATAATTGGGTTGACGGTAGGGACCATTTTAAAAATGATTTAAAAAAGTCAGGGACTGACCTAAGAGCAAAATTAGTTTAGGGACCAAATCGAGAAATGGCTCAAAATGTAGGGACCAAAAGTGCATTTACGCCAAAAAAGATTTAAACCCAAATCTAATGCTACCTCTTGTAGTATTTATTAATGTGACCACACTAAGCTTTGAGACCATGAACTCTTCTATTCTAAACTTGTTGCACATGAATGACCCCTCACAACTTCAAGAACACCTCTCAAAGATTTTTACCAGTAACTTGGATGTAAACTGGATGCATAAACTTCACTTTGATCACTGGATATTTTGTATAAACATAGGTCTCTGGTTAATGCTTCAAGAAAGCCTAGAAAATTGCAGATTTGTGTACAATACATTACTTTCTCGTAGTCATAGAAAATATGCTCTAGGGCTTACTTATATAGTGTACTTGAGATGCAAGTAGCCCTAGATCAAATGGCTAAAGAAAATTTTTGAGAATCCAATCAACATGATTCTCGATCAGTTAAGCTATGTAGTTTAACCAATCAACTTAAGTAACTCTCGACAAGTCAAGCTTGTAATACCCCGATTTTTATGATCATCATATCATCATTATTATTATAATAGGGTTGATGTGCTATACTCGTGCACAATAAGATAGGAGTAGACAATTTTGTGATGCTACAAAATTTGTGAGAAAATTAAAGTTCTATTGCATACTATAAGGTTGAATTTATTCAACCATGTGTTGGCTTTATTCCGTGCCAAATTTTCTTGTATTTCAGCAATTAGATACCCTGTATTTAGGTGGGAATCATGTAAGGGTTGTATGTGAGAGAGTGTGAAGAATTCAAGTGTGTGTGCATTCAAGAGGATTCTTGCGAGTGACTCGCGACTGTTGACTCGCCAAAATGCCACACGTGTGAAGCATGCAGGAAGCTGAAGGGTCACGATAGCTGGAGCACTACATGACAAAAAGGATAGTCTAGACTAGTTAGTTATTTCACGACTCAAACTCGCGACTCATCCCAGTCGTGAGTGAGTTGCCAGAACACCCTATTTTGCAGAAAAATGACTTTTTCACATTCCTCACGTACCCTACTATAAATACCCTTATACCCACGAAATTTAGAGAGCTTCCAGAGAGAATTTTGAGAGAGAAACCCTAGAGAACAACAAGATTGACTCATCCACAATCTTATACCTTTGGTTCTCAAATTCCTCTACTCTCACCCTCTCCATTGACATACCCTTGAGAGGTTTATTAGCCAAATCCTTATCTTACCATACCCATATCAGTGAGGAGGTCATTTGGTACTTGGAAAGCAGTTCAGAGAGGATGAATTCATTTGGTTGATGCAATGGGCTTACTGCGGGATTCGGAAAGCTAAAGAAGACACGGTTAGGCTTAACCTTGTTGGAGTAAGAAGCTTGGAGGATTTAGGTGCATTGGATAGATTAGGCTTGGAGGGTCTATTGCTATTCGTGTATCCCAATTTTATTCTTTAGTGGATCATTTTACCGCTTGGAGGGCAGCGGAGAGGTTTTTCGCCGAGTTCTTTGGCTTCCTCTTCGATAACACATGCCGGTGTTATCTTTGTGTTTGTATCTCTCTAACCCTTACTCTTGCCTTTTAATTACTGCTGTGTTGTGATTAATTATGGTTTAGAGTAGTTTATTTATTTGGGTATTGCTTGTACTTATCTTTCCGCATATCTATTGTTTGAGTATAAGCTTGTGTTGATATTTTTGAAATTAGGGGTCTAAACATTCACGAGTGTTTTATACACCAAGTGCACTTTCAATTGGTATCAGAGCAGGTACACTTTGTCGGATTTCTACATCCTAAGAGTGATCCTTGACCCTACAATGGATAGGTCTCAATCCCTAAATGCACCTCCCTTCTTTGATGCGAGCAATTACGCCTTTTGGAAAGTGCGTATACGTGCATTCTTGTGCTCTATTGATGAGAGCATATGGGATGCAGTTGAAATGGATGGACTAGGCCGGAGGATGCCAAATCTACTAGGGATAAGGTAGCCCTTGCAGCGGCCAATGCTAATAGTAAAACTTTAAATGCTATTTTATGTGGTGTCTCACCCGATGAATTCCACAGGATTTCACATGTTACAATCGCCAAGGAGGCATGGGAAATTTTGGAGACCACATATGAAGGCACCAAGAAGGTGAAAGACACCAAGTTACAAATGCTCACCACTCGCTTCGAAGAACTAAAGATGAGCGAAGATGAGTCGTTCAACTCCTTTTATGGGAAGTTGAATGAAGTGGTGATTGGCAAGTTTAACTTAGGTAAAAAGACGGAGGACTCCAAGGTTGTGAGGAAGATTTTACAATCATTGCTGGAGAGCTTCCGTGCCAAGGTCACCGCAATTGAAGAGAGCAAAGACCTTGATGAGATAAAAATTCAAGAACTCAGCGGTTCTCTTCAAACTTATGAGCTATCTCTACCATCACAAAGGAAGAGCAAATCTCTTGCTCTCAAGACAATCAATGAGAGAGTGGAAGCTCAAGACTTCTCAGATGAGGATGAGGTTGAAAAGGAAGTGGCATACCTTGCAAAGAACTTTCATAAATTCTTAAAATTCAAGAAGGATGGGAAGTCTTTTGAGAAGTGAAAATTCTTAAATTTCAAGAAGGATAAGAAAGACTTCAAGAAGAAGGATTCCAAAGATTCTTCTCAATCTCAAGCAGTCACGTGCTATGAGTACAAATGGCATGGGCATGTGAAGAAAGAATGCCCTACTTATTTGAAGGCAAAGGGTAAAGTCTTTGCTACTACCCTAAGTGACTTGGACAGCTCCAATTCGGATTCAAAAGAAAGTTGTGACAGAAAAAGAAACTACTTCGCATTTATGGCTATTGCACCCGTGGACTCTTTGGAAGATTTGAGCACTCTAGTGGAAGAGCTTGGTGAACACACTGAAGTGGAGTCTATGGGGGTGGGAGAGGAATCCGATGATGAAGATGAAGAATGTATCTATGAAGGAGTAAAGGGATTGCAAGAATCCTATAATTCTTTTCTTGAGAAGACCAGAGAGTATGCTAGAGTGGCTAAGGTAGCCATTAGAAAAATGAAGAAAGCTGAACAAGATTACAAGAGCATAATTGTGAGGTATAAAGAGACAAAATGCAAAGTTGAGGCGATGAATGAAGAACTAAGGAATGCCTATTCTAGGATCAAGTTTCTTGAGCTTGAGGTTATTCAAGCTAATGCTAAAGTGGAACAGGTTGCTTCAAAGAAACTTGGTGAGGTGCTTGCATATCAAAAGCCCTTTTCTAATAGAAGCGGTTTGGGATACACCGGTGAAAGTAGCTCAAGCGCCAATGTGTCTAAGGAGATGAAGTTTGTTAAAGCTAAGGAACCAATGGCATCAATTCCAATTGCTGAGAATGTGAAGGTTAAGAAGAAGCCAAATGTGATTGCTAAAAAGGTTTTGACAAAACCTCCAAATCCATTTGTGGCCAAACCTAAGGCAAAAGGGAAGTCTCTTCTGAAGTCATAAAGAGGTCCTTAAATTCAATATTTTTGTCACCATTGTGGAGTCCAAAGACATACTAGGCCAAATTGCCACGACCTTCACGCATTGAAGAATGCAGGCTCTCAAAGGCCAAGAGGACAAGGAAAGGGGAATTGGAACGCCAAGCAATCAAAAGGGCGAGAAGTCGATACCGGTATTGGTGATGTGATGAAGATGACAGACACCATCACTTCTTGTTTGGCAAACTTCACCCTAAGGTTTGAGAATTGTAACTCAAGTACCTAATCCTCTAAGGATATCACCCCAAACGCATGTGTCGTGTGGGTGAAGAAGGGTACTCATGCATAAGCATTAGAACATGTCCATGCATCAATTCTTTCGATATATTGTGACATTGTTTGGTTGTTTGCTTATGTTTTTCATTCTAGCATGTTTTTACTGTTCTTGTTTGTTTTTAAAAGCTTTGAATGTTTTCTTTTTGATCAATCTTTACTTATTTTGTGTCAAAATCCAAAAACACATAAAAAGTAGGAAATCCAAAAAGTTTGATTCGGCATTATTGTGTTTTGTCACATGCATGTTTAGCCTTGTACCTCCGTACAAATGGCTTTGTGCATTTACTAGATTAGCTTGTTCTTTATGCACTCATATCATTGTGGAAAAAATCTTGACATCTATGTGATTGTTGTAAATAGATCTTCAAACTTGTCATGAATGATTAGCCAATAGTTTTGTTAATCTTGAGACATGCACAGACTTGTGCCTATATATCTTCACACTCTTTTATGTTTTTGCTTATAACTCAACAAATGTCAAATCTCGAAAAGAGAAATGAGTTGCAAAAGCCGTCGCACATACTAGTATTTGACTAGGAAAAAGGGAAAGCGACTTGTAATAAAATTGTATGGTGCCCAAAAAGCCAAAGGCTTACTCTCAAAATTGAAATATCAAAAATTTCAGGCATCGATCTCAAAATGAGATGTATTGTTCTTAAATGATCAAATGTTATGAATTGTATGAAGCCAAAAGAAATGCTTCAATGTTATGTAATCAAGTTTTGTGGGAGGTCATATATGCATATTTCTATAATTGAGATTGGTCACTTTACTTAGTGCTAATTGTGTATGTCTTGGTTGAATTGATCATTGAAACTTCATATTAGACTAAGGACTATCTCACATTTGATACCCACACACATCATACATGTCTTCGTTCAATGAATGCCTTATTCATTTGTGTGATTGTACTTGATTAAATGTGTTGTACATATTCAATCAAATGCTGATTAAACACAAAAAGATTTTTGAGTATTTTTAGTTGTTTTTGAAAAGTGTTTTGTTTTGAAAAATTGTAGAAAATCCAAAAATTTTACAACTCTATTTTTGGCGACTCACTCGCGAGTCATGCCAATCGCGAGGCTCCAGTTGCGGGCTTACTCAGAAGGTTTCGCGACTCCTTGGAGAGTGAGAACCCCAGTCGCGAAAAACACTTAGAAAAATTTTCAAAATTTCTGGGTTTCAGTCATTTTAGCAACTTGGTCGCAAATGGAAGCTCCAATTGCGAGTTTACGCAGAAGCTTTCGTGACTCACTGATGGGTGGATGTCCCAGTTGCGAAAAATACTTAGACAAAATTTTCAAAATTTTGTCCAAGGGATTTTGGCAACTTGCTCGCGGATCATTTGAGTAGCAAAAATCGCGTGTTTTGCACAAATAGAGTTAAATCTCAGACAGTTTTCAAAAACTTTTTAATTTTCCCTTGCATCACGTGCACACACTTTGTCTTCTCTGCCTCTCCCTCTCCCAGAACCTCCATTGTCACTCACAAAACCTTCATTTTCTTCTTCAATACTTCATCAGTCTTCAAGAAAAGGTATGGGGTTTCTCTTATTTTCATTGTATTTCAAGTTTCTAGCCCTAGTTTTCTTGGATTTTTGTTTATGAATGGAAATATGATTGTTGAATATGGATTTTTTTGATGTTTTGATGAGTATGATATATGAGTTTTGTTAGTATAATGCTTATTCTACACGTTTTACATGTTTATTCTTTATTTTTATGCATTGTACTATGATTTGTGTTGTGTTGTGCATACTATGTTCATGATAAACTGTCTCTAAGATGTTTTTGTGTGTTTCTTTGGACTCCATTGAGTACAAAGACTGTGGGGATAATCATGTTTCTTTGTTTATGAAACATCAAATGATTATGTGTTTTCACACTTTGCCCTAGATGCACACTTTTGCATATGATTCACACACACACACACACACACACACACACACACACTTTGACATGTTAAGTGTTTAATGCCATGATTCTATCATGTTTTGATGATTTATATCTTCACATGTCGTTTGCTTTTGAATTACTCTTTAAATTTCAGTTTTTAGGGTTTTTAATTCTAAGTTTATTGTTTTGGTACTAACTTGTTACTAATCAAGTATATTACTGGTTTTTGTGCTCTGTTTTGTGGTATTTGCTACTCTGTTTTGCAAATGGCAAGAGGAAAAACTACTGGTCAACGTGGTGACAAGAGGAAATGCATGGATGATAGCCAGTTTCGCTCCACTCAACATTTTGAGCGATACAACCAACACTTTAAGAAGGCTTCAATCATTTAGGAGCGATTTGTGGATCTTGTCGACCTAAAGGACTACTTCATCCCAAACTATTTTGAAGAAAGAGGTTTGGAAAAGCTTCTTGGTGATCTCCCCGGGGTTTGTGAACCATTGATTAGGGAATTCTATGCCAATGCCATACTCAGAAATGATTACATTGATTGTTGGGTTAAAGGCAATGAATTCACTCTTGAAGTGGGGGATATTGATGGTGTTCTTGGACATGGAGACTTAGATCATGAAGACTTCACTCCCTTTAAGGACAGGATGCTCTCTATAGAGATGGTTCAATCTTGTATTGGTGGTGCTAGGGAAGGGAAATGCCTCAACACAACCACCTTCCCTCCGGATTTGAGATGCCTTACCTACATCAGGTTGTTCAACCTCTATCTAGTAAGGAAGATGACCACCATCAACAATGCTAGAGCCATCTTCCTCATGTAGCTTCGTGAGAAAACCTACATCGACATCGGTGCTCATGCATTCTTCATTATTGTCGAAGCAACAAGGACAACCTCAAGGCCAAAGCTTGTTCTCCCTAGTCTAATCATGAGGATCTTCCATGAAAAAGGTGTGGAGACTCCACATGACATAAGCCTTATGAGTGTGCCTCCTTCCATCAACGTTCAAACAATTCTAAGGAGCAGAGTTCGTCTTCCAGGTGATGAGGAAGCAGATGATCCTGAACAAGCACCTCCTGCGAACACCGAGACTGAAGCGGAAGGACAACCAACTTCTTCAAGAAAAGGTGGTGGTTGAGGAAGGAGCGGAGCTTCATTATCTTCATTAGTGCCTCCAGATGCTTTTCAGATCATTCTTGAGAGGACTAAACTGTTTTAACTTGTTTTTGAAATATAAAATTGGTTAGACTTGTTTAGTGTGTGTGTGTGTGTGTGTGTTTTTTTGGATCTATCTATGCTTTGCATATATGTTGAGAGATGTTTTGAGAGCTTAACATGTTGATTGGATCTTTGGTTGAGTAGCTTGCTTGTTGCATTCATCTTTATATGTTTTTCCCTTCTTGAAAACTCCATTTCTTCAAGCTCGATAGTTTCTCGACAGATTCTTAATCCGTTGAGATTTCTACGTTTCTTCTCTATAGAATCTCGACAGCTTCTTTGATCCATCGAGCCAAATTTCTTTGCTCTCTGTCTGCTTGATAGATTCTCGACAGATTGTTCGATCCATCGAGGTGAGTTTTTCCGTTGACAGATCCTCGACAGATTCATTTCTTTTGAGATTTTGTGCTTGAAAGATCCTCGATAGAATCTTCAATCCATCGAGCTGCGTTTTCTATTTAAAAGACAAACGCGATTCAGAATTCACTTTTCTCACTTCTCTCTTGATAGATCTCTTTCTCTCTTGACCCAAACACTCTCCTCTCATTTAAATCTCTCGACCAGCTTAAGTTTCAGCCTAGATCAAGCCTAAATCTCTTTGTAAGTGTTCTTAAACCCTCCCTTTTCATGCATTCATGCAGTTTTAGACCTAGGTTTTAGGTTTTTGAAAATTTTTGGGGTTTTTACCCATGATGCTTTTAAATTCTCATGTCACTTGTTCATGCATTTTTCATGCATACGTTCTTTTCATCTTTCTTATTCTGAACTTGTGTTGTGTTCTCTCTCTCTCGGATAGACTACATTATGACACCTAAATAGCGCAAATCCACTTCGGCTTGGAATCCTCTTCAAGGTTCCGGGTCTTCTTCTTCTGATCCTCCCCTCCCCCTCCACATTTAGTTCCGTGATGAAAAGGCTAGGAAGGACTTCTCTGAGAACTTCCAGAAATGTGGCGTTCATTTGGAACGCCAGGTTATCCTGTCGGACTTTGCCGACACTCCTCTCCCCGCTGTTATTCGGACTCGGGGTTGGGAATCTCTACTTGAGAGACCCATGAGGTGTCTCGTTGTGTTTATACAGGAGTTTTACTCCAATATACACAACATTGATACCTCTGTGCCTCAGTTTGTTACTTAGAGGTACACGTATTGTAGTTACTCCGGATCTTATATCTGAGGTACTACATGTTCCCAGGGTAGCGCATCCTGACTACCCAGGTTGTGATCATCTATGGACTGTGTCCAGAGATGAACTTCTCTCTCACTTTTGTGAGACTCCTTCTACATGGGGTGGTAAGCTAAACATCCCATGCTTGGGCTTTACCAAAGGCCCGAGGTTCCTTAACATGGTGATGATATTCACTCTTACTCCTTTGTCTCACTATAAAACTCTATCACTGAGCCTCGTGCTCGTTTTCTTTTATCTCTTTTAGATGACCTTTCTACTGACTTTCCCTCTCACTTCATCACACCTATTCTAGATGTGTATTTGGATACCGCGACTTGTGATAAGCTCATTTTTCCCTCGGCTATCACAAGGATCCTTCAGCACTTTCACATCCCCATTCCTCTCTCTCTCCTCTCTTCACCACCATGGGTGCCATCAGTGCCAGTTCTGTTCGGCGGAGTGAGGCCCAGCTACAACCGAAGCGGCCACGAGTGGAGACTACAGATCCTACAGCTTCTGCTATTCCGCCTTCTTCTTCCTCGGCTCCTTCTACCTCCGCAGCTGGTGGTGTGACCTTTAAGGCCATCATGGCGCAGCTTCAACGGATGGAGGTTGACTTTGGTGGTCGTCTTGACTATCTCACGGATAAGATGTATCAGGTGAACACCCGAGTCAGTCGCATTGCCCGTAGATAAGCTCGCATCGGTGGTTTTGCTCCTTCCCCCTCTCCTCTCCAGAGGCCTCAATTGATGAGGGTGATGATGCTGATGATGATGAGGATGATACTAGCTCTTCCAGTGATGACGAGATGACGACCTCTCAGTGACTTGCCCTTTGTCATTCATGACAAAAAAGGGGAGTAGTTTTGGTTTTGAGAGTAGTCTTGTATTTAAGGGGAGAGTTAGTATAGGACATTTTTGATAGGGGGAGTGTATATAGATTTTGAGGGATGTAGTGAGATTTATATGTAATTTGCTTTTCTTCTTTTTATATTTGCCTCTTGTACACCGATCTTGTGACCATTTATTTACATACATTGTACTTTATTCTTATATATATGATGATGATGTATGTGTTTCTTCACCTACCTCTACATGTGTTGTTTATTTTCTCTCTTTATACACATGTTTCTTTATATATTACATCTTTATTTTTGTTTCACACATGATGCCTTGATGAGTCTTGTATAAGTGTTTCAGAAAGACAGGTTGTGAAAGTCTACTGTGCCATGAACGCTCTTCTTGCAAAGTTTTTCAAAAGTTTATGTTAGAGTTAGATTTATGTTGTATTTCAACAAGTGGTTATGAGTTTAGTGATTTAAGATTTCTTTCATGATGCATTTGTTTGTTGTGGTTTTGTCACAGATTGCCAAAGGGGGAGATTGTTAGGGACATATTTTATGTAATTGGCTAATCTTTTAACAAAACACACTTTACTTGCAATTGGGTAGATCTAGGATGGGTTTAGTACTTCAAAAAACAAGTGTTCAAGTTAAGTATTGAAGTCAAGCGAATCTGACCAAGAAACAAGTGAAGAAGTGCTGTTCATTAAAGCTCGACAGAAGTCTCGACAAAATCCTTTCTATCGAGATTTAATGTTGAAGCTCGACAGATTCTCGACACAAGCTGTATTTGTCAAGAATTATGAAATCAGACTTTTTAGATCTGATTACACGCATATTCTTATGTATTTGTATAGGGTTTCTTTTCTCACAACCCTAGACATATATAAGGATTATTTTAAAGGCCGTCACTCATCCATTGTGTGACCGAATGCAAAAAGTGGCCTAGTTCATTATTCTCTCTATAGAAGCTACTGTGTCTTTACACCAAGGGTTTTATGACCGAGGAGCTTCCTGATCTTCATTGTTGATGAACTGAAGAACTTTGCAGCCAACAATCTTCAAGTTGGTGGGTTAGTCACGTACTGGGATCTGTGCATCATTGTTTAGTCACGTACTGGGATTCGTGCATTGAACGAAAAAATTGTTGCTACAATACAAGTCCAATTGGGTATTGGGTAAGGGTTCAATTGTAGGTTGGTATTTCGGGATAGGCCAAAGGGTTTGGTAAGATTCCTTATACTTGTAACCGCTTGTGATTGATAATAGTGAATTCTTGGGAGTGGTGACCTTAAAATCACCCAGTGGAGTTTTGTCTCGGTGGTTTTCCCCATTTGTACACAAATCACCTATTTCAAATTTAATTTCTGCTACATTTAGTTATTTGGTGATTTGTTTGTGCTACCACGCTATTGCATGTAATTTGACTAATTAATTAATTTGCAATGGGTCAATTCATTTTTGCCCTATCAGTCTATAAAGCAAATCTAACATCAGGAAACAAAGTTATAGTGAAGAGACTTAGATCCTTGCATGATGGTGGGATTGCACAGCAGAAAGAGTTCTTAAATGAAATAAGGGTATTAACAGAAATCCGGCATCAAAATATTGTAAAATTGCATGGCTTTTGTTCACATGCACAATTCTCAATTCTGATATACAAGTACCTTGAAAGGGGTAGCTTGGCCACAATTTTGAGCAATGATGGAGGAGCACAATAATTGGATTGGAACAAGCCGGTGAATATCATCAAAGGTGTAGCTCATGCTCTGTCTTACATGCACCATGATTGCTCACCACCAATTGCTCATAGGGACATATCAAGTAAAATTGTTTTGCTAGATTCAGAATATGAGGCTCATGTTTCAGACTTTGGCACATCTAAGATTCTTAATTAAGACTCATCCAATTGGACTTCACTTGCCGGCACATATGGGTATGTTGCACCAGGTAATGTACTTATTTGTTCAATCAATATAGACCATAGATCTTATATATACATTGCCATAATATTCTACTTTTTTGTAGAGCTTGCTTATACTATGAAGATAACTAAGAAATGAGATGTGTTTAGCTTTGGAGTTTTGGCTATTGAAGTGATCAAAGGAAGGCATCCTGGTGAAATCATTGCCATCATATCTACCTCATCGGCGAGGGAAAAATTATTGTTGAAAGTGTTAGGTTCTTGTAAGGTTGAATTTATTCAATCATGTGTTGGCTTTATTCCGTGCCAAATTTGCTTGTATTTTAGCAATTAGATACCTTGTATTTAGGTGGGATTTATGTAAGGGTAGCATGTGAGAGAGTGTGAAGAAAACCCAAGATGTGTGCACTTAAGAAGAGCCTTGCGACTGGATCTCACGACTGGTAAGTCACCAAAGGTGGTACACGTGTGAAGCATGTAGGGGAGCTGAAGGGTCACAACAGCTGGAGCACTACAGGACAAAACTTCTGGTCTGGCCAAGCAGTTAGCTCGCGACTCGTTCTAGTTGCAAGGTTGAGTCGCCAGAATGCCCTGTTTGGTTGAAACATGACTTTTTCGTATTCCTCATACACTCTACTATAAATACCCTTATACCCACGAAATGTAGAAAGCTTCCAGAGAGAATTTTGAGAGAGAAACCCTAGAGAAAAACAAGATTGACTCATCCACAATCTTCATTCTTTGATTCTTCAAATTCCTCTACTCTCACCCTCTCCATTGACATATCCTTAAGAGGTACATTTAGCCAAATCCTTATCTCACCATATCCATATTAGTGAGGAGGTATTTTGGTGCTTGAGAAGCAGTTCAGAAGGGACCTATTCATTTTGGTTGATGCAATGGGCTATTGCAGAATCTGGTAAGCTAGAGAAGACAAGGTTTGGCGTAACCCTGTTGGAGCAAGAAGCTTGGAGGGCTTAGGTGCACTGGGAAGATTAGGCTTGGAGGGTCTTCTACTATTCATGTATCTCAACTTCATTCTCTAGCGGATTATTGAACGCTTGGAGGGCGGCGGAAAGGTTTTACGCCGAGTACTTCGGTTTCCTTTTCGATAACACATCGCCATGTTATCTTTGTGTTTGCATCTTTCTTCCCTTTCTCTTTACCTTTTAATTATTGTTGTGTTGGTTATTAATTATGGTTTAGAGTGTGTTACCAATTTGGATACAGCTTATATTTCATTTTCCGACCATATATTGTTTGATTATAAACTTGTGTTGGTAATTTTATATTTGGGGGTCTAAACGTTCATTGGTGTTTTACACACTATTTGGACTTTCAGTTCTAAATATTTTGGATTAAATGTTTAGATTCTCATTTTGTGTATGTTGACAAACCAATAACAAAACATATTTAGATTAGGTGTTAGACATTGCTCAAGATTGCATAAATCAAGATTCAAGAACACTCAAGCTGTAGAAAGGAAAGTTCAAGTTCTGTGAAGCTCAAACAATCAAAAATTAGACTCGACTGATTGAAAATCGCAGAAAAGTTAATTCTGCATATTTTAAATCAGGCCCAAACCTGTGAAAACGTTTAGGGTTTCAGTCCAACACTACTGGGTATAAAAGGAAAACCCTAATTATATTTTAGAAGCTCTTGGAAGACTTGTGAGTTAATCCTATGAGATTTGAGAGGTTTCTATACCTTCTAACTCTACAAGCGTCTACCAAAACGAGATCTACAATCAAGAACTGGTGGAAACAAGTTGCTGCATAAAGATCTACTACTAATGGTGATCTAAAACCTTTGAGTGGGATCTCAAAGTCACAAACGGGGAGTTTGTGTTCTGCAAATCCAAGATAGAAGAGTTCGTGGAGTCGGAACTACACGTGGTCGTGTTAGTAAGTTCTACATAAGGTAGCTTTAGATTTAGGGTTTAAATCCATTGTAATCTTCTATTCTATCATAATGGATTTGTTTACCTTAAAGATAGTTAGGTTAAATCCTCCTCATCGTGTTAGTAAGTTTTACATAAGGTAGCTTTAGATTTAGGGTTTAAATCCATTGTAATCTTCTATTCTATCATAATGGATTTGTTTACCTTAAAGATAGTTAGGTTAAATCCTCCCTAGGTTTTTACCTTGAAACGATTGGTTTCATTGGTTTTCTTGAGTCATCATATTACTGTATTCTTTACTTTTCCGAACTAAATAATATATTTGCATGTGTTTAACCTAGATCTAATAATTAACCTAAGTAAATACTTGATTAATTCATTAGGTTAAACTAATCTGGTTTGTAGGGGCCTAAACATAAACAAACAGAAAGATTTGTTAGACCAACGCATTCCACCTCCCATGCTTCAGGCTGAGAATCAGATGATACTCATCATAAAGCTGGCAATTGAATGCTTACGTGCTAATCCAGAATCTAGACCAAATACGCTCATGGTCTCTCAGGTATTATCAAGCCGCAGTGCACTTTCCTAGAGCCATCCACAATCAATAAATTATATTTGAGACTATATTTTGTCAAATATATGCTACTGAAGGAAATCGTTTGTTTAAAGATTATGTAATGCCTAGAGTACTATTAGATGTTTAATTGCAATAATCAATAAATTGCTGCTGGTTACTGCTAACACAGATTTCGGTGAAAGTTACATGTTTGATGGGCTAATTTATTAAAATCTCTAAAATAAAATAGAGATTAGGGACATTTTATAGTGATCTTTGCTTTATATTCCAACTGAGGCGACATAAAAAGTAATGGGAAAATTCGGAACGCAAAGAAATTCTATAGTTGACCTGTATAGCAAGATGTTATAGTGCTAGAGTCCGTGCGACCAAATGAGTCTATTGCCCATTCAAAGGACTGGTTATGAAAAAAGTCCATCCAAAGTAAACTTGTGGCTTCGGCATTTATCAAATAGTTCATACCCAACAATTGCATATCAAATGCTCTAACTAGCATTTTGTCGAACAGTACTTGTTAAGTTGGATTAAACAAACACACAAGCTTTCTCAACAATCAAACAGAAAATTTACAAAAAAGAAACATATATAAACTCGAGATCCAAGTAAATAGAAGCATGTGAATAACAAAGATCGAAAATTTAATTACCACGAAAAGAAACAGAAAATTTCATAAAATGATCGGGGAGAGAGAGAGAGAGAGAGCGCTACCTACTTCCTCCTTTGTTTTGGATAGATTTATTCAGTCTCTTTTCTATATCTCTCTCTCGACTTAACGATATTTCTAGTGGAATGCTCGGTTAAATCTCCCCCAAACTATTCATTTTTTTTGTTTTCGTTTCTAAATTTTTAAGGAACACAATTTTCACGAATTTTTGTTTGGCACCCGTTTTAAAATAGGACGTGTTTTGAAAATCAAAAAACGTGTACGGGTCCCAGCCATTTTCTATTTAGTATGTTTTATATAAATAATTAGTTTTCGTTATCACATAATTGGTTTAACGGGTACTTAATTCAAAATTCTATTGCATAATCAACTTTAGTGGGGTCTCTTATCAAAAAAAAAAAAAAAAATTTAGTGGGACCTAAACCAGATTTCTCACATCCTTTAGGCGAGGGAGAAGTGAAGTATTTTGAGTGGGATTCTCTTGCTTGAGATGGCTATACATGCGAGCAAAGTAAAATCTATGATTGGAATAATTCTGAGCTTCTCCTATGACAGATTTTTTTGGACCAAGAATTTCAACCCTATTATAAATTATATTGTTGCGATGCAAATGATATAGGAATATATATGGATACAAATGACATAGGAAGAAAACAGTTCTGTAGTTTTGTTGGATTTTTTTGGCTTTTAATATGAATTTGCTAACAATTTTGTTAACAGGTTTTGTAAACAATTTTGCAAAGTATCATCTCGAGTTTTTGAGACTCAAGTTTACTGAAAGAACTTGAGTGTCTAAGAGTTAAGAGTTCCAAGCTAATGTGAATAAATAATCCAAGTGGAGAAGAAGGAAAAGCAGACCTAACAAGGAGAAAAAAAAAATTCTAAAGAAGAAAAAGAAGAAAAAGATTTGGAGAAGTGTACAACAACCAAGCAAAACTCACAACCCCATTATGCACAAACCCCTATATCCAACGGCTTTCACGTGGATTTTTTCTTTCACGTCAGATTGTCACCACTTGGAACTCGAGTTCCTTTATTGAACTTGAGTTTCAGAGTCTCGAGATGCCAGTTTACAAAATAGATTTACAAACTTGACAGCTAACTAAATTGTTTTAGACCATTTTGTAGTGATACTTTGGATTAAGTAATGTGTTTGAGTTTGGTGTGAGACTGTAGTTAAGTGTGCATATATTCAATAGTTAGTTTATTTCTCAAAATCCAGATGAGGTTGCCGATTCATTCATAGAGTTTTACAAAGAACTCTTTGATTCATCAAATCCGGTGGTTGGTGTTGAGGAATTGGACCCACTGCCTCGTATTGTTAGTGATGAAATGAACACCAAGCTCTCACAAGAATTCATGGAATGGGAAGTGCAAGCTGCCTTGAAGCAAATGGCTCCATTGAAAGCTCCCGGCCCTGACGGTATGCCCCCTCTCTTTTACCAAAAGTATTGGGAACTTGTTGGTGATGATGTCACAAAAACTATTTTATCTTACCTCAATTCAGCCTCTTTACCCCATCCATTGAATCATACTTTCCTGACTTTAATTCCAAAAATCAAAAATCCAATTACTGTCTCTGATTATCGCCCCATTAGTCTTTGTAATGTGCTCTATAAGATTTTTTCTAAGGTATTAGCAAATCGCCTCAAAAAAATCTTACCAAATATAATTTCTGAGCAACAAAGTGCATTTACAAAAAACCATTTGATATCTGATAATATTCTTGTAGCTTTTGAGACATTGCATAGCATGAATGTTCATAAATCTACAAAATCAGGTTATATGGCAGTCAAATTGGATATGAGCAAGGCATATGATAGGGTGAAATGGATTTTTTTGTAGAAGGTGATGAGGAAATTGGGGTTTAATGAGAGGTGGATAAATCTCATGATGGTTTGTGTGAAAACTGTATCTTATTCGGTGATGGTCAACGGTGAACCGAAGGGTTTGATTCGACCTACTAGGGGGATTTGCCAAGGTGATCCACTATCACCTTTCCTCTTCCTACTTTGTACGGGGGGCGTCCATAGCCTAATTTCTAAGGCGGAAAGGGAAGGAGCCATTCACGGTTTTGGCTTAAGCAGAAGAAGCCCTAAACTAACCCATCTGCTTTTCGCGAATGATAGTTTGCTATTTTGCAAGTCTAATAGAAGTGAATGCCAAAAGGTGTTGGAGATCCTAGCTCAATATGAAAGCTTATCGAGGCAACAAATAAATAAGGGGAAAACAGCCATATTTTTCTCTAAATCCACCAGTGAAGCTATGAAGTTGGAGATTCAAGAAGCATTAGGAATTCAAGAGGTGAAGCAATTTGACAAATACTTGGGGCTGCCTTCTTTAGTGGGGAAACATAAAAAAGCTAGCTTTGACTACATTAAAGAAAGAATTTGGAGGAAATTGCAAGGATGGGAAGAAAAATTGTTGTCTCAAGCCGGAAGAGAAATATTGATTAAGGCCGTGGTGCAAGCAATCCCAACCTATTCAATGTGTTGCTTTAAACGTCCTTTAGGTCTTTGTCAAGAAATTGAGGGTTTGATTCGAAAGTTTTGGTGGGGCCAAAGGGGTGAGCGGAGGAAGATACATTGGGTAAAATGGGAGGAGATGTGTGAGCCAAAGGCGGAAGGAGGAATGGGTTTTAAGGAGTTATCTTTATTCAATGATGCCCTATTAGCAAAACAAACTTAAAGACTCCTACATAATAAAGACTCCTTGTTCTATAGGGTTTTTAAATCAAAATTCTTCCCAAATTGTTCTATCATGGAAGCTAAGGAGGGTCATGGGGGATCGTATGCATGGAGGAGTATATTAATGGGGAGGGAAGTTATTCGAAGAGGGGCAAAGTGGAGGGTTGGAAATGGGGAGTCCATCAAATTATGGGGGGACAGATGGTTACCTTCTCTTACTCACAATTCATTGCAAGGACCGCTAGTAGCTGAGTTACAAGAAGCCACTGTTGGCTGCCTCATAAACCCAGCCACTCGCTCGTGGGACTCATCCATCCTGTGTAGACTACTCAGCCAAGATGAAGCAGCTGAAGTTCAGAAAATCCAGCTTAGTCAACAGCCAAGTGAAGATGCTATGTTCTGGCCGTATGTGCAGTCCGGTGATTACTCAGCCAAATCCGGGTACTACTTCCTCAAAACAGAAGCTAGAATGTCAACCCCTCCAAGGAATCAAGCTTCGGTTCAAACCAAATCACTGTTGAAAAGGATATGACAATTGGTTGTCCCGTGTAAGGTTAAGAATTTTGTTTGGAGAGCTTGTCGAAATGCTATTCCAACAAACTCCAACCTGGTTCGACGCTGTGTTCTTGAAGACTCAACGTGCTCCCTCTGCTCACAAAGATCAGAAGATGTGCTACATTCCTTGTGGTCATGTCCGGGTCTAACTCGGGTTTGGGAGGATGACCCACAATGGGTGTTTAGGAGCACCACCAGGTTCCAAAACTTTCCTCAAGTGCTCCTCCATGTGCTGGATTCGGACTGCAGCGGTGACATGTTCGCAATGCTCATATAGAATATTTGGTTTCGACGGAATCAAGTGAGGACTTCTCCACCAGGTTGGCCTTTGGACCAAATAGCTCAACAAGCATATCAGTCCCTCCAGGAGTTTCGGTTAGCACAGCTAAGGAAGCCCATTGCAGCAACATCAGCTCAGGTGCGTTGGCAGCCCCCACCGACGGAATTGGTAAAAATTAATTTTGATGGAGCGGTGTTCAAGGATGAAGACAGAGCAGGTATTGGAGTGGTTGTTAGAGATAGCCTAGGCATGGTAATGGCTTCTTTATCACAAAACATCCCACTCCCACACTCAATTGTAAACTTGGAAACTCTGGCAGCAGGTAGAGCACTTGAATTCTCCCTTGAGTTAGGCTTCGACAAAGCAATTCTTGAGGGAGATTCGATGATCGTCATGAATGCATTGAGGGACCCTTCTCCATCCCTAGCTTCATATGGTCTGCTGGTTCGGGATGCCCAATTAATGGCACATTCATTTACTTGTATTTCCTTTCAACATGTCGGTAGAGTAGGGAATAATGTTGCTCATAACCTAGCTAGACATGCACGTTATGTCACTGGTTTTTCAGTTTGGATGGAGGATGTTCTTATCCAAATTTTTACAGCTGTTCAGGCAGATTTGCCCATTACTGAATAAAAAATTTCGAGTTCTTCCTTCTCAAAAAAAAAAAAAAAAAGTTTATTTCTCAAAAAAAAAAAAAAAAAAAAACTGAATTGTTTTGAAAATCATGTTAAATGTAAAAATAAAAATCCAAGTTTTGTGGCTTAATGCTCTTGGGTTTTCTTGCGCACTAACATGAAAGAAACAAGGAAGGCGAAATGATATTTCAAGCATGAACGACTTTGGAAATTCAAAAAGAAATGCACCCAAACCTTTTTTTTTCTTTTTTTATTGAAGAACTTTATTACAGGCGAGCGTGAGATTTCCCCATCTTCTCTCACAATATCCATCATTACAAGCTTTCCACTTTGATATACCACAACACAAGCAGCAGACACTTTATCCACCTGAGGTTAGTTCAATTAGGATTTTGTAACTCACTTATATTAAAAATGGGGCTCAATATGTAATTTTGCTCCCATTTTATGTCTCTATCCTCCCAAAACATTTATAAAAAAAAAAACATTAAAGAGCAAGGGAAAACAAGATCAAAAAGTGAGGGTTTTGTAAACATTAAGAACAAACATTAATCCCATTTTTAAAATTTCCCTAACGCTTTCTTTCTTTGATTGCCTATTTGTAGAAACGGACAAGAAAAGCATGATTAATAATTACAACTTCAACCAAGACGACTTCTTCCCCTCGGTTTTTTTTTTTTTTTTTAATTTTAATTTGTGACTATCCAATTTGTGGCTATCCAAGAAAGATGATAACCCACTTACCATCAACATAATTTTTTATAAACAATAATTACCATAATAAAAAATAAAATAAAATAAAAAGAAGTCTGCTTCCCCTCTAAAATGTAGTATAACTACCAAAAACATAAACCAAACTATACAACATGATTGAGGGAAGAATACAATAAAATCATATAAACAAATATATTTTACACAATGAGGATCCGTTTAGGATCCGCTTATTTTGCTAAAACTGAAAACTTTTTGCTGAAAGTACTGTAGATAAAAGTAAAAGTTAGCTGAAATAGTACAGTAGGACTCATGAATAGTACCAAAAAGTGCAGTGGGACCCATGAATAGTAGTAAAAATAAGCTGGATAGTAAAATAAGTTGGCAAAAATAATTTTTACCAAATAGACACTGAGTCCAACACTTGCCTGGAGGAATTCCAATAGATAACTCGCCTTTAATTTGAAGGGGATGAATGAATGCCTTCTTCAAGAGTCTTCTGAAACTTTTTCCTAGATGCGTGTTGTGGTATCCAAACAGAAAATTAGAACATTAGAGAAGGTAAGGTTTAAAACATCAAGAAAGTTTGCAAGAATCAAAAAAAAAAACCACAAGATTAATAACGCACTTTGAGGTCTCCCATAGACATGGGCGGCGCTAGATGTATTTTAGGGGGTTCAAATGAACCCCCTAACTTTTTATTAAAAAAATATTATATATATAATTTTTTTTTACCGGTTTAATTTATCATTAAAAATATTTTTGCACACTGTGGCTTAAATCTTGCACACCCTGATCACATATCAACTTTACTATTTTTTTTTTCCTCAAATCACTAACTTTATAACAAAAAATTATTATAACATGATAACAATACACATACATGTATCAAACCCTCTGTATTTCCTGAATATTAGATTATATTAAGTTATATTATATTTACACTATACATGTATATATCACACACATACACATATATCATACTCATACACATCACAATTCACACAAATTACTTTATAACAAAAAAATAATAATAATGCACATATCATATACATACGCATAACTAACAAACACTCACTCTTTACTCTCAAAATTAGAGATATTGAGATAGTCAAATAGAGAAGAGAGATGAGATGAGATTCATGAGAGAGATTCAAGCATTTGATTAGTTAAGTAGACACTTAGTGTATTATTGATGTATGGATGTGTGTGGTTGTGTTAGTTAATAATTCATACAATGCAAGTGAGATGAGTTTTGCCATTTAGTTTAAAATATTTTTATAAAAACAATGACAAATAGATAGTGACAATTGCATAAAAATAAAAATGTTATGCAAACTCAATAAAATAAAATGGTCATATCTACCCACATTGACAATAGATAATAATGATTGATAATGAACTATCATGTAATGATTTCAAAACATGAAAACTTATAGAAGGATATTGTAACAATTTATGTATTTGCGACTTCTTTTTTTTTTGGTTGATAACTAAATATATTTAAGTTTTCTTTTTATTAAATTTTGTTTAATTTAACTTTCTAAATGACCACCCTAAAAAATATTTCTGGAGCCGCCACTGCCCATAGACCTATCAATACAGATCAAATAGACAATCTAAACACAGAAGGCATGCTAGAAATCGATATCTGAAAGATGCACCAACCCCTATGGCCATTGCTAATAGGATGAAGGGATCACCAGTCTGCGTTTTTGCAAATAGGCAATCAAAGAAAGAAAGGGGTAGGGAGAGAGACATAAAATGGGAGCAAAATTACATATTTAACCTTATTTTTAATAGAAGTGAGTTACAAAATCATAACTGAGCTAACCTCAGGTGGGTAAAGTGTCATATTTCAAACTACAAGTAGGCAACTTAAATTTCAACCAAACAACAGATGGTTAAGTTGTAATTCGCCCTTAATCCTTCTAGAAAATGGAAAATGATTTTCCAAGTGAAGAACACGCAAAATCAATGAACATTGTTTAGAATCCCTGTTTCTCTTTACTATTAACTATGACTAATTAAGGGAGACACGTCCAAATGTTAGATCTATTAAATAATTTTTATTTCTTTATCTCTTATTTTCAGACCTAAAATTTAGTTATTTTATTCTACCTATTTTATTTGGGATAATTTGGTATGATGATGCCTTAGAAAATCTAAGGGTATTTTTGCCATTTTCAATTAAAGAAGCATTTGAAAATTGAAAGGGTTCCTACAAATGAGTTTGGTTTACCTTCAGTAGCTTTTTAAGTGAATATATATATATATATATATATATATATATTTTTTTTTTAATGAGAAACTATCACATTACCCATTAACTAATCATTTGATGAAGATTAAAATACACTACTACATCATTTTCTCTCATAGAGAAAATATATACACACATATTATTCCAACATCCCATGCAAATTCAACATCGTCTTCCATTACCTTTGCTTTGGCCTCCAAAGGGCCCAAAGGATACCAAAGCTTTTTGCTTAGAGCTACCACAACTCAGGCCTTCATGATCACATATCACCACGCCCACCCCCAAAGCATGCTGCTGTGCAAAGACCGCCCCATATTGATAAAGAGAGAAAGGAAGCATCCGTGCAACTTGGATGTGTGTTTGGAAGATTGAAAATTTTTACAAAGTATAAATGCTCCTTAATTCATTGTTGTCTCATTTATTTTCCTTTAAAATACTGACTTTTTTGTCATATTTAAGTCATTAATTTTAGGAGCATTTAAAGTATAAGTTAATACAAATATATAAGTAAATCTTTTTAGCAAAATATTTTTGTTGTTTTTCAAAAATAAAGTCATACGCATTTATATAAAGAGTCAAAGCTATAAGAGTAAAAAAGCTATATAAAGAGTCGAAGCAAATTCAAAACAAAAATAATAAGGCTGTAAATAAACTAGATTGTCTACAAACAATTCAAGCTCAATTTGAGAAAATTGTTGTTATGTTTGTTTATTGATATCAAAGTAATATTATTGTTTATTGATAATATAAACAATCCATTCATAGTAAAAAATTTATAGATTTGTGAAAGGGTAAAAAAGCTAATCAAGTAGCTCGTAAACAAGTTTGAAGTTGTTTGACGACAAATGAACCAAACTTAGATATGTAATTTTATTTGGTGATGAGCTTGAGCTTGGCTTGTAATCAAAATAATATTAAATAAAAAAATCTAAAATTTTGATACATGGCTTGGCTCATGTCTAGCCTTACCAAAAGAAAATCATACCTCTTAATTAAGTATAAACTGAATGTTCAAAAAGTGTATAAAACACCTATGAACGTTTAGACCCCCAAATTACAAATTACCAATTCAAACTTATTATCAAACGATATACGTGCAGAATATGAAAATAAACTAAAACAGAATTGATAGAACAATCTAAACCAAATAAAATCACAACCACAGCAGAAATTAAATGGCAAAGATTAAGGAAAGAGAGATGCAAACACAAAGACAACACAGCGATGTATTATCGAAGAGGAAACTGAAGTCCTGGGCATAAAACCTCTCCGCTGCCCTCCAAGCAGTCAATAATCCACTAAAGAATGAAGTTGGGATACATGAACAGCAGAAGACCCTCCAAGCCTAATCTACCCAGTGTACCTAAGCCCTTCAAGCTTCTTGCTCCAACGAGATTACATCGAACCTTTATCTTTTTAGCTTACCGGATTCTGCTATAGCCCATAGCATCAACCAATATCAATTGGTCCCTTCCTAACTGTTTCCCAAGCACCAAATAACCTTCTCACAGATATGGGTATGGTGAGAAAATGATTTAGTTAATGTACCTTTCAATGATGTAACAATGGAGAGAGTGAGAGTAGAGGAATTTGGAGAATCAAAGGATGAAGATTGTGGATGAGTCAATCTTGTTTTTCTCTAGGGTTTTTCTCTCAAAATTCTCTCTGGAAGCTCTCTACATTTCGTGGGTATAAGGGGTATTTATATTGGTGTGTGTTTGGAATGCGAAAAATCAGTTTTTCCCAAACAGAGTGATTTGGTGACTTGGCCTTGCGACTTGACTGAGTCGCGAACTAATAGAATGGCCAGACTGGAAGTTTTGTCCTGTAGTGCTCCAGCTAGTTTGACTCTTCAGCTCCTCTGCATGCTTCACACGTGTGCCTCCTTTGGCGACTTGCAAGCTGCGAGTCAGCCGCGAGGCCCTACTGAGTTGCACACTTTTGAGCAATTCTTCACATTCTCTCACACACTACCCATACATGATTCTCACCTAAATACAAGGTTTCTAAATGCTGAATTACAAGCAAATTGGCACGGAATAAAGCCAATAAAATGGTTGATAAAATTCAACCTTACATAAATTAATAGTGATATTATAACAAAAGGATGGGTCATGAATATGAAGAACATATAATTCAATAAAAAAATTAGTAGGTGTTATATCATTACTTAAAACTAGCATGTAACTCATGCAAACGCATGGATACATTTAAAATTAAATACGATTTTTATTATAAAATTATAAATAATTAGTAAAATTATTAAAAAAAAATAGCATGTAACACATGCATACATATGAATACAATTAAAATTAAATATAATTTTTATCATAAAAATTTAAATAATTTGTCAAATTATTTTAGAAAAACATAACTAGTCACATATTAAAATTCTTACCTAAATTTAATACTTCTTATGATAATTTTTTTTTCTAATTTTTAATAAAATAGAATGTGTGGTGATCTTTGTTGTGTGGTGATTTTTATTGAGTATATGTGACTGATTTTTTTTAATTTTATAATTCATTAATATTAGATTCTTAGTATTTTGCACTCATTAACTCACTTAGCACAAAAATTAAAAAATTTAAGTGGACACATGGCACAAACTTAAGTGGATAATTATGGAGTGGTCTCAACATAAATTTAAACAAATGGTGCAAAATTGGATTCTAATTTTAAATTCTAATTGATTTTTCTCCGAACTTTACCTATTAATATATACTAGCTTGTAACCTCATGCATATGCATGGATACATTCAAAGATATACAATAAGATACATAATATAATTTTTATAAATATAATTTAAATACTTTTTGTAGTCATTTTTGTATTTTATTAACTCCTTAAAAAAATTTGTAAGGATATTATTAGGTATAAAATGTAAATTGTCCATTTTTTATTATTATTGTGAAGAACTTTTTTTTTTTTTTTTACGATTTATTTATTCTAAACTCTTTGGTTTTTGTATTTAATAACTCACTTGGAAGAATATTTATGATGTGATCCCACATTTGATTCTAATTTGGAAGACACATGACGCAAAATTGGAACTCTAATTTGGAATTCTAATTTGAGTTTCTGTTAGCTTTACCTATTATTATATATATAGATATATAGACTAGTGTGTAGCCCGTGCATATGCACAGGTACAATTAAAAATAATCATAATTATACTATTCAAATTATACTTTTTTTTAGAAGAGATTCAAATTATACATGATATTAACTTATACTTTTTTTAAAACCATAATTTCTAAAATACGTAATAGTTTTCATTTGATATATATGTGTGTGTGTGTGTGTGTGTGTGTGTGTGTGTGTGATTTAGAATTTAATTGGTTTTAGACTCTTCAATTTTTGCATCCAATAATTCACTTGCTATAAAAATTAAAAATTTGAATAGACACGTGGCAGAAAATTAGATTCTAGTTGAAATCCAAGTAAGAATCTGTTGGGTTAAGATAGCTCAACAAATCACTAAAAATACTAAGTGCAGCGGAAAATAAATTAGACACGGTGATTTATTAACAAATGGGGAAAATCTCGCAAGGCAAAAGCTCCACAGGATAATTTTAAGGTCACCACTCCCAAGAATTCACTAATCAACAATCAAGTAGTTACAAGTATAAGGAATTTTATCAACTACCTTAGCCTATCCCAAAATACCAACTTACAGTTAAACCCTTACTCCAATACTCAATTGGACTTGATCTTATAGTAGCTTTCTTTCCTTTGATGCACAAACCTCCAATTTGTGACTAACCCTTTGCATGGATCTCAGTACGTGACTAACTCTAGCAACTTAAACAGATATTGTTGACTGCAAAGTTCTTCAATTCATTAATAATGAAAATCAAGAAGCACTTAATTACAAAACTCTATAGCGTACAAATGCAGTATCTTCACATAGAAAAAATAAGTCTCTTGGTCTTTGTATCTGTATGTGACAGCCTTTAAAATAAGCCTTATATATGTCTAGAGTTGTAAAAAAAGAAACCCTAAACAAATACACAAAACTGGGCCAAATTTCAAATCTGGAAATTCTAAAATCATAATTCTCAATAGATCGAGCTGCTGTCGAGCTATCTATCGAGCTTCACATTAAGTCTCGATAGCAGGCATCTGTCGAGTTACCTGTCGAGACTTAAATGAATAGTTTTTCTTCACTTGTTTCTTGGACCAATATTCTTGTCTTTAATACTTGACTTGAACAACATGTTTTTTAAAGTACTAAATTTATCTTAGATCTACCAAATTACAAGTAAAGTGCATTTTGTCAAAGGATTAGTCAATTACAATAAATTATGACCCTAACAGAATCTAATTGAATTTAGACTCTTCGATTTTAGCACTAAATAATTCACTCGACACAAAATTAAAAATTAAATGGAACACGTGATGCAAAATTGAGAATCTAATTATAATTTAATTGGATTTTCTTTGAGTTTTGGCTATTAATATATACTAGCTTGTAACCCTATACATATGCATAAATATACTTAAAAGATATACATTAAGATGTATAGTATAATTCTTACATATATACTTTAAATATTATTGATAGTCTTTCTTATTTTTTTTTTTAACTCTTTAAAAAGTCTTGTAAGAATATTAAATTGTCCATTTTTTTATAATTTTTTTATGTTCATTAATTTTAAACTTTTTGATTTTTGTACACAATAATTCACTTGAATAGATATTTATAATGTGGTCTCACATCATATTATATATAATAAAAGTTTGGCTTAGACGCCGTGGTTGCGCCACGTGGCTTCACCAAATTGCAAAAATTTTAATAAATTTTTAGATTTTAAGAATAGATATATATATATACATATTTTTTTGATAAATATAACAAATCAAGTAATGAAAGAATGTAGCATTTGATTTACAACTATAACAGTTGTGTCTATCTAAAATGTTATCAACAAACCCTAAAATCAAAAAAGAGATATATATATTTTTTGTCCTTATCTTTTTGTCCTATAATTTCTAAGTTTATAAAAATTTTAATTTGATTACAATCCAAATTCTTCATATAATCCTTTTATTATTAATTTATCTATAATTTCAAAAAAAAAAAAAAAAATTTAGAGTATACGTAGAGTAGTTAAACTAAAGTAGTTAAAGTGAAAGAATTGATGAAATATTTTTTCCTAAGTTTCTTTACAAAACGTAAAAGGCAAAAAAAGAAGATAGAATTCGCTTTTTTTTTGTTTCCTACGTTTATTTATTTATTTATTTATTTTTTTTGTGGATAAATTTGCATTTTATGTCATCTTTTTCCTAATAATAAAGTTAAAAAAAAAAAGTATTTGAGTTTCACCTAAACTACTTCTTTTTGTTCATATCTTATTCACAACCTAAAATTCCCACTATATATACACATAGTTTTTTTGGTGTTTCATTATTTCTACTACGCACTTTACAATTATTTGTTATATCATTCCTTTCTCCTCTCTGCCCTACCTACAACCTTGCAGGTAATTTTTTTTTTCTTTCATCAAATTGAATAGATTTTGTGTATTTGTTGCATTTTTATTATATATAATATAATTTTTATCAACAAGTTTTATAGATAGGTTGAAATTATATGTTTAATCACACCTTTTAGTGTTTTTTTTTAGAAGTCAATATAGCAAGCAATATTTTTGTATTTTTTAATTTCTTATTACATGATTATTTTTTGTTGACATCAATATTTTATTATGGATTTAATTTGTTATGACTTTTGTTTGGTGCTTTGTTCCATGTAATCTATATTCTTTAATTAAAAGCAAAATTTGCTGTCAAACATGAAATTGGATATGAAAGAATCCATCCGTCCATATTTCTATGTAAGTCTATCTTTACTTAACTCCGTTTTTTTTAGTTCAAAATTTTGGATATTTTTTCATTAATGAATTGAGGTTTTGGATTAATTTTGTTTTCAACCGTTTCAATTATTGAATTCATTATTTTTTGCATGTATAATATTAATATCTGGGTTTTTTTATGATAAAAAAAATAATGTATGTGTTTTTAAAGGCTAAAACACAATAGAATTACAAACATTACTTTAAGTTAGGGTGCTATATTTATTTATTAGTAAGTTAGAATGTTATATTAAGTTAGAGTATTATATTTTTATTTATTATTAATTCAGTTTAGGGTTAATATAACTTATAACCATTTGAATGAAATCAACACTAAAACAAATGATTTAAATATCAAAATAAGAAATAAAAATTAAATTTCATTTAAGTGTACAAGCACAATTTATTTTTTAATCTTAAATTTTGAATTAATTCTTTTTTCATTTTATTTGTTATTAAATTTAATTATATTATCAAAATATTTTTTATTAAGCCGTGCATCGCACGGGCATAATACTAGTTTAACTCTAAAATTAAGAGATAAAAATCTCTAATAATAGTTTCTCAAAAAAAAAAAAAAAAACTCTAATAATAAATAATTTATGACATATGACACAAAATTGAACTTCAATTATAAAATCTAATTAGATTTTCTCTAAATTTTACCTATTAATATATATATAGAGAGAGAAAGAGATATAGATTATGTTAGTATAAATTGATCCTAATCCTACATATTTCGCACGAAAGAGATATAGATTATGTTAGTATAAATTGATCCTAATCCTATATATTTCGCAACAGTTTATACTCTGAAAAGATGCCCTTGCCCTTTAGAAGAAAAAATATGAAGAGACCAGGAAATTGCACTGGTGGGCTGGGATTTAAGAGAAGTGGAAAGGTAGTAGCAGACACCCGTATTGATACTTTTTAATTGAATTAAAAATAAATAAATAAATAAAGGGATTGGACGCTGCCTTTTGGAAGTGTACGAGTGTATATATATCACATAAGTAATGTTTGAAGTATGAATTGGTGTCTCTTCCATTCAAAATGGATGCCAAGATTTCCATGAGGATTATCATGATCGCGATGCTTCTCTTTTTGTTTCTCTCATCTGCCACTGCGAGGGTGTTTGTTGAGCCGAACAGCGTCGCCCCTGAAGCCAGTGAGTTCATTATTCGGTGGCCTTATTGTTGTACAGGTTTTTAGATTTATGCAATTAATTAATTTCTTGTTATGTTTGCAGAGAAGAAGAGTAGCCTGCAACGTATTATTGTTCAGATGAAAACTATTGGAGAAATGAAATTAATAAAACCTGGCCCCGTTTGTACAAATGAGTGCAAGCGGTCAACAAATCCGTAACACATTTAAAGTCACTACCAGCAACCTGCCCTTCGAAGTGCGCAGACACCGTAGTGTGGAACACCTTTGAAATTTCCAATGTTAATCCCTGAAAGTTTTTTTTTCTTTTTTTTTTTTTTTTTTTTTTTTCATGTTTGTCTGCCTTCTAGTTGAAGAAAATGAGAGCAATTATTGTCCAATTAAAAATTGAAGAGCCCTATCTGGCAGACCAGAAGCTTTTATCCTCTAGGTTTTTGCTTTTTTTTTTTTTCTTTTTTTATGATGTTGAACTGTAAACACTACATCTTGCAACCTTTATTTAACATCGTCATTGCAAAAAGGATAAAATCATTATTTTGACCATTACATCTCCAAATACTTAATTGTAAACAAATCTAGAAGCACTGACCATCAAAATGTTATATCGTGTGCTTAAATCTAATCAACAAATTAAAAGTTATATCCAAAGCAAAATTTGGGTGGTTAATTTGCATTCTCATGATTAGGGTTGATCACGTGTGATTGTGATTTATTGATTATAATTGCTTCTTTAAAAATTAATTTTGATTAATTATGTATCATAATCTAATTGGATAAAACTAATAATAATCATGAAGATGCATACTGTTTAGCAAAAAAAAAAAAAAAATGAAGATGCATACACCAGATAATTTTAAAGTAACTAATAATCTCACCAGGTAGTGGAGTGAATTTAAATATATAGTTAATTATCTTTAACTTAAGATAATTAACTAGTATTTAAAATTCATAAATGACCCCTTACAATATCTAACTTTAAAATGGCCAAAAAAAAAAACAGGTTCAAAGTCGGATTTCTCTCAAAGGATAATCAGAAAAACGTCCAAATCTGTATCAGATCAAATAAGGACTTGGTTCTTATTTCCGATCTAGTACCTTAGTGCTTTGCAATCCATTGTCCCAAGCCAATATGGTCCATGGCTTTGCATGGTAGAAGTTGCTCATTCATATCGAGGAAACTCCTCCTAAAATGTTCGAATTATAATACTTTCAATCTATATTATAAATATTTATATACTTGAAAATTATAACTTTAGCGTAAAGAATCTTTTCAAAAAAAAAAAATGTCTAAAGAAAAATATCATATTTAGAAGTTTATTATTACGTAATTACCATCTTACTATTATTCTTTACACACAACTTTTTATGAAGGAGAATAAATTATTACACAAAGAAGTGGGAAAATGCCAACCCCCTCCCTTCCAACTTTGGGGTAGTGGTCATTACGCCTTTTAAAATTTTATTTTAGCCAATTTACACTATAAACTTCACACATATACCAAATTAAAGTGACTTACATCACTCATGCAACATGCATGTGAAAATAAAATCACAACAACCTAGTGTAAAACTTGAACTTTGGAAGATATTTGTAAGAATAAAGCTCGAGTCTTGATTGACTTTAACCTATCTTTCCCAAATTTCACTTAAGCAAATACACATTAAAAGCACCATGTGGAATATAAGACTACTCTCTCTCTCTCTCTCTCTCTCTCTCTCTCTCTCTCTCATAACCAAAGCTCAAAGAAAATCTAAATAGATTTTAATTGGATTCACAATTTTGCGCCACATGTCCTATTTAATTTTTAATTTTGTGCCACATAAATTATTGAGTGTAAAAACCAAAAGTCCAAATTCAATTATATTCAAATTTGGATTTTAATTAGAATCTAATTTTTCGCCACGCATCCGTCTAAGTTTTTAATTTTTATGGCAAATGACTTATTGGGTGCAAAAACCGAAGAGTTTAAAACCAATTAAATTTTAAATCATATATATATATATAATGAGAAACCATTACATATTTTACATATTTTAGAAATGTATAGTTTAAAAAAAATGTAAGATAATACAATGTATAATTTGAACCATATAATTATAATTATTTTTAATTGTACCATGCATAAGCACAATGCTACACACTAGTATATAATTGAAGCCTAAGCTGAGAGAAAATCCAATAAAATTCTAAATTTGATTCCAATCATTGTCTAATTTTCCGTCATGTGTATATAAAAAAAACTAAGATAAAAAAATAAGAGAGAGAAAGAGAGAGAGAGAGAGAGAGAGAAACTCATCTATGACTTAAAAAATGTGTAACACTTACACCAAGTATAATTGGAACTCATATATATGTGTAATTGTAATTGTTTTTAATTCTATCGCGCATATACACAAGTTATACACTAGCATATATAAAGCTACTCAAAAGAACCTAAAACGCATGTGAAAAAAAAATGGATAACAATTAATAAGGCATCTGAAGCAATTAATAATTAAGGCATGTGAGGTGGGTTCCAGTTAGCTCAACCGGTAAATTTCTGATGGTTAAATAAAAGATCTAGGGTTTAATTTTCGTCTGCACCAAAAACTGATTGGTATCTTGATCTGATGATAAAGAGTATTATCAAGAGCGGATACCATAAGTTGAAACTTTCTTAAAAAAAAAAAAATTAAGGCATGTGAGACAAATAGACAAGAAGAAGATATTTCAATATATCTCAAGTGTATAAAAATATTGTTACAAAAACCAAGGAACAACTAAGATATAATCAACACAGTACATGTTTCATTCTTGTATTGTTAGGGTCAATTATGTTTTTTTTTATAAGTAGGGTCAATTATGTTAGTGTTGGAAAATCCGTATTTAGAACCGTTTTTATTGTAATTGAGTTATAAGTTTGTGGTGTCTAGATAGTGATTGAAGTTATACATTGAAGACAAAAAGAAACAACTCAAGAAATTTCTTAGAAAGAAGAAGGTTTTGTTGCCTCGACAGCAGCTCAATTGATCGAGCTTCGAAGTATCAGTTTTTCAGTCTATGTTTTAAGATGATCTAAAGATATAATTAAAGACTTATTAGGTCAAGTCATCATAAATATAAATTTTCAAAGGTGGAGATCTTGTTGCAAAGACTATACGCCTTTGGTTCTTGGTGAAGTCAAACACGAATTGGGTATTCGTGCATCGAAAATATTCACGAAGTAAAAGACTCCAATTGGGTTGGAGCTACATGAGTTCATGTGAGTAAGTCCTACCGTAAGTAACAATATTAAAATTGGGTACCATGCTTGTATTGTTATACTTTACTGAGTTTACTCCAGGCCCAAAAATCTTTTTCGAGTCAAGTATTTTTCTTTGGGTGCGAATCAGGTTATCAATATTGGATCCAATTTTGCCAAGTCTAAATGTACTCTCCAAACCTTATACCTTTTGAAAATATAACTTCTAAAAATATATACTATCCGTAAAAATTGAAGTGAAGCAAATGCACGTCACATCGATAATAGATTTCCTAATTAAGGATTTTTTTTCTATTGGGTTTAATTTGGGACACAATCCAAATAGAAAGGTGATGCTCCGTTAGACCAAATACTTGTATAATTTTTTTACTAAAAAAAAAAAAAATTAGATAAAGTTTAGCTATAAAATTGGTTGTAGTCTAAGGTTACAAACTTACTCAATATCTTTTTATTGGAAGTAAATTTTGGGAAATCCACCATTGGATTACATCTTCTTCTTATATCCTTCATGCTTGTAAAATTTCTAAAAAAATTAAAAATTAAAAGCTATGTCATCAATAAATTGTTTAAATTGCAAGTTTTTGTAATTTAAAATTATGCATAATATATAACCTTATAAATCATATAGTAAATAATATCTGATTGACACAAAATTTGGCATGTGTAATAAAAGGTAGAACATGCAATTCAACAGTTAGATTTACAATATATATAGTAATATTTATTTTATTGAGTAAAGTTGTAGTCTTAGACTACAACAGGTTTTGTAACTAAACTTTGTCCAAAAATATTTTGCTAAGTCTTTTAAAAATAGATATCATTATTCTATCAGACATAAAAGTGAGGAAAGTAATAAAAGTTAATGAAGAGACTGATATTGCACATTTTATCAAATTCACCAAACAATAATGCTCATTTAAAATTTAAAGGACTAAAAGTGTTTGGTAAGTACATTTTAGAAAACAATAATTTCCACATTTTTAAAACCATATTTTTCATTAACTTTTTACCATTTTTTTTTAATGAGATAAATTTTTGACCAGCTTAAAATAAATTAGTGACAGTAATTTCTATGCAATTACATTTTAAGCCTAAAAAGTGAAGACTTAACAGTCAAATTCAATGATCCAAATTAATCAAATTCCTTTTCTATCGTAAAAATTGATTGTAGGAGAGGAGACACATCCAAATCTTATACTTGTTTCACCTCACCGCCACCCCTACCCCCACCCCTTTTTTTTTTATTGTTTGGCAGTTTAGAATATGTCTTAACAAGTTTTTGACCAGCTTTTCTTTGTATGAATTAACTTTTGACCAACTTTTTTTTTTTTTGTTGATAAAGCTCACAATATTTTATTCAGAATTGGAATTGGATGGTACGTCATGCATGCACGCATGCTCAATACACCCTGGGCATTCCTTAAGCCATACTACAAAGTCTTCGACGTTAACTACATGTTGAGCCAGTATGTGGGTAGGGGCATTCCCTTGTCTTTTGGTATGGGAAAAAGCAAAAGTGCGAAAATCTTGAACACGCTTAAGGATTCCTGTGACTACATTCTGGACCGATGGAGCTGCTTCAGTCAGACCGTGGATAGCATTAGGAATGGCAACGGGTCGGGTTTTTCTATACCCGAACCCGACTCGCGGGACTGCCTCCGTGACCCGAACCCGGCCCGTTTAATAAACGGGTTATTTTTTTCACCCCAAACCCGCCCCGTCGGGCCCCGTCTCGTCATTCCCGTCCCAAAATCAGAAACACAAATTACAAACACACAAATCTCAGATTTATCATTTTTCGACCCAAAATCCCATACACAAACACAAATGTAAACACAAATCACAAACACAACTTTCATATTTATAATTTTCCCTTTCAAAATCACAAACCTAACACAAATTTCAGATTTATGATTTTCCCCTTCAAAAATCACAAACACAAATCCTAGCATAAGCACAATCACAGAGATCATAAACACAGACACAAACTCACATGGACGAACTGAACCCAGAAAAAAAAAAAAAAATAGAGAAAGAGGTAAAGCGAGGCCGTGAGGGGGGCGGTTGAGCGAGGCCGTGAGAGGGTGGCTGACTGGCAAGGAATCGGTGCGAGATGGGTGAGGAGGATGAGAGGGCTCAGGGCTGTGCGAGATCGGCGAGGACAAAACGGAGAACGATGAGAGAGTCAGAGAGCTGGGCTTGACTGCTTGTGGCTGTGTGAGTGAGAGAGCTAAGAGATGAAGAGCAGTGTGTGAGTGAGAGAGCTGAGCTGAGAGATAAAGAAGGAGAGGCGGCGTGTTACAGAGTTAAGAGTATATTTATATCTAGGGTAAGGGGTTTAAATTTTTTTTTTTTTAATATAATATATGTATACGGGTCGGGTTCGGGCCGGGTTTGCATAATACCCGGACTTGACCCGAATCTGTTTCGGGTTTTTTTATTAAAACCCAAACCTGCCCCATTTGCTTCATGGATCGGGTAAAACCTGCCCCATTAGGGTCGGGTCGGATCGGGTAACCACGGGTCGGGCCTATTTTGCCATCCCTAGATAGCATTGCATATCACTAGCGAGTCACCCTCAAAGGTCACGTCCCTGACCCCGACCTCCATCGCAAAAGTGACCCCTATCTCCATAGCCTTAGCCTCGGTTTCCAGTGGCCCTAGCAGAGTGTACAGTTTCCTACATAGCGCTGCTATCACCTGTCCAGCGCCATCTCGTACTACCACTCCCACGCCAACCTGTTTCCTTTTAGAAAACATGGCCCTGTCAACATTCACCTTATAGCATCCTGCCTGTGGAGGGACCCACTTTACAACATGGTTCCTTTCTACAGTAGCCGTTGGTCTTTCATTCGCCATCTGGAAATCCTCAAGCAAACTAAGAGAGCTTCTTGTCACAGTCTGTCCACTCCGAAGCCTGCCCCCGTGTCGAACTTCATTCCTATCTTTCCATATCCCCTAGCAAATCATGACAGTCCTCTCCAAAATTCCTGGCCGTGACTCCTCCCACTTTTGACCAACTTGAAACAACACAAGCGATGATATTTTCAGGTCCTGTTTATTACACATACCTTATGACATACAAGTTTACACTGAAATCATGATTTTAAATTATGATTAAGTAACAATTACAATGCATTTTATGGCTAGGAGCAGAGGGACACATAGTGGCCCTCCAAAATTTTTGAAACCCTCTTATAGTATTGTATAAAAATAAATTGGGCCCTTATAAAATGTAACGATTGGCCCCTCCAAAATTTTTTTACAGAGTCAAGATTACTCTTAACTTAGTTTAAATCATATCATACTAAAAGAGAAGATAACCAAGCGGTCCACCTACTTGCATTACATACCAAAAAAACTGGAGTTCTCTAAACTATTTGATAGAAGATAGTCCTTGGTTTTAGAGTTCTAATTAGCTATGGATGTTCATCGTCTTCACAATTCATGATCATTTTTTTACTTACTCTTAACTTAGTTTGAATCATATCATACTAAAAGAGAAGATAACCAAGCGGTCCACCTACTTGCATTACATACCAAAAAAACTGGAGTTCTCTAAACTATTTGATAGAAGATAGTCCTTGGTTTTAGAGTTCTAATTAGCTATGGATGTTCATTGTCTTCACAATTCATGATCATTTTTTTTTACTATTGTTTTGGTTTGTTTTCGAATGATGAAAACTTATGACTTTCCTTAAAAAATGTCACAAATGTCAGTCCAATGTTAGTTTTTGTGTTTTTTCCCTTTAAAATCTAGCAAGGACTGCATTTAGCTATTTAAAATTCCAATATTTAGTTAGTTTCTCAAATGTACACCCAAACAAAATACACACTTTTACCAAAACGAAATAACTCTCTAGCCTCTAGGTGCCTTTCTTTTTATGTTTTCTAAGAATACAAATTGTTTACAACTGTGAAATGCAATGTGTGTAGCTCGAATTGGTGTGTTTTTCTTTTTCATTCTTGGTCTTCAAATTTTATTTATTTATTTATCTCATCATTATCACCACAATCATCATTTTTTCACAAAATTTGATCTTTTTCTCATATCACCAATTTGTTTTCCTCGTAGTTATACTTTATTTTCTCACATTATCTTCATAGTTATAAGTATATTTCAATAATAAAATATGGTTATTAGTTATGAGTTATAACTAACTTATAAATACATTATCCCCCCCCCCCCCCCTTTAAGTGAAAAATCCTAGTTGCGCCTCTATTTATGGCTAAGTGTAAACATGTGTGAAATAGGATGTATGTATGCTTCGTTTGTTTTGGAGTAAAATAATTTTTAGAAAATGATTTTCCAATTTTATTTTTCATGTAAAATGTGGTCAAACTTGTAAAATATTTTCCATTGATGTAAAATCTTTTATAAAAAGCTGTAAAATGTTTTATCTTTAAAAAATTGGTAAAATATTTTACAAAAACACATAGTGACTTCCTTCACCCCATTTGTGGGTAGGTCACCAGCTCGATGGGTTGAGCAGCTGGTGCTGGCAGTCCAGTGGCTAAAGCTGCCACTTTAGCGACCAGTGCCGAGTTTGATCACCAAAGATACCATTCGACCACCAATGCTGGCGGTTCGGTCATTGGAGACACCACTCCAATAGTAGTTACCAGAGCCACAATTACAGTTGCCAGTTTCAGCAGTCCAAACACTGGACCTCTGCACCAGTGATTCTGGTAGTTGAGCCATCGATTTTGGTAGTTTGCTTGAAAAATTTTACTAGTTATGCCAAACACTTGGAAATATTTTACTGCAAATGTTTTACATGTAAAATCTTTACATGTAAAATATTTTAAGTTTGAAAGTATATTAGTTCAAAACAAACAGCGTGGTAGTAATATTTACCCTAGAAAAATGCTCCGTAAGACCAAATACATGTGCAATTTTTTTAGTAAAAAAAAAAATGCTACATCTTTTCAGAATAAACATATGACGTCTGTAGAGATTGAACCCCAGATCTCTTATTCAACTATCAGATACTTTACCAGTTGAGTTAATTGGAACCCACAATTGATATAAGTTAATAAAGAGACTAATAATGCATTTTTTTTTTTTTAATAATTCACCAATCAATAACGCTCATTTAAAACTTAAATGACTAAAAGTGTTCACTAATGGTACGTTTGGTACACTAAATGTAGATTACATTAGGAATAGTAATCTTTATTACTAGGAATAGAAGACAATTAATGGAATAACTATTACTATCCATAAATTCAGTTGTTACATGTGGAAAGCTAGTAAGAGATGATGTATTAGGAAAATTTATATTTTTGGAAATATATTAATTTTAAAACCTATTATATGCTCTAAGGAATAACTATTACATCAATTTTAACGAGGAATAACTATTCTTCAATTTAAAGAATAGCTATTCTTGTGTAATAAATAATCCATGTGATAAAGATGCAACCAAATGACCGAATTACTATTACACGTGAATAACTATTTTATTACAGAAGTTATTACAGTATACCAAACATACCCTAAGTAAATTTTAGAAACTAATAATTTTTACCTTTTTCAAACTATCTTCCTCACTAACTTTTTGACCGGTTTTTTTTTTTTTCTCAATTTTATTTAAATGAACAATCTTTTTGACTAGCTTAAAACAAATTAGTGATGGTAATATCTGTGTAATTATATTTTAAGTGTGAAGAGTGAAGACTAAAAAACAATCAAATTCAATGATCCAATTAATCAAATCCTTTTTTTTTCTCTTTCCCACCATCGTGAAACTAATTGCAGGATACTCATCCAAATCTTAAATGGATAAGGTTTCTCTCCAGATCTTTGAAAATTTAACCGTTGGATTGCATGTTCTTTATGTTCTTAACACACATATCAAATTTCTTTCAATTTGGATGTTATCTACTATTTGATCAATAAACTTTTTTATGCATAATTTTTTACCTCAAAATCTTGAAATTTAAACATGTTTGATCTTCTTGAAATTTCACAAGCATGTAGGATATACTAAGATCATGTAATCCAACAGTTAGATTTTCAAAATTCACATTCAATAAAAAGATATAGTGGGAATTTGAAGGATTTATCATCAAACTAGTTTGGAGAGAAATCTTTTGAGTAAGTCTAGTACCAAAACTATTTCCACAACTTTGCCACAACTTGTCCATGTGGCGACTTATGAGTGGTGGAATTGTAAACCCACATGGACTTACCATTTTTTTCTTACCACTTATAACTTGTCACATAGACAAATTGTAGAAATTGTTGTGGTAGTAGACTTACTCAAAATTTTTCATCTTTAAACCTATTTTTTCATGATTTCAAAAATTGGTGCGGTCAAAGAACTAGAAAAAGGAAATGGTTCTCAATTTTATGATCAGACCGTGGTTAGACTAATGACATCATAATTAAGTAATTAATAATTTTAAATTATAAAAATATATAATAAGTTTGAAATAAAAATATTTAGTTTTAAATAAATAACAATTTAAAAAAAAAAAAAAAAACATATGTGAGTTTAATTATCATGTCATATATTTAGAAAATTAAAATAACAAACCCACACCTTAGATATGATATTATACTATTTAGTATGAAATTAGCAAAGCATAATAAATTAATAATTATTTTAAAAAATAAATAATAATAAAATTGTACTATTATTTATTATTTAATTTATAAGAATCATTATTGTACATATATAATATATTACATTTTTTTTAGAAAGATATAATATATTACATTAATTATTAATTACTATTGTTTATTTATAAGTAAGGTGCCTTTTTTCTTTACGTCAAAGTTGAAAGTAGCCCAAAGGTGACTAAAAGTCCAAAACCCAAAAACACATACACACTATAGAAAAAGTGAACAACGACTCTTTTATAATAAAAAAATTTAAATAAAATAAATAATAATAAAATAAAATAAAAATCTCTATTACCCAACCACTTACCCCCACAGCCCACTTGTTTCTCTTCTTGTTCTTTTTGCCAGCTACCTCATCTCAGTCATTCATCCCCCACTTTTTCTAAGCCACCCTAGCTGACTCTTTGATTGCATTGCTTGCTTGTGGCTGCTTAGATGCTCCATTGAATCCCTCTCCTCAACTACTTTATTTTTTGGGGGGCTTTTTCTTCAGATCAATGGCAAACAATGGCCATGGATGATGGCTTCTTGTTCAGATCTTCTGCGTTTTCGTGTTTTAAACGAACCGCTCTATAACCGGTTGAACCGTCCCATTGTTTTTTTTTTTTTTTGATTGGTTGGCTGTTTAGCTTTTAAAATATGTGTCACCAACCAACTAATCAAAATCAAATATGTGAAGACTGAAGAATAGTCAAATTCAATGATCCAATTAGTCAATTCCCTTTTTTTCTTTCCCATCACACTGAAAACGGACCAAAATCTTGGACTTATAAATGCTGTGGGGAGAGCTCAGACATTTTAGATAGAATTCTGAATCAGTTTGCAACTTGTAAAAGAAAGACACATGGCATTGACTAGCTTCAAAAAAGTGTTTTCCCTCGTTGCCCTGTTCGCGTTGGTCATGTTACATTTCTCATTCAATGTTGCTTCTGTTTCTGTGAAAGAAGAGGCGGAAATAGATGCTCTACTCAAATGGAAAGCCAGTCTTCAAAATGAAACACAGTCACAGTCACAGCCACCCCTGCCTTCATGGACTCTCCTTCCTAATAATGCAACCAATTCTTCCAACAATCAAAACACCAGCTCAACCCCATGCAGTTGGTTTGGCGTTTCTTGCAACCATGCAGAAAGTGTTACTAGATTAAACCTGACGAACTCAGGCCTAAAAGGTACACTTCATAAATTTCCATTCTCATCTCTCCCCAGTCTTGCTTATGTTGATCTTAGCATGAATGAGCTCTTTGGTACCGTCCCTTTTGAAATTAGTCACCTCTCCAAACTCGTATATATTAATCTGTCCTCTAATGACTTTTCGGGGTAAATCCCACCACAGATTGGCCTACTGACCCACCTTAAGGTGTTGGACCTTAGTGAAAATCAGTTAAACGGCTCAATTCCCATAGAAATAGGTAATTTGAGCAACCTGGCTTGCTTGTATCTCAATAATAATCAACTCTCTGCCTCCATTCCACCAGAAATTGGAAACCTTACTAATTTACTTATTCTTGAAATAAGTCACAACAATCTAAAAGGTTCCATCCCTCCTAGTATTCGAAAATTTGAAAAGCTAATATGGTTGCACATGTATGAAAATCAGCTCTCTGGCACCATCCCCATAGAAATAGGGAATTTGAAGTCTCTTGTATCTTTAGGCCTTTATACAAATTATCTTTCTGGCTCCATACCCAAGTCGTTAGGAACTCTGAGCAATATATCTGTCTTATATTTATATGAAAATCAACTTTCTGGCACCATTCCAGAAGAATTAGGAAACTTGAAGTCCATAATTGAACTTGATCTCAGCATAAATCAATTAAATGGTACTGTTCCAATTTGCTTGGGCAATTTGAGCAACTTAGAATGGTTATCTCTCCGTGATAATCAATTTTCTGGTCCCATTCCTCAACAGATAGGAAATCTAACGAAGTTGGCTGTGCTACAGCTGGATACAAACAACTTCACTGGTTTTTTGCCTCAAAACTTATGCCAAAGTGGTTCTCTTCAAAAAATTTCCGCAAACAACAATCATCTCATAGGTCCGATTCCAAAAACTTTGAGGAATTGCATGAGCTTAATAAGAATCCGCCTTCAAGACAACCAATTCTTTGGAAATATATCTGACGATTTTGGTGTTTATGGTAACCTTGAGTTCGTAGACCTAAGCTACAATAGATTTTATGGTGAAATCTCACACAATTGGGGTAGGTGTCCACAACTAACTACCCTACGGATTGCTGGGAACAATATTAGTGGTGGCATACCACCTAATATGGGAAACATCATTCAACTCCAGGAACTTGATCTTTCTTATAATGGGTTAGTTGGGAAGCCTCCAAAGGAATTTGGGAAGTTGACTTCTTTGGTGAAGTTGAAGTTGAATGGAAATCAACTTTCTGGTGATATACCTTTGGAGCTTGGATCATTAACAAATCTTTACTATCTAGATCTATCCAATAATAGATTTGATAAGTCAATCCCTAGAAATATAGGGAACCTTTTGAAACTAAACTATTTGAATATGAGCAACAAGAAGTTTAGCCATGATATTCCTGTTCAAATGTGTGTTTTATCCCATTTGTCCGAGCTAGATTTAAGTCATAACTCGCTCGAAGGAGAGATACCTTCACAAATTGGCAATCTTCAAAGCTTGGAGATGTTGAATGTCTCCTACAACAACCTATCTGGTGTTATTCCAATTGCTTTTGAAGAAATGCATGGCTTGTCCTATGTGGACATATCCTATAATAAGTTGCAGTGTTCTCTTCCCAATAGCAAAGCATTTCAAGATGCTTCCATAGAAGCAGTACAGGGTAATAAAGGTTTGTGTGGAAATGTTACAGGATTGCAACCATGTATGGCAAGAAGACAAGTTTCAAAGAAGGGGCACAAAATCATTTTCTTATTCATTTTTCCTCTTTTGGGAACACTTTTACTTGTAATGATGTTTCTTGGAATTTTCTTCATTTATCAAAGAAAATGGAAGCACCCTTGTAAAAATCAAGCAAATAACATGCATGATGAAAAGGTGTTTTCAATAGCAACTTTTGATGGAAGAGCAATGTACGAGGAAATCATTGAAGCAACCCATGGTTTTGATGCTATGTTTTGCATTGGAAAGGGTGGACATGGAACCGTCTATAAAGCAAATCAATCGTCAGGAAACATAGTGGCAGTAAAGAAACTCCAATCCTTGGGTGATGGTGAGATTGCACAACAAAAAGAGTTCTTCAATGAGATAAGAGCGTTAACAAAAATCCGGCATCGAAATATTGTTAAATTTCATGGCTTTTGTTCACATTCACAACACTCTTTTTTGATTTATGAGTATCTTGAAAAGGGTAGCTTGGACAAAATTTTGATGAATGATGGAGAAGCTAAAGAATTGGACTAGAATAAGAGGGTCAACATCATCAAAGGTGTGGCTCATGCTTTGTTTTACATGCACCATAATTGCTCACCGCCAATTGTTCATAGGGACATATCAAGCAAAAATATTTTGCTTGACTCTCAATACGAGGCTCATGTTTCAGACTTTGGCATAGCTAAGCTTCTTAATTCAGACTCATCCAGTTGGACCTCACTTGCCGGTACATACGGATATATTGCACCAGGTAATATACTCCAGTTTAAAATTAATGTAGAACATAGAGTATATGAACACATTTGCATGATATTATGTTTGTTTGCAGAGCTTGCTTATATAATGAAGATAACTGAGAAATGCGATGTTTATAGTTTTGGAGTTTTGGCTATTGAAGTGATCAAAGGAGGACATCCAGGTGAAATGATCCCCATTCTATCTGCTTCAATTGTGGAAAAGAATTTATTGTTGAAAGATTTGTTAGACATGCGCCTTCCACCTCCCACCGTTCAAGTTGAGAGTCAACTACTGGTCATCACAAAGCTTGCAATTGCATGTTTGCATGCTAACCCAGCCTGTAGACCAACCATGCAAATGGTTTCTCAACAGTCATCCCTAAATGCACTTTCCTAGGGGCCTCGCCAGGACCAGCAAGGATATAGTGATTTGTTTGGATTGCGATATAAACTATCAGATTTATGCTGCTGAAGGCAATTGTTTGTTTAAGATTATGTAATGGCTAAAGTACTACTAGATCATTAATTGCAGGTCCTAATAAATTACCACTAGTAAATGTAACTCAGATTTCAAGGCACAATACATGATACATGTTTGGATGGCTATTTTGAATTCGGTATGCATTATAAAGATTTCGAATGCAATATAAAGAGTAAGGACTTAATATAGTGATAGATTTAGTCATTTTTTATATTTCAACTGATTTAGTTTAGGTGTATTAAAAATAAAATAAAAAAATGTAATGGGGAAGATTTTAGTTTTAAAATGCTGTGTATATCCCTGTTGTGAAAATCGCATATTTAGATGTAAGATCCTTCCTGGCCAATGATGGTGACATTTCTTGTCTGCAAGGTTTCATCAAGGAATGAAAGCAATCCAATATCTCTTGTCACCCCTTCAAGAAAACAAAGAGCTAGCTTCGAACCTTTTAATAACAAAATTAGATCGATATTAAGAAGAAGGCATCTGCTTCTTGAGGCTGCAACTCTGAAGTGGTCTATCACTTTATCGTGGTAATGCAGGAAATAGTTTTTAAAAAAAATATTTGATTTGAGTGAACTCTAACCCCCTTAATTAACTCTTCAAGTTAGCTTCTGTTTTTCCACACTCAAAAGTTATAACTTTGACGCGGTCTATTAATTTTTTTCCGCTACTTATAGTCGACCACATCAAAATTATGGTAAAAGTTGTCCACGAGCTCTCTCTTTTAACCTTTACAAATATTATATTGATGAGGGTGGCAATAATATGTGGGCAGGCTTAATGATATCTTTGTTGCAACTGATGACGAGGTTGAAGCAGAGATATCTTCCATAAGGTTGGACATTTTCGAAGATGCACATTGCATATGTGAGAGTCCACAATGAACATGAGGTCCACAGTAACAAATACACCATTTTCGTACATCTCAGCCGCTCCTTTCAAATATAGGTTTTTGATTGTTAAATGAGGTGGAGCCATAAGGAGCCCTCCGTTTATGGACACCATGTTCACACCTCGATCCGTAGGTAAGGCCCATGTTTTCTTCTCGGCTAGGGTTTTTGATAAAGCGTGCCACAACTAATCAAATGCAAATTTTTAGTCAATTCAATTGCATGTAGACAACAATATGTTATTATTTTAATTGTAATTAACAATTGCTAAAAAGTAAAAAGTACTTGAAATCATTTTAGTATTAACTTGTTAATTAAAAGAGAACTGCTACATTAACAAAATTTTCGCAATACTTTCACAAAAATTCTTAAGGAGCAGGTTGTTACTAGTTTGCCCGCCAATAACAAACAGTAACAACCTTCCACCTAATATTTGTTGTGGACATAAAATTTATCTAATAAAAATGTGTGACTATGGTAACTTCCTCACCCAAAAAAATAAAAATTATAATAAAGAACGAAAAAATATTAAAATCTGGGACATTGGGCTAACTTCAACTTCAAAATAAAAAATAAATAAATAATCATAATTTCACATATAAACAATAAAGTAAAGTGATAGCATAAATTCCTTGTTTCTCCTTTCAAACCACTCTATCCTCCCAAAATTAGAGCTTTTGACTTCAAAACTCTGATCCATAGGATACGTTTTTAATTAGGTACACTTTATCATCTAAATATTTAACATTTTTAGACACTTAAAATAAATATAATATAAAATTTACCCAGACCAATCTTGGAATTTCTTTTAAAAATTTGCAATTTAAAGTATAAAAACAATTGTGCAATAAAAATTGAAATTCCAAACTATTCAAGAGGTTGATTCTTATATGTCCACCCATAAGTCAACCACTCTTTAATAGTCTGTCATGCTGTTCTTATCCTATAGATCCAAGTATAAGGCAACTACTCTTTAATTGTTTGTTCATTCCTATACAAACTAAATCAGTTTTATAATCAAATAATTAAAATAATGTTTTGGAAATCTTATAGTTCATATAATTTTTTTCCCTCTAAATTTTTTAGAAGGGCTGTTGCAGAAATGGCTTTGAGTGGACCAGCTCCCCTAAGGGAAAGCATAGGAGGAGGAGAACAAGTGGTGGCGCCCTGGAGGGGCAGCTGAGACTATGCTCGAGTTCTACACAGATGATGCCCAATGTAGTTCTTGTCATGAGCATGAGCACCAGCTTCATACGTCATAGCCTTTGTTGACATACTTCATGTCATGGGTAAACTGTACTTCGTGCATAGAGAGGCTTAGAACTTAGAAGGGTACTATAACAACAGGATACTAAGTCCAATAGTGTTAAATTTTGGGTTAAATGAATAAGGGACTTGTTAATTAATTTGTAAACCCTTCTAATGACTGAAACAACTGTAGTTTGTCTTTGTTTCTCTTACTTAGAGAAATAGGTTGCAGAAGGTGGTTAGTGGTTACATTTCTCTGAACTTCTTGCTTCAACACTCAAGCATTTAATTTTTAGATCTCCTAAAGAATGAGATATAGTCATTGGAAAACATTGCTGCTATATGGTTGGCAATCGTATGATTAGCATTGGAAAACTTCTGTGCGATATTTTGTGGTGGGACAGACACACAAATAAGGGTCTCAACCTACCTAGCCCATGCAATATATATATATATATATATATATATCTCTCTTCAACATCATAAAGAGAAAAGAACAGAAAAAGAAAAAAGCACCATACGGAAAACGTGTGGCCATTGAATCCATTTTTTCAATGCTCAAGTGCATGTGGTTCCAAATTTTCTAGAGAGGACTCCCAGGCCATGACTTGAAATACAAGCTTCCTCATTTTTATGCTCCATTGGCAATTGTATCGTATATTTTGCTTGGAATTTCTTCCTAGTTATTGAGATATAATGAAAAAGATTTTGGAGACTTTTCACGTTGGATCTTTCCTTTTTCTTGACTGGGAAAATGACAGTCTTTCCACATCAAAACAGTCAAAAAGTAAGTCATCCATTATGTCAGATCCCTGTTTCTCTTTGCCATTTAACAATGGAAATTGACCTCAGAGACTTACCAAATCTTAGATCCTGAAAATAGTAGTGTAAGAAATTCCTGGGGGAGCTTTGATATACAATGGTATGGATATGTTTGCAATTTGTAAAACAAAGACCAAGGCATTGTCTACCTTGAATAAGTTACTTTCCCCTGTTTCTCTAGTCGTATTGGCCATGTTACATTCCTCATTTGTTGCTGATTCTGTTTCTGTAAATAAAGAGGCAGAGACAGATGCTTTACTCAATTGGAAAGCCAGTCTTGAAAATGAAACCCAGCCACTCCTGTTTTCATGGACTCTCCCTCCTAATAATGCAACCAATTCTTTTAATGATCAAAACACCAGCTCAATCCCATGTAGCTGGTTCGGCATTTCTTGCAGCCATGCAGGAAGTGTAATTAAATTAAACCTGACTAACACAGGCTTAAAAGGAATTTTCATTCTCATCTCTCCCTAACCTTCCATGTGTTGATCTTAGCATAAATGAACTCTATGGTACAGTCCCTATTGAAATTACTTACCTATCCAAGCAAATATATCTTGCTCTGTCCCCATTCCTAAACAAGTAGGTCAATTAGAGTCTCTAAATAACCTTTTTTTTTTTGTATGCCAACCATCTCAATGGTCACATTCCCATTTCTATAGGTAATTTAAGCAATTTAGATAATCAACTCTCTGGTTCTATTCCTCCAGAAATCGGGAAAGCTCCCCAATTTAGTTGAACTTGACATAAACAACAACAGTCTAACAGGTCCAATCCCTTCTAGTATTGGAAACTTAGAAAAGCTAACATAGTTGCATATATACAACAATCAACTCTCAGCATATCAAGGAAAAACTCTAAGGCTCCATTCCCCCAGAAATAGGGAATTCAAAATCCCTCATCTCTTTAAGACTTGAAAGAAATAATCTCTCTAGCTCAATTCCTACATCATTAGGTACACTCCGCAACCCAACTTTCTTACACCTATACGACAATAAACTTTCTGGCACCATTCCTGAAGTATTAGGAAACTTGAAGTCCATAACAAGTCTTCAACTAGGCAAAAATCAGTTAAATGGTAATGTTCCAATTTCCTTGGGTAACAAACTTTCTGGTCCCATTCCTCAAGAGATAGGAAATCTCATGAAGTTGGTTGTGCTGCAATTAGATACAAACCACTTCACTGGTCTTTTACCTCAAAACTTATGTCAAAGTGGCTCTCTTCAAAATTTTACTGCAAACAACAATCATCTCATAAGTCCTATACCATAAACCTTAAATAACTGCGTAGGCTTATCTTGAGTCCGCCTTGAAAGAAACCAACTCTTAGGAAATACATCTGAAGATTTTGGTCTCAATAGAAACCTGCATTACAATGATCTAAGTTACAACAGATTTTATGGTGAAATCTCTCACAATTGGAGTAGGTGTCCACAGCTAAGTACCCTACAGATTGCTGGGAACAATATTAGTGGTGGCATACCCCTTGAAATCGGAAACTCCATTCAACTTCATGTACTTGATCTTTCTTCTAATCACTTAGTTGGGAAGCTACCAAATGAATTTGGGAAGTTGACTACTTTGTTGGCATTGATGTTAAATGGAAATCAACTTTTTGGAAATATACCTCCAGAGCTTGGATCATTAACAAATCTTGAGTATCTAGATCTATCTAATAATAGATTTGACAAATCAATCCCCATAAATAAAGGGAACCTTTTAAAACTAAACTATTTGAACATGAGAAACAAGAAGTTTAGCCATGACATTCCAGTTCAAATATGTAATTTAGCTCATTTGCCCCGGCTAGATCTAAGTCATAACTGGCTCAAAGGAAAGATATCTTCACAAATTGGCAATTTCAAAGCTTAGAGATGTTGAACATCTCACACAATAACCTTTCTAGTTTTATTCTAGTTGATTTTGAAGAAATGCGTTGGTTGTCATATGTAGACATATCCTATAATAAGTTGGAGGGTCCTTTTCCCAATAGCAAAGCATTTAAACAAGCTCGCATAGAAGCACTACAAGATAGTAAAGGGTTGTGTGGAATTGTCACAGGATTTCAACCTTGTCTAGTAGGAAGACATATTTCAAAAGAGGGGCACAAAATCATTCTCTTAATCATTCTCCCTTTTTTAGGAACACTTTCACTTGTATTGATATTTCTTGGAATTTTCTTCATTTTTCTTTGAAAATTGAAGCACCCTCATACAGACCAAACGCATAACATGGATGAAGAATAAGTGTTTTCGACATCAACTTTTGATGGAGGAGCAATGTACAAGGAAATCGTTGAAGTGACCTAGGGCTTTGATGCTTTGTTTTGCATTGGGAAGGGAGGACAAGGAATTGTCTGTAAAGAAAATCTAACATCAGGAAACAAAGTACTTATCAAAAAAAAAAAACATCAGGAAACAAAGTCAAGGTGAAAGAACTTAGATCCTTGCATGATGGTGGGATTAAATAGCAAAAAGAGTTCTTAAATGAGATAAGGACATTAACAGAATTCTGGAATCAAAATATTGTAAAACTGCATGGCTTTTGTTCACATTCACAATTCTCAATTTTGATTTACAAGTACCTTGAAAGGGGGGCCACAATTTTGAGCAATTATGGAGGAGCAAAAGAATTGGATTGGAACAAGAGGGTGAATATCATCAAAGGTGTGGCTCATGCTCCATCTTACACGGACCATGATTGGTCACCACTAATTGTTCATAGGGACATATCAAGTAAAAATGTTTTGCTGGATTCAGAATATGAGGCTCATGTTTCAGACTTTGGCATAGCTAAGCTTCTTAATCAAGACTCATCCAATTGAACTTCACTTGCCAGCATATATGGTTATGTTGCACCAGGTAATGTACTTATTTGTTCAATCAATATAGAATATAGATCATATGTATACATTGCCATAATATTATGCTTTTTTGTAGAGATTGCCTATATGATGAAGATAACTGAGAAATGCAATGTGTTTAGCTTTGGAGTTTTGGAAATTGAAGTGATCAAAGGAAGGCATCCTAGCAAAATCATCTCCATCATACCTACTTCATCTGTGGAGGAGGAATTATTGTCGAAAGATTTGTTAGACCAATGCATTCCACCTCCCATGCTTCAGGCTAAGAATCAACTGATACTCATCATAAAGCTGGCAATTGAATGCTTACATGCTAATCCAGAATCTAGACCAACTACACTCATGGTCTCTCAGGTGTTATCAAGCCTAAGTGCACTTTCCTAGAGCCATCCACAGATTGACTAAGACAAGCAAGGATATGAATTATATGGGACACTAAATTTTGTCAAATTTAAGCAACTAAAGGAAATTGTTTGTTTAAGATTATGTAATGCCTAGAGTACTACTAGATCTTTAGTTGCAAGTATCCAACTTAATGTTTGATTGGCTATTTTATCAAATTTTCAAAAATAAAATACAGATTAGGGACGTATTATAGTGGTGTTTGGTTTTAGTCGTTTATATTCCAACTGAGGCGATATAAAAACCATGGTTTTAAAAACCGGTACGGTCAAAGAACCGGAATAGAGAGTGGTTCTCGGTTTTATAGTCGGACCGAGGTTGGACCGATGGTCGAACCGATAATGTCATAAATAAATAATTAATAATTATAAAATATAAATAAATAAATAAATAATTTTATAACTAATATTTTAACTACAAAATTAAATTAAATAACAGTAAAACATTAAACCTTAACTTTAATTTATAAGAAATGATATGTCTACTATATTTTCACAATATTTTTACAACAATTTCAAAATGGCAAGTTGTTACTGGTTGTTATTATTAGGGCAAAAAAATAATCTTAATATTAAGTTCAAATTTGAACCAATTACAACTAACCATCTATAATTTGTTGTAAAAATATTGTGAATATAACATCTCTCTTTATTTATATATTAGACAACCAAACTCAAGCCCACTACAAAAATAATTTTAGTTATTCTTTTATTTTTCAAATAACAAAATGTCACCTGTGAGTAACAACATCATTGCCCCTTGGTATTTCTTTTCCACCACATATCAAACCTTTAGTCCTTTACACGTTGACACTCCACCTACCACGTATTTTGAAATCTTACATCCACACCTTGGTTAAATAAAAGCTCTGTAATAGTTTCTTCTTTTACTTTTTTCTAATTTTTCATCACTTTGCCTTCAATACTCTCTCTCTCTCTCTCTCTCGTCAATATATGTGCATCCGTGCATGTGCAAGTCTATAAGAGCAGCAACAAGATTTTTCTCATTCTTTTTATTCAACCAAAAAAAAAAAAAAAATACAAGAGCAGCAAGAAAAGCTCTTAAACTGAAGCGGACAGGTTGTACCTACATGGCCGCATCTCTTTGGTTTGGGTTTCCTCGGTTCTTTTTCAACTATGTCAAGTCATAAATGGTAAATCTGATATTTTTTGTGTCAATGTGGGTGTCTTAGGCTTCATAACTTTAGACTTAACAGCATCTTCAAAGCAAAATCTCTCTTCTTCTTAATTTGAAACAAAATCTCTTCTTCTTTTGTGTCAGAAACACGGTGGCTGAAGGGTTAATGATCAAAGCAGCTTAAAACTGGTTTAACCGTACCGGTTTTTGGTTTTTCGGTTAAACCGGCGGTTTTTAGTTTTTACAGATTTTCTGGTTTTTTTTTTTTAATTTTCGGTTTTTAATAATAACTGGACCAGATTAAAGTTCAATTTCCAATTAAATCAGTTGAACCGACTGGTCTGATCCGATTTTTAAAACTATGATAAAAAGTAATGGAAAAATTTTTATTCATAGTTTGCGCTATTGTCAAAATCACATATTTCGATGCAAGATCAGTATCCGTTTAATTTGTTCACTCATGCTTTCAATTTTATTTGCCCATTTACACATGCTTTTAACTTTCTTTTTATTAATAAAACAAAGCCATTGACAAATGAGGATCAAGTGCACAAAATTTTAGCATGTCCATGAACTAAATTGATCTGTAAATGACATGCGTGAATTCAGAAGGCAAAGAAATTTTATTGTTGACATGCATAGCAAGATGGTATTGTGCCATAGTTGGATTATAAAACGAAAGAATGCTAGCTATTAAATGAATTCCAAGTGCCATACAACCAATATGTCCGTGCGACCCAAAATGAGTCTACTGCACATTCAGAGGACTAGTTACGAAAAAAGAGTCCATCCAAAGTAAACTGGTGACTTCGGCGTTTGTCAAATAGTTTATACACAATACCCAGTTGCATATCAGATGCTCTTATACTAGAATTCTGTGAAACAGTTCTTGTTAAGTTGGATGTTGCAATCAAACAAACACACAAGCTTTCTAAACAATCAGACAGAAAAATTACAAAAGAGAAACATATATAAACTCGAGATCCAAGTAAATAGAAGCATGTGAATGACAAAGATCGAAAATTTAATTACCCAGAAAAAGAAACAGAAAATTTCATAGAAGAATCGGGGAGAGAGAGAGAGCGCTACCTAATACGGTAGGAAAAGCGAGGTGGGTCCTCCCTGGCTGTATCAAACCACCGGCCTCCTTCTTCTGCATAAATTTATTCAGTCACGGTTAAATCTCCCCAAAGACGGACACAATTTCCCCAAATTTTTGTTTGGCACCGGGTTTGCATGGCTAATAGATTCCACAAATAACACATTAGATACGAGGCAACTAAAATAATAATAAACAATTAATTTGACATTTAAAAATTGGAAAATCAAATCTAAATGAAAAAAAAAATGATAATAATAAATTTAATTTAATTTAGCCAAATATTTTTAAGAAGAATTTTTTTTTGTATTTCAATTCTTAATATCATATTTCTTTTCTCTCTAATATAGTTTCTCAAATTCTTCTTAAAAATATTTTGAGAAACTAAACTAATTATTTTTTGTTTTAATTTTTTTTTTTTTCATTTAGATTGAACATGGCATTTTTTAGATGTCAAATTAATTTTTTATTATTATTTTAGTAGCCAGATAAGCATCTAATGTGCTAACTATGCAATCTGTTAGCCACGTAAACATTTTTTGTTACTGAGTTAATAGTAGAGACCAAGTTGACTGCAAGTTGAAAATAATATAGAACATATTGACTGTTACTAAAAATGTAAGGATTGAATTAAATGTGAATTCAAAATGTAGAGACCAAAATAGCGTTTTTGGCTTCTTCTTTTTTAAGTGAAAAATGAAAATAGTAAATGATACTTATAAGTATTTAGTCCCAAACCTTCTTAATATGATTCCATTATTTTATAACATTGTACAATCGATGCAATATATTAGATTTTATAAGTTAAGCTACTTATATTTATTATTTGAAAGTGTTTTTAATTTTATAATTTTTTTTTAAATGAAACATAATATATTTTATATTCAATTATTATATAAATTGAGATATTGTGTAAATAATGTAATGTGTGATTGGAATTTGTTTCTAGTACTCTTTACAAATAATTCATCATCAATATGTCTTCAATGACTAAAGAGTTTAATAACATAAGAAAAATATAATTTTATCAAGAACTTACTAAAATTACACTAAGAACATAATTGTTGATGAAGCAACTAATCTTTCTACATATACCTCTTCTTTGAAAGCATAACCAAAGTAGACTAAGATGGGTTGAAATGGACTGAATTATACGGAATTTGACCAAATTAGACCGAATGAACCAAACTCAATCGAAGTGGGCCAAACTGGACCAAACTAAACTTAATGGATTGAAGTGAACCAAAATTTATGGAACTAGACCTTAATGCTTCGCTAATATGGCTCAATATATAGGAGCATAAAAACAATAAAGACTACGATTCAACTTTTATTAGGTATTATACATAGATGTTTTGAGAACAAAACAACCCGTGTGGGTTCCTGCCACTTTCCATCTAGTATGTTTTAAATCATTAGTTTTGTTATCGTATAATTGGTTTAACCGGTACTTAATTCACAATTCTGTTGCATAATCAACTTTGGTGGGATCTAAATCAGATTTCTCACAGCCTTTTAGGTGAGGGAGAAGTGAAGTTTCTAGAGCGGGATTCTCTTGCTTGTGTGAGCTTGCTTGAGCGGGCTATATGCGAGCAAGAGGTAATATCTCTAGTTGGGATAATTCCAAGCTTCTCTCATGACAGCTTTTTTGGACCAAGAATTTCAACCCAATTATCAATTACATTCTTACGAATATTTGCCGATTTAAATCTTAACATAAGAGAAGGTAATAACATGAGTAATACTATAACTTTTCATAGCAATTAGCAAGTATAGTGTTGCAGCTGGTAACACTCAGATTTATGGGTACTGTACGTACGTGCAGGTACACATGTTTTTTTTCTTAATTTATTTTTTATGAAGTAGGTACATATATGTTTGGTTTGCTATTTTGGAATGCATTATAGATTTTGAAATGTAAAATAGAGATTTATAGGATCTATACTAAAACATCCATAGCAGTGGAGCTATTTTTTTAGTTATTTAGTACTACAAAAAGCTACTTTATCTATTTTATCTACTCATTTTACAAAACATTCAGCAGCAGTGAATTTATTTGAACTTTCAATACAATAAAACAATATAAACATCACAATAAAATAATATATCTACTACAATAAAATAATACATCCACTACCAAAAAAACACCACAAACTGATCAAGCACAATCCACAACCACTACCAACCAAGAACAACCACCCACAACCGCTCAACAACAACTAGCAAGCCAAGAACAACCACCCGCAACCACTGCCAAAAATCCAAATTATCAACTCCAACACTATTGAAGTTGCTAAAGTTAATTTTTTTACGCTACTGCTAGCAATTTACTATTGCTACTTACTTTTTATTATTTTTTATTCCTCTCTCTCTCTCTCTCTCTCTCTCTCTCTCTCTCTCTCTCTCTCTCTCTCTCTCTCAGAACTCAGTCTCTCTCTCTCTCTCTCTCTCTCAGCCACCTTCTCTTGCAGCCCACTGCCACCGATCTAAAACTCTGTCAAGTCACCACTTCATCAAAACCCGACCCACATATAACACATACTGTGATCCGTGCAAAGGAGTTAGTCACAAATTGGATATTTGTGCATCAAAGGAAAGAAGGCTATTACAAGATCAAGTCCAATTGAGTATTGGAGGAAGATTCAATTGTAGGTTGGTATTTTGCGATAGGCCAAGGATAGTGGTAAGTTTCCTTATACTTGTAACCGTTTGATTATTGATTAGTGGATTCTTGAGAGTGGTGACCTTAAATTCATTCGATGGTGTTTTTGCCTTGCGAAAGGCTTTCCCCATTTGTCACCGTATCTATTTATTTTCGCTTCATTTAGTTTATTTGGTGATTTGTTGGTGCCTCCATGATTTGCATGTAATTTGACCTAATTAATCAACTTGAATAATTGAATTAATTAACCGAGGTCAAGCTATCTTAACCCAACAATATTTAAATAGAAGCTTACAGTCAAGAATATTTAATTCGTAGTAAACTTAACTATGATTACAAAACCTAACACTGAAACCCTCAGACTTCTTTGATGTGGATCTGCTCCAACATGAACCTCTAGTTCATGCTTTTGATCTTCAGTACGCTTGATATCTAAAACTTGGGTTGCAACTTTGTTCCACCAATACTTGTAGTATAGGAATGATCTTTGATAAATGCTTGAAAGAGTAGAAAGCACAAAACCTCTCAGATCTCAAAATAATAGCTCTCCAAGACTTGAAAAATGTGATTTAGGGTTTTCCTTACATACCAAGTAAGTCTAGACTAAAACCCTAAACGTTTGATTGACTAACGACCTTTATTACAATTCTGTAGGCTGCATCTCGATTGGTCGAGCTCTTTAGTTTTTCAATATTTGAACGTGCAGCTTGTACGTTCTTGAATTCTAACTTGTAGCACTTTGAGCAATGTCTAATACACTTTATAGACACTAAGATCTATTCCTACACTCTATCTGTTTCAGCAATGATGTTTTTTAGAAAATGAGTCATTTTTAAAAAAATATTTTCTATAAAACTATCTCATTTTCCTATGTTTGGTAGCAACCTTAAATGAGTTGAAAAATAATCTTTTAACTTTCCTTATTTAGCTTACTGTGAGATAGAGTTATTTTCCAAAAAAAAAAAAAAATTAGTGGAAAATAATCTCTGAAAATAAGCCATACTTTTTATCTTGACTAAAAATAGTTTTCATTTGTCTTATTTTTTCTAATTCTACCAAACATTGAAAAATATGGAAAATTATCTTTATACAAGGTTTTCTACCGAAATAAACAAAACGCTAGACAAGTTTATGTACACGGTTTGCCAACAAATAAATCATTTACTAAACATTTACACCTAAATATTTTGAAACTTACACCTTGCGATGCATCTCTTGGCAGATCAAGATTTTTAGAGTTCTTAAAATACTTTACCACGCAAACTTTGTTTAATCTAGAGTCTTGCTTCATTTTTAAATCAATAATTTAGATTATAACATGTCACTAATCAACCAACAAAAACTTTAAATAATAATGTCAAATGACTCACATCAGCTATAATAATGTCACATGACTCACATGACTCACATCACCTATTAAAAAGAAAAACAAATTACAGATTTTAATCAATTAGTCTTATGGTCCCTCTTTCTTCTTCTTTTTTAGGAACAACCTTAGCAAACAACTTCCACTTGATTTCTTTGGTTTTTACTTTTCGGAAGGAAACTTCCTTCCAACTAGTCAAATATTTCTTTTCTTTTCTTATCTTCATTTTCAGAAACTATTAAGCAACTTCCACTATATTTATCACGTAAAGTTACAAACAATACAAGAAATGACGCCCCAAATGTAACCTCAAGGAAATAATGGTTTGACTACAACAACCAAAGCTGGACGAGTTTATTTCCATTCCTTCTTTAATTTATAACTGTATTTGTATAATGTACATTTTTTTTATAATGTATAACTGTATTTGTATAATTAACCCACGAAAATAAACTCTGTTAACTACATAAGTTCCTTCTCTCACTCACGTGTTAGTAGTTGGTAGGGACTACCACAACAACTAATAGGAAAAAAACCATATAATGTCAAATTGTCAATTATTGTGCTTCATGAAAAAGGTGCAATAACCTTATCTGGGATCCGCAATTATTCATTGAAATCAATTCAGTGGTCCACATTTGATTCACATATAGATTGGGAAACAAAAGACCTTTCTGCTCTGCTGCACGCCTTAAAAGCAAAAGAGGAAGTGTTATTAGAGTTATTGCAAAACAAAAAACCCTATTACAGTTCACATTTCTCTCTCACTCTCTCTTGGTTCTCTTGTTTGCAGTCTCTTTCACCACTCACGTTTTTTGCAAAGAAGAAAGCATGGCTGCAGAGTTAGTGGGTGGCGCAGTTCTCTCTGCATTACTTCAGGTGGCGTTTGACAGAGTGGCCCCTCGTGACGTTGTCAACTTTCTCAAAGGAAGCAAACGTATCGATGGATTGGTGCAAAAGCTGAAGATAGTACTGATATCTGCTAATTCAGTGCTCAATGATGCAGAGGAGAAGCAATTTACAGACTCAAATGTGAAACAGTGGCTGGATGAGCTTAAAGATGCTGTATATGTTGCAGATGACCTCCTCGATGAGATTGCCACTGAAGCCTTACGACCCAAGTTAGAAGCTGAATTTCAAACCAGCAATAGTAAGGTATGGGGCTTCTTCTCAACTTCTTCTAATTCATTTGACAAAAGAATACAATCGGAGCTAGAAAAAATTCTGGATAGACTAGAATATATTATAAAACAGAAGGATGCCCTTGGTCTTGTTGCAAGTGTTGCCGTGAAGGATGCACTTGGTCTTAAAGGTATACAATCAAGACCATTGACAACTTCTTGCCCTGAAGAATATGGTGTGTTTGGTAGAGACAAGGACAAAGAAGAGATATTTGAGAAGTTCCAATCTAATGGTGCAAGTGTTGATGGGATATGTGTTGTTCCCATAGTGGGTATGGGTGGGGTTGGTAAAACAACTCTTGCACGGTTTGTTTTCAATGACAAAAGAGTAAAGGAGAGTTTTGATCTCAGAGCTTGGGTTTGCGTTTCAGAAAATTTTGATAATTTTAGGATAGCAAAAACAATTTTTGAGGAGGTCACTTCGTCTACTTGTGACAATCAAAACATTAATTTTCTGCAAAATAAAATTAGAGAGAAATTCATGGAGAAGAAAGTTTTCCTCATTTTAGACGATGTTTGGAATGAGAAATATGATGATTGGGTTGAGCTACTTAAAGTTTTCAGATGTGGGGCAAAGGAGATTAAGATCATTGTTACTACACGTAGTACAAAAGTCGCATCAAATGTCCGCACTGTTACAGCTTTTTTTCTAAGACAATTATCGGATGAAGAATGCTGGTCATTGTTTAAAGAACACACATTTATAAATGGAAAGACTAGTGATCCAATTCTAGAGGATATTGGTAGGCAAATTGTCCAGAAGTGTAAAGGCTTACCTTTAGCAGCAAAAACACTTGGTGGTTTGCTGCGTTGTGAGCAAGATCCAAAGGAGTGGACAATGATTATGAACAGTGCTATATGGAATTTACCAGAAGAAAAAAATAGCATCCTCCCAGCTCTAAGATTGAGCTACCACTACCTCCCATCACATTTGAAGCATTGTTTTTCTTATTGTTCCATCATTCCAAAGGATTATGAATTCAAGAAAGAGGAGTTGGTCTTGTTGTGGATGGCACAAGATTTTTTGCAGCAATCCAAAGGAAATGGGAGGATGGAAGAAATAGGTGAGCGGTACTTTGATGATCTAGTATCTAGGTCACTTTTTCAACGATCAAGTAGTAATGAATCATGTTTCATAATGCATGACCTAGTCAATGACTTGGCAAAATTTATATCAGGAGAATTTTGTTTTAGGCTAGAGGAGGATGATGAGTTGAATGAAATAACAGAAAAGACGCGCCATTTTTCATGTTATGAAGGTGGATTTGATGAATCTAAGAAATTTGAGATCCTTTATGAAGCAAAGGGTTTGCGAACTTTCTTGGGAGAATTAAAATGTAGTTGGCAAGAATATGACAACATACGAAAGATGATAGGTGATTTGTTGAAGGAATTTAAGACCTTGCGGGTTTTAACATTTTCTAGTTCAATAATAACAGAGTTGCCTAATTTTGTTGATAATTTGAAGCATCTTCGTTATTTGAATATTAGTGACACTGAAATCAAACACTTGCCCAATTCTTTATGTAACTTGTATAATTTGCAAACCTTGATATTGTCGCCATACATCACCAAGTTGCCTACCCACATGAGTAAACTAGTCAACTTGCGCCACCTAGATAATAGCGAAGCCAATATGGAAGAAATGCCACCACAAATGGGTAAATTGAAAAATCTTAGAAAATTACCCGTTTTTTTTGTTGGACAACATGATGATGGGTCCAGTATCAGGGAGTTGGGAGAGCTTCGGCATCTTTCTGGAAATTTGTCTATATTTAACTTGGAAAATGTTCAATGCATTAATAAAGATACTACGGATGTTATATTAAAGAATAAGCAAGATTTATCTAAGTTGGAGTTGAAATGGAAACTTGGTCATGGCACTGATGATTCAGAAAAAGAAAGAATTTTGCTTGAGCAGTTGTGTCCTTATGCAAACTTGAATTCCCTCACCATCACTAATTATGAGGGTACAAGTTTTCCAAAATGGTTAGGAGACTCGTCATTCTCTAAAATGGTGTCCATATTGCTAAGTAATTGTGAGAATTGCTTCTCCTTGCCTCCACTTGGACAGCTACCTGATCTCAAGAACCTTGAAATTGAATATTTTGGTAAAATATCTTGTGTGGGACATGAGTTCTACGGGAATATGATTAAGCCATTCAGAGCCCTAGAGTGTCTAGCATTTCGAAATATTCCAGAGTGGCGAGAGTGGGTTATTTTTGAAGGGGAAGTTTTTTCAGCTCTTCGAAAACTTTATATTTATTATTGTCCCAAGCTAAATGGGGATCTTCCCATTCAACTTCCCTCTTTGACCATACTTGATATTAGACGTTGTGGGCAGCTTGTTGCTTCACTTCCTAACTCTCCAGCTCTCCATAAATCATTATGCACTGGGAAAATACAGATTCCAAGTGGTCATGGCTATCAATCACTTAAAAGTGCGGACATAAAGGGTGGTGGTGATTCAAGTTTGTCATTTCCACCAATGTTTGCTTCCCTCACTCACTTGAAATTCTATTGGTGCCCTAATTTAGTTTCCTTTCCCAGTGGAGGACTGTGCGCTCCAAATTTGTCTGTGATTGTAATCGAAAACTGCAGAAACTTAAAGTCACTACCTGAAGGGATGTACACCCTCCTCCCATCTCTTGTGCGTTTGGAATTGAATTGGTGTACAGAACTGGAATCGTTTCCTGAGGGAGGTTTACCCTCCCGCTTAGAAAGTCTTCTTATATGCGGCTGTGACAAACTCATTTCCCGTCGCATGGAGTGGGGATTGCAAGGACTTTACTCTCTCAGACGTTTTGCAATTCATGGTCAGTGCAAAGAACTAGAGTCCTTTCCGGAGGAGGCGTTGCTGCCTCCTAATCTTACCAATTTCTATATTCGTGGTTTACCATATCTAAAATCGCTCAACGGTAAGGGGTTTCAACACCTCACCTCTCTTAAACACTTGAGGCTTTGGGAATGCAATAATCTTGACTGCTTACTGGAAGACGTTTTGCCTACCTCTCTCTATGAGCTAGATATCTTTGATTGCCGTTTGGTGAAAGAACGGTATGGAAACGAGAAAGGGGAGGGCTGGGTCAAGATTGCTCACATCCCAAAAATAGAAATACGATCTTCGGCCCAGGTACTTATTCACATTTTCGTGAATTCCCATCAAGCTACAGTGAAAATTTTTGCGCGTGATTACCAAAAATTTCTTTTCAAAGAAACGTTTTTTTAATGGGCATCTGAAATTTCTTTTGGAGATTAATTCCTCTATTCATCAAGCATGATATAACCCCTACCAAAATAACTTACATCATACTTTAAATCTTTTTCACCCAAATTCATTCTATTTCATCTAACTTTTTAATGCGAAGATTTGAAGCATTTTAAAAAAAAAAATAATATATAGGTGAATACTTCATTAAAAGTTTGAAAGTATGTTTATAAACACTTAATCATTAGCTCTATAGACCTTGTATCACGAACCACAATTTTTGTTTTTGTTTTTGATTTAGTGTGTTCTTTAATTGTAAATTATAGAAAAACTCCCCAACATCTAGAACTATATACATATACTAGAACATGCTACAGTTGACATATTTGAACTAGGTGATTTTCAACGTGGTGATATATACTCATTTCATTGCCTTTTCTTTTGCAGTATTACTTTTACTTGTAAATAACAAGTGCCTCAGACCCCCGGTGTTAATATCAAGCCACTGCTTGCTGCTGGTCATTTTGCATTATGTATGAACTCCTAAATGTCAGTTCTCCCCCAAAAAAAAAAAACCTCCAAATGTCTGATTAGTTTTCAAGTCACTTTAAAGTTGATCTTTATTCTCATTCTTGGTGGAGTTGCTCTTGCCTCATTATACATTCACTACGTTTCTACTCTGGACTTCTGAAATACAAAGCGAAGACTTTTGTGGGAATGTTTAACCTAAGGTAATGCTATAATTCCAGCATATGCATTTGATGATCAACACATTTGTTTAAAAAGTTAAAAGCATTTTAACAATCAACGAGCCGCAAACTACCAATCAATCTGTTTAATAAATTGAGAAAAAAATTATAGAAAATTGTTCCTTCAAATTATTTGATTAAAGTTTTAGAGGATAAAATAACCAACGGATAATGTATGGTAGTAAAAAAACAATTAATTGGTTTTTTTAATAATTTGTTCAAGGTATGTCATTTATGGCTATAAATGCTTTATCCTATGCTCTATAGACCATATATTATGATATTGATACCACAACTTTAGTATTAAACAATTTAGTTTTTTTTTTTAATTAATTTATAGAAAAGCGTCACGGCATCCAGATAATTCTTTTGCTTTATTATGTGTGCTTCTATTTGATAATTCTTCCCCAGGAAAAGTGACTGATAGGTTCATTTGTTTTAGGCATGATATGTAAAACTTTTATATTTCTAAAACTGTCCTTTGCAATGATGATTTTGGCAGACAGACACTAGGGAAGTGTTGCCTAAGATTGCTAATGTATATCCCAAACCGATTGACACTCTTCACAAAATTTAGTTTAAATAGAATGATTTAATTAGGCAACCAGGGAATTTAAAACGCTTTGATTTCAATTACTACTGGATGCATTTACGTGAATCAATAATCTTTTTTTTCTTTTTTTTGGGTCAATGTTGTCACTTTCTCAGCTTGCTATACCAGCATTTTGCTATTAATTTTTTTTTTTTTTCTTTTCTTCAATATTTTAATTTATTTTCAAAGCTTCTACACAATTCTACTTGGTTTTCCCTCTGACTTGTATTTCTTTGGTGCTTCCAGCAATAATATGCTATAAATAGCCCTGTGAGATTCAAGCTTGTGATATGAAAATTATTACCTTGCTTTCAAAATCCAGGGTGACTTCAGCCAACCAACTCAAACTTCCTCTGCAACCAGAACGTTTGGTAAGCATTCAAACCTCTTTCTTCGAGATTTCTACAAATGGTTTACAACCGTGTGTATATATATAAGATTTATTCTCAAAGTTTCCTAACCTTCCATTGTTACTAATGCCTGGAGGTTGGGCCTGAGAGCATTTATTTTTTAGTTTTGATCAAGATAGGACTTCTGAGAGCAATGGAAAAAATAACCCCTGGTGGTCCTCATTGTTAGCATTGAAATTTGATTAAAAGGAAATCATTTCCTGCAGGAAAAAATCAAGTATGAACTAGGATCTTGAAATTTCTTCAACTTCATTATTTCTTTGTGAAATGTCAAGCAAATGTTTTGAGATAAAATTTTTGTCCTTCTCAAAAAAAAAAAAAAAAAAAAAGATAATAATTTTGTTCCTTTTGCACATAATTCTTGAATTCAAATTATATTTCTAAACCTTGCCATATGCTTGACAAGAGGAGGTTGGGAAATTCAGGAGAAACTTATCATATCATTGAAAGTGTATTGGTGGTCGAAGCATTCCAAATCTCACCAGGTACTCCATCCTAGTTTCAACTAGACTAACCCTTCATTTATGCATTTCCAAGTTTCAAATCCTTTGAATCGTTTTCCTTTTTTCTTTTTCGTATATTTTTTTCAAAAAGATTAAGAAATTATAGGCATCAGCTTAACTTTTTGGTAGTACTCGCTAAAACTTTTCCATAACATCAATAGTCTTAATATTTTATTTTGTGCAGCACATGAACAAGGCCAGATGTTATGGCTTTTTCAGCTCACCACCAACAAATGCCCCTTATTTGGCTGTGGACAGATCTACCTGTATGTTTCTTCTGATTAGTCCTAGGTAAAAATCCTTTAATTTTCAAATAGAAGCATATACAAGTGCAATTATGATGTTGAATTTTAAAAAAGTGAAGCAGTAGTTCTAATGAGAACTATGTGGGCTTGCAAGTTATGGAATGAAAAAAATTCAATACTAAACAGATCATGAACAAAATTAGGGCTAGCTCATTTGTTTCAAACCAATGCTTTGATTTATCATTTCTGAACAAATCCTTTTTTTGTTAAAAGAATTTCTTCTTCAATTTTACAAACCAATCTTGGCAAATTTTGGTGCTTGATAATGCTAAGTAACATTCCATCCGATACTTACAACACTGTTTAAAATATTGTTGATTTTCATTGCATTTGAATGTAAATATCCATCATCCAAAGTGAATTTATCAATGCACTTCATAAAATGAAATGGTGCATTTATTTTTCTTATTTTACTAAAGTGGGGGTAGGGTGTGAAATATTGTATGATTTTCTTATTTTCAACTTAAGAATGAATTGTTTTATATTTCATATGCTTAGTTTAAATTCAATTAACATCATCAGATGCAACAAGCACATTGCTTGCGGGTGGATGGGGGCTTCTAAGATTCAAACACACTACCTGCGGGTGGATATGGGATCATAAAGACTCTCTTCAAGATTTTGGAAATGGTGGTGGATGTGAAGATTTGAAGCCCTTCCCAGAAGACATGTGGCTAACTGTGTAGGTGTAAATCTAACTGAAAAAAAATAACACTGCAAATGAAAAAAATAGTTGCATAGCACCTATGTAGGCATAAATCTAATTGAGTTCTGTTTTGGCTGATCTTGGGGATAGGGACCTGGGTCAAGAGGAGTGTATGCCTCAACAATGAGTGTATCCTCCATATTGATTTATTTGTTAAGTACAATTTATCAAAGAATCATCCAAGCACAGATACGCTTACATTAGAAACAAAAAGTATAGGACCGGAACACCTTTTGGCATACACTTTATCACAATTTTCTAATGTGTCTAAAATGCTTTAGGTTGTGGACCATGTGTAAGTGAAATAATCCAATTACTAGCTAGTTGACACCTAAGTAAACTATAGCAAAATGTGTGCAAAAGGGTGTATTTCTAGAAATTTGTCAAAGTTAAATGGACTCAATCAATACAAACAATTTAGTAATTACAAATTGAAAGAAGGGAGGTTTGAACCCTAGATATCATGGATAAATTTAGGTCCCGAAATGTTTTACATGGTCTTGAAGTTTTTGAATTAGCATCCACTAGCAATTAAATATCATTTCTGCTCCAACAGTTGCTTCAATGAAATAGAGGGGCACTGGGATGAGGTAATTATTGAGTACTCCCGAGTACCATAAATATGTATTCGCCCTTCTCATATAATTGTGGATCCTACTAATTAAATTTATGGTAGGATTTATAAGTTATGTGAGAGGAGAAAGTACGCATTTATAGTACTCCCGTAGTATTCAATAATTTTCCGTTGGGTTGAGATTAAGTCAGAAACTGTTCACCTAGAGAAATAATTAAAGAGCATCCTATGAGGAATGGATTAGTATGAGTCATGAAATGGTTGGAATGGGCATCGACTTGCAATTATATGTACTTTCATTTTTGCCATTTGCTTTCTTTGCATATCATTTTCAATGAAGTTGTAAAATAAACTAGATTCAATAATGTAAGCAAGTAGTTAAATTATCTGTTTTTTTAATATCCAATAACTATCACCTTGAGGTGCCGTAGTTGCATTGGACTGACCTCCACCTGCCATTACCAGTTTATTGTTCATCATATTAAAGCGTGTCAATTCATCTAGCATGTACAACAAAGTCACCCAATGCGCAGTTAGGAATCACCGTAACGTAGCACAGGGAGGAGTTCCCTTTCGTGCTTAGAAGTGTTCAGGCTTTGATCGCAGCTGCAAACCAATCTTTCACTTTTATTTTTACCCTTCTTCTACCAACAAGCAAACATGGATCATTAAACAAGCAGTTGCCTCTGCTGTCATTGGGGTGGTCATGGGTCGCGAAAAAAGGTTGAGGATAGTGCTGCTATCTACTGAAGCAGAGCTCATTGAGGCGAGGGCAAAGCAAATCACAAACCCAGTTGTGAAAAAGTGGCTGGGCTTGCTTACTGATGCTGTTTATGAAGTGGAGGAGCTCCTCGATAAGATTGAATCACAAACCCACAAACTTAAGGGGCTGTTTGGTTGGTGAGTTTAAACAACAGTTGTCAGTGTTTAAATAATATTACACCTATTTTCACACACTTTTTCACTTACACGTATTTTTAAAAAATATAAACAACGTTACTAGAATAACATTACCAACTGTCCTAAGTATTCCGACTTCTTCTCTGGCTTTGTTAATCTATTTGGGAAAGGATTAGAATCAGAGTTACAAGAGGTTTTAGAGAGAATAGAATATATGACAGAACATAAAGATCTCACTGGTCTGAGAGAGGTCGCTGGTGAAGTACCATTACTACAATTAACTACTTGCTCAGAGGTACGTCATGTGTATGGTAGAGATTATGATAAAGAGAGGATATTTGAGTTGTGGGAGTCAGATGATGCAAGTAGCAATGGGTTGTGTCTTGGCCATAGTTGGTATAGGTGGGGTTGGTAAAACAACTCTAGCTCAGTTGGTATACAATGACGGTAGAGTCCATAAGAGTTTTAAACTCAAAGCATGGGTCTGCGTTTCAGAAAATTATGATAGTTTTGAGATATTAAAAGCTATTTTTGGACAGGTCTCTTCGTTTACTTGTGACACTCAAAACTTGAATTCGTTGCAAATTAAAATTAGAAAGATTTAGAAGGGAAAGAAATTTTTACTCGTTTTAGATGATGTTTGGAATGAGAACTATAACGATTGGGTTGAGTTACTTAAAGTTTTTGAATGTAGAGCACAAGAGATTAAAATTCTTATTACGTGCCCATTTGTTTGCATTTTCCGAGTGCAAAAAGTGCTTTTTGAAACTAAATATATAATGGACTTTGTTAACTAGGGCTGTAAATGAGCCGAGTTTTGTCGAGTAATGAATGTTCAAGCTCGACTCGACAGCAAAAGTAGAATGTTCAAGCTTGGCTTGAACTTGATACGAGCCTAAAAATAATATTCAAGCTTGAGCTCGTTATAAAGTATAAAAGCTTGAGCTCGGCTTGGCTTGGCTTGGTTCATTAGTCAAGCCAAGCTCGAGCTCAATATCAAGCCCAAACTCAAACTCAATATCATGTTTTTGAGCTTGAGATCCAAAACAAGTATATTATCAAGCCTATATCAAGTTTATTATCTAACATATTTGGTTTGGATGAGTGGTCTCAACTTATAATTAATTAAAGTCTTAGAAGGATATGAGTTTACTTGTCAAGCTCATATCAATTTTATTACCAAACTCATAAATAATCCTAGGCTCAACTTGTTTTGTTACTTTTGTATCGAGCCTTGGTGTTCATGAGCTTGTTCATGAACAATATTTTTTACTCGGGCTCGGCTCATTTATTAAACAAGCTCAAAACTAAAGTTTAAACTTGGCTTGTTTATAAACAAACAAATATGAACGAGCTTTTTATCGAGCCAAGCTCGAGCTATTTATGAATGACTTGGTTCATTTACAGCCCTATTGTTAACAGGTGCCGGCCAGCACCTGTTAATGAACTAGTTGTGAAACATTTATTACCTATCACAAATCCCACTGCATTGAAAATTGACAAAGTTTTACTTTTCAGCTGTGGTTTATTACAAAATAATTTGACTTTCTCTATCTAATTTGACACACATTTAATGTATGTTCAGTTTTTTCCACGTCCCTAAAAAAAAGTGAGTAGTTTATTTTTAATTTTATCACATTAACGGGTGCTGTACAGCACCAGTTAACAACACCCATATATAATATACGCGTTTGGTAAACCAACTAAAACCTGTTTTTTTGGAAAACGTTACTTTTTGAAATGTGAAGCAACTTCACTTTAACATGCCTCACCTCTTATGAGCTTTTACAAAAGCCAATGCGCGTTTATAAATATTACCGTTGAAAGGCTGTCTTCAATTACCAAATTGGCCAAACATTTTATTGAAAACCCAATTTTGCCCTTTGATAAATCAAGGTCTGTAACTCACCTCACGGATTCCTCTCATCTCATCTTCAGAACAAGCCTCTCCGTGCTGCTTCTTCTTCTTCTCTTCTCTATTTTATTTATTTATTATTATTTTTTTATTTACATCTTACATATCTAATCTCAAAAAACCCTCTTGCTTTACTTCACATTGGCTGGTAAAAAAAAGAGCTCAAACACAAGGGACTCAACTCTCAAAAGACAGTCACATATATACAAAACACAAAAGTCTCAAAACACATTGAAACTCACACACACAACAATGGAGTGTACTTGGCCTGAGAGCTTACCTTCTAGCAAGAAAAAGGCAATCGAAGAGCTTGTTCAAGGTCGTGATATTGCAAATCAGCTACGTTCTTTGCTTAATAAGTCAGCTGGAGACAACAACAACAACAAGGCAGCCCCGACTGGAGATCTTGTTCTGAAAATCTTGAAGTCCTTTGCTAATACATGGTGGAGTGTGTGGGGCTTTGTGTGGATGAAAGTAAAAGAAAAGGAAAATAAGAAGATGAGGAGGAAGTGAACGAGTGGATGAGAAAAAAGTGAAAGAAAAAAGTTTAAAAGAGTTTTTGGGTTTGGTTAAAGCAACAGGAAGAAAATATAGAGAGTAGGAACACAGATTATTTCACAACTGTAATGTTAAAAAAAAATTATTTTACAAAAATTAATTTTAAATTAGTATTGTGAAAATATTGTGGCATTTTATTATATTTCTAAATTTTTTAAATTAGTACTATTTTTCTTTAGAAAAAAAAAATAGTACTATTGACAGAATATTTTTATAACAATTTCATAATAAAATTTACATAGTAAGTTATTATTAGTTCTTATCTAAACCTACTAGTGACATTTTTTTCCCCTACCAGTAATAACTTATCATATAGACTTTGTTGTGAAATTTTTGTGAAAATATTGTGTCCATAACTTGCATTAAGAGAGGTAATTAAAACAAAGAATTCTTTTTATATATACATTGTCATTTTTGGTAATTTATCTCTCAAACTGCCACTTTTATAAGTGCTAGCCAAACACTCAGTTTTTTCAAAAATCACTTTTTAACAGCTTTTACTAAATACTCAGTTTTTTCAAAAAACACAGTTTCATACCGTACTTTTTTAAAACCCTACTTTTTTAAAAAACCCAATTTCAAAAAACTGAACTAAACTCACCCTATGACACGTAGTGAAATGGTCGCATCCAACATACGTACGGTTCTAACTCATCATTATCTAAAGGAAATGTCGGATGAGACTGTTACCAGTGCAATATAGGAAGGTTTCGAGCCTCTCTCAGGAATTCAAACTCTAAGCCTAAATGGGAGATAGCAACTACACTGCAGCATATTTCGGTTTTGATGATGTAATTTTTGATTGGGTGCCTAGGAATGCTAATGAATCAGAGCCCATGTTCTAGTTCAGTGGGTGACAAAGAACTCCTTTGTCTTTGTGGATGTTATATCAACCTGAGTGTTTTCCCTTCTGAGCCGTGGCAACCTTTTAGAGCATTGGAGTTTCTGAAACTCCAGAAAATAAATAAATACCATTCACTTTGGGCTGAGTTTTTTTTTTTTTTTGGCTATATATATATATATTCACTTATTATTTATCGGTACAACAAAAAAACTCAATAATAAGTAATATTTCATACCCAAATTTTTAAAAAATGGAGAAAAATGTTTCAGCGCCAGTTCTGACATCTGATGGTGGTAACTTTTTCTTTCTCTATATTCTTGTGGTTCTGGTGGTCTAAATTTGGCGAGGAACAGACTGTGGTCTATCTCTATATAGCAATTTTTTTTCTTCTTCTTTATCTCTGTATAGCAAGTTTTTTTTAGGAGTATTGCAACCCTTTTAATTGTATTTTAATTGGTTAGTTTTCTTTTTATATTGAGAAACTATCAAATGGTATTTTAACGTTATGAAATATTATAATTTATCGCTTTTTAATAGTAAATGTGGCTGAAAGTTAGATAAGCATTATTTCCTATATGGTAGCTTGACTTTTAATAGTAGGGAAAATACTTATGCTATTATATATAGATATTAGATTAGCCTATTACAACATTAAGAGTAACTAATCAATAAGATGGTATCTTATGCGACAATCTCGAGAGACAAACTTCTTATAACATTTGAAATCCACACATATTGGAGAGGCAAATCTAAAAAGACACTATTTCAGTTCAAAAAATGAGTGTGTAACCATGTATGTATAACATGATGTGTAGCAAACTATCATTTTTCTAATTAAAGAGTTTTATAACTTAACTGAGACTTGCATCCAAATGAACGTCCTCACAATGTAAATATCCAATTATTAAAAATAGGTAATTATAGGTATACATTACACTATTAATGTAAATCATACATTGTAGACTAAATATATATGTATAATATTATGGCTAAGTCCTTTTTTTTTTTTTTTTTTTTGAGAATCCAGCTAAGTCGTTCTTAAGACTTCATAATATCTATGAGATTATAAATTCAAAATCTTTTGCCAGTATTTTGAGGCCACCTCAAGGAAATTCTCCTGGTAATAACCCGGGTAAGATTTAAATCTTACCTTGCAAATACAATTGTAAACTATAAGAATTTCCCTTAAAAAAAAAAAAAAACAAACGAGTAATTGCCTTCTCCGTTGGCTTTCTCTGTGAATCACACGCGACGCGAGTTGTACTCTGTACAGTAATGTAGTCTTGTAGTCCATGGTGAACTGACGCTGATATTACATTAGCTTTTTGCCAAAAACCCTCAAATATTCTTAAACCCTTCCCAAAGAAAAGAGAAAAAACACACATGCTTTCAACAAAAAATACTACTACTACTCAACTTCCTAGAACCTAAAATATAAGAAGCATTTTGTTCATTTGGTCATGCTTAACATTCCATGCACGTTTAAGTTTCAAAGCCAATTAGGATTGCCCGTTTGTTATTGTTTTTTATGATGGACTTCATTTTAAGTAACCATATACTTTCCCACTTCTTTCAGGTCTGGAGGAATGATGTGTTAATGAAATCCATGAAATTGCATCAAGGTGCCATTTTTACTACTGGTATGGAGGGTAAATGGCTATTTACTGGAAGTTGGGACAAAATTCTCAAAGTACAGGTACACATGCAAAATATGGTATTTGTTTGTGTGTGAACAATGAGAATTAGGAAATTTTCATGTTAGCCCATTTGAAAGTTCATGCTGTATTGCTTAGTGGCTTCTGGAATGTCTTTCAGCTCTGAATCTAATTTAAACTTCGATGAATGGGTGACCCATTGTTCAATTGATGTTTTTTCCCCTCAATTTGAGTTGTTTCCCACTTTTCATTGACTCATTAACTGAGCTATTGACTTGTAGGAGTTGATAGATGACGATGAGTTCCAAATAGATGTCACACCAACTGGATCAATCCCTTGTGGTTCTGTCGTAACAGCTTTGTTGTGTTGGCAAGGAAAGCTTATAGTTGGCTATGCTGATAGGACTATCAAGGTATGATTCTCAATATGCTATATAAGTTGATGAGAGATTCGCATCATAGGCTTCCTTTCAATCTTGGTGTGGGTGATGCTATGACTTTTGTGTGAAAATGAACCCTAATCTTCTGTTGTCATTAAGCACTTTTTGTTATGATTGACATCACTTCCACTTGAAACTCTTTCCTCGTTTGATAAAGATACATCATATATCTGAAACTGATTTTATATACCTTCCTATTTATATTTATTCATTTCATTTGCATGCTTGCTTGTTTGCCCTATTTGTATTTCTGGCAGCTCGGATCCCTACACACAATGTATTGCTTACATAATCAATCTGAACCATCCATTTTATGGGTCCCATCTAGAAGATCTTGAATTGTGGAAGTTGGGTCGCTTTTATGTGTGTATTTTTTAATTTCCTAGATGACTTACATACTAGGAATGAGTTTTTTAGAAAATGGTTAATATGTTACATTATCTGATCAAGCTCATGACATGACTGACCGGTTGAAGTTTGAACTCAACTATATACACTTTGAAGTTTTCTTATTCATTTTTTATTGCTTATGTCTGGTTTTTATTCTGCTAAAGTACAGTGGCTTTGATACAGCAGAAACAGAATCTTTCCATTTTGATTAATTATATGTTCAAAATGAAGTCTTTAGAAACTTCAACCTTCCGAAGGAAACAGGAGGGAGGGGGGATGAAGGTTTTACTAGATATGATAATAGAGATGAAAATGGCATACCTTGAGCATGTATTCTTAGTTCATAGCTTCATAGTAGGAAACTGATTCATTCCACATCTGAGTTGTAATAGTTTAAGGGGAAAATATATTAAAAAGAAAAATGTTTAAAGCTTTTTCATTCCAAGAACTTTTAGTTGATTGGTAAACATTCTAATAGCCATTCTATTGTCTTTTTACTTTTGTTTTTACTAGTATATATTAGATGCTGACTAATAATGACTTGATTGCACCTGGTGTATTTTTATGGAAAGTGATCCTTGGTGTGCTGTTGCTTTGGAAGCTCCAGGCCTACTGCTTGTTGAATTGTGCGATGTCAAAGTAATGCTAAATTTGTGAATCCTTTCATATCACTTCAAACTTGGAAGAAGTTGCTGAAAGCTGACCGAGAGAACTGGTTTTTTTTCTGGCATAATACCCTATGTTGAAATGCCACAAGCGAAATACATATTAAAAAAAAAACCTCATTTTGCAGATAGGATGTGTAACATAAAAATAATTGTTCATACAACACAAAATTTATGTTGAATATAACAATATAGTGTAAATACTGATGTATGCTTAAAGACTGATACCAAACTAAATTGCAAATAAGATGATTGGATATCTTTGTACATTGAGGGTTTGTTTGGTTGGGGGGGTGAAAAAGTGAGAGGATAAAAAATAGAGAATAGATAGAAAAGTAGGAGGATAGAAAGTATTTAGTGTAAATACTGATGTATGCTTAAAGGCTAATACCAATCTAAATTGCAAATAAGATGATTGGACATCTTTGTATATTGAGGATCTGTTTGGTTGGAATGGTGAAAAAGTGAGAGAATAGAAAATATTTTTGGTTTTCTCTTGTATGTTTTTGGTTGGGATGATGGAAAAGTGGAGAGAAGAAAAACTCATCTGTTTGGCTGTGAAGAAAAATGAGAGAATGAAAAATAAAGTTGGTATAAATTTGCTTATATGCCCCTACTATATAATATAACAATTTTTTTTTTTTTTTGTAATCATTAAATTAAAAAAAAAAACCCCACAGTTTTATTTGACAACACGTTGACAGAAACAAATAAAAAAAAAAAAAGTTTCTATTTGATTCAACGAACAAACAAAAGAAACGGAAAAAGGAAAAAGAAAAAAACAATGGTAGCAAAAACAAACAAACTGAAACAAATGACCATGAAAAAGACAAAAAATGAAATAGCAAAAGACTTTTTTGTCCTTATCTTTTTATCCGGTTTCCTTTCCTCTTTAGTTTTCTTCCCAATTTGGGAAGAAAACATTTTGTTGGGCCCAGGGAGAAAACACCCGAGCCCCACTAGTTTTCCACCCATAAATACTCTCAACCAATCATGCTTAAGAAATTATTTTCCTCCCTTATTTTCTCTTTTTTTTTTTTTTTTTTTTTTTCATCCTCCCTAAAATCAGGGGTGGCTTTAGGATTTTTGTCCAAGGGGTCAATAGGATTAAATCAACGCATAAGTCCACCAATTTTTGTTTGAGGAAAATCATGTTCACGAAGTTGAAAAGGTTTTTATTTTTTTATTTTTTTTGTAAATAATATCTTCTTATTTCATCTCAATCATTAGGATGATAAAATGAAATCTTTTTTCGTTTCCCAGGGTCTGAAGGAAGATTGTTCACATCAACACAACTATGCTTAGAAGATGAATCTTGAGTAGGAGATGAATTTTGAGTAAAAGATGAATCTTGGGAAGTAGATTAATCTTGTGGCCTACGGGGTTTCCTTATAACAAATTTGTCCATAGAACTAGCAAAAGAATAAAAAATAAACCATAAGTTCATTTGACATATTTTTGCAATTCTTTAATTTATAAGTTTACAATTCTTTAAATGTTTTATATTTTTATTGTCCTTTAGTGTTAATGTGCTGACCCACTCACAAGTCACAAATTCGATCATATAGTCAAAGTGCAAAAGACAAACTCATAATATCAAAACAATACAAACACTATTATAGTAACAGTGAATATAGTAAAGACACAAGAAGGGGGAAAAAAAGTCAATTTGTCAAAGACTCAAAACTCAACAAAAAAAAAAAAATCAAATCACTATAACCCCCCCCCCCCCCCCAAAACACACACACACACACACACACACAGTTAGAGACTCAAAACTCAACAACAAAAATCAAAACGCTATAACCACACCACCCCCACACACACGGTCAAAGACTCAAAACTCAACAAAAATTTCAAAAGACTATAACCCCACACGCACACACAGTGATTCAATGAAAGAGTATATCAAAAAACTATAAACACACACTCTCACAGTGAAAGAAAGAGAGAAAGAGAGAGCTGAAAAACCAAATCAAGCGGTAGCAGATCAAGTGGCAGTAGATTAAGTGGCAACAACGGAAAATCAGGGATAGTCCGGGCAGCGGCAGATCTTGGGGCTCAGCAGCGGCAAATTGTTTGTGTGTGAAGCAGAGGTGGCCTTTTTCCTTTGGGTTTGGAGAGTGAAGAAGGATAGTAGGAGATTTTGGAGGCTACACAGCAGCAAATTCTTAGGTTTTATTTGGCCATTTTTTTTATAGGTCATGCTAACAGGTGCCCTTAGGGTAATGGTTAACAATCTGTTTTAGAAAAGTTTTGACACAACTTTTATGGAAAATGGAAAAAACTGTCAAAATATTAATTTTTTTTTCTTTTCCCATAAAAACTTTCTTTAAATGGATTATTAATCATTGCCCTTAGGGCATCCATTAGCAATTCCCTTTTTTTATTTATGATTTTTCAAAATTTGATTTATGGGCTTTTTATTCTGAGATTAAAGACCAAAAATTTTATGTTGAACTATTTTTTTTTTTTTTTTAAAGTTTAAGCTGGGCTTTAAAAAAAAGGGGTCAGGTTCAAGATAAGGGTGTGCAAATTTGTGTTGCAGGGGTTCAAAACAAATTTTTTTTTTTTAAATATTATATATAAAAAAAATTTCTGGTCAAGGGGTTCATTTGAACCCCCTTACTACAACATAGCGCCCCTGCCTAAAATCGACCCAACCAAACACACCGTAAATGTAGTTTTCTAACCTTCGGAAAATGCCAAGCTTAGAAATACTCAAAAGTCACAAGGGTTCTAGCTCCTCATTGATATTTAATACATTGAAGATAAAAGCCGGTCATGGTTGATTTTGCTATACCATAAAGTTTAAAGACACAAAAAATTTGACATTGTTGAGGTGGAGATTGTTAGTAATAGGTAAAAAAAGTGATGTCAGTGATGAGTAAGAACTAGTGAAAGTTTGCCAACTTAACAAATAAACAAGTGTGAAAAAAAACTTGTCAAATTTTTTGTGTATGTAGCATTACCTTTTTTTGTACGCTTACCCGACAAAATAGGTCAGCAATTCAAAGTCCTATTATTGATAGGAGTAGGACCGTCAAATACTTCACTAAGGGTAAGGATTGGGTCCAATGTTCATTGCACTAGACTCATTTAGATGATAACACATAAAACAACCATCCAAATGATGACACGTGTTTTATGTGTCATCATTTAGATAGATTTGGTGCAACAAACGCTGGATGCAATCCAAGTCTCTTGAAGGGTAAGGATTGAAATCAAGACATACCTAATTGGAACTTGGAAGTCGTATTTTTGTTAAAAGTCTTTTCTTAATACTTTCAAGTGGTCATTAAACTCCAGTTCCAATTTCCTGTTTCCTTCATTCGTCAAAAAAAAGTTTGGTAGTTGATCCACCTGTAAGCCATGGCGAAGTATTACCTTGCTTGAGCTTGGTTCCATTAGCCAAGGGTTTTTGACACCACTTAGATATGAAATGATAAGATACTCTCAAGTTAGTGATATTAATACTCTCAAGACACTCGCTGGCCTGTGCAATCAACACACTCTCTTAAGGGAGGATGGAGCAAGTTATACTACACACAATACACATAGATGTAATTTCTTAAAAGTGCGCACGCACACACACATACACACACAGATGTAGGAGCTCCTAATTCATTCATCTACGCCATAGCCCGCCATACAAATTAAAGAGAGAGAGAGAGAGATAGCAATAATGTATTTTTGACATATATTTGCCAAGTGTAATACAAATGGAAAAGAATGGGAGAGTTTTAAATAGGAGAACAACCTTAAGAGCACTCATATCAAAGGAGCTAAATATTTTAGCTTTTAGCTCCTCAAAAACCTACTTTATTTATTTTACCACCTTACTTTACAAAACAGCCAATATCAATGGTTTTATTTTAGCATTCAGCCCATTGAAATAATATAAATAGCACAATAAAATATAATATCCAACACAATAAACATCAGCCACATCCACCACAACCCCATCCACAACCACAGCGACCACCACCTTCAACCACAACACCTAACCATCACAATCCCTCCAAATTGCAACCCACCAAACCCAAAAAAAATAACCACCCAAAACCACCATCACCACCACCCACATGGGCACAACCCCTACAAATCAGAACCCCAACCACCCAAAATCAAATTTCAAACCCACCAAAACCCACTGTGAGACCCACGAGATGAGCCACTTATGAACCACGAAGTCAACCCACAACATTGACCCATGACTACAACTTGTGCCACCACCATCACGGAGATGCTGAAGTGAAAAAGAAAGCCAAGAGGGTAGGAGAAGAAAAAAGAAGAAGAAGAAGAAGAAAGTGAGAGACACAGAGATGCTAAAAAAAAAAGAAAGGCAAGATAGGAGGATGAGAAGAAGAGGGAGAGGAGAGGGGAAAAAAAAAAAAGAAGAGAAGAAAGGGTGAGAGACAAAGTAACAGAGATGGTGAAGAGAAAAAGAAAGAAAGAAGAGTGACAGAGATGGTGAAAGAAAGAGAAAAAATATTTTAAAGGAAATATGAGAAAGAATGATATAAAATATTATTATTTTTTATAACTTTGGAGCTTCAGTAAAGTGTCATCTTGACACTTTATTGTAGCTTGGTTGCTAAAAATTATAGCAATAGCATCATTGATGTAGCCTTATTTTGTGGTGTGGGTTGTTAAAAAATAACAATTTGGTAATAAAAGAGCTTCTTTTTTCTTTTTTCTTTTTTGGAAAAAAAGCAATATAAGAGCTTTGATGTGTGAATGCTATAACAAAAAAATAATTCTTTATACAACACAATATATGTTGAAGGATTGGGATCCGGTGCAATTCACCTAATCCCCTCACAATTTTTTTTTTTTTTTTTTTACTTTTTTTACTTTTTTACTTTTACTTGTTTACTTTTACTTATTTTTTTATATTGAATGGTTGAGATTTAAAGTTGCTTTTTTCAACTTTAAATCTCAACCATCCATACCAATTGCATCAAGTGCAATACTCTACGTACGTATTGCATGTTGAAGGGAAAAACTTAGGTACGATATGTACTGTTCATTAGATTCTCCACTAAAATTGTTCCACATGTTTAATTTACCCACGTAAATCCAAAAAGTGTCATTAAGTCATTTAACGGCAAATTGCCATCTCCATGCAAGTTGCCTAGAGCTTGAAACCCTTGTGCTTGAAATCTCAAGACCCTAACTCACAGCCACCAAGACCAGCAAGACCACCAACCCACGGCCACCAAAATATAGCTCCTTTGTCATTTCATCCTATCACCCAAAGGTAGCAACCCATGGCCACCAAAGCAACCCCCATAGATTTGATGTCTCCTCACCCAAACCCAGCAACCAAAGGCTGACAGTGTTGTCTAGGATGTGGAAACGGTCTTTTGGGGGTTGTTGGAGGCAGGGCCAAGCCTAGGCCTAGGCCACTTAGGCCACCACTTAGGGCCCCCTACTAGAGGAAGGCCCAAATTTTGGGGTAAAAATTGATATATTTAAAAAAAAAATGGAGATATAGGAAAAAAAAAATTAGTTTTATAATATTCCTTTACTTTTAAGAAGTCCCAAAGTATTGAGTAATGCTAGAGATAATACAACTTTAAATACATGGGTCTTACAAATAGAGTAATGCTATAGTTTTACAAACTATTTTACAACATTTTTACAAACTGATGTTGTGGCCAAATTCTTACTGGTTCTCATCTGGGCCACCGATAACATCACTTTTTTATTTATCTATAATCATTCACCACATCATCAGTTTGTAAAAGTTTTTGTAAAAGAATTTGTATCTCTAGCATTTTTCCTTACAAATATATGTGTTACTAATCGCAAGAAATAATTTAGATAGGAAAATGCTAGAAATATTATTAATTTTACTTGAAAATTTTACAAATTGATGTGACAATTAATAAGATATGTGGACGTTAATAACCTATTAAATGCATTTTTGAATTATTTTTTGTGATTAATGATATATCTTTGTAAGCCTCATGTTGTAAAATTTATAATATCCCTAACACCATTCATTCAAATACTTGTTTTTTTATCTTTTTGAAGTATCACTAATCACATTCATTTCTACATCGTTTGAAAGTTTTTTTTAGTAAAATTTGTTATAGTTTTAGCATTTTTCCCAAAAAAAAAAAACATATTACAAAATAAAAGGAATAGATTTTCGTTATAAAAAAATTATGATATTAAATACTAGTTAAATATTATTTAAGTGATAACAAAAAGGCCCCATTTAAATATATCACCTTAGGCCTCTAAATTTGTTGGGCCGAACCTGGATGGAGGGAGTCCGACAAGGCTTTAGAGGCAGAGGTGATGCCGATGGGATTGTTGGCGACCAGTTTTGCACAGGCTAGCGACTTCATCGGTGATATCGGAGTGGGCTATTGTGTTTAGGGGTGAGGTTGCCGAGCAAGTTTTTGCATTTGATTTTGTGGGTGGTGCTATAGCTGTGGTGGGAGCTGAGGAGTTTGTAGGTAGTTAAGTTGGGGTGAGTTTGGGTCTATGATGATCCAATTGGAAAGGAGGTTTGGGTTTGTGAAGTTGTTTTTGTTTCCTTGCCAATTTGCTACCATCATCATTAATAACTTTAACTCTTCACAATACATTTACATCAGATTTTAAGTGGTAAATTGTTATTAGTTTTAATTTGAATTTACTACTTAAATTACTTTTTAAACACAAGTAACAGCCAATAACAACTTGACACCTATGATTTGTTGTGAAAGTATATATTGTGAAAATATTGTATACATGTTCCTAATTTTACATAAGTTTTGCCCTAACAAGGAAGTGTAAATGCTTTTGTGTACTTAAAGAGAGTCAATCAAGCTATGGATCTACAATAGCTTTTTTTAAATTACTTTTTCCCTTCAGTTCAGTTTCCCTTTAGTTACATAATAAAGTTAAGGCCTTTGTTCAAGTTTCGTTTCTGGTTGTAGAAAATAATATGTGGGTTATATATATGGATAAAATATGTGGGTTATATTTGGTGGCTCATATAGTGTGACGGTGGTTGGTGAATTTGAGAGAGATGATTGGATTGGTTTGGATTTGTAAGAGGTGGTGGTTGGCTTGGATTTGAAAATTGGTTAGGTGGTGGTGCAGACTAGGTGAGGGTGGTTGGCCTTGACTAGATACATTAATATTGTTGGCAACAGTGGTGGTGTGGTGGGGATGGACTGGGTTTTTATGTATCATTTATTTTAGATAATTGAAATTAGGAAAATTATAATGATAAGAATTAATTAAATATGTAAATATGTGGCAAATTTTTATTGGTGAAGTATAGGGTAAGATTGGAAAAATGGGACTGTGGATTTTGATTCCACTTAAAGACTGATATCAAACTAAAATGCAATTAAGATGATTGGATTACTTTGTGCATTGAATGTAGTTTTTCTAAATTGTAGTAGTTATTTTTAATTTTTACAATTGATTGTCCCTTAGAAATAATCAAAAGCCAAAAGGGTCCAGCTCCTAATTATTAATGCATTGAAGATACTACGTAAAAGTCAGCTAGGGTTGATTTTGACGCCCACTAACCTATAAAAAAGATGCGTCGGTGAGTCAAAATCAAATAATTGCCCAATGTAAGCAATACCCTTTTTTTTTGGAGAATGCAAGTAAGCCATACCTAACCAATGTAAACACTATATGTTGGAAGTCGTATTTTCCTTGCACGTCTTTACCTTCTAGGTGGCCAGTGAACACAGAGATCCAGTTCCGATTTCCCATTTCCTTCGTTCATCCGAAAAAAGAAAAAAAAAAAAGTTTCCTTTCCCGTTGAATGTCTCTGCTTCACATATTGACTCTGCTCTGAATTTCACTCCTCTCGGTCCAAAAAAAAAAAAACTTCATTTAGAGTGGAGATTTGCTGCTGCGCCTCTTTGTTGTCTCCTTGGCACCTCTTTTTACCCTGTAGTCAATATCATTGAAGAAACACCTTGTAGTCATTCGTCAAGCCAGGTAAACACTACTGTCCTGACACTTTCCTTATCTCACTTGGTTTCCAAAATTCCAATAGTTTGTCTCTCTGTTTTTTGTTTTTTTTTTTTTTTTTTGGGTTTCTCTTTTGGGAGGGGTAGTTTGTCTACTAAAACTTATGTACTAAGATTTGATTGCTTATATAAAAGGTGATTATTAGTCTTTGAAGTTTATATTGTGAGCGCAATTAGTTCTTAAAGTTTTAAATAAGCATTACCGGTTCTTTAAGTTTAAAAAATGAGTTATGTTAGTCATTTTATTAACTTCCATTAATTTTATTTTTATGCGGCTAACAGAATAATGATGTGTCATATTTTGACTTTTATAATCTGACGTGTAAAGTAGAGGAATTTGCCAACTTAGCATGTGACTCATTGGGACCCAGCCAACCCTTCGTCTTCCTCTTCTCTTCTCTTTTCCCAACAGGTTTTGCTGCCACTTCCACCACCATCGTTAGCTGCTCTTTCCTCTTGTTCCAAATAGTTTTTGTTACTGTATTAGCCAGCACAAGCACCTCTATGACCTTTACCAATCTCCGTCAACTGCTAATCTCTAAAGTTCTCTGTATTTCTTTGTTCTTAAGCTCTATTTCCAAGGATCTACAAATGACAAAAATATTTAAATCTATTTGGTTAGTCTTCAAATATTTGAATGATTTTAGGTATTATATTTTGATTTTTTTTTTTTATAGTTTTTGCAAAGCCCCGTACCAATCTACGTGGGATCACCGGTTTCTTTTTATTGCATAAATCTTTTTTGGGTTTTTTACACCCAATCTCAGACTACTCCTATTGACAGAAAGGATCTGTGGTCAACGATCCTGATTTACGAGAGAGGGTAAATCTACTCACTTTGCCACCATAATTTTGTTGGCTTTTTGAGGTGGTCTGGTGACTCCATTAGAGGACCGGAAGACGGCAGAGTGGAGAAAGGCGACGAGAGGAAGGGAGGCCAAAATCCTGAAGCCAATCAGTTTAAAAAAAAAAAAATTATTATAATAAATAATAATCCATTAAACATGGTAATCTTATAATTAAATAAGTGATGTATCATTTGACACTTAAGTTGTCACATGCCACTTCATTAGTCTATTAGTCACGTAGGCAATAACACAAACCATAGTTAGCAAAATGACTAACATTGCTCGATTTTTAAACTTGAGGGACCAATAGTGCTCACTTGAAACTTAAGGGACCAATTGAGCTTACAAGGTAAACTTCAGGGACCAATAGTGTAGTTTCGTCTATATAAAATGTTAGGGACTTTTGTGTTTGGGTGAAGAATTTGGAAAATTCACAGAAATTCACAAATGATAGGGATTTACTTTACATCCCTTTTATTTAAAATCCTATCATTTATCATTTCTTGGTTTGGATATAAAATATATGCACAAAGAAATTCCGACCATCCCCTCTATTTTGGTCCTACTTCCACATATCCCTTAATGATAGAAACCAAATTTTAGTTTTTTTTTTTCCTGCGAAAAAGAACCAAAGATATTAAGCTCTTTTAGGCTTTTAGCCAAATAAAATTGCTCATAAGATTGCAGCCACTAACAAGATCACCATCTTGAGGTCTTCAATAGAAAGACTACTGCAGTAATTTCTTTAGTTAACTCCCGTAGCCATCTCTTTAATTGAAATCTAGGTATAAATAACTTTTTAGGTAATCCCAGAACATGAAGAATGATACTTTATTTTCTCACATTTATAGTAAGGTTTAATCATTAAATTCATGATGGAATTCACCATGAATGTGAGAAAAGGGAACACCATTTCTCCGTCATCCGAGAGTATCTAAGAATTTTTCGTAAATAATACTAGTAAGACTTTTGTCAACAAATGAGTAAAGGGCATTGGTTAAAGGGTATCTAATTCTTTATTAAATAATACTTTTATTTTGTACACATATATTAAAAAAAAAGAGCGCAAAAATTTCTTTAACCATCCTTAAGGTTTTCAATTATTGTACTCACTTCCCTTTTAGTTTGGAATTAGGCATTCACTTACCATAAAATGAAAAATATTTATATTGATCTTCTCTTGATGAATGAAAAAAGACTTTAAGAGATAAAGGATTTGGATTTGACCAAATCTACTAAGAATATTAAACCTTTAAAATCCTTGGATTTGAAATGATATCTAAAATCAAGATATTTAAACCTACTGATTTAAAATCCAACTTCAAGTTTCCAAACACAATTTGAGATTTCCCAAAGAATTTACTCAAACAAAGCATTTGATAAATTCCCCCTCTCAAATTCAGATGCTTCCCCCAATCTTGGCTCCAAATTCTTTACCCAAACACACGGTTAGATTTTATTGAAATGACACTTCTTTAAATGTCCTTAGTAGGGATGTACAACAAACTCGTCAACTTGCCAAAACCAACCCGATGCAACCCAAGATTAGTTTTTAAGGGTTGGTAGGTTGGGTTATGATTTTTTTTTTTTTAATATATACAGTGGGTCAGGTTGGTTTCAAGTCATAAGATCCACAAATCCTCCTAACCTGACCCGACATACCTATATTTAATATATATTCAAAATTAAAAAATATTATATAATTTTGTTATTTACTTTTTTGCCCCTCTTCCCAAATAAAACTTAAACCCTAAGTTCTCCTCCCATAGTTTGTATTTGTTTGGTGTTATGATCATGATTATTTGGTTATAAATTTGCTCTTATTTGTGGTGGTGTTGTTTTAATGCTTAATTTATTAATAATAATAATAATAATAAATAAATAAATAAATAAAATGTCCAACCCATGAGTCCAACCCAACCCAACCTAACCTAATTCACGCGGATTGGGTTGGGTTGGGTTGGGTTAGGTTAGACCCTTGTGAAGTGTTGGGTTGAGTTGGATTTTTTTTTAACCCACTATGGTAGGTTAGGATTAAAAAAATCCTTAACCTGATCCAAGCACACCCCTAGTCCTTAGCAAGGGGGTGGCCATAGCCCCAAAAACACAAAAATTAATGTGATTACTTAACTCATATATACGGTTATTAATCCTATTCAAATACAAAATAAAAACAAAAATATAATTTTTACCGAAAACAAAAAAATCTCTTATCAGTAGGGCTGTCTAGTCAACCACCGGACCCGACCCACCTACCGTTGTCGACCGAACCTGACCCGCTGCCGACCGAACTGACTTCTACGACAGTCGGCGATGGATTGCTTCCTCCAGAACCCGACTTAGGTAGGTCGGACGTTGGTTCTCCTACTTCAAAATCCGAGAAACCCGAACTAACCGACCCACAAATATTCCGGCGTTATTTGATAAATTCGGCAAGTTTTGAGATGTTTTTGACTAGATCTTGGCTAGATTCGGCGAGATCTTGGCTAGATCTGGCGAGATTTCGCTAGATCTAGTCAAGATCTTGGCCAGTTCCAGCGAAATCTCACTAGATCTAGCTGAGATCTCCGTCTAGATATCACCAGATCTAGTCAAGATCTTGCCGAAAATGGCCTAGATCTTGCGGGATCTGGCGAGATCTTAAAGGATTTTGGTCGATTTTCATTGTTTTCTCGCCGGATTTTCTCTATTTTCCAGATCTCGACTTCGACCGATCCGACCGCCATTCGTTGATGTTCCAACCCATCCGAACCGATCATCCTCTCGGTCAGCGGCGGGTTGAGAGTTCATCCACCTGATTTGGTCGGGTTGGATGCGGGTTGAGCCCAAACTCGATCCGACCCGACCTATGGACAAGCATACTTATCAGGGTTGGCTCAAGGCCTAGGCCTCCAATTTTTAGAAGATTTCACCCTAAATAAAGGCCCCAATTTGTTATAAAAGGGCCAAAATTGTAGAATAGTGTTAGACACAATCTACATGAGTTAGGTGACGGAAGTTAATGGAAGGACTAATAATTCTCATTTTTTTAAATTGAAGGATCAATTGTGCGCTTTCAAAACTTGAGGGACCAAAAACGCTCGGTAGATAAACTTCAAGAACCAACAATATAGTTTCGCTTAAAACTAACAAACTGATGTGATAGTGCATGTAATTGGTGGAATTCAATTATCTAATAAATGAATGCTTGAAATGTGTTTCAGTGATTGGTGACATATCAATTTGTAAGGTCTTTTTTTTTTTTTTTTTTGAGAAACATCAATTTGTTAGTTATATGTAGTAAAAGTTGTTATATCTCTACTCTCTAGTAAAAATTGTACTACCTCTAGTATCATTCTTACTCACATACGAAGAAACATTAAATCTAGGGGAAAAAAAAAAGTTTCATTCTAGTCCAAACTTTAGGAAAATCCGTAAATGTAGTAATTGAAATTATGCGCACTAAATTTCGATATATAGGCCAAATCAGGGGGGTAATGTTTCTTTCATTCTTCCCCTCTCCCTTTTGCATTCTAGATTTTATTTTTTCAAGGAAAAAGAAATCATATATCAATAATACTTGTTTGACTCTGTGCCCCATCAGCACTTAACGTACATATTTTTGAGTTCACTAAAAAAAAAACTGTACATACTTTTAGAAAATCAGAATTTGGAGGATATTATATTGACAGCAAATTCAAATATGGGGACTAAAATGCATTCTTCGGTCATAATTTACCTTTATTTTGTACATGGACAAAATATTTGATGTCCCTATCGGTATATATTATGCAGGGACTTGCCAATGGAAATGTTAGGCTCAATTCTTGAACTTGGAAAAATGATAATGGTTCCTATTAGGGAATATTACAATTATCATAGAGGATTTGGTGAAAATCTGAAGAATCTCAAAAGGAAACGGAAAGAATTAGAATGTGGGAGGTTGGACGTAGAATCAAGATTGGGGGCAGAACTTTTTCCAGGAAAGAGACCAAAGCAATTTGTTCAACTTTGGCTTCAAAATGTAGAAACAATTGATGGGGAAATAGAAGCAATTGAACAAGAAGCTAGCACAGGGAAGTAGGGCTGTCCACGGGTCGGGCCGGGTCGGTTTTGGACCCAACCCGGACCCGACCCGCCGGCGTCGGGTGGAAGACGGAGGGACCCGAAACCGACCGCCGGCGTCACTCGGTCGAGTCGGTTTTGGGTTCGGGTGGTGTTCGGTCGGTTCGGTCGAGTCGCCGGATTCTGCAAGTGTCGCCGGATTCTGCAAGTGTCACCGGATTCTGCAAAAAATTCGCCGGAATTTGCAAAAACCCAGTTGATCTGCACCAAAAATCGCCGAAATCAGCCTGGATCTCCTCGAATCTCGCCGGATCTCACCAAATATGGTCGAGATCTCGCTTGGATCTCCTCGAATGTCGCCGGATCTCACCATATCTCGCTTGGATCTCCTCGAACGTCGCCGGATCTCACCGTATCTCGCTCGAATGTCGCCGGATCTCACCGTATCTCGCTCGAATGTCGCCGGATCTCACCAAATCTCGCTTGGATCTCCTTAAATGTCGCCGGATCTCAACAAATCTCGCCTGGATCTCCCCGAATATTGCCGGATTTGTCTGTAACGTCGGTCGGGTCGGGTGGCTCGGGTTTTGGAGAAGAAAACCCGCCACTCGACCCACCGGCATCGGGTCTTGGGCGCGGAAACCCGTCACCGACCGTCGGAGTTGTCGGTTCGGGCGGTTGCCGTTCGGGTTCGGGCGGGTTGCTCGGGTTGGTCGAGTTCCGGGTTGGGTTGGACACCCCTAAAGGGAAGTATTCTCGTGTGCACATAGGAAAACTTGCTTGCGAGAAGATACAAGAAGTGGAGGAATTGATTGATCAAAGAGGCGGGTTTGTTGATAGTGTGGTAGTTGATCCACCTGTAAGCCGTGGAGCTGTATTGCCAACTACAACATTAGTGGGAGATAGTACAGCCAAAAGAACGATGGAAAATATTTGGGAACACTTATTAGGTGAAGATATTAGAAAGATCGGTGTTTATGGTATGGGAGGAATTGGTAAAACGACTGTCATGAAACAAATCAATAATCTTCTATTAAAAGAAACGGACAAGTTCAATTATATCATTTGGGTCACCGTGTCAAAGGCATTCAATGTTATCAACCTACAAAATGAAATTGCATGCAAGTTGAATTTAGATCTCTCAAAGTTCGAGGATGAAACAACAAGGGCAGGAGAGTTAAAATTAGAATTGGAAAATAGGGATAGGTATGTCTTAATCCTAGATGATATGTGGGAAGCATTTCGTCTTGAAGATGTAGGGATCCCAGAACCTACTTCAGCAAATGGATGCAAATTAGTTTTGACAACTCGAGATGTTGAAGTTTGTAACAAAATGATTTGTGAGAATATTAAAATGGAGCTTCTTTCGAAAGAAGAGTCGTGGAATTTGTTTTTGGATACAGTGGGTCATGATATTTTAAATACTCCCAATTTTGAAGCAATTGTGAAAGAGGTTGTTAAAGAATGTAATGATTTGCCTCTTGCAATCATCACGATAGCAGGAAGTTTAAAAAATGTTGTTCATGCTTCAGAGTGGAGGAATGCGTTGGAAGAGTTGAGGACATCAATAAAGGGGCCTAATAATATAGATAGTGCAATATTTGAGAGGCTTCGATTTAGTTATAAACGCTTAAAAGATGAGAAACTTCAACATTGTCTTTTGTATTGTGCACTATACCCAGAAGACTACAAGATTGATAGATACGAGTTGATACAACATTTGATTGATGAGGGCGTAATAGAAAGAATGAAGAGTAGGCAAGTAGAGATTGATAAGGGTCATACCATGTTGAATAAACTTATAAATGCTTGCTTGTTAGAAGGTGGGTCCTACAATATGTTTTCTAATAATGTGTATTTTGCGAAGATGCATGATCTAATAAGAGACATGGCCCTCCAGATTGCTGGTCCTAAGTTCATTGTAGAAGCTCGGAAGGGATTACAAGATTTTCCAGATGAAGAAAAATGGGGAAAAGATCTTGTAAAGGTTTCTTTGATGGACAACTATATATCAAAAGTTCCTTATATATCACAAAGGTGTCCTAAACTTTCAACCTTGCTGCTACAAAATAATTTCTTTTTGAGAAGTATCCCTGATTCTTTTTTTGTGCATTTTCATGAACTTAATGTTCTTGATTTATCTGAAACTAGCATTGTGTCTTTGCCGAATTCAGTTTCTGACTTGGAGAATCTTACAACGTTAAGGCTTATGTGATGTAAAAATTTAAAGCATGTGCCTTCATTAGCAAAACTTACAGCATTAAGGAGGTTGGATCTTACAGGATCAGGAATTGAAGAAATACCTCATGGTTTGGAAATGTTGGTCAATTTGAGATTTCTTTGTCTTGATGATGCACGCTATCTAAAGAAGTTTCCACCAGGGATTTTACCCAAAATGTCTTAACTCCAGTACCTCAAATTTGATTGGTTCTCAAAAACCTTAAAAGTGAATGGAGAGGAGGTTGTAAGCTTGAAGAAATTTGAGCATTCTGAAGGCCAATTTTATGGCGTAAACGACTTCAATACATATGTGAGATCATTGGAGGAGGGAGGACCAAGCCATTATGCATTGTTCGTGGGAGAAGTGAGGACAGGTGACCTTTTTGGAAAATGGATGGTCGAGGGAAAAACTGTAATCTTAAACGATTGCAATATAAGTCTGCTCCCGACAGACATTCAAACTCTAAGAATTAATAAATGTCACAATTTAAGAAGTTCATGCGATGCTCCATCTTTGAAATACGCAAGAGAACTGAAGTCTATTTATATTTGGGAATGTGAAGAAATAAATGACATTCTTTCTTATTCTTACATCTTTCCTCTTCAGAATCTCGAGGTTGTAGAACTTCAACATTTGAATAACTTACAGGTACTGTTTAAGGAAGAGAGAGTTGCATCAATACCGGGGGTCCAACCCGGGACCTTTTCCCGTCTCAAAATATTTACATTATCTGAATGTCCAAATATAAAGAAGCTCTTCACGCCTGCACTACTGCTTAACCTTGGCAACTTGGAAGAGATTAGTGTTGCATGCTGTGAGCAATTAGAGGAAATAGTAGCTGCAGCATCTGATGGAGTTGAAGAAAAAGCAAAAGAAATAGAGGAAGGAGTGGAAATATCCATATTCCCCCGATTGAGGAAATTGTTATTATGGTTTCTACCAGAACTGAAGACCATCTGCAGTAGCAATAATGTAATAGCTGGTGATTATCTTGAAGAAATTTTGATAAAAAATTGTCCGAAGCTTAAGAAATTACCTCTTTCTCTGCGCTTCATTAATGGACAGCTATCTCCTCTCCCTTCTTTAAGATGCATTGAAACAGAGGAAGAATGGTGGGAATTGCTGGAATGGAACCATCATGATATGAAGAATGTCCTTAAACCCTTCTGTCGACCGTCAATTTTATTCAAGAATATACAAATGGGTATGAATCTTTCTTCAACTTTTTCTTTTAAGCTCCCTTGAATTATCCTTCCTATAAAATTGATTTTACAAATGGTTTGTTTTCGATGTTTTGATTTGATAAGCCAAAGCTGACTCATGAAATGATTTTGTGGCTGATCCCTTGTTCCTTTGGTTTAATTGCTTATTATTTGACTTTGTGTTGTGTTATCAACTTGTGTTCCTCCTTGACTTGGGATGCTCTTTATTTTCAGAGATTAGTTCTGAAAGCTGCTGTCGATTTTTGCCAGAAATTTGAGGTGGAAGTGGCAGAAGCACTTGGAATACATTGCACTATTACCAGTGCAATATAGGAAGGTTTCGAGCCTCAAATTAATGCAAACTCTTAAGCCTAAATGGGAGATAGCAACTACTCTGCAGGATATTTCGGTTTTGATGATGTAATTTTTGATTGGGTGCCTAGGAATGCTAATGAATCAGAGCCCATGTTCTAGTTCAGTGGGTGACAAAACTCCTTTGTCTTTGTGGATGTTATATCTGAGTGTTTTCCCTTCTAAATTCTAAGCCGTGGCAACCTTTTAGAGCATTGGAGTTTCTGAAACTCCAGAAGAAAAAAAAAAAAAACATTTTAAATACCATTCACTTTGGGCTGAGGTTTTTTTTTTTTTTTTTTTTGGCTATATATATATATACACCACCGCACACCCTTGGTGCGATAATTACTCCATAAGTATTAATGCTTGTGTGGTGTGGGGAGCAAGGGCCGGGGTTACGATGATCTAAATTTGGCCGAGAACGGACTGTGGTCTATCTTTGTATAGCAATTTTTTTTCTTCTTCTTCTTTATCTTTGTATTGCAAGTTTTTTTTGGGAGTATTGCAAGCCTTTTAATTATAATTTAACCAGTTAGTTTTCTTTTTATATTGAGAAACTATTAAATAGTGTTTTAATGTTGTGAAATAGTATAATTTATCGCTTTTTAATGGTAAACACAGTTGAAAGTTAGATAAGCATTTTTTTCCTATGTGGCAGCACGTCCTTTGATAGTAGGAAAATACATATGTTATTATATATAGATATTAGATTAGCCTATTACAACATTAAGAGTAACTAATCAATAAGATGGTATCTTATGAGATAGTCTCAAGAGACAAACTTCTCATAACATTTGAAATCCACACATATTGGGAGAGGCAGATCTAAAAAGACACTATTTCAGTTCAAAAAAATGAGTGTGTAACTGTGTATGTATAACATGATGTGTAGCAAACTATCATTTTCCTAATTAAAAAGATTTATAACTTAACTGATACTTGCATCCAATGGAACGTCCTCGCAATGTAAATATCCAATTATTAAAAATAGGTAATTATAGGTATACATTACACTATTAATGTAAATCTTACATTTTAGACTAAATATATATGTATAATATTATGGCTAACTCGTTCTTAAGATCTCATAATATTCATGAGATTTTGGGTTAAAAATCTTTTGCCAGCATTTTGGGCCAACCTCAATGAAATTTTCCTTGTAATAAATAACCTGGGGTACCATTTAAATCTTACCTTACAAATACAAATGTAATCTATAATAATTTTCCTTAAAAAACAAAATGAGTAACTGCCTTCTCCGTTAGCTTTCTATGTGAATCACATGCCAGATCAGAACATACAAAACGAGCTTATAAGACTTGAGTTTTAAGGCCTAAATCGAGTGTTTGAAACTCGAGATGTTAGTTTACTATAAACTTCTCAAACGTTACCTACTAACTATATAGTTTGGCAACCATGGTTAATTCCTAATTTTGGCCCGGTGAACTGATGCTGATATTACGTTAGCTTTTTGCCCAAAGCCCTCAAATATTCTTAAACCCTTCCCAAAGAAAAGAGAAAAAACACACACACTTTCAACAAAAAATACTTCTACTCAAATACACTCCCAGGTCCCTACCAAACCCATATATACAAAAACTCGTACATGCAAAAAGCAAAGCACCCAATGATGAATACTGGCTTTTAAGCTTATTAGCCCCATCGAAGCGCGCACCCACAAGGAAGAACAACCTTCCACACCACATCCACATGGCCACTGTGCCTGCTTTCCTAAACCCATCTTTCCTCTCTCCAAACCCAAACCCAAAACCAAAAGCTCCCCAACCATCCACCACCACTTTTTCTCTTACCAAACCCTTTCTCACTCTACCTCCTCCTCCTTCTTCTTCTTCATTTCGGCAGCAACGATGCCGTTTGGCACCTAAACCAACCTCTGCGGTATTAAAGGTTGCATTTTTTTTAATGCCCACCATCTGTTTGACAAAATGTTTATGAGTGCGATTACATTACTTTTTGTTTTTTTAGGATCATTTGGGTCGTGTTACTAAGACTTGGAGTGATCTCACGAGCTTAAATCACTGGGTTGTGCGTGACTATTACCGTCTAGTGAACTCTGTGAATGCTCTTGAGCCGAAGATTCAGAGTCTCTCTGATGAACAGGTTTCTGGGTTCGAGTTCTTTTTCTCTTTGCTGCAGTTTTAATTTTGGGAGAGTGCATTTTTTGTATAAGGGTTTTTGTTTGTGTTTGCATTTATAGCTGACTGCGAAAACTGTGGAGTTTCGTCGCCGGTTAAGGCAAGGGGAGACGCTTGCCGATATTCAAGCTGGTTGAACTTGAACTATCCGTTTTTCTGTTTCAATTTCAAATGTTTAGAACCTTGAATAATGCTTTTGTTAATTTTATAATGTTAATGTTTGTTTGATTGTGATCTTTGCAGAGGCATTTGCTGTTGTTCGTGAAGCGGCGAGGAGGAAACTTGGTATGCGCCATTTTGATGTCCAGGTATCTCTCTTGTTAGTCTTGTATACACATGCATACGCAAATTTTACTTCTGCTTATTCACTTAAAATACAAAATTGAGCTCATTACATGTTGCGAATGTCGATAATAGATTATTGGTGGAGCAGTGCTTCATGATGGGTCTATTGCTGAGATGAAAACGGGGGAGGGAAAGACATTGGTGTCCACACTAGCAGCGTATCTTAATGCCCTGACTGGTGAGGGTGTTCATGGTATGTGGTCTTTCATAACTTGTTCACTACATGGTTTTAGTTTTAGTTTCTGTGACAAATGAGAAAATTTTATGGGAAATTACTACACTGGTCAATAGAGCATAGTTTTAGAATTAGTTGATACTAGGCTCCTAAACAGCTATCATATGTAATTTGTAAGAAAATTTTGGGAGGAGAATCTATGAGAAATACTTGAAGGCCCAAATATATAGGTCATTGTTAAGGTTGAGAATGCCAAGAACATGTATGAGTGAGTTCATGATTTTCTGAAAAATGTAAGAGCATACTAATTAGAATAATATCACATTAAAGGATACGACCTCCTATGACATAAGAGGTGCTTGGTGTCTTTTTGTATAGGTACTAAACTTCTTCGTAGTTTGTTTAAATTCTATTTGTTAAGTCTTGTATAAAATGATTTATTTTGCACATTGAGCTCTATCGAAAATAACACCTCCTACCCTTGTAAGAGCAAGGTGGAGGGCATGACTGTGGGTTCAAAACTCACTGGGCACATAACTCACCAATTAAAAAAACACAATACTGTGGGTACTTCAAGGCTTTAGTAGGGATTGGAGGTGCATTGGACCCTTTTTTTACTTAATTTTGATGAATTTGTTTGTTGTCTATATGCTGTATTAATCCTGTTGTTCTTTCTCTCTCTCTACAGTGGTAACCGTTAATGATTATTTAGCTCAACGTGATGCTGAATGGATGGGTCGTGTTCATCGTTTCTTAGGTCTTTCTGTGGGTCTAATTCAGGTAATTGCCTGTGAATCCAGCCAAAAAAAAAAAAAAAAAAAAAAAAACAAGAGAAGAAAGAAAGAAAAGATAATTGCCTGAGTAACTGTAAATTTTCAAGTACAGGGCTAAGCTTGGCTAGCAGCCTAGTACCTGGGTCCTTCTGATGTAATGTTGAGGACATAAGGGCTGGGCCTCCTGACTTCCAGTAAATTTATTTTGTATACAATGAAGATAGGTGTAAATCACCACTCAAACACACATCTATCCTACAGCTTAACAGAGATTTGATCTTTGGTTGCTTGTGTATATAGAGGGGTATGACAGCCGAAGAGCGAAGATCCAACTATCGATGTGATATAACATACACCAACAATTCAGTAAGTAGTTTCCTCTTTTGTGTAGTACAGTACATTGATGCTTGTACTTATCTAAAAAAGAGTAGTACATTGATGCTTGATGCTGGTCTTTTATGGCTTTTTGCAGTTATTTAAAATTGTCTTCATGCATTTGAATAATGACTTTTATGTACTTTATTTATTTATTTATATTTTGTTACGGCTTTTTTTTTGGTTCTAAATGTCATCAGGAACTTGGTTTTGACTATCTGCGTGATAATCTTGCTGGAAATAGTGGACAACTTGTGATGAGATGGTATTTTCCATAAAATTAATTGAAGTTCATCTTTATTCATGTTATTGGACTCTTAGCAATATTTTTCTTTGGAACAGGCCAAAGCCATTTCATTTTGCGATAGTTGATGAAGTTGACTCAGTCCTTATAGATGAAGGAAGAAATCCTTTGTTAATCAGTGGGGAGGTGACGTCCTATATTTTTAGTGTTGGTTATTTAAAAATAAGAATCGACAATAGTCAAATTTGTAGCATTATCTTGTTAACAGAATATCCTTCCTTTTCTGTATTTCAGGCTAGTAAAGATGCCGCACGATATCCAGTTGCTGCTAAAATAGCTGAGCTGCTTGAGCAGGGCCTTGTGAGTCCAGTCTTTTGCTTTCTTGTTTGGTTAAGTGACAAATTTATTGTCCTTGAGCAGTTCAGAAGACTTGTAATTTGGATTCATCATGTTTTAAGTAAACTAAACTGCTCTCTAATACAATTCTGTTGACAGCATTACAATGTGGAGCTTAAAGATAATTCAGTGGAGTTAACTGAGGAAGGGATTGCACTTGCTGAGACCGCTCTTGAAACAAATGACTTATGGGATGAAAATGATCCTTGGGCTAGGTCAGTATCTCTTGCTTATGTTGTCAATGTGATATTATTACTGTTTGTGACAAAGTTTGTGTAGACCATCAACAGTAACTCCTGTCTATGTTCTCTTTGTATCTTTCTCTATTATTCACTTTTTAGCTTGTTCTTTCAAGTAACTACAAACCAACCTTTTTCTTTCCCTGGGAAGTTTTAACAACTCTTATTTTCTTTGATTCACAATCCTCCAGTGATTGAAGTGAATATTGAGTTGTTTGAACTTACTAGTTATTTTGTTCAATTTAAAATCAGCAATATTGAGTTGTTTTGATTCAACTTACAACTTACTCACAGGTTTGTGATGAATGCTTTGAAAGCTAAAGAGTTCTATCGGCGAGATGTTCAATACATTGTTAGAGATGGGAAGGCTCTCATAATCAATGAGGTATTACTTATATGTATTTGTACATTTTAATTCTCTAAGAAGATTCCTTTATCAGATAATTAGCTTCTCTTCTTTTGTTCTGATTTGTATTTTTATATTTGTGCTTTATGTATGTTGAGTTATGGTTATTGTAACTGTTATACAATAAAAGTTCATGCATGTTATGCCCAAATAATGCTGGCTTTTGCTATGGCAAGTATTGATTTAGTGAGTTTCTATGTCAATAGTAAGAAAATTACAAAGCAGAGCACTTGTCAAAAGATTACAAAGAAGAGTGATTAAGAATCCCAATCCACTTAACCGAAATCTGCGTACTCTGTGCTCATCCCAGCAATTTGAAAGAAAATTTTTTTTATTGATATTTTTTCTCACCAATTTCCTTAGACTTACATTAGTGATATGTAAATCTATGATATTTTTATCGTCTACAATCAGCTAATCATGTTTATGAATAATTTTTTTTTTTTTTTTGGATAAGTAATATATTAAAATCAACTCCACTGGGGACTGAACCCATATTTTATGAGTAAGTAGATGGAAAATATCTGAAATTGGATAATAAGGACAGCAAATTAGTTAGGCTTAAGCATCAATGAATGCCTAAGGTCTCCCCTAGTTTTGAGGAAAATGAGAAGGAAATTAATTAGAGTTGAAGTTGAGAAATATCTTGTAGAGCAAAGAGATCATGTAAATACCAGAAACAAAATATGCACATGGTTTATTTTTTTACTTAGAAAACAAAATATATGCACATGTTTTTAATTTTTCCAAATCAAAGGAACACTTGACCTTTGGAAGTTGTTCCAGATGCAATGATTTAAGTATATGTTATGCACAAAATGAGGGCTCTTGTATGAGGACACTGACAGATACCATTCAATAGGGGTATAGTTCAAGTTCTGGACTTGCTTGAGGAAAATGATTCATAGTGGTGTTTCCAATGGAGACGTCCAAGTTTTAAATTCTAAAAAATCCAAAAAAAAAAGGGGGACCTGGAAGCAGTTTTAGACAATACCATGGAGATAGAGAAACTGTGTAATTTTAAACAAAGGGAGCTCATACTTCTTATAGCATGATGTTTATTACCATATCAGTTCATTTTAACGGGAAGGAATTTTGGGTGGATGGCAGACTAGATAACCATGTCCAGAGGTTCCAAAACCTTCTTTTATAACAGGCATGATTAGGTGCTGTTTCTCAGTAAATTGTGTTTTATGCTCTTCAATTCAAATTTTGTTGTTACATTAACTAGGAGTTATACTAAGTATACTTATGAAAAATAAGTGTTACGCTAGTTGTAACTTAAGCCTATTATATTACACGCACATCTTTTGTGGGATTAAATCATGTTGTTTTGAAAGATGCTTATTGTTAATGGATTGGACATTAAAAAAAAAACATATGCAGCTGACAGGCAGAGTCGAAGAGAAAAGGAGATGGTCTGAGGGGATTCATCAGGCTGTAGAGGCTAAAGAAGGCCTGAAGATTCAGGTATCTTGATGTTTAACATTAGGTTATGAAGTTTGTTCTGCACATTTTTATGATTGCGTTGAACTTATCTGATTCAAAGTGTCAATTTTTACACTTGTTAGGCTGATTCAGTTATTGTGGCACAAATCACATATCAATCACTCTTTAAGCTTTACCCAAAGCTGTCAGGGATGACTGGGACTGCAAAAACGGAGGTATGGATGTTAATATGGATTTTGACATTGTAATTAACTATATTTTGAATTTAATGCTTTGCTAGATTTTTGCAATGCATTTCTCACAAAAAGAGTTATTATTGCAGGAAAAAGAGTTTTTGAAAATGTTCCATATACCAGTTATTGAAGTGCCCACCAATCTTCCAAATATTCGTAAAGATTTACCCATCCAAGCTTTTGCTGTAGGGCATTTGATATTTAGTCTTGATTTTTTTTTAGGTTTTCTTTATTTCAACTTGACTAATGACTTGGGTTGTGTTATTTTTAGACTGCTCGTGGAAAATGGGATCATGTTCGTCAAGAAGTTGCATACATGTTTAGACTGGGTCGTCCTGTTTTAGTTGGAACGACTAGGTAAATCTCTGGTTTGCTTGTCAATATACCTGTTTTAACAATCTTGCACTATGCTTTGTCTGTGACTAATTTAATCTGCCTCTATTTTACATCCTAATGTTTGTTAGTTCATAACTTGACTTCTTACAGTATGTTGGATGTTTCTTGCTGTTGCACTTATTTGTGCAAGGACCTAAACTTTGTAGAAATCTGGCTCTTCTATGCATAATGGCAATGAAATATTGATGATAAAAAAAATTGTCACAGCAATAAGAGTATCCATATCCTCATGAAGCCCTTCCACGGGTACCAAGTAGGCTAAGGTTAATATTCCTATGGTTCTATGAAGTTTAATCTTGAAATGGCTTGTTTTGAATAATAAATTAATCATTAGAAAGAAAATTGCATGAGCAGATCCTTCCTTGATAGTAATATATGGAGGAAGGAAAAGCAAAGCATTCCATGCGCTATTTTGATGTGGTAACTTGTTTTGGAATATGAATGCATACCTTTCAGATTATGATTTACAAAGGGATGAACATGACTTTGTCATTTATTGTAATTTAATGCTATTAGTTTTTTTTTTTTGATAAATAACGGAATTGTATTAAAAAGAAGCCCAGGTACACCGGGGGTGAACATGGAAAATAGTACATCAAACACATAAATTACAAAGATCAAGCATTTCAAGAAAATTAGAACAAGGGAAAAGATTAAAGGAAGAACTCCACTCTAGCAAGGTATGAAGAAGAAGAGATTTAAGCTCAGAAGTAGACCGCTCCTTCCCTTCGAAACATCTTGAGTTCCGCTCTCGCCAAATACACCACAGGACACAATGAGGGATAGCCCTCCATAAATCAATGCTCCGATGCCCACCGAAGGAACCTTGCCAACTCGAAAATAAATCAGAGACACCATATTGCATAACCCATTGAAGACCGAAAAGAGCCCACACCATAGACCATAAATCATAAGCAATAGGACAATGAAGGAGAAGTGATTCACCGATTCTCCACTCTTTTTACACATATAGCACTAATCAACAACTGCGACACCCTTATACCATAAATTTTCAGTAGTCAAAATCTTACCTAATGAGGTAGTCCATGAGAAGAAAGCAACCCTAGGAGGGACCTTTGAACGCCACACAGGTTTCCAAGGGAAAGAAATGTCAAGAGTAGAGGAAAGGGAGAGATAGAACTCGCTCACTTTAAAATTCTTATTTCCTGTTGGTTTCCAACAAAGTTTGTCTTGACCTTCACCGTTAAGGGGCAATGAATTGATAAGATCTAGAAAGGTGTAAAAATGTTCAGTTTCCCAATCTTGAGGAGCTCTAGAAAAAAGAAGATCCCAGTGAAGCCTCTAGTTAGGAAAGTGCATAACATCAGCAATGGAAGACTCCTTATTACAACTAATATTATAGAGTTCCGGAAAAGCCTCCCGGAGAGTACAGCTCCCACACCACACATGATGCCAAAATTTATTTCTGTCGCCAACACCAACCTCGAACTGGATGGATTTTGAAAAGACTGGCCAGCCTTGTCTTATGGTTCTCCAAAGACTAACACCATAAGGATTAGAGACTTCTTTTGTACACCAACCTCCTCAATCATTCCCATATTTAGTCTCAATAACCCTCCTCCAGAGATGGGTTGTCTCTCTTCCGTATCTCCACAGCCATTTTCCCAACAAGGCTTGATTGAAGGCTCTCAAGTTTCTAATACCCAAACCGCTAGACTGCAAGGGAGAACAAACTTGGGCCCATTTTACTAGCCGGAAAGTCATTGGCATAGATGACTGACTACAACCCAACAATGCCACAAGCTCTCCCATATTAGTCACCTCTCCAACTGGAACTAATTCTGACTTAGCCAGGTTAATGTGCAACCCTGACACCGCCTCAAAGGAGGCTAAAATCTCCTGCAAATATTCAACCTGACTTGCGGAAGCATCACAGAAAATTAAAGTGTCATCCACAAAGAGAAGATGGGTCACCATGAGGGGGGTTTAGACCTAGTACCAACAGTGAAACCCGAAATGTGTCCAGCCAGAACCGCACCATCCAAAAAACGGCTTAATGCCTCCATAACAATAGCAAATAGGAGCGGGGAAAGAGGATCACCTTGGTGCAGCCCCCTAGAGCTCCCAAAGAAATCCTTAGTGGAGCCATTTATCAAAATCGAAAATCTCACTGTGGAGATACAAAACAGAATCCACTTTCTCCATTTCTCAGAGAATCCACAATGCTGCAACATATACATAAGAAAATCCCAGTTGACATGATCAAAAGCTTTCTCCACATCTAACTTACATTAAAACCCTAGGAATCCTTGCCTTGAGCCTACTATCCAAACACTCATTAGCAATTAAGGCAGAATCTAGGATTTGTCTATCCAGAACAAAAGCATTTTGAGACTCAGAGATAATTCCAGAAATCACCCTTCTCAGCCTATTACCCAGCAACTTGGAAATGATTTTATAAATACTGCCCACTTGACTAATAGGCCTAAAGTCTCTCACATTGACAGCATCAACTTTCTTTGGAATGAGAGCGATGAAAGTTGCATTAAGGCTTTTCTCAAAGACAGCTTGAGAATGGAAGTTTGCAAGAACCTCCATAATTTCAAGTTTTAAAAAATCCCAACAAGCCTTAAAGAAGGCCATTGAGAAACCATTTGGTCCTGGAGATTTGTCGCTGTTACAACCTTGGATGACACCATATACCTCTTCTTCCTCAAAAGGCCTATCCAACCAAGCAGCTTCCTCCTCAGAAATCATAGAAAAATCCACTTCATCTAGCACATGTCTTTGGCCCTCATTTTCCAAGTACAAATGTTTGTAGAAATGAGAGATGCAAGCTGAAATTGAATTTGGATCCGAGGTCAATTCACCTTCCACCAAGAGATTGTCTATAGTATTAAATCTTTTGTGGGAGTTAGCTGTTCTATGAAAGAACTTAGTGTTTCTATCTCCCTCTCGGATCCAAAGGGCCCTAGATTTCTGCCTCCAACAAATTTCAACCATAAGGGTTACCTTTTCAAGATCAATGCGAAGCCGTTCTTTTTCCAAAGTCTCATCATAAGATAGAGGACGACTATCTTCCAGCAAGTCAAGAACTTCAAGGTTCTTCCATAACTTGTTCATCTTATCCTCCACATTGCCAAATTCTTCAGCATTCCATTTCTTTAAATCTAGCTTCAAAGCTTTCAATTTGCTTGCAAACCGAAAGCTAGGGGAACCTTGAAAATGATAGGACTCCCACCAAGTTCTCACTTTCTTCACAAAACCCTCTGCCTTTAACCACATATTCTCAAAGCGAAAAGGGCGGCTGCCTCTGTGAAAATTTCCCCCTTGTAAAAGAACTGGAAAGTGGTCTGAAAGTAATCTATGCAATCTTTTTTGACGAATATTAGGAAAGTGTTCTTCCAAATCAGAAGAGAGAAGAAACCTGTCAAGCCTAGACCGCGAAGCCACTACTCTAGAATTGGACCAAGTGAAAGTACCACCCTCCAATGGAAAATCAATAAGATTGTGTTCAGAAATGAAATCTGAAAAATCAAGCATGGCTGAAGAGAAAGAGTCTGCACCAAGTTGCTCCGAAGGAAATCACACTACATTAAAATCACCTCCAATGCACCAAGGCACATTCCACCAACTATGAATTCCAGCCAGCTCTTCCCAAAGCAGATGCCTTTGAATTTTGCTTTGTCTACATCACCAGATTCCCTTATCGGTGCATCATAAGCATAGGAAGTGATGTCAGCCATGTAAACAGACTCATCTTCCCTATTCGCCCCATTATAGAATCCAAAATTTGTACCACCATATACCATCTGGAAATTAATGCTATTAGTTATTTCCTTGAGGCCCATCAAGTTAAGTTAGTGATCCATTCTCAAAAAAAAAAAGTTAAGTTAGTGATTTATTTATTTTTGCATTGGTGCCATTTGATGTCAATCACCTTGAGTTTGAATACTGAAATATCTTACCTTATATGCATCCAACTAGTAATATTATCTTTTGAAGGTTTCAGAGGCAGCTGATTTATGACTAAGAGCTCTTATTTTCTTGGTGCAGTGTGGAGAATTCTGAACATTTGTCTGATCTGCTGAGGGAATGGAATATACCCCACAATGTCCTGAATGCACGGCCCAAGGTTTGTTAATATTTTACTCATTTTGACCTTACCGTTGAATGCACAATTTGTCTCTTGCTCATTGGATGGCCTTTTGTTTTTAATTAATTAAATCAGTATGCTGGTAAGGAGGCTGAGATTGTTGCCCAGGCAGGGCAAAAAAATGCCATAACCATTTCCACAAATATGGCTGGTAGAGGCACTGATATAATACTAGGAGGAAATCCAAAGGTAGGTGTTCTTGTTAGATTACTTATATACGTCCAACTTTCAATATAAAGAATATATCCTATCATGACTACTGGGTAAGTTAAGATGAACTGATAATGCATATGTATCTATATTTTTAGTTTGATTACTTTGATATTTTCTTGTTTGGAGTATCATTTTGACAATGAGCAGGACTTCCTGTCGTTTCTGTTGTGATATGTAAGATGCTTGCAAAAGAAATTATAGAGGATCAGTTACTTTCGGCTTTAACACGAGAAGCTCCTAATGTTGAAGTTGATGGTGGGGAAATTTCAAAAAAGGTGATCCATTGTGGTCTCTAAGTGCTGCTAAACAATAAATTCTGTGTTTAATCAGTCTTTTGGTATAGGTATTGTCAAAGATAAAGGTTGGATCATCATCATTGGCTCTGCTTGCCAAGGCAGCCCTAATGGGTTGGTGACCTCACACTTGAAATATTTTACTCCAAGCTCATTTTGGATGAATTTTCTATTATATTTTTCTTTGAAGTATGTGTATTTATAATTGATGTTTTCTGTTCATTTCTATGTGAATCACCCAGCTAAATATGTATGCAAAAGTGAGGGTAAGAGCTGGACATATCAAAAGGCAAAAACTTTGATCTTGGAAGCTGTGGAAATGAGTCAATCAATTAATTTGAAAGATATAGAAAAGCTTGTTGATGAAGAGTCTGAGATGTACCCTCTTGGCCCTACTATAGCACTAGCTTATCTGTCAGTTCTGAAGGATTGTGAAGTCCACTGTTCACGTGAGGGGTATGAGGTGAAAAAAATAGGGGGTCTTCATGTGATTGGCACATCCTTGCATGAATCACGAAGAATAGATAACCAGGTGAGCCCTTAGTTGCATGATGGTTTCAGTGAAAGCCAACATTTTAGATTCTAAGGCTACTCCCTCTGTACTTGGGTTGAGCCCCCCATTGGGTAATTTTCATTGATTTATTCACTCATTTGAAAAAAAAAAAAGTTTGTGGTTCCTTGTTATGTATTCCAATTTAGACATGGTTCTGATCCATAAATGGTGATGCTTTTAAATAGCTTCGTGGAAGAGCTGGAAGGCAAGGGGATCCTGGATCAACACGGTTTATGGTGAGGTAGTATACTGTTCAATGGTATTTGGTGTCTGTAAATAGTTATAACAAAGAAAAATGGAGAAGAAAGTTTTTAGCTATCTGTAAATCTAAATGGCTTTAGTCAGCTATTATAATGTAGAACTCAAAATGATTTCTGCTCCTGCTCATTCCCTTTTCAGTGTACTGAACAACAGGTACTAAAAAAGGAAATAAATCCGCTCTGAATTGAAAGGGGTTCAAATTCTTAAATCCCATATGTTTAAAGCTATGCTAGTTATCAAGACTGATGCATTAAATCTGGACTAATTAAGTTTGAGGGCCATATTATTCCTTATAGCCTTGATTCTTGGGTGATTCTGTGTGGACTTATAATTTATCTCTCCTTTCATTTTGGAAGTAATAAGCATGTCTGGTTGAATAGGCTGTGGTTAGACAAACTGCAATTGGTTTCTTGCAGCCAAAATAATTGGACACTTGTGTGGTTAGGCTTGGATATGTGTTGTTCAACTTTTATTCTTTTTATTTGTCCTTTTCCTTTTTGAGCAGAAGGGGAAGGTGGGCTGGGTGGATGTTTTGGGAATGTAATTCTCTCTCTTAATTATACACAGCACAAAAAGGGCGGAATAATGGAATATAAACATATATGCAATGTATATAGATATTTAAAATTAACTGTATCAAATATGATGAGTTTCAGAAGAGTAATCAAATGATAATTTTCAATGAATTTATAAACCAAAATGAAGAAGGTGAAACTTGTAAGATATTACTTAACAAAAGTTAAAATAGAAACTTGTAAGATCTATAGGGGCAGGATCAAATGCAGCTCTTGGTAGTCGGTACTGCATTTCCCATATATGCTCTAAGTTTTCTTATTCCTTTGAGTCAAGTCAGTGAATTTACCACTGTGAATATTATTTTGTTATGAATTAGTTATCTGTTCAGTCTGATTTGCTGAATGGAGTCAAATTATGAACTAAGAATAAGGAACCTTCATATGTTTATATGTTAAAGAAAGATAAGTTAGGTGTAGATGTTGAAGTGAGCTAGTCATGTGGCCTGCTGGAAGATTGGAGATAATTAAATTATTGAAACTATGAGTTGCAGGGAGTGAACTTTGACATTTCCATATAAGTTAATGGCTTTGATAAAACAAGGAGTGCTACACTAATCTATTATTATCTTTTATCTCATTTTTCATTTGGCTAAAAGTTAGTTTTGATGTGTTGAATCATGATATTGTTATTATGATCTTTCGGTAATTATGTGATTTTTAAAGTATAATGTTTTTCAAGGAGTGGACTTCTAACACTTTAATTTATAACTTTGTCCTTGCTGTAGATTCCACATGGAACGTCGAACCAAATAAATGAACTTTTTCAGATTTCTAATATTCTTATTTTTAGTAAGGTGCTTGTCTTAGCTGAAGTCTCATACTACATATTTATGTAACAGCTTGCAGGATGAGATGTTTCAAAAGTTTAATTTTGATACTGAATGGGCAGTGAGACTTATATCTAAGATTACAAATGATGAGGATGTACCAATTGAGGGTGAAACAATTGTAAAGCAGGTTATGGTCTAACTTTTCCATGATATCCTTTTCATCTACTCATTCTTGTATGCTTTTTTTCTTTTATTATTTGTTTATTCTGTTTTGTGTTTGATTAGAATCTTCCTTTTATTGCTAACATAGATTATCATAAACTTATAGCTCTTGGCATTGCAAATCAATGTGGAGAAGTACTTTTTTGGCATAAGAAAGAGCCTGGTTGAGTTTGATGAAGTATTAGAGGTATGCATGGAAGTGCCTTTTCTAAATTTTAGGTACAACCCAACCCTTTCTTATGAATTGCTTTTACACTGCAAAGGTCTTTGATATTTATTAGATTTAAATAAAAACTTGTGCTAGTCGTCTATCAGTGATTTGATTTTCTTATTTCAGGTGCAAAGAAAGCATGTCTATGACCTTAGGCAATTAATTTTAACGGGTGATAGTGAAAGTTGTTCCCAATACATTCTTCAGTGAGTGCCTTTTAGTTTTTAGTAATTCCATTTGTGCTACTCTGTCCTGTTAGATCACATTTTGAATGTTGAATTTTTATTTTTATTATCATTATTTTTATGGTTTTCCCCCCTCTAAAAACAATCTTATAGGTACATGCAGGCAGTTGTGGATGAAATTGTTTTTGGAAATGTTGATCCATTGAAGGTAGTTGGGATCTTGTCATAGGATGTTGTATATTACTGTGCACTGATTCATTTAACTTATTGTCCTGTTTGTGTCTGATAGCATCCAAGGAGTTGGAGCTTGGGGAAGCTCTTGAAGGAATTCATCTCAATTGCTGGGAAGCTGTTGGATGGTGAGCTGATTTGTAACAATTACTCAGTCCTGGATTTCTTTGCACTATGTTTTTCAAAGGCAAAAACACCATTTTGGTCCCTACATTTTGGGGTCACTGTCAATTTCGCTCCTACATTTTGGTAGCAGACAATTTGGTCCATGTTATTTTCAACTTGCAGTAATTTGGTCCTTACCGTCAACTCAGTAATGGAAATTGTCCGCAATTTGAAAATAATAGGGGCCAAATTGACTACTACTAAAATGTAAGGATCAAATTAATAGTGACCCCAAAATGTAAGGACCAAAAATGATATTTTTGCCTTTTTAAAATTATCAAATTACAATGATGGTATGCTTTGTTAAAATATATCCTCAACAGATGGAATTTTTGAAGACTCATTTGCAGGGATCACTGAGGATGCATTGCTAAAATCCCTTGGACAACTACATGACTCTAGTTCAATTGATATTGACAGCTTTTACCTTCCAAACTTGCCAAAACCTTCAAATTCCTTTAGAGGAATACGCAGGAAGAGCTCTTCATTGAAACGTTGGCTTGCTATATGCTCTGATGATTTGACTGGGTGAGGGCTCTTAATAATCTACTTATAATTGAAGATACACACACACACCAAAAAAAAAAAAAAATTTCTTGACTTGGACTCACTATTATGTATAATGTAGAAATGGAAGGTATCGGGCTACTATTAATCTTCTTCGCAAGTACCTTGGAGATACTCTAATTGCTTCATATTTAAATGTCATAGAAGAATCAGGTTATGATGATGCGTATGTGAAGGAAATTGAGGTAAGATCCTTTCTTCTTATATGTTCTCTTTCTGATGGAATAAAAGCTCTGTTTCTTTGTGAAAATTGAACTATGCTAACAAGAGTTGATACTAATTCTTACTTTGTATACTTCTCTGTACTAGGGTTGCCCCTTTTTGTGATTTTTATGAATTTGATTACTTACCCAAAAAAAAACAAAAAAGTGTTGATAGTAATTTGACTTGTACGTTATAAATTATAATTACTCAACCTAGTGGAGTTCTTGTTGCATAGCTATAGCATAGAACTTTGGTCATTGTCTTTATGCTTGCCCTCTTTTTTTAAAGGGGGCAACTACTCTTTGTTTTTTTGATAAGTAACGAAAATTTTATTAAAAAACAAAAAACAGCCAACCCGAGTACATTGGGAATGTACTATGGGGGCCTAAGTCAAAAACCAAGATTACAACGATCAAGTAAAACAGGAAGGGAAGAAAAAGAAGAATGACAAAAGATCACACTCCAATCAAGGAGAGTGTGTAAAAAAAGACTTAATCTCTAACATAGAGCGCTCACATCCTTCAAAGCTTCTAGCATTTCTTTCACGCCAAATACACCATAACAAGCAATGAGGCACAATTCTCCACAACTCTATATTTCTATGTCGTCCAAACATACCCTGCCAAGACTCAAACAACTCAATAACCTTTTGAGGCATAACCCAATGAATTCCAAACAAACAAAACACCAACAACCACAACTCTCAAGCAATGGGGCAATGAAGAAGAAGATGATCCACTGACTCCCCACAATTCTTACACATATAGCACCAATCAAGAACTAGCACATGTCGTTTGCGAAGATTATTTGTTGTTAAAATCTTACCTAAGGAAGCAGACCATGAAAAGAAAGCTACCCTTGGAGGAACCTTCGATTGCCATATCATTCTCCAAGGGAAGGATAAGAGGGTAGGAGGGTAGAAAGAAAGATAGAATCCTCTAACCTCAAAACCTCTACTCCTTGTTGGCTTCCAACAAACCCGATCCAGACCCAATCCCCGTATTGTTGAAGAGTAGACCAAATCCATAAACAAATCAAAGGATTCTTGTTCCCAATCTTGTGGAGGACGACGAAATTTAGCATCCCAATGAATCCTCCCACCAGACCAACACATAACCTCCGCTACTGAAGAATCTTTTGTCCTACTAATACAATAAAGTTCCGGGAAAGCCTCTTGGAGAGTATAATCTCCACACCACACATGTTTCCAAAACTTCACTCTAGTACCATCCCCCACATCATACAGAAGGAGTTTAGAAAAACTCATCCAGCCACTCCTAATATGTCTCCACTGGTCACCTTTTTCGTGCACCAACCACCCCAATCATTCCCATATTTCACCTCAATAACCCTCCTCCATAGAGCATCGGTCTCTATGCCATACCTCCATAACCATTTTCCTAACAAGAGCAACTACTCTTTTTAACTGCAAGAAATGACTTTCACATAATTTTATGACCTATTTATTGAGAGAATTAATCTTACGGAACATAAAGAAAAGAAACACCATATTGTTTAACATATTTTTGGTTACTTTATTTTAAATTGTTTGTGCTGCTCTCTCTCTCACATCCGTTCAAATATATTTTAGGCTGTAGTATATTTCATTAATGAGAATACAAAAAATTTAGCTAATCAACATAATTTTTTTATTATCATAATTATTATTATTATTTTAATTTTCATTATTATTTTTTTCTTATCAATTTAGAGCACTTTTGTTTCACATGAAAACAACAATAACTTTATATTACTAAGATATTTTTAAATTGAAAAGTTAATTCCACTAATTCTAATGTGCATTCACTGATATGGGAAGCCCTAAGAACATTTAATTTTTGGAAGTCTATTATATCTTTATTGGTAAATTAGATATTTTTTTTTATGCCTTATTAGTTAATTAGGTTCATTTATTTATTTATTTTCCTGTTCTTTAATTTCAGTGTTGGTTTTTTCTTGCTTTTGTTTTGGTATTATAGCAAAACTCGATTTGTGATTTTCACCCATAACTGTCCGTCACAGCCAAAACCGTAACAATTAGAAAATCCATCTGCTGTTGAACCCTAATCATCCCTGAAACCTTCACACCATTGATAGCCATTCCAGCTACTGTCGTCATTTCCAAAGCAACCCTACCCCTCAACTGCTAACAAAAGTAAAAAAAAAAAGGTTTAAAGCCCTGCCACCATCCAAAGTCCTGATCTTGCCACTAACAAACACATTTGATCCCACAGCACAAGACCCACCCATAAAAAATAACCCTTACCACTGGTATACCCTTATCCCGTTGTTGTCATTGCGCTAGGACTCAGTCGCCACAAGCATGTCGTATTACCATGATTGCCTTGACCCAGATTGACCTTCCATGAACATTGATCCTCCCTTGTTGCATTGACACTGGCAATTTCCACAAGTCTAAGTCTGCGAGTCACCTTGCTTGTTGCCACTGGTGCTATGCTGCCTCCATTATTACTGCTTTTGATTGCAGCTGATTGTGAAGAGCTTGTTGGGTCAATGCAGTCCTTTTGGTGTCATAGTCTGTTTTATAGAATTTGATATTTCCAGATTTCCAAAAAAAAAAAAAAAAAAAAAAGTGATAAAGCTAGAACAATAGTGGTACATGTGGGTCAGCCCATTAGCCCACACATTAGCATATCAAGGCCTGCAAGTCTGCAACACACCAGCCCAAAATACATATTCAAGACCAAATCAGGACTAGCTTAGTTGGCAGCCCAAACCTAGTCTAGGTTCTTGCTACAATATATGGTTGAAACTTTATTCTTCTAGTGAACCATGGTAATATTGAAAGCACCTACTTTTGATGCTCTTCAAGACCCTTGGGATTTCACGAGTTGGTAACCTGAGATGCACTAATTCTTTGAACAAGTATGGTTATCATATAGCAAGAAAGATAGGTTTTCCAAGATAAAACTCATTAGTAGAGTTATGGATTACTGGAACAATCTTGAGAACCTTCAATTTAGATTGTGCAAGCTAGTCATTATTGATTGGGAAAAAATGAAAGAAAAGCTTGGAGAGGAATACCTATTGAAAAAAATGTCTATTCCAATCTCAACAAGATGATATATATATATTGTGGTTAATGTAGGTAGCCTTTCTAAAGAAGAGCATTTGGACTTGCCTCTAGCTAGTAAAACTTCTGGACAATTGACCCCACCTGCTAGAACTAGTTTCTGAGTAATCTAGGGGCATTCACTCCTGACAGGCTAAGCAATTTATGCTCATACTCAAAAATAGTTTTAGCGTTTGTGAAGTTTCTAGTCTTAAGACCACTCCACACAACTTGCCATGGAGCTAGCTTTAGCAAATCTAGCAAAAATCATTCAGGACTTATTCGCAAAGTTTTCACAAGTTAATACCTCAACTTGAGGCATTGGAAACATCCAAAGATGATAGTTCACAATGAAATTACTGCTTCCCACACTTGAGACAACATTGGTAATGTCTAATGAGATCTTACGTTGAGTACCACTGGAACCTAGTGTTGAAAGAGAAGTGCAAGTGCCAAAAGATATTGCTTCAATGTGGGTGGAGCAAGATCATAATGTAGAGTCTACAAGGTAAGTTGAAATATCTTAACCATGTACAGTAGATTTAATTCAACATATTGAAGAGTCAAATATGTTGCTTACTGCTGAAAAGAAAGATTTCCCATTACTTGATGAGGAGAAAGTTCACCAAGAGAACAATAAATCAAAGAGTGCACACATTGCGAATGTATTTGTTATTAAGTGGAGGAGTTCAATACAATGGTGCTTTCTATGGCTCCAGATAAGGTTGTATTATTTACGACATTGATTCACTACTAAGCCAGCTGAGGTCTTTGTTGCCAATCTAGACACCAATTGATTTTGTAACTCCAAATGAATTTAACGATGAGGTGGAACAAACGTTTTTTTTTTTTTTGTTCATAGGGCTGACAAAAGTTATTCAAGTGTTGTGCAAGTGTCTGTTTGATGGGTCTCGTGTGTGGGGTCTTTCAAATACTCTTCTAGATTTCACAAAATCGCTTAATTTTTGTGCATAATTCTTTAGGGTTATGGTGTGCTCATCATCATGAGCATTAGTTAATCTTTTCGTAAAATACCATTGCTCATCAAAAAAAAAAAAAAACTCCAATCAAGAGAGAATAATGCAGGAATCACTAAGAAATTTTATTCTAATTTAGTAGTCAATTGGTGTGCTTGTCTCAATAGTTACTAACAAACGAAACACTAGCAAAGAGATGCCCATGTTTTTTCACTTTTTTGTCCAAATCCATTGAGATGTGAATATGGGGAACTATTGTTTTCCAATTAGTAGTTAACTGGTTTAGTTCATGCAATGACTTCTGGAATGCCTGGAAAGGGGAAAATAAAAGATAATATAATTTTCCATTTGGGATCTGTTTACCCTTGGAAATGCTGCTGATTGTTACTTTTGCTTGCTTCAAGAAGTGTTACCCTTTTTTTTTCATTTCCTAATTTTTTTCGTTTTGAATTACAGAGGGCAGTTCTTGTTAAGACTCTAGATTGTTTTTGGAGGGATCATCTAATAAACATGAACAGACTTAGCTCAGCGGTAACATATATGCACCTGTTAATCTGGATCTCATTGAATTTCTTGTACACAAAAGCTTACATAAATTTTATGTCAGGTGAATATAAGGAGTTTTGGGCACAGGAATCCTCTTGAAGAATACAAAATTGATGGGTGTCGATTTTTCATCTCAATGCTCAGTGCAACTAGAAGGCTAACTGTAGAAACCCTCTTGCAATATTGGTCATCCCCAATGGAGTCCCAAGAATTATTTTTATAGGAAAGTAGAATAATTCTCCCGCTGTATGTATATGCATTCTGCTTATGTTTAAGTTTATTTTCTTTTTCAAATAGCAATTATTGTAAGATGTTGTGAACTCAATGTTTCTGTTAGGATGTGTCCCAAAATACTGTCAGCTGGATTCCTTATTATAAGAACTGAAGGATGCTAACTCTTTGTTTTCTTTCTCTCTGTGAAATGGATCCTATTAGGTTGGCAGGATGATGTTCTTCTTGTGATGGTGTAACATGGCAAGATAATATAAGGAGATCAGATGATGTTCTTCTGTGTGGTAACTTTTGCATCGGATCGGTAAATGCTCATTTACAAGATACATCATATGCATCTTGCTTGTTCTTGTATGTCTTCCAAACTATGTTCAAACCCAGTTTCATCATACACTACAGGGATTTTGCAGCACCAGGATATTGGGTAATAAAGTTTATTGTCCTTTTATTTTGGGTATATAGATTGAAGGCAATTGTGGTGATTTTTTTTTTTGGGATGACAGGAATATAAAGCCATAAAGGAGTTCACGATAATTTTGATCTACATGGCCAAAATACTTTAAAAAAAAAAAAAAAAATTCAAAGAAACAGGGTTTCCATGATGGTGTTGCTGAAAAGAGGTTTCATAAGCAGCTGTGCATGACTGGCTCCAAATTGAGCCAACAAATCATTGACATAATTTTTTTGTGAGACATTACTTTTCCTATGCAATTATGTTTTTAGCCAAAAACTTGTCAATTTTTTTCATACTTATATTTCTTTTTTCAGCTGTAGAATAACACATGCCAGACCTCACCATACTGTTTGGTATATTTTCTAGTGTAATACTACAGCATTGACTTTGTCAAACTTTTATCCAAGCAAGCTACTGTCTCACGCAGGTTTACTGCCCTTGATGTCTGCCATATTGCATATACACACGCACAGGCTTTCATCCTTTTACAATTTTGTAAAACTTTCAACATGCATTTATGCCTTGGAATTTGAGATAGGCTTCAACTAATTGCCTATCCAAAAATTGTTGTGTTTATTGACTATAAGTGAATGTTCAGAACCAAACCCCCAACCCTAAAAAGAAGGTTAAAATAAGAAGAAAAATAAAAAATAAAAAGGGGATCCCACATTATCCCATAATTAACTTCGCAGGATGGTTTATAACTCAAACAAAGATTGAACTGAAATAAAGAGAAAAACAAAGTGGAGGTGCTTCTTATGTTATACCAGGGTTCTACATCTAATCAACTTAGCAATTGAAATACATTCAAAATTTCAAATGTCTCCATCTTGTTGCTCTAAATCTTTTACTGGTCCCTTGAACCATTTTCTTGCATCCAAGAACCACCAACTCATTATCAGTGTCAACGCTACAGCGAGGGCTATTGATGTGTAATTGAAAGTTGTCCATTGGAGGGGGTAGGTTGTTGGCAATAAGAAGGTTGAGCAGGTATAACATATCCACACGAAGGCAACCAAGCATATTGGCTTACTTGCTTTACCCAAATAGAAAGGTCCTGGTTTGAAATGTTCCTCTGCCATGACTAGCCTGGCGAAAATTGGGATAGCATAGCTTCCCACCCATCCAATTATACTTAAGGAAACGATAGCATTGTAAACTACGTCAAGTTTCAAGATGGGCAGGCCAAGCATAATGCTGATAGCTGCACAGAGCCACACAGCATTTGCTGGAACCTTGCGCTTTGGGTGAACTCTTCTCCATATTGATGAAAATGGGATTCCTCCATCCCTCGATAGAGCATAAACCTAGGAAGAATAGAAGAAGCCAAAGTAGTTTATTTCCATTCCTTGATTGAAACATGTTAAGACATTTAAAAAAAAAAACACGGAACTATGAACTCTTCGGATTGCCTTAATGACTTCAAGATCAGCTGTGGAAAAATTGGGTAAGTTGTGACTTATGAAGCAATACCATAGAATTTGGCTAACTAGATCTGAGTCAAGCTTTTGTATAGTGCTCCGATGCATTAAACATGAGAGTGACATGTTCTTTTTTTAACATGTGATATGTTTGTGTAATTTCTAGATTCTAGTGCTCTAGAATGCGGTCATTTTGAACACGTGTCATGTTTGTGTCACGTACAATTCTCTGTGGTAAGCCAAACTCAATAGAACCTATCTAGCCTCTAATAGAGAGATATACTTACTACTCTGGCAGCACTAGTATTAACTGAAAGTCCACAAAAGAAGAATGACACCCAGATGATACATAGAAATACAATAGCTCCAGCCGGATTATTAAACCTCCCATGGAAAGCATCATAAAGAATCTGTGCTGGTACAAGTGCACCGGCTGTCTCATTGTTCACATCAAATAAATAGTTAAAATCCTGCATTGAAATTACAACCTCAAGTCATCTTCAAGTTATCTTTGCTAAAGTACATTAAAAAAAAAAAAGAAAGGAAAAGAAAAGAAATGGATCCAACTACTAGAAACATACATGAATGCTGAAGGTAAGAGCTAAATAATAAGCCCATCCAAATATGGTGACGATCCCAATACTAGAAAGAACAGCAATAGGACCAGTTCTATCTGCCTTTTTTGTTTCCTCTGTTAGCTAAGCTGCAGTGTCATAACCTAATAGACTGTAGCTGCTTAGAAGTATTGATAGTATAACTGCATAAGGTTTGCTATGTATTCCAGTTGCCTCAGGAGATGTCTCAAAATGAGTGAACACATAAGAAACTGGTTTTGTTGGTTGTGCCACTATAGGGAGCATTATAATCAACACCAAAACACCACATACCCATATTATAACACCGGTGACATATAAGTTGAAAGAAATCCATAAGGAATTTGTAAGAAAATCATCAAATATTTATAGCACTTGTTGATGCAATCTATCATGTTATATATATATATATTGTACGGCATACGGTCTTAGGCCCATTAGGCCTTGGGCCTCGGCCCAAACACACTCCTAAGACATTCTCAAGCCCAAATCCAATAGCAAGCCCATTTAGCTGATCGCAAGTTAGATAGGCCCATGCCAATTAGGTATGGGTTGGTCAGGAGATGTACTTACCCGGAACAGCCCGTGACCTCAGCAGATCAGTATGGCCTTGGGGAATATCGCTACCGAGCAATCTTTTGGAGGTTGGAACCAGTTCCAACGCCATTATCACTATTTCCAAGGAAGCATATTCCTTGTCAGGAATAATCAAATTGGACCCCACCCACATGAGTGAGATTGGAAAGTAATCATGAGCACCTCACCAACCTCAAGTTATAAATAGGAGAAGTAAGTAGAGAGAAGGGGTTGGCAATTCTGAGCAAAAATAGAGAGTGGAAGAGAGAGATAATACTGTCCACAAAGAGGAACCTAAAGGAGAGAGGGGAGAGGTTCACAAGAGCAAATGAGTGCAGTTAAGAAGCCCGGTTGGGAGCTACTCGTAGTAGGAAACCCATAACCCACTATACAAATAAATTGTGAACCCACCACTAGGCCCAGTCCAATGTGGAAATTTGGGCACGTATAATTGGCGCCGTCTGTGGGAATTTCCTACATAGTTGTAGTTCTATCGAGATTCACGCAGGGAGGATGTCTGGGAGACACTTAGAAAGTTACGCAGAAAGTGGCTCTAGAGGATCTTCTTGGGGCTCTAGTTGGCGAGAAAGGTGGAACAAGAGAGACGAAGACCGGAGATATGGCCAAGAAGAACATTTTGTCCAGGGGGAGGGATCATTCCAAACAAACCGGTCAATGTTAGGAGCTTCCGGACAAGAACATTTTGATGGGAGGGATGAAGAGCTCGAACGCTTGCATAGATTGGTCAGAGAGTTGGAACTAGAAGCACGAGGTAGGGGTCGGAGAAGAAACCGCGAAGAGCATATAGGGGGGGTCAGCGAGCATAGGAAGTAGTCACGGGGAGGCACCCTATCAATCTAGTTTCCATCTACACAGGGAGCAGTCCTGGGAGTATGTAGATAGGGATTCAATTTCCCCAGAGGGGCGACGACCCATAAATGCTGCAATGGATGCTATAAGCCAAGCATTGCGCAAAGCTGCCCGGTCACCTTTCTCGGAGGAGATTGAGCGGGCACCAATGCCGAGCAGGTTTACTAGGCCCCCGTTTAACTTTTATGACGGGAAGACGGATCCGGTAGAGTATGTAAGCCATTATATCCAGATGATGTCTTTCATACTCATAATGACACGTTGATGTGTAAGGTGTTTCCTTCAAGTCTCGGACCCACTGCTCTGAGGTGGTTCAATGGGTTGAGGAAAGGCTCGATTCATAGTTTTGCAGAGCTAATTTAAGAGTTTGGGGTCCGGTTTATGACCTGTAGTCGGGTACCACAACCAGTGGACACGTTGCTGTCTATGAAGATAGGAGCCGAGGAAACCCTACGGAGTTACACTAGCAGGTACTGGGAACTGTACAACGAGATCGGTGGGGGTAATGAAAAAATCGCAGCAAGCACTTTTCGGTTGGGATTGCCCGAGGATTCTGAATTACGAGATTCGCTGACAAGGAGGCCTCTTGAGGATATGTGGCAATTAATGAGGCGTATTAAGGAGTACAAGAGGTTAGAGGACGATCGACAGTAGAACAAAGGCAAGGCTTCGATCACGAGTTAACCCCAGCAAAGGGGTTTTTAGTCAAGACCCCAAAGGGATTTGAGAATCTAGGAACTGGGCACTCAAGCAGGGGAAGTAAACGTGAAGTTCAACGAACTAGAGCACAAAATTGTGGATTGAATTAAGAACGAACCATACTTTCGATAGCCGAACAAGATGGGAGGTGACCCATCGAGAAGAAATCAGAATTTGCACTGCTAGGGATAAAGGGCATACCACTAAACAATGCAGGTTGTTGAAGGACCATTTGGAGCCATTAGTAAGGGCAGGGCATTTAAAGGAGTTTGTTGTAGAGCCAAGGAATCAAGAGACCGGACAAGGTGCTTGACCCCGGGGGAATCCCCTTCCACCCCCCTTAGGTGTAATAGAAGTCATCCATGCCGCTTCAAGGGGTACCTTAGTGACCCGGAGAAAGGGGGTACTGACCGTAGTCCGGGTGGATGATTGTTGGGACGAGCAGCCCTCCGAGAAGAGGTTGAAGTATACTCGGGAAACCATTACCTTTAATGATGATGATTTGGAAGAAACGACATAGCCATACGATAATGCATTGGTGGTCACAGCCCAAATAAATGGTTTTATAGTGAAGAGAGTATTAATAGACCAAGGAAGTGGAGTTGAAGTAATGTATCCCGATTTGTTTAGGGGGCTTGGTTTGAAGAATGAAGATCTATCTAAATATGATACACCCCTAGTTGGATTTAATGGTCGGATGGTGGTCCTAGAGGGGCAGATTTCTCTCCCTATAAACATGGAAGACAAGGAAGTAATGGTAACCTTTATAGTGGTTAATTCGTTTTCCTCGTATACAGTGATTCTCAGAAGGCCATGGATTCATACAATGGGAGTAGTTCCGTCCACATTGCATGTTAAAGTCAAATTTCACACCGAGCACGGTATTGCTACATTAAGGGAAACTAGCAAATGGCCAGACAATGCTTAGTAGCCGCTGTTAACCGGGAGATTAAACAGAAGGAGTCTACCAAGGAGGTCCCTTTATAGTAGTTACAGGAACCCTCAGAGGAAAAGGGGGCTAGTTGTGTCGAGGAGCTGATAAAGGTAAGTATATTTCTCGATGAGAATAGGAGTTTTCAGATAGGAGCAGGAATGTCCGACACAGATAAGGTAGAGATGTTGTTGTTGCTTGTACAAAATGTAGACGTATTCACTTGGAGCCTATATGAGGTGCCCGGGGTAGATTCGGAGTTTATAGTTCATAGGCTTAACATGGATCCATTATTTCCTCCCAAGAAACAAAAGCCGAGGAGGTCGGCTAAAGAGCATGTTGAGGCTATTAAGCAAGAGGTGAAGTGGTTAAAAGAAGCAGGGGCAATAAAGGAGGTTTTCTTCCCAGAGTGGCTAGCAAAAACCGTGGTCGTGAAAAAGAAGAACGAGAAATGAAGGGTATGTGTAGACTTTACCAATCTTAACTGAGCATGCCCGAAAGATCCCTTCCCTATATAGAGGATTGATCAGCTGGTAGATGTAACATACGGACACCCTAGGATGAGTTTCCTAGATGCTTTTTAGGGTTACCATCAGATTGCCCTGGTTATCGAGGATCAGGAAAAGACGGCATTCATTTCTCCCTATGCTAATTATCATTACACCGTGATGTCATTTGGCTTAAAGAATGCTGGCGCTACTTATCAACAGATGATGACGAGGACGTTTAGAGATAAGATTAGGCATATGATGGAGGTATATATTGATGGTAGTGAAAAGTAGAAAGGAGCAGGGGCACATTGATGATCTTAGGGAGGTGTTTGAAGTACTCAGGCGGCACAAGTTACGTCTTAACACTGACAAGTGTGCCTTTGGAGTAGGGGCTAGCAAGTTTCTCAGATATATGATCACTCACCAAGGAATAGAAGTTAATCTGGATCAAATCAGTGCTATAGAAGGCCTCAAATCACCGAGCAATCCAAAGAAGGTCCAAATGCTGACCGGCATGCTAGCTACTCTAAACCGATTCATTTCTAAGTTTGTGGACCAGTGCCGTCCATTCTATCAACTTCTAAAAAAATGGAAGGGATTCTAGTGGACCGAGGAATGTGAAAAAGCCTTCCAGGATTTAAAGGAGTATTTGATGCGGGCACCAATGTTGTCAGCTCCAGAACTTGGTGAGGATTTGTTTATGTATCTTTCAGTATCCGAGCATATCATAAGTGCCGTGTTGTTGAGGGATCAAGGTATGCGACAACAAGTCTATTAGGTTAGTAAAACCTTGGTCGATGCCGAGATGAGAAATTTGCACCTAGAGAAATTGTTATTAGCCTTAGTACATGCCACGAGGAAGTTGCCCCATTATTTTCAAGCTCATATCGTCTATGTGCTGACCGAGTATCTCCTGCAATCCTTGTTGAAGAGATATGATTTCACGGGTAGGATAGCCAAGTGGGGGACCCGATTGGGTTCTTTTGACATAAGGTATAGACCTAGAAGTTTAGTGAAAGGTTAAGTTCTTGCTGACTTTGTTGCAAAATTTTCCCCAAGAAGGGAGATGGAAATTGTTTGCCATGCAGAAGTTCGGCCGTGGAAAGTATTTGTGGATGGTACATCTAGTGCACTGGGATCTAAGGCAAGAATTGTTATCATCACACTGGAGGGGATATGGGTGGAACATTCCTTTAGGTTGGGCTTTAAGGCTTCCAACAATGAGGCTGAATATGAAGCCTTACTTGCTGGACTGAGAGTTGTTCTAGATTTAGGCGCACGGGAAGTGGAGGTCTACTCGGATTCTCGGTCGGTTGTTAACCAGGTGCAGGGAAGCTTTGAAGCCAAAGATCCCCAGATGATTGATTATCTACGTTTAGTAAAGCAGACTATAAGTTAGTTTCAGAAGGTAAAAGTCATTCAAATTGCTAGGGGGCAAAACCGATATGCAGATTCTTTGGCCACCTTGGTGTTATCACTGACCGAGGAAGTACCACAGCTGATTAAAGTGGAGGTGGTGGTAGAAGCTAGCATTGATGTAAGGGTGAATGTCTTGGTGGTTGTGGTGCCCAAACCTTGCTGGATGGATCCGATCATTGACTTTTTGGCCGAGGATCGAGTGCCAACCGATGGAAAAGAAGTGGACAGGGTATGCTAAATAGCTGCTCGGTATTGGTTGTCGGCGGACTGCACACTGTACCGGAGGTCTTTCAAGGGACCATATCTTCAGTGCTTGCACCCCAGCAAGGTCGATGAGTTCTTAACTGAGCTCCATAAGGGGGTCTGCGGTAGCCATGTTAGGGGATGCTCATTGGCCCACCGAGCAATGACCCAAGGATTTTGGTGGCCATAGATGCATAATGATGTTGCCGAATATGTCCGAAAGTGTGAGCAGTGTCAAAAGCATGCCCCTTTGATACATCATCTGGCAGAGAGTTTGAATCCTATCAGTAGCCCGTGGCCCTTTGCACAATGGGGGCTAGATATTATCGGTCCGTTCCCTCAGGTTATAGGAAATCGAAGATTTGTTCTAGTGGTCGTGGACTACTTTACTAAGTGGGCGGGGGCCGAGGTGCTAGCCAATATCCAGGATGTAGATGTTAAGAAGTTTGGGTGGAGAAACATAATAACAAGATTTGTAGTGCTAGAATCTCTGGTATCTGATAATGGATTGCAATTTGATAGTAAAGCCTTCCGTAAGTTCTGTAGTGACCTCGGTATTAAGAATAGGTATTCTACCCTGGCATATCTGCAGAGTATTGGTCAGGCCGAGGCTACTAACAAGGCAATTGTGAATGGGTTGAAGAAAAGATTGGAAGGCACAAAGGGAATGTGGGTCGAGGAGTTACTGAATGTCTTATGGGCATACCGGACAACCCCCAGAAGATCTATAGGAGAAATTCCTTTTTCACTGACGTACGGAGGCGAGGCAGTAATACCAGCTAAAGTAAGCTTATGTAGTGCTCGGGTTTCAAGATTCGTCCTTGCCGAGAATGATGAGTTAATGGTGAAGCAGTTAGATTCGTTAGAGGAATGCCGGGAATCAGCAACCATAAGGTTAGCCGAGTATTAGCAGAAGCATGCTTATCGGTACCACAAGGATGTCAAGAGTAGGGAGTTCAGTGCCGGAGATCTAGTGTTGTGGAAGGCGGTGGGGAATGCATGAGATGTCAGTGCTGAAAATCTGGCTCCAAATTGGGAAGGTTCGTATAGGGTTACCGCCATTGCTGGAGCTTGGGCGTATTACTTAGAAGATATGGATGAGAGGCCACTCCCCCGGCCATGGAATGTTCAAAATTTGAGAAGATTTTACCATTAACTGTAGGAGGAATTACAAGTTATGTACAACTACTATGTAAAGAACAATGTTTATGCGTGTAATATACAGAAGTTGAATTACCGTTATTATCTCTATTTCATCTAAGGATAGAAACCTGTACTCAGTTCGATCCCGGTCACCGAACAGGTGGAAACTTTATCTATTAATTTCATCTAAGGACAAAAACCTGTGCTCGGTTCTATCTCGATCACTGAACAGGTGGAAACCTTATTTATTAATTTCATCTAAGGACAGAAACCTGTGCTCGGTTCGATCCTGGTCACCAAACAGGTGGAAACCTTATCTATTAATTGTAGCTGACAGAACCTGTGCTTGGTTCGATCCCGGTCATCGAACAGGTTGAAACTTTATCTATTAATTTTATCTAAGGATAGAAACTTGTGCTCGGTTTAATCTTGGTCACCGAACAAGTGGAAACCTTATCTATTATTTTTATCTAAGGACAGAAACCTGTGCTCGGTTCGATCCCGGTCATCGAACAGGTGGAAACCTTATCTATTAATTTTATCTAAGGACAGAAACCTGTGCTTAGTTCGATCCCGGTCACTGAACAGGCGAAAACCTTACCTATTAATCTTTTTTGACAGAAACCTGTGCTCGGTTCGATCTCAGTCACCGAACACAGGGAAGCCTTCTTCAAGTTAGTTAGTAATGAAAGCTCGGTTCGATTCGATCCCAGTCACCGACCAGGAGCACATCTTGACTTAGTTACATGACATCTATAAATGAATCGAGTAAAAATATAGCTGAAATGATTTAACTCCAACAAAAAGCAATAGTGACAAGAATTGTTCATAAATTTGAACGAAGCTAATGTCTTGTCACCCCATCCCGGTGACTATAAGTAAATTAAGTAAAGCAAACAAAAAACCAAAGTAAAAAGAATGTCGTCACCACATCTCGGCGACCATGGGCAAACCGAGTAAAGTAAATAAAACAAAGAAAGAAAAAACCAAAAGAAAGGGTAAAGTAAAACGGTTCCTTCTTCTTCAAGCAGCAGGGTCCCCAGGCTAGGTTGAAATAGTGGCCACGGTAGGCTGAGTTGGAACAGCATCCACGGCAGGCTGGGCAGTAGAGTCTGGAGGTTGTAATGGAGCTATGTTCGGTATAACATTTAGGTTGTTGGTGATTTCAAGATCAACCAACTCCACATGGGAGTTAATTTCTTGCACCAACTCCCTCATACTAGGATTGTCTTCTTCTTCTTCAGCACCAATGGGGTTCTAAATTGGGGGAGGAGGCTCTGGGAAGGGTATTTGCTCGGGGTTCCTCAACGGAGAATTATCAGACACCCCTATCACTTGTAGAGCAGCCATCCACCCTTCACCAAACCCATGTGTTCTCGTTGAACCCAGTGCATTATACCACTTATCTTCACAGGCTTCTAGGGCCGCTTTCAGCTCGGCAATCTCTGCGGCCTGTGCCAGGTTTAAACTTTCTGCCTTAGCTAGCTTAAGCTCTGTTCCCCTCAGTTTCACGTTTGTCTCCATTAGCTTTTGCTCTGCTAGTGTCTGGGCCCTCTCAGCCGCCTGCGTACTATCCTCGGCATCCTCTGCAACTTTGCCCTTGTCCTTGGCTGTAGCCTCAACAACCTCCTTCAATGCTTTTTCTCTGTCAGACTCCTCGGCGGCGTCCTTCAGCTGGTCTTCGATTATGTAAGCCAACTGTGCTGCCTGTTACAACAATATCAATGAATAGAGAATATATATATATATATGCGTATGTTTGTAGCAAAAGGAGAAGAACAAGGTGGACTACTATGATTGTGTGCCATTGCAATCAGGTAGCTAAGGATTCGTCATGGCCGCCAGAGAAAAAAGTGCACGTCCTCGGGAAGTTGAAGGCCTTGCCCTAGACTTCGGGCGATTTGGCCACCCTCACCTTGAGCCCAACTTCTAACACTAGCCATCACCGGGAGAGGCTCATTCCTAAGCCTAAAGATTATCTGCCATCCCACAGCAGGGCGAGAAAAATTAGATGCCACGTTGGACCCAACCTGCACGGTTGGGCGGGCGCCACTAGTGGGCTCTCGGATGACCACGCCACCCGATGCAGGAATCGGGAGAGTCCTTGGGGGAGTGTCCTCTGATACTCTTGGTGGCTGGTCGGCGGTGCGCTGCCTTTTCTAAGTACGGGTGGCCAGAGGAGGCTGATTCCTGCCTTGAGTTTGTTGTTGTTGCGCAACCGGGCGGGCACCTGGCAGAAACCGGTCAATAGTCAATGTCCTTTTAACTACAATCTCGCCCTCTCCTTGTTCGAATTTTGCTTCTGAAGAATTTACTGACTCGGCTTCTGCTTGTTCAGCTGGTTGGACTTCAGCGTGAGGCTCCTCAACAAGTCTATGAACAACACGACCTTGGAAGACAGAGTTAGCCGAGGCGTCTCTCATAGGCACCAGCGAATCTGCTCTAACCAGCCGAGGGCCGAGGTCCCGAGCTTCGCCCACTATTAGGTTAGGAGGAAGGAAGTTCGGATGCCACACGTCAATATATGACAATAGTGGGCTATCCACCAATAGAGCCTGCCTAAAAGGTTGCTAGGTAGAGTAAACCAAAGAGCAATCGAGTATGAGATGGGATGCCCGGAGTTGCCCGTCAAAGTTAACAAAAATCTCTGACTGCAACACAAAATTCAAATCCCTCACATGCATAACTCTGATGTCCGATCTAAACCTCTTGCCCTTTGCGCCAAAGTAAAACAAAAATTGGTTAATACATGTTTAGATAGTAATAAGGATGAGCAAAACATGCTGAATTATAAACAAAGTTAAATGTGCACGGTACCGACCAACATCTTGAGGCGAAGTTGGGCAGGTGAGCTCGTTGGCATGCCAGTTGCCGCTCACCTGGACATATTCTCCCACAAAGTTTCTGTTAGAATCGGGAAGGCATGATATGAGCCGTACCCGTACATCCCTAACTTTTAGGTAGTAGTCTGATCTAATGTTACCACATAAACTATACATAAAATTTATATCATGGTAGTCCACCTGTAGCTCGTACAATTGGTTTAGTTGGCTGACGCAACTCACTACTTGGTAAAAATTGGGGGGGAGTTGGTTGGGACACAAATCGTAAAATCTAAGGGTCCAAAGTATTAGGGGGTCCACGAGAAATCTAACCCCTCCTTCTAAAATAGCCATTAACAGAAAAAACGCTACATGAGGGTGCCGCTGAAAGGCAACATCACCCTCATGACAATATGCAACCTCTACATCCCCAAGGATATCATAAACCGCCCTAAAGTTAGCTAAGGATGCTTTGGTGTTAAGAAGATGAGAGAAACCCATTCTTAACTCTAGAGTAAGAAAAAGAAATTAAATAAAGAAAAGGAATGGATGAAGAAACTTATTGTGGACTCTAGGAATTGGTGATCTCGGTTGGAGAACCCATGCATGGGAGGAATATGCTCGGCAGAGAAGGAGTTGAAGAAGTAGGGACGTAAAAAATGATATGAAGAGTAGGAAGGTACAATTTATAAGGGGAAGGCATTTAATGAAAAAGGAGCGGGAAAAGTCTTTTTAAATTCTTTTTTGTAACTCCCACACACGTGGCCTCGGTTTATGAATCGTCAGATCATGATTGCGGTTAGATTTGACAGGTTGTCATAACGCTTCTTTTAAGGGAGCATTAATAACCGTCTTATCCTTCATTTAATGATTGACGGTTAAACTTCCCGAGGAGTCCCCAATTTGTCAGGTTGTCCTTGATTCGTTCCCGATGGCCGGACACGAATCAAAGGGGGGCTATTGTACGACATATGGTTTTAGGCCCATTAGGCCTTGGGTCTCGGCCTGAGCACACTCCAAAGATATTCTCAAGCCCAAATCCAATAGCAAGCCTGTTTAGTTGATCACAAGTTAGATAGGCCCATGCCGATCAGGTATGGGTTGGTCAGGAGATGTACTTACCCAGAACAGCCCGTGACCTTGGCAGATCGGTATTACCTTGGGGAATATCGCTGCCAAGCAATCTTTTGGAGGCTGGAACCAATTCCAACACCATTATCACTGTTTCTAAGGAAGCATATTCCTTGTCAGGAATAATCAGATCAAACCACACCCACACGAGTGAGATTGGAAAGTAATCATGAGCACCCTACCAACATCAAGCTATAAATAGGAGAAGTAAGTAGAGAGAAGGGGTTAGCAATTCTGAGCAAAAATAGAGAGTGGAAGAGAGAGATAATATTGTCCACAGAGAGGAGCCTAAAGGAGAGAGGGGAGAGGTTCACGAGGGCAAAAGAGTACAGTTAAGAAACTCGGTTGGGAGCTACCTGTAGTAGGAAACCCATAACCCACTATACAAATAAATTGTGAGCCCACCACTTGGCCCAGTCCAGTGTGGAAATTTGGGCACGTACACACACACACACACACACACACACACACACATATATATATATATATATATGTTTATGTTAACAAGTGTTTTAAGGACACAAGTTAAGTTGCATTTGGTATTTCATTAAATTATTTTTTTAAAATTTTATAAAAAGAAATAAGTAAAACTATGCATAAATATCAAGAAAACACATACAATCATAATGAATTTGTGCATTCAGAATTATTAATGTGTATATTTTCTATTTAAAAAATATGAATTATAGTTTATAATTGGATATTTATTATTCCTTAATCTATATAGTTAGGACACTTTAATGACTCGTAATACTTGCCAAAAGTATTGCCAGCCAAAGATGTTGACCTGTTTGGTAAAATGTTTAAATTCATGATTTTTGGATCAGTAAGCATGATCTTCTGTGCTTACGCAATGGACCTCCTTTGTGGCAATTCCAAATCGCAACAAAACGTAATAGAAAACCACTACCTTTTCAAATTACAAAATTTTAAAAAATTGAACCAAACTCACCCTAATTAAAAAAAAAAAAAAAAAACGTGCTTGAGGGTATTTGAGAAACATAATATTACTACATAACACACCGGCCACCGTATGGAAATCAAGTCAAGGAATGCTATTAGGTTCAACGCGAATGTGTTGATTATCGCCCATATGATGATTAGGCCCATATAGAATCATAGATAGCCAAAAATACACTTCGTGGTGCAAAGTAGCCTCCACCCTTGTTTGTCCCAGTGGACAAAAGAATGATAATTTGTAATGCTTGCGCTGCTGAGTAGGCCTGAAACAAGGACCCATTACAAATTAATGGCATGTTTGGATGTTTAAAAAAGGAGGGGGAGTAGAGTAGAGGGAGGGAGAGTAATGCAATTACCTTATTTGGAAGTTTTTTAAAGAATGAGGGGGAGGGGTTTGGAGGAATTTGGAGGGGTTTGGACTCCCTCTAGCCCCCCAATTTTAATTCTCCCAAATTGGAGAGATTTGGAGGGAGAGTAGAGTACATAAACTATTGACCAAGTAAATTACCTAATTTACCCTTATTATATTAACAAAATTACAGAAGGGGAAGGGCTAATTACTCCCTTCCCCCTTACTAATTTTAAAAATATCCAAATAAGGTAGAGGTGAATTATCTCCTCTACTCTCCTCCCCACTACTCCCATTCCCTTTACTCCCCTCTACTCTCCTCCCTCTCTAAACTTCCAAACAAGCCATAAAATTGGAAAAAGAAATAGGGAATATGTCGTTACACACAAACTGTCACCCCCGAAAAACAACTAAAATCGTGATTTTAAAGTATTCCATTACTACTTTTGTATAATTTATATAATAAAATCGGAATGCAGCAGCTCACTAGGGGAATATGTTGAAAGGATGTTGCGAAATTGACCTGAGCACCAGTTTCAGAAATAATTCCGATGGTCTCGAGCCAAGCACAACACAACGATGCAAATGGCCCCCACCTTGGTCCAGCCATGTGGGCAGCCCAGAAGTAAAGAGAGCCTGTAGCCTGTTCAATGATTCCACAGCCAAGATCAGCTATAAAGTTTGAGTAAAATTTAGGTAATGAGCTCCCTTCATTTTATTTTATTTTTATTTTTAAAAGTAAATAAATACTCTTTAATTTATGGGTAATTTATTGTTGTCTCATTTATTTTCCTTTTAATATCAACTATTTGTCATATATAAATTATTAATTTTATGAGTATTTATTGTATAAGTTAAAAAATATATATAAATAATTCTCTTTAGCAAAAAAAAAAAAAAAAAAAAAAATATTGTTTTCAAAAAATAAAATCATATTTATATTGAGAGAATTAAAGACATTGAAATACAATGATATATTTAGTTCGGCACCAATTGAGAAAAATTGCCAGTGTCTATAACTACTAAATAGCATCACATAGAGTGAACTTTCAAACAACCAGTGTGTGTGCCAGGAGTAATCAGGAGGGAATAAGATAGTAACAAAAAAGAAACATACTGGGAAGGAGGAGCAAATCTCAGCCAAGGCTAGTCCAACAAACCAGGTGAAGAATGAGACTACCACCCATCCCCATACTAAGCTTGCAGGACCAGCATAACGTAGGCTTGGGCCATATAGTGGTGTTCCAGCGAAAACAGCCATGCATGAAAATGTTATTGCCAGCACCTTGAATAAAGTCCGAAGAAACCCAAGATTAAAAAAAAAGAAAAAAAAAAATGAAAAAGAAAAAGAAAAAATGAAGAAGAATGCAAGTATTAAAATTGTTAGATTCTTTACGAGACCCAACATATATATGAGTTTTGAGATATGGGAGGTTTCAGACATACCATGTCTCTTCTCAACTCTTGCTTGTATCCAAGCTCATTGAGACGCCTCTCTCCAGAATCCATTTCCAAAGTTTGCTGAGTGATTCCTACATCACATATAGGAGGCATATGTGTGCTATACAAGTAACTATGTGTGCTATACAAGTAACCTAACTGGGCCTAGAGCCCACAATATATTATACATGTTAACAGCCCCCTCAAACTCAAGGTGGATGTGAGACTAGCTTGAGGTTGTCAACCAAAGTACGAAGGCGTCCCTTAGGATGTGACTTGGTGAAGATATCTGCAAGTTGATCTTTAGAGGAGACTGAGATCAGCTTGAGAGCACCATGGACAAGATGAAAACGGATAAAATGACAATCAATCTCGATGTGTTTAGTCCGTTCATGGAAGACATCATTGTGAGCAATATGAATAGCACTCTGGTTGTCACAATAAAGAGGAGTAGCAGAGGATGTAGACACACCTAAGTCTTTGAGAAGCCATCGTAGCCAAAGGAGCTCAGATGTGGTATCAGCAAGGGCACGATATTCTGCTTCAGTACTGGAGCGGGCCACATGAGTTTGTTTCTTACTTCGCCAAGAAATCAGAGAAGAACCAAGAAGAAAGCAATAACCAGTGGTGGACCTGCGATCAGTGGGATTTCCTGCCCAATAAGCATCAGAAAATGCACGAAGAATAAGAGAAGACTGAGCAGAGTAGAAAAGACCATGGAAGAGAGTGCCCTTTAGGTATCGAAGAATGCGCAGAACAGCAGCATAATGAGTCGATCGTGGTGCAGACAGATACTGGCTCACCTGGTGAACAGCATAGGAAATGTCTGGACGAGTGACAGTGAGATAAACTAAGCTTCCAACCAAGCGTCTGTAAAGAGAAGGATTAGACAATGGTTTCCCCCCTGAGGGAGTCAGATGCGCATTAAGCTCAACTGGAGTGTCAACGGTCTTGCTATTAGTGAGTCCAGCTCGAGACAAGAGTTCTGAGGCATACTTGGCTTGAGTAATATAAAATCCATCTGTAGAATGAGTGATTTCAAGACCCAAGAAATAGCTGAGATGTCCAAGATCTTTCATCTCAAACTGCTGACTGAGAAAAGCCTTGAGTTCTTGAATGCCACTGAGGTCATCACCAGTTATGATCATATCATCCACATATAGGAGAAGTAAAATAGTGCCTTTGTCAGTGCGACGAAGAAATAAGGCAGAATCATAATGACTGGCCATGTAACCCAAGTGAGAGATGGTAGAGCTGAATTTGGCAAACCAAGCTCGTGGAGCTTGTTTAAGGCCATAAAGTGCACGTCGAAGGTGACAAACCTTGTTTGAGTCAACAGAGAGACCAGGAGGAGGTTGCATATACACTTCTTCACTTAAATCCCCATTAAGGAATGCATTTTTGACATCCATCTGAAAAAGATCCCATTTACTGGCAGCAGCAACAGCTAAGAGGGCACGAACAGATGAGATACGAGCAACCGGAGCAAAGGTCTCTTCATAATCAATCCCATACTCTTGTGTAAAACCTTTTGCAACAAGACGAGCTTTATAGCGCTCAATGGACCCATCAGAGCGAGTCTTAATCTTGTAGATCCACTTACAACCAACCACAGATTTCCCAGGAGGAAGTGTCACCAAATCCCAAGTATGGTTTTTAGATAATGCATCAAGTTCCTCTTTCATTGCAATCTGCCATAAAGGGTCAGTGGAAGTCTCACGATAGGTGTGAGGCTCGTGTAGTGTAGCAAGGGCAGTGTAACAATGATAGTCAAGTAAATGTGTAGGAATAGATCTTACCCGAGTTGAGTGACGAGGTGGAATGTCTTGTGCAAGATCGTCAGGCGAAGCAGGAGCAGGAGACCCAAGCTTAGGATTGGGGTTGGGTAGCTCGTCTTCAACCTGTTCATCTTCCACTTGTTCATTAAAGGGTGAACTAGGAAAGGGATCAGTGATATCTGGTGGTTGGACAGAGAAGTCTACAGCAACAGAATCAGGAGCAACTATAGGAGGATCAGGAGCAACTACAGAAGGAATATGTGCCTCATCTGGAAAAAGATCTAATACAGAGGAGGAAGACAGGGAAGCACTGAAATGAGAGAGCTCGACAAAAAGGCGATGTTCCCAAAAGACAACATTGCGGGAGATACGAAGACGATGAGAGACAGGATCATAACACCTATACCCCTTTTGAGTTTCGCCATAGCCAAGAAAACAACAAAGCCTTAACCGAGGCTCAAGTTTGTTATGTTCATGTGGCTGAAGAAGAACGAAACAAGCAGAACCGAAGGAGCGAAGGTGGTGATAGTCTGGAGGTGACCCAAAAAGGCGCTCATATGGAGTTTGATTTTGGATAATAGGACTCGGAATGCGATTAATAGTATGAACAGCATGAAGAGCAGCTTCACCCCAAAAAGGAGCAGGAATTTTGGCAGAGAGAAGGAGAGCACGAACAGTGTCAAGAATATGACGAAGTTTTCGTTCGGCTCTACCATTTTGCTGAGAGGTACCTGGACAAGTTAGTTGATGAACAGTGCCATAGGAATGCAAAATAGCTTGGAAAGCATATTGAGTATATTCAAGAGCATTATCAGATCGAAAAATTTTGATGCGTCTGGAAAACTGAGTTTCAACCATTTTTGCAAAATTAGAATATACTTCCAATAATTCAGAACGATGTTTCATATTAAAAATCCAGCTATAGCGAGAGTAATCATCAACAAAGACAACAAAATATCTAGACCCACCAATACTAGAGACAGAGGACGGCCCCCAAACATCAGAATGAATAAGGTCAAAGATATCAGTGGATATTGATTCACTAGTATTGAAAGGCAAAGCTGGTTGTTTTCCTAACTGACATGAAACACAATCAAAATTTTCTGTAGACACTGAACCTAACAAACCTCTAGAAGCCAATTGTTGTACCCGAGAGGAAGATGCGTGGCCAAGTCGAGCATGCCAAAGTGCAAGGGAAGGAGTGGAAGAAACTGCAGCAGCTGCAGCAATAGAAACATGAGCAACAAGTGGAAGACGAAGGTTGTCCACGGGAAACATACTCCCAACTCTGGGACCGGTCCCAAGCTCCTGTCCTGTCCTAGGATCCTACACAATGCACCCAGAGTAATCAAAGGTAATGCGATAACCCAACTCAGCTAATTGTCCCACAGAAAATAAATTATAAGAAAGGTCAGGAACATTAAAAACTCCAGGAACCGAGAGGTTGGAAGTTGAAACTGAACCTATATTATGACCAGACATTGTGGAACCATTTGCTGTGCGAATATTAAGAGGGTGCGGTGCAGGTTTAAGGTTAGAAAATAAGGACGAGTGAGGTGTCATGTGATTACAACAAGCAGAATCCATAAGCCAAGAGGTAGGAGATATACCAGATAAAGCTGAGAGAGAAGAGGAATAAGATGCATTACCAACCATACGAATGACATTGGCGATGATATTTATAAGGTCATCTCTGGAAATGGAGAAAGTGGATCCCGAAGACTTAGACAGTGCAGAGACAGGAGCCATTGGTTGGACACTCTCAGTGTTAGCAACAGTAGCAGCAGAAATTGAAACTGTTGATTTGTTGCAATGATAGCAAGTCTCAATATTGTGGCCAAAACGTTTGCAAAATTTGCAAAAACGTTTGACGGATTGGCAGCGATGATTGTTGCAATAAGAAGAAGACCTGCCCTTATTCTTCATTTAGAAGCAAAATATGCAAAAATAGACTGCAAAAATGAAATCTACGCGAAAAACTGGGTAAGGAGGACCTGGACTGCAAAAGTCAACCCTGTAGAAAAGTCAACGGTCAAAGTCAACTCTGGTCAACGGTCTAGTCAACGATGGTCAACGATGACGTCAGCTGCACGTGGTGACTGATGTCAGCAGAAGGTGGATGATGACGTCAGCCCTAGGTGACGTGGCAGTATGACGTCACTGATGACCTCAGCGTACCGAGTCTGGCGCGTGAGGCGCGTGGAAGCGCGTGGACGGCGCGTGAAAGCGCGTGAAGAATATGGGCGGCGCGTGGAGGCGCGTGCCAGTAACGCCGAGAATTGTAGTGGCGCGTGGAGGCGCGTGGCAGGTCCGATGAAGACGATATTTCACAGAAATTCAGATCGGAGAGAATACTTTCCGATGGTGCAATCTGTGGTCTGATCAGAGTAGCGGAAGCGTTGGTGGCGGCAAGGCAGTGGTCTTTGATGTACTGAAGTCGCGTAGGAGGCAGTGGTGCTGCTCACAACAACGGCTGCAGATGACACCCAAGAAGACAAGACTGCTTAAGAGCGGCACACCAAAGGATTAGAGCAGTGGCTCTGATACCATGTTAGAAATACTGAACGATTGTATTGTATTTCATAATGAAAGAATATACATAGGTGCCTTTATATAGGAGGCATATGTGTGCTATACAAGTAACTATGTGTGCTATACAAGTAACCTAACTGGGCCTAGAGCCCACAATATATTATACATGTTAACACGCATGTTCATCTCTGAAGTCATGATATATGTATCGATAACTACCTGCATTGTAAGTTTGTAACACCCCAAATATTTTTTTTAAAGCAATTTTTCTGATGAGAATAATATCTAAATTGGAATTTATTTTTAATCAGTGTGGTTAACTATTTTATGGAGGAGTTTTGAATATTTGGGCATGTGAGAGTATTTACTATTTTGTTAATTTTGGAATGGGTAAATTTAAATATGAGAGAAACTTTAAGGGTAAAGTTGTAAATTTGATTCCAAGATATTTTGGAACAAGTAATACACAATGCTCCCATCAACACAACCCCCCTTTCTTTTATCACCATACGAATGCCCCTTCTATCTATTTCTCTATCTTTCTATCTCACTAATCCACCGAAACACACACTCTAGCTCCCTCTCTATTTCTCTCACTCTATCACCGGTAAACCATCCATCCACCCCCATCTCCGGTTGGTTCCACCAGAGAATCCCATCAAAAACCTCATATGCTCCATTATCTCAAACTTTAAAGGTAAAACTGTATTACCCAGAATTAAAAAAAAAAAAAAAAAGGAAAAAAAAAGAAAGAAAGAAAGAGAGACTAAAAAGGTGGGGTATTTAAGTAAACCTTTTTTGTGGGCCAATTTTATAATTAATAGGGATAATTACATTTTACCCACTTGTAGTTTGCCTCTAATTCTATGTGCCTACCCGTGGTTTCAATTTTAACACTTTGCCCACCTGAGGTTATCACCGTGAGTGTGCCGTAACCCACCTCTTTGCTTTCTGTTACTCTAACACAGAAAATGTAAAAAACAAAACCCCAAACGAATCAAAACACTCCTCACATGAAGAACATAGACGAACATGAAGAACATACACACAAACATGAGAAAAAATAAAACTTAAAGAACTCGTTAGAGTACTAAAATAATTTTAGTCAAATTTAATTGGGGAAATTTGCATTTTAAATATTGTTTTAAAGCGTTTATTTGTCAAAGGAAAAAGAACCTCATCACAAATGCTCATCACTGAGAAATATCTGCAAGCAACGAAACCCCAAATGCTCAGCACAAAACCTCTCCATCTCATCACCTCCTCTTTCTCTACAAACCTCTTCCTCCATCTTCGCAACGACGTCGTCCCAGCTCCTCACAAACCCGTATTCGTAACAGTCGTCGTCGTAAATCGTCTTTGCCTTCGAAACGGCGTCGAGTATTTCCTGCAACGCCATGATCCGACGGCTCACCTTCCTCCTCGCCTCCCTCACCGTCGGATTAACTCCGGGCACAGAGTCCAGCTTCAGTAGCAGACCCATCAGCGCCTCGTTCATCCTCAGCTTCTCCTGTTCGTTGCTGCAGATTGCATCCACCGTTTCCTGCCGTTGGATTAAGCGTTGGAGGTGATCGGCTTCAGAGCTGACGGCTAAGATCTTTTTGTACAGGGTGCGGATCGCGTGGGCTCGGTATGCGGAATGGATCTTGGATGAAGGCTGCACTGATGGAATCCAATTGGGACCTGCTTTTGTTTTGTGGGTCTTGCTTGGCTGTGGCCTATGGGTTTGTGTAGTTAAGGTGTTTGGGTTTTTGCTGAGGTTGTGGTTTGTTCTTGGTAGATTTTCGGAGTTTGGCTATGGATTTGTATGGATTTGTGTGGGTAAGGTGTTTGATTTTTGGATGTTGTGGTTTGGTTCTGCTGGGCTGTAATTAGTTTCTTGTTCTCTTTTCTTTTCTCTTTTCTCTTTTCTTTTCTGGCTTTATTTCTTCGTGTAAAGTGTAACTCTTATTTCTTGGGACCCTTTTGCTTTGGCAAAGCATTGATACAACTAGTCAGTCCAGATTGGTACAACCAGTCAGTCCAGATTGGATCAATCCATGTTTGTTTATGTTCTTCACTGTTTGTGCATGTTCTTCGTGTGAGGAGTGTTTTGATCCGTTTGGGGTTTTGTTTTTTACATTTTCCATGTTAGAGTAACGGAAAGCGGAGAGGTGGGTTATGGCACATTCACGGTGATAACCTCAGGTGGGCAAAGTGTCAAAATTGAAACCACGGGTAGGCACATAGAATTAGAGGCAAACCACAGGTGGGTAAAGTGTAAGTATCCCTAATTAATATTACTAAGGGAAGGTTTTTAGAAAATAAGGTTGAAATCCTAGCTATATATAAGCTAATTTAAGTCAGCGTATAATGACAGATATTTTGAGAGAGGAGACTACTCAAAATACTCAAGTAGAGAAGGTTTGACTGTACACTTGGGGTAAAAGCTAGGACTGTGCAAACCTTCATCGGAGCCGACAAGACCGACCGACATCGACATTACCGCACTGCCGCTGCCACTGACCGATAGAGCTGATGTCGGCGATCGGAATGCAAACAGAGTTCCGATGCCGGTGCGGTGAAGAGATCGGGGAAGGAAATCCAGCACTGTTGAGAGCCGAACCGAATCGATGAACGCTTCTGCGTTCTACCTTCTAGGCTTCTGGCTTTTGCTTAGTGCTTACGGCGTCGTTTACCCAGCAAGTAATAAGTATCCTTTTTAATCTTTTTTACTAAAAACGGCGTCGTATTGATATTATTATAAAAAATAAAAAATAAAAGCACAAAACGGCACCGTTTTATGCTAGGTTTTCAGATTTCCCTAGGTATAAATTCACTCTATTCTCTCTCATAACCCTTAACTCTCTCTCTCGCTCTCGCCGCTCGAAATTGGTGAGTCAGTTTCAGATAATTATAATAATATTCTAGATTACTAGTACTGATGAAGGTATTATACATATTACTGCTGCGTTTGTTTGTGATGACTTCTTGCAACCTTGGAAAATAGTTTGCGCTGTTTGGTTTGTGTTCGGATGTGCTTTTATGATTTGCATAGTGTATGAGTTATGGCATGTATGATAGAACTGAGGGTTAATATATGTATAAATACTTTTTATGCCCTGGTCAATATCGATCTCTTTATCATCAACAATATTGAGTCTTGATTTCTCATGGTACTAACACATATACTTAAGTCATTTTGTGTGTGTGTGTATATATATATATATATATATATAAAGAAATAAATATTTTTCTTTTATATTCAAAATCTGTCAAATTTTAGCTAAACTTTAATGCGGGTTGATAGTTGATAGTTGATAGTTGATAGTTGATACATTATAGTTGGGACAGGTGCATTGTTTAGAAAATGCACGTGGGACACAAATTCCTTCCACATCTGCTGGATGAAACTTATATTGAACTTTCCTAAGGAATCTTCTCTGTTTTTGGTCAATCTTCTTTTCTTGGTTGACACTTTGACTGATATTGATGTATGTACAGCCTCTGGATCATGATGGACGGAAGTAATGAATTCTATGTATATACGAAAGAAAGGTTGTATAATTTCTGTGATGGAATTGGAGGGAAATGTTAACCCAGCGGATCACAAAAGTTAATGTGAACATTTTTTTGTTTGTTTGTTAATGTTTCAAATCAAACCGACCAAACCGATCAAACCGAGCCGATCAAACCGCACTGCTATAGGTCGGAATACCAACCCTAATCGGTATGCATCAGTTTTAATTATTACAAAACTGATCCTTATCGGTTCAGTAACAAATTTGAAAAAAAACAAGCCGACCGAACTGCACACAACCCTAGTAAAAGCCTAAGAATCTCTTTCTTGTCAAATCTAAGCTTTATTTGGAACTAGAGTATTTCTTACTTATAGTGTCAATTTTATTTAAGTTAACATTACATGAACACTGGAGTTCCTTTTGTTTATTCTCTCCTAAAATGGAGCTTTTGTAACTAGATAGTTTTAAAATAGTTTTTAACTAGGGTAATTTTTTTTTTAATTTTTTTATGTGGGTATTTTGCCCAGCAGTAAAACTATTTAAATATTCAAGAGTTTTAATGATGCAAACAAAGAAAAGTTTAGATTTATATATTTCAGTAAATTGGATATTTTTCTATGCTCATTATTTTAATTTTTTTTTATATACACTTTGTTGCGATAAGCATAGATTGAAGCTGCAGATTTTAGGCGCAATGGGTCATGGGTCAGGTTTCTGCGCAGTGTTTGTTTAAGAAATTGTACCCGAATTGATTGAATTGGGGGAAAAAAATAGTCTAGTAAGTATAGGTTTAGGTTTGAGGTTTGACAAGTTAAAAAAAGAAAAGAAGAAGAAGAAAAGGTGTACGTAACAGTGCATTTGTTGAAGATGGGTCGACTACCAAACAAAAAAGAAAAAGAAAAAAAAGATGAAAGGTGTAAACGTAAGTGTAGTACTTGAAGATGGCCCACGTGCCTTGTCTTTCCTAGTGTGACATAGTACTAGGAGTTATAGCCTTATCTCTAGGGCACTAATGGTCACAGAAAATAATCTCCATCAATTGCATCATTACAGCATCCGTATCAGCTGTTGTAAAAATTATGTCATTTTGTCACATTAAAAATTTACTTTATTATTTTACCACATTATTTTACAATATCTCATTTATCAGATGTTCTCTATTTTTACCACTTCATTTAAATATTATTTTTTAATTCTTTTTAATTCTTTCTTTATTATTTGTTCCTAACGGTAATATTTGTTCCTAAACAGTCATATTTTCAAATATTCTTATTCTAACGGTAACATTTTCAAACAATCCTCTTAATTCAACTATCATATTTAAAAAAAAGGATATTTTCTTAAGCATTTTTAAAAAAAATAAAAAAACTTAGAACCTGTCACGTTCAAAAAAAAAAAAAAAAAAAAAAAAAAAAAGAGAAGAAGGAACATCCGAATATCAATATCATCCGAATATCAATATCAATATCATTGTAAAACATCAAAAGATAAGCAATTCATCATTGCCGTATCAATATCAATAGCTAAATCCAAATCTTTGTTTATAAAGTACTAATTGCAATTACACATCCGAATCCCCAAAAACCAAAACAAAACAAGAAAAGTTTTTGTGTCAATACAAGAAGGGAATTACAGCTTTTCTTCCCTTGGGATAATCCTCCCCAAAATAGTTTGGACAACTCACAAGCTCAAACAAACCTCCTCTTGGCACCCTGTAACCTTTACCTTCCTTTTTCAGAGCCACCAAAACTCTATCTGACCAAATATTCAAAAGCCATCACCTTCATAATCCTTATACTGAGACACCTTGTCAAGGCTCATATCAAAAACCCAAAACATATGCAATCTAAAAGCCAACCTGTCAAGTTGAAGTTGTTTCAACTGAACTAAACTACCAATGTAGTCCATAGAAAACTTACACAAATAACTCATATCCAATAACATTAACTCACACAGAACCCATTGAATTAAATATAGTTGAGCTTGCCACTTCCTTGATGACAAATGGTACTTAAATTTAACACAACAAAACAATTGGCTAATACTAAACTTAACACAAAAAAACAACATAGCCAATGAGTTTTAATGGTAGCTTCATAAACAAAATGAAACAAATAAACCAAATCAAAAGTTTTAATGGCAACTCCATAAAGAAGATGAGACAAATAAACAAAACCAAAAGTTTTCATGACTCTCCTTGTAATTGCCATAAATGTTCAATGAGATTCATTTGGAGTTGAGAATGAACTTCTCGATCCCTAATGCATGATGAACTTGAGTAAACTCCGTAAATTCATTTGTCGGCTCACGTGACATTGGTGTACATGAAATCTCATCAATTTGTTCATAATCTAAGTCCACTGCTTCAGCTTCATCTCGCTTATCTTCAATAATCATGTTATGAAGAATTCTGCATGCTTTCATAATGTCTTGTAGTGTTTCATGATATTGCAAATCGTGCAGGTCCACGTACAATTGCAAATCGTGCTTGAAGCACTCCAAATGCACGCTCTACATCCTTCCCATATGCCTCCTAAGCTTTTGCAAATAATTTTCTTTTTGCTCCTAGTGGCCTTGGGATTGTCTTCACAAATGTTGACTATTGTGGATATATGCCATCGGCAAGATAGTATCCTATTGTGTAATCATGACCATTGATTGAGTAATTAATTGCAGGAGCACGTCCTTGTGCAAGCTCAGAAAATACATGAGACCGGTCCAACACATTAATATCATTATTTGACCCAGGTAACCCAAAAAATGAGTGCCATATCCAAAGATCATATGAAGTCACTACTTCCAAAATAATACTTGGTTCACGAATATGACCACAATACATCCATTTCCATGCAGTTGGACAATTTTTCCATTTCCAATGCATGCAATCAATACTTCCCAACATGCCTGGAAATCCATGGTTTTGGCCATGGGCTAACAATCTAGCGATGTCTTCATTGTTTGGTGACCTCAAGTATTCCTCTGAAAAAATAGCAACCACTGCTGCAACAAATTTTTTCATACTGGTTATTGCAGTGGATTCTGCTATTCTCATATATTCATCCATAAAATCAGCTGCTACTCCATAAGTAAACATCCTAAGTGCAGCGGTCATCTTTTGAAGGGGAGATAGACCAAGCATTTTGGCAGCATTTCTTTTTTGGATAAAGTAAGGTTCATGAGCTTCTAGCTTAGATAAGATTCAGAGAAAAAGAGAACGTCTCATTCGAAATCTCCTTCGAAATAATTTGGGAGGATATACAGATTCTTCGGCAAAGTAGTCATCATAAAGCCTTCTATGGCTTGCCAAATGATTACGGTCGATATATTGACGATGCTTACGTTGTGATGTCGAACCCGTGAGAAGTTCTATAATTATCTCATCTTCATCTGAGTCATCATCAAGCAATTCACGAAAAAAAGAACGACCCATGGAGATAAACTAGAAGAAAACATTAGAAAGCAATTATCAATATAGATGCAAGAAACATAATATGAAATGAAATCAATAACTTTAAAAGAAGGTTTGATTGCAATTAAGATGTTATTGCAGGTTTAAGGTTTAATTGTCATTATATCATCCCCTAAGCCACAAAGCTTTGATGCAATCTAGTTATATGACCTTGTAAATGGGCAAGCTCCTAAATGTTTTAGATTCTAATCCTCTTTTTTTTGCTTTTTCCTTCCCTATGAATACTTCCTGTGCATAAGGGTTGCAATCATATTTTGCCACTTTTTGAATGGTTTTTATTTACCTATCCATCACCATAGATAAATCATAATCATGTTGACAACTAAAAGCTCTTGCCCTTAATAAATCTGCCTATTTCATTCTTTTCTTTTCAAATATTCAACATGAAATATGGTAGTCCTAAATTACAAAACTATTCTTGAATAACGTAAGCCTCCTTCTCTAGCTATAATATGCAGGCCACCAGTAAGATATGATCCAGGGTCCCCCTATTATTTTCCCTTATTATCCTAGTCAAAATGATGTTTTTATCCTTAACATCTTAGCCTAGCTATCGTAAGTTGAACAACAAAGCACAAGACCAACTTAACCAAGGCCACACCCCAAAAATAAAAATAAAAACCTTATAAAACAATAAACCTTTATCCATTGTTTATATATAAAATGGTTAATCTAAACTCTCAGGAATGATAGACCATCAAAAATAAAAAACAAATAAAGTAACAGATTATAGATTATAGATTTTATATGATATGTGCTTATCCTTTTATATGTACCATACCATCACAATACTATGTTCATGAATGTTAGCTATAACTAGTTACACATTTAATTGGTCAATCCATAAACACAAAAGGATATAAATTCTATAGTAATATAAAATCAAACATAGAAAATACACGACATTTTATATAAGCTAAAATGTTAGGATTACTTACATGGCAGTGGCCTACCAAAATCTACAACGAAATCACATAATAAAAGAGTTAAGAACTTTTGCTAAGATCACAAAATACATATCAAGGCCTAAAATCAGCTACACCCAAAAAATGCCACAAAATACATATCAAGGCCTAAAATTAGTTACTACCAAAATAAGGTTAGAACAAGACATCACCAACATCATCTCAACCCAACGAATGACTTGATATTTGTTTTGCAAGGATTTCCTTTTTGAGTCCACCATAAAAAGTTCTTTGGTCTTCATTCATGCCACTTGTGTCTAGCATCATAATTCTTTCATTCTCTTTCAACTCTTGCAAGCGAACCTTTTCCGCTTTGATACGTACTTTCTCTTTTTCGGCTGCCCAACCTTCTTCAAGAATTTTCATTTTCTTTTTCAAATATTCCGTTGCAATATCTTTCCCATCATCTTTTCTCTTTCGATTAGCCATTTCAGCTTTTCTACCTATTGGCCTCTCAAAATCCATAATGCCATCAACCCCCCCTCCTTGATCTATTGAATCTGGAGTTTGAGGCATTTCTTTTCTTGAATCTTCCCTAGGCATAGTAGATGCCCACTTTGGAAAATCCTTCAAGATTAGCCAACAATGTTCAAATTGAAAAAAGTAACTGTGAATTTCTTTAAACAAGTCCCTTGCTTTCTCAATCTAAAAAAAAATAAATAAATATAACATAATTAGTTTCTTCAAACAATTCATTTTTGTTGTAAATCTAAGAAAATTAAAGACCATTGAAAAATTTATACCTTGTCATGAGCCGTGGTTCCACTTTCATTCTTTGCTTCAATTTTAGCTAAGGACCCACAAAATTTAACTGTTTCCCTATTAATCATTCCCCATCGGGTTGTTAGAGATAAAGTACTACGTGTAGAATCAGTCTTGTGGTCCTTGAAGTATTTTGCAACTTTGCCATAAAATGTTGTTTTATGTTGCTCATTACCATACACAGGATCGACACTGGTATTGAGCCATGCTGCTACAAGCAGCTTGTCTTCCTCAGCACTGAAGTTGACACCACGTGTTGATTTTTTCTTAGAAGTGGCAACTTCATCATTCAGTGAAGAATCTTCGACTAACAGGGGACTAGTTTCAGATACACCGAAAAGTTCATCCTCAAGAGTAATATTCCCCCGTATGACATCAATGAATGATGAATAATTTCTTGAGTCCATGCTCTAAATAGATATGTAGATAAAAATAATTTAGGTAGTCCAAAGAGAGCCCCCCAAAAATAAAAAATCAAATGCATATCTGAATGCACAAAAATAGGAATTATTGCAAACGATTTATTAATATATATATATACATATATATATATATATATATATATATATATATATATGGCTTCGTGAAATTGTGATTGATAGGTTCACCTTTAACACACACACACAGACACTTGTGAATCCACGCTTCACTCTTTGTCATTCTAAATTCTAAATGCTGGAATTAGATCTTTGATACATATGGTTTTAGCCTAAATGCTGGAATTAATGAAACAAATACATAACACAGCACATAGCACACAACACATATGAACTAAGAAGATAGAGAGAATAGAAGTAGACACCGAAATATTGAGAGAATCACAGAGAAGACGGAGAACTTATCTGTACGCAGTAGATGTAGAACGGCGAATCGGCGATACCAAGATTGAATAGCGAATCGACGATTGTAGAGAGGATTTCAGCGACTCTGAGAACAGCGAACAGCGAACAAAGAATCGGCAACTCTGAGATAGAACAGAGAGGAAATCGGCGACTCTGAGATTCTTGAATCAGTGACTCGGAGAAAAAGAGAACAGCGAATCAGCAGCGTTAGAGATAGAACAGAGAGGAGAGAGCGAACAAAAGGGGAAAGGGAAGAAGAAAGAGTATGGGAGAGTGGAGATGGAGGCGGTGAATAGCTGAAGGAGAAGAAGAAAGAGATATGTGAGAGAGTGGAGATGGAGGCGGTGAATAGCTGAAGGAGAAGATGAAAGAGATATAAGAGAGAAAGAGGAATAAAAAAAGAATAAATCCATATGCCACACCCGTTCCGTACCGTGGCAAATTTGTGACTCTACTGTAGCATGTTGCAAAAAATATGAGATATGACACATCTGATAAATGGGGTCAAATGGTGTTTGGTGTGCCAAATATTTAGCATTTGGCACATATGGCACAGCTGATACGGATGCTCTTAGCATTAGCATTAACCATATTTTCCTTGTCCACTAAATTTTCATCATTCAACACTATCAATTCTTTTCCACCTAATGATGTTTCGCGACACTAACATGGTGGAAGATACAAAGATAGAATTCGGTAACAATCTTTGTGAATGAATACACTAAGTGTGTGACGACAAAGTATACTCCAAAATTCAAAATTCTTGCAACTACAACTAGTCATCTCACCATCCCATAAGACCAAGTGCTTTTGACTAGTTTTTTCTTCATAATATTGCAACACAAATTCAATACCGTTTTCTTGAAGCACCGAATATTGTGTGGCTCTTCCAAACTCCTCTTGAAATTTTTTGAAAGCATAGGGTGTCAACACACTATGTGCTTGTTCTTCTATCGGTGACAATGTTCTTAAAGAAGAACCTCTATATTTCTCCAACATTGTATCATATGATTGTATTTGCTCAATATCTTCAATGCAAGGTCAACCTAAAATTATAAATTGTAAATAATTTAAAGGCACATAAAGACTACAAATATTAACAAATAAAAAAATAAATCAAATTCTACAATAAAAGAAAGCAACCATAAATAATGACTTGTTCAATAAATTGGGCCAAGTTTATGTAGGAACTAACAAACCATTTGATAAATGCATTTATACTTTCAAATCTTCCGGTTGTTGTCATTCCCCCAAAAAAATAGCCATGAAGGTAACATGGTACCCAAAAATGCTTGATTTGATATAAACCACCTACATGCTTGTTAGTAAGCATGTCATATTTTGCCATAACTTGAGACCATTGATGCTCAAATTCTTCACATGAGTCTAACTTATATAGCTTGTAGAAATCCATGCACCAATTTGAATATTGACTACGAAGAATTGTCGTAAACCAACCACTAAATTTAGCAGTAATGTGCCACATACAAAAAGCATGTTTTGTGGATGGCAATTTTTTTGATATTGTCTCTGTAATCCATGGATCTTGGTCTGTTAAAATTGCCTTAGGTAACTTCTTTATTAAATTTGCAAAAGTCTATTAATCAAATACAAATTTATTAGCACATGAAAAAATATAGAAGGATATATACTATTAAACTACTAATTAATCAAATAAAATCGAAAAATAATTGCACAACCTTACAAGATAATTAAATAATTTACGTACCTTCATTAACCATTGAAATGCACTAGTTGTTTCATTTCGAAGAAGTGCACAACCAAAGAGAATTGTCTTTCCATGATTATTGATACCAACAAAAATACCAAAAGGCATGTCATATGCATTTACTTTGTAAGTAGTATAAAAAACAACCACATCTCCATATTTTTGGTACCAATCAAAGCAAGGAGTAGGCGCCCAAAAAATATGCTCCAACCTACTCTCTTCATCAGTTGTATATGCTTATTGAAACTTAGAATTCTTTTCCTTAGCAACTTTGCACAATTGTAAGAGACCCATAGCATCATTTATTGCATGCATCCTTCTCATTTTCACATAAAGGTTATGGATATCTCTTTTAAAAAATGGAAGATCTCCATGCTTCACACCTTTCTCAAGCACTATAACACGTATTATTTGCCTAACCAAAAGTCCACCTTTTTCAATAAGAGAATGCGATCTTTATCTTCTTTAGTGATAACTTGATTGGTTGGAAGAAATCTCACTTTTGAAGGGGACAACAATTCATGATTGTGATCTATAACAAACTTAGTGACATGCCATTCTCGTGGAAAAATATCAAATGATTTTCGCAATGTGATTCTTAGATGAGCTTTGCATCCACATCTTGTAGATATCCTATTTTGTTGCTCCATAGATGAATCCACTCCTTTTAATTGTTGTCTACCTTCTCGGTGACAAAAGAAATCACGTCTTACATTTTCTCCATTTTTTTGTGACAAAACGACCTTTTCGAATTGTAAAACCATATCGATTTGCATAATTTTTATAGAAAATGAAAGCCTCTTCTTCACTAAGAAAACATTGACCAACAAAAGGTTCAAACTCATTTTTTATTGAATTAATATCTTCATTTTCTTCAATAACTCCTATTTCTTCCATTGGATATTCATTCCAAACCACTATTTCCTCCCCACAAATGTCATTATTTTCTCCATCATTTAGAAGCTCATTTAAGTCAACACAATTCCTTGAGACACTTTGATAAATCTCACTTGCAATTACAATATCATTCATTTGTTCTATGTTGTAACAAGGATATAAAAAAAAAAAATCAATACCATATTCAATTATAAATGAAATATAAACTATAAATAAAATAAAATAAAATAGTATACCTTCTTGAGGTAATTCATTTAAGTCAAAACAACTCAACAAAATTCTCATCCATTGATTCTACAATAATTTAACAAAAATGATAAATAAATATTAACATCATATTTCAATATATTTGAAAAATAAATTAAGAACAAAAGAAATATATGTACCTTATTTATAATTTCTTGAACACTATATTCTTGTAGACATTCTTTGATCATTCATTGAACTCCTCTTTCTTTCTTGTCTTTTTGCTAAACATTGAACTTATCTTTTAGTTTTTTCTATGGTATTGGTAAAGTGGGGGAGAAGAAAAAGTAAATACTGGTAAAGTAAGTATTGGTGGGAGATGAAATAGGAAGTGGAGGGAAATTGCAAAAAGAACATTTTTGTCTTGTTAAAAAAATTTGAGGACATAATAGTAATTTTGTTTTGTTAGATCCGGCCATATCAAAAGATTGTTGGCAAGATCAAAAAAGAACTCCTATTCAGCTTATTTCAAGTTTCTATGCAAAGGGGCCACCACTATCATTGGCATATAACAAATGCCTATATATATATATATAAAGAAAAATATTATGATTATGTGGAATTTTTGTGTGAGATAACAGTGGATAGATATTGGTTATTTTTAGTAGTCTCTCTTCTTTCAGGGTACCATTATAAGTCTTTCTTGAATTATTTGATTATTGAGTAAATGGTGCTTGAAAATTGTTTAGGTGATATCTAAGGATTTTAGAGAAAGTGTTAGGGAGAAGATCTTTTATGGTGAGCTAGCTAAGGTAAGTAACCTTATCCTAATTGGTTTTATTTTGCATATTTTAACTACTGAAAATTGTTTACAATTGTTACAATTTTATTTTTATTGTTTTAGCTACATTGATTTAAAGCAAAGAATAAAGAATTATTACAAATATATTTGATTACTAAATATATGATTTTATATATGTATTTCAATGAAATATATTTTTGTTTGAACTATGATTTGATACATATGATTTTAGACAATCTGACTATGTTTTGACTCTAATACCTAGCCAATGGGGGTTATTCATTGGTACTGAAACTAGTTCTACTTGGGGCATCACAAGCCTATCGTATTTATGGACCTAGCTAATGGGGGATATACATTAGCACAGAACTAGTTTCATCTGAATCTAATGCCCAGTCATGGGGATATAGTGTGACCATAGTCGTAAAGATTGTTAAGAATATGAATTATGTTTGAATTTTTGAACTGTTTTAAGTCCTTGAAATTGTTTATGTGTTTTTGGAACCTATTGTAAATTATGACTTTGATATATGGAAAACTAATTATTTCTAATCCATCTATGATATATTTGTAAGATTAAAATATTTGATCTACGTGCAATTTATTATTTTTACAGATCTATTTGCTTGATAGAACTTATTAATTTTGGTTACTTATTGAGTTGTCAACTCACCCCCACCCCCCCCCCCCCCCCCCTTTTCCCCTTTCAGATTCTGATTAGGAAGAGTAGCATGTTTTTGGGCTTTCATTGGGATATGTGTATGAGTGAAGTTTAGGAATCATAGGAATAAGATTTGGACTTTTATGTTTAATATTTTCTTTTGTTCAAACTTTAGTCTCAAAGATTTAGTTTATTTTCTTTATGATGTTGGAAGATTATTATTTTGGAGATCCTTTGAGAATTGCATTATTGAAGAAATTTTTGGATTTATTGATGAAATTTTTTGAGGATAATTCTTTAGTTGTTAAGAAGGTCTTTCACACTTGTAAGGTGTAAACTTTATAAGTGTGTGGCTGTTGTCACGTGCCTACAGGGGCGTAGCCAGGAATAAATACATGGGGGGGGCCGGGTTGTAACATAAATATACTATTATCAAAAACGCCAAAAGAAACATAAATATATTATTATCAAAAACACCAAAAGAAACACAAAAAAAAAAAACAATCACACGCACAAGACAGTATTTACGTGGTTCGGCAATTTGCCTACGTCCACGGAGTTGCAGGGATTTCACTATTATCAAAGAAAATTACAATGTGCGGCTACAGTGTTTTTCTTTCTCAAAAACAACAACAAGACAAAACCCTAATCACAAAAAAAAAGGCTTTTATATCCTGCGCACAGGATTCACAATGAGCTACAAAACGGGCCAAAATTTTTTTATGTGTATCATCATTGTATGGATTGAGTATCATCATTGTATGGATAGTCTATATTTTCAGGTTGATATGGACTTTCTTTGAGATAAGCTCATCGGATTTCATCTTGTTTATTGATAGGAAATTCACATATTTGTTTACGTGATCCTGGATCACGATCTATCTCTTCAAATTGAAGTTTTGGACATTTGGAGGGGTGTTCATCAGGCATTGAAGTATTAACATTTGTTTCTATAGCCACAGGTGTCCTAATTTCTGGATTGCTAACATCTTTTTTCTTAAAGAATGTATCAATTGTTTTTCGTTTGCTCATAATTCTTTTAGCTTTAAGAATATGACTCAAAAATTAACCTGAAAAGAATTTTTAAAAAATAAAATTTTAATTAGAAATTTTTACTTAGTTATATGAATGTTATTCATACTCAAGAAAAAAAAAATTCCACTATAATTTAAACAGTCAACCCATTTTTAATATAACTTTAATTAATAATAACCCCTCAAATGAAAACAAAAATAATTTAATTAATTTGTCTTTTATAATGTATTGGTTAATTTAATTATATAGCTTTAATTATTGTTGTTTAGCGTAACAATAAACTATATTGCTTTAATTTATTTGTCATTAATTATACTGCTTTAATTTGTTATATTGTTTAGCCCCTTGTACATATTACACTAAAAAAGCCGAACATTATACATTCTATGTGTAGCACAATAATTAAAGCAGTATAATGTGCTGCACATTACATTGCTTTAATTATTGTTTACTTGGCCCCATAAGCCCATGAGCCCATCTACTCTCTCCCCACCCCACGGTCCCCACTCAACAGACAACAGACAAGCACAACATGTGCCCCAATCACAATAGCCAGCTGCAATCAGAAAATTTCACAATGCCAATCACAAATCACAACACATATTACACTAAATGACAATCAATATCCCATTCCCACCAACACCAACACACTGACCAACCCAAACGGAAAAGATAAAGCCAACACCAACACACTGACCAACCCAAACGGATAAGATAAAGGCATAAAGCCAAATTCAAAAAGATAAAAAAAAGAGCCAGCCAATCAGAGATGAGAGACCCACTGTAGGTCTCTCATCTCTGATTGGCTAGCTGACTTAATTTGTAGTGAGATAAATAGAGATAGTTAGAGAGCCGTTCAATCTATTTCATCTCATTTTTCATTTGAGAGTGAGATAAAGAGAGAGAGACTGAGAGAGAGTTAGAGAGAAAAAAAACCTTGAGGGAGGGTCGGACCGGAGGGAGCACCGGAGCGAGCAGATCAGACGGCGATCTGCGAAAATTTCATTTCAGTGAGAGTGAGATAAAGAGAGAGAGACTGAGAGAGAGTTAGAGAGAAAAAGAGAGAAATTACCTTGAGGGAGGGCCAGAGGGAGCAAAGCACCGAGCACCGAGCACCGGAGCAGAGGCAGAGCTCCGATCTGCGATCTCCAATATCGGATCTACGATCTCCGATCTGCGATGAGGGGCGACGATGACGGTGACGTGAGCTGCGGCGACGACGGCAACGTGACCGTGGTCCGTGGGTTTGGTTTGCTGGCAGGGGCGGTTTTGGTTTGCTCTGGGGTTTTTTTTTTTTTTTTTTTTGTTTGATAAACACCTCTGTCTTTGTTTGCTGGATTTTGTTTTGGTTTTGCTCTGTATATTGCTGTATTGGGGATTGGATTTCTCTGCTAGCGACGTGATGGCTTGACTGATTGGTTTGATGTCTGATTTTCTGTATCGATGGTTTTTTTTTTTTTTTTTTTGGTTGAGAATCTGTGGGCTTGCCATGAGCGAGCTACCTCTATAATGGGCTCGCCGTGGGCTTGGCTTGTCGTGGGCTTCCCTCTGTTACATTTTTTTTTTTTTTTTTTTTTCAGATTTTAGTTCAAATTTTTTTTGGGCTCTTTTTTTTTTTTTTTTAATTTTGCTTGAAAGTAGAACAGATAAAATTTTTTTTTTCCTAATTTTTGATTGAGGGTGTTCCTAGGCTGGGAGTGGGTTGGGAGAAATGGATAGGGGGGCCGGCTGTCTAACGTTGGGGGGGCCAATTTATTTTTTCTTCATAGGCTAATGGGAAAAGGCCACGGCCCCCCCAAGCCACTATGTGGCTCTGCCCCTGCGTGCCTAGCTCTTACTTGGGTTCGGGGTGTGACAAAAACTCTTAACTGTTTTGGTAGCTTTTCAAGCTGTTGTAAGATTTCTTTCTAATCTAAGCTACTTGAGTGATATACATGTGATTGAGTACATGGGTTTTTGATTTGGTGGACTTAATTGTTAAATGGTTAAGGGTTTTTACAAATGGTGATCATTTGGGGTTTCTCCATGGTTAAAATTTTGGGTTCCTTGAGCAATCGTATGGGTTGATTTTGTGGAAGTTTGGGGTTGACTTTTGGAAGTGTGTTCTTTGCATTTTAAATGGTTTTGGAAAATGTGGTTGTGAGTGAAGTGATAACTACGAATTTATGCAAGTGACGTGTGAGCATGTGCTTTTTGCATACCAAGTGTTTGATAAGTTGTTTATATGAGATTTTGGGTTTGATTCCTTGTTTTTAATATGCTTTAAATCTTGTGGTTTTAATGGGAATAATTCTCAAATAATTTGGGCTAGTCTTAAAACTATAACAATTTTCTAAAGCTGTCGGGGACAGATTTGAGTTAGCCGCAATACATAATTTTTAATAAATTATAGAAAAATCATTTTGGGATAAATTTTCTGTGGTACATTGTATACATATAGGGAAATGTTCCCTTAAAGTCTCAAATTAATTGGATGACTTTTCATTGACCAAATTTTTTTTACAAAATGGCTGCTCTGTTATGTACTAAATTTGAAAGTATGACTAAAACGTTGAGAAATTGTGGAATTAATCCCAAACCTTGGTTGATCTTATCTTGGCTTAAATATATTATTTATTACTCAAAGAGATTCATGAGCATGTTATATTTTCTTATGATGCACATTATTGCGGTAGTGAATTTAAAATGTTTTGGTTGTGTTAGCACTATGAGTTTCTTGGATGATTGTTTGGTTCCCGTTTGGGAAGGGTACTTGTCTTAGGACGGGCAAGCTAGACTTTAGGGCCTTTGATTTGATTTTAGGGGATCGTTTTGATTTATGGAGATAAGTTTGATGGTTATTTGTGAAAGGCCTTGTTATTGATAGATTTGATCATTGTGTTTGTTTCTAGGTTCTGATATTCTTGGTGATGGACCTAATGGCTAGATTAGTTGATTATGTGATGTTTGGTTGAGGTAAAATTGGTTGGCCTTCCGAGGTAAGTGGCTTCTGAATGGGATTTTTGAAAAATAATAATTATTGCACTCAATTGTTTTATGGTTTAAACTGTTTTGGAACATTATTCATGGTTTTCCTAAAATTTACTATTTGTACTATTATTGTTAATCATTTATGGAAAACACATGAGGCATTAAAAGTGCATCATATTTTTATTGCATATGGGGAAATGCATGATTTGTTACTTGTTAGCAAGGAAAAGACTAGCATATTTGATGAAATTCTTGAGAATCGATTTTATGGATTTATTGCATTATTTACAAAATTTAAAGATGCTTTGATAATTGGGAAAGTTGATGCAAAATATTTTTGACAATAAATGGTTTTGAGGACTTTGAGAATATTTTGGATATATGGTTATTGAAATACCTTATGAAACTACTTGGAAGTAAACTATATATTTTGAATACATTTAACTTGTGAACTTTTGATGTGGGTTTGCCCTTGTGCTATGATGTTGGTGATTACCCCATCTTTGTGACGATGTCTTTATGACGTGTGATTATCTCGTCTTTGTGACGACGAGTCAAGTTGAAGGCTCTCACTTTGCATGACACGGGTAAATCCTTGAGTGTGTGGGTGAGGCTACTACCTGTAGGGCCAAAAGACCACATGCAAAAGGGGTACTGTGTGACACGTCATTCCCTGCTACCCATGGGGGGAAGAGGTAAATCCTTGAGTGTGTAGGTGAGGCTAGGCAGGGCCAAGAGACCACATGCAAAAGAGGTACTACATGGCTCGTTATCCTCTGTTACCCATGGGGGGGATAGGTAAATTCTTGAGGGTGTGGATGAGGCTAGTCAAGGCCAATAGACTATATGCTAAAAGAGGTACATATCATGCTAGTGGTTGTGGGTTCTGACTTGGCTCTATGGCAGTATAATGTCTTCGTGACATTTCCGTCTTTATGGTGGCCTGCCATGTGACTTGGGTTGGCTTTTTAGGTTTTTGGAAAAATGTTGTTATGCTCACAACTCACAATTATACATATTATGTAGTTTCATGGTGATCATTTTTGGGAAGCCTTGGGTGGCATTATTTAATCATTCTTATCTGCTAAAAATGATTTTGTAGTTTTCAGCTAGAAATTCTCAAATTGTTTCATGTTTTAATATGCATATAATCATGAAACTTGCATTTCTCCTACCCCCATTAACTTTGCTACTTACTGGGCTTTAGCTCATCCCACTTTCCAACAGTTTTACAGATAAATCAGCTACGTACATGTCGAGCATGAAACTTAATTTATTGGTGGTGATTGGAGTGCTATATTAAATTGGTAGACTTGGGCCATAAATGGTTGGTGACTTGATCTTGTAAAGTTTAACAAGGTCATAACTAATTCTATTGGAGGTTGGGCACTTGAGGTTTGCTAGCCTTAGGCATGGTAGGCCTAGATTCGATGTTGAGGTTGTTTATTCTTAATAAGATTGTGTCTTTGGGTAATCCATTTGGAGTTTTGTAATATATTCTTGTATTAGATGGAGGCATGTGATTTTTAGTTGTATGGTTGTAATTGTGTTATAGAGTTTTGACTTGTAATGTGGAGATTTCAGTATGGTTATATATTCTTATCATGTGGAATAGAAAAGAAAAGAAAAAAAATCTCCAACAATCTCTTTCTTGATAGTTATTTTCTCATACTTTGGACCCTTTTGGGTTTGGGGCGTGACATGTATAGTTTCTGAAAGTTCAATTTAGTGTGTAAAACACCTTGAATGTTTAGACCCCCAAATTACAAATTACCAATTCAAGCTTATTATCATATAATGTATGTGCGGAATATGAAGATAAGCTAAAACTGAATTGATAAAACAATCTAATCCAAATAAAATCATAACCACAACAGAAATTAAATGGCAAAGATTAAGGGAAGAGAGATGCAAACACAAAGACAACACAACGATGTGTTATTGAAGAGAAAATTGAAATCCTCAGCGTAAAACCTCTCCGCCACCCTCCAAGTGGTCAATAATCCACTAGAGAATGAAGTTGGGATACATGAACAGCAGAAGACCCTCCAAGCCTAATCTACCCAGTGTACCTAAGCCCTCCAAGCTTCTAGCTCCAACGAAGTTACGCCGAACCTTTGTCTTCTCTAGCTTATCGGATTCCGCTATAGCCCATAGCATCAACTAATATCAATTGGTCCCTTCCTAACTGCTTCCCAAGCACCAAATAACCTTCTCACAGATATGAGTATGGTGAGATATGGATTTGGTTAATGTACCTCTAAAGGATGTATCAATGGAGAGGGTGAAAGTAGAGGAATTTGGAGAATCAAAGGATGAAGATTGTGGATGATTCAATCTTGTTTTTCTCTAGGGTTTCTCTCTCAAAATTCTCTCTGGAAGCTCTCTACAATACGTGGGTATAAGGGGTATTTATACTGGTGTGTGTTTGGAATGTGAAAGGTCAGGTTTGTTACAAACAAAGCTTTCTGGCGACTTGACCTTGTGACTGGAACGAGTCGCAAGTCTGAGTAGTGAGCTAACTGCCTGGCCAGACTATAAGTTTTGTCCTGTAGTGCTCCAGCTGGCGTGACTCTTCAGCTCCTCAGCATGCTTTACACATGTGCCTCATTTGGCGACTTGCTAGCCGCGAGCCAGTCGCGAGATCCAGTAACGAGGCCTTGCTAAGTGCACACTCTTGAGCTTTTCTTCACACTCTCTCACACACTACCCTTACATGATTCCCACCTAAATACAAGGTTTCTAAATGCTGAATTACAAGCAAATTGGCACGGAATAAAGCCAACAAAATGGTTGACTAATTCAACCTTACAGTTTCTAATAGTTAGGGAGATAGGGTAGGAATAACGACATTAACTATTTTTCCAATTTTTTTGAGGGAAGTTGGAAGTAGCTGAATAGTCATCACTAGGTGTCTGATAAGCTTACAGGTGTAGTGTGGAGTAAAATCATCTTTCAACAAAAGTAAAGTGATTAATTCGTTTTCTAGAAATGATGTTTGCAGTCTCTTCTTGAATCTTCTGGGCATCACACTGTTAGTAAACCGAGACAGAAACATTGAAACTCACGGTTCTAAGCGTCGCTGTAGCTCGCCACCACTTTGTGAATTGCCCCCTCGTTGGCAGCTGCTGCTCTTTCTTCTGTTCTCTTTTTTGGTTTCCCTCCTATCCCTTGTTTTTGTTTGCCCCAACCAAAATGGCTAATTAAAAACTTAGAAGTTAGAATAGTTTTTTCAAACTCTTCAAAATTTTGTCTTTATATTTATATCCAACCATCAGCGAATATGTTAACTAGTGTAACGTTTGTGAGGTTCATCTCCACACGAGGAGGTTAATACATATATTTATTACACTTATAATATTTTCACGAGGCCACGGGCCTTAATTTTAATTTAAAGCTTTTAAGGAAGATATGGTCTGGAAAATCTTGTTAGTAATCACCTTACTATCTTTGACTTTTCTACTATATTATATTCTCATATCAACAATACCAAAGTCAATGCCTCTGCCCATGACATAGGAATCCCCATGGGCTCTTTGGGGTCTAAAACTCTGTTTAAACACGAAAAATTTCATAATTTTTTTTCATAACAATTGAATTGACAAGTTATTATTGATTTTTATTTAGATCTCCTATATAGTCATTTTTAATTTTACCTATCATTAACAACTTGTCACATCAATTAAGTGTGAAATTTTTTGCGTCTATAGACTTTCTCTTCTTTGTATCAATGTAGTCGATACCGTACCGGTACCGACCGCTATGTACCATACCGGTATGTATACCGATATCAAAACACCAATATTTCATTCCAGTTTAAATATCAGCCGTACCGGTCATGTACCTGTCATACCAGCCAATTTCGGGCAATACCAGCCGGTACCAAGTGTACTGGCCGGTAACGAAAAAAACTTTTTTTTTTTTTTTTTTTGGTTAGTTTTGTAATTTTTGAATTTTTGTAAGGGCAGAATGGTAACTTACTTGTATTAACTTATTAGTATTATTTGTTTTCTTAGTATGCAATGAATAATTAAGCTTTCTATTTTTTTTTTTTTAATTGATGCTAAAGTCTAAAACCATAAATAATTTGTTTTGAATTGAGGTAATATTTTATGGTAAACTTTTATATTTATTATAACACACACACACACACACACACACACATATATATATATGGGTAAAATATCATTTTCGTCCCTAAACTATTACAAAAGTTCGTTTTTCGTCCCTAAACTTTCAAAAGTTCGTTTTTCGTCCCTAAACTATCACAAAAGTTCATTTTTCGTCCCTAAACTTTCAAAAGTTCGTTTTTCGTCCCTAAACTTTTCCAATTGTATTGATTTTTGTCCCTCCCACATCAGCACTCGTCAAGCCACGGAGGGACGAAAATCAATACATTTAGAAAAGTTTAGGGATGAAAAACAAACTTTTGAAAGTTTAGGGACGAAAAACGAACTTTTGTGATAGATTAGGGACGAAAATGATATTTTACCCTATATATATATATATATATATATATATATATAAATAAAAAAAATAATGGTAAACCCGAAACGGTATACCGGTATTGACCGGTACCGAAATATATCGTTCCACTAGTCAAACCGGTACAGCCTCCAGTACGAGATTGACTCTCTTGCTTTCTATACCAATACTCAATTTGATTTTATTTAAGAATACAATCAAACCAAATGGAGTGTAAAAAGCCACTTTTACAACCTTCAACACTAGTTTGCCGCATCAGATATCTACAAATAATAGAATAAGACTACCACACACAATCAAACAAGATTTTCTTAATACAATAATCATGAAAAAATCAAATCTCGGCCTAGGCTTCTTCTGTTACACACCATCACCGACGCAAGAAGCTGCCACTGCCATCAAGTTGAGAGAATCCTCTGGGGAAACTGCTAGAATCAAGAAATTTTTTGTTTACACCCTTTGGCAACTTCTTCTCCTTGAGGAAATCCTTATGGTCTTTGCCCAAATACTGTATGTTTTATCTTCCAATGCTTCAAATATCTTGCATCACAACCAATCAAGAAAGATAACAAAAGTAAAGAAAAGAAATAAACAACAAAGACATCCAGATGTAATGTTGAAGCGTTTAGCAAATTTTTTTTTTTTCTTCGATAAGCTAATTTTGCAGATATATATATTAGTTATGTGACCAAAATTGAAACATATAAGTTATGTGACCATTTTTTAGAACTCAGGTCACCTTTGGAACTTGAGTTCCATGGAGAAAATCATGAAATAATATATATTTTTTAAGCTTTAGTGGAATGTGAGTTTCAAAGACTCGAGTTCTTCACATTAGAGCTCGAGTCTCAAAGATTTGAGTTCCAAAAGTGGTCACATAACTAATATGTTTTAATTTTGGTCATATAACTAATATGTTTGCAAAATTAACTTAATGGGCAAAAATGCCCACTGATCTATCTTTCCTTCATTTTGATGAACAAAAACTTCCAGCTTGTTTGATTTAGATGTTTTGTTGGGGTTTCTTTAATTTACGGCAGCTTTAACGGATATCCTTGATTCCGGCAGTTTCGTTGGAGTACTCTCACAACAACAGCTTCTTAACTTAGTGCCGTGTAAGAGGAGAAGTGCCGAAGTGGGTTTTAAGGATTTGATTTTATGATTATTGTATTAGGAAATAGTGTTTGATTGTGTGTGGTAGTTCCTATTCTATTATTTGTAAAAATTTGATGTATCAAACTAGCATTATATTGGAGGGTGTAAAAGTGGCATTTTACATCCCATCCAATTTGAATTTATTCTCTTTTAATTTTATTTCATTATTTAAATACAAGTATCTTTTATATGTATAGAACTAAAATATTAAGTTGACATAGACTGATAATTTTATAAACTTGGACAAATATACATATAAACAATATATATATATATATTAAGTAGTGGCAACTCCTATTAGTTGGTATTGAAATATGTTATTCCCAATTGTTACAACTTCTCCACATACAAATAAATACTAGTAAGTAATAACTTAAAAGTTTGAATTTCTTCTCATAGCCACCATTTTTTTTTTTTGAGAAATAATTACAATATGCTGCTAACCCCGCAGTTCGAACCCTTTCTATTAGGAATGCATTTGTAGGTAAGTGTTGGCATGAGTGTATGTGATGTTGAGGCTATTGCATGTGGTGCTGATGGCCAATGCATGTGGAGCTGCATGAGAGGGTGCTACGGAGGGTGCCTAAGCTGATAATGGGAAGGGCAGGAGTTGCTGATGCAGCATGCATGCACAGCTGATTATGGAGGGCTTCCAGTGTTGTTACCAGTGTTGTTATGCATATCTGTTGTAGTTAGTGACACATGTTAGCTGATGTAAGAGTTAGTTAGATTGTTGAGCTATCATGGTAGTTAGAAGGTAGTTACACAGTTATGGTTGGAAGAGCTACAAGTATATACTTGGATAACAGATTGTAAGGGAGGCATTGAACCATTTTGTGAATTGAATATTTCCTTTTCTCTGTCTCCTTCTTCCCTATCTCTAATCTCTATCTTCTGTCTATGCTTTGGAGGCCCAGTTGACCTCGAATTCAACTACCCAAATACTTTGTTCTTAACATTTGGTATCAGAGCAAGGCCTTCCTCGGCCATGGCTGAAACACGTGCAACCACTGCTGCAACTCAGGAGGTTCTAGCTTCACTGAGGATTGCAAGTGATCATCAGGGCAAAGAAATTCAGGAAATGCATAACCATCATGATAAAGAAATTCAAGAAATTCGGACTATTCAAGGAGTGCATACACGTGCTATGAATGAGATGAACCAACAATTAGCAATCCTGGTGCAGAGGAGTAGTTCTGACCAAGGTGGAGTCTCTTGATCTCCTACATATGGTGAACCTAGGAATGCTAATTCATCAACAATGGCTATGACTCGTACAGTGAGACTGGAATTTCCAAGGTTCTTTGGAGAAGACCCTGCAAGTTGGGTTTACAAGGCCAACCAATACTACAAGTATTATAATACACCAGCTGCTGAAAAATTGATGCTAGCTTCGTTTCATATGGATGGTAAGGCTCTAATTTGGTTCCAAGATAGTGAAGAGGTAGGTCTTTTTGTGGATTGGGAATCATTAGTTCAAGCATTGCATATTAGATTTGGGGCCACAGCTTATGACGATCCCATGGAAACATTGACTAGGTTGAGACAAACTACTTCAGTATCGTTGTATAAGGCTCAGTTTGAGATGTTGTCTAATCGGATTAAGGGTCTATCTACTAATCACAAGTTAAGCTGTTTCTTAAGTGGTTTAAGGGATGAAATAAGGCTGCCAGTGAGAATGCTGAGTCCTAAAGCATTGAATGAGGCTTTTGGGTTGGCGAAAATTGAAGAAGAGTATAATTGGAGTTGCAAGAAGATTACCAAGGTATCAGGGGATCAAGGCAGGCCTTCAATTTTGGGAGTTCCTCCAAAAACTCCTTCACTATTGGAGACTAAACCGAGGCTGCCTCTCAAGAGGATATCTCCTGCCCAAATGGAGGAAAGGAGGAAGAAGGGATTGTGTTACAATTGTGATGATAAGTGGGCTCCTGGTCACAAATGCAAGAATGCCATGTTATTTTTGTTGGATCATGTAGAATTATCTCAAGAAAATACCAATTCTGGGGTTCATATAAGTGAGTTGGAGGAGAATGGTTATGCAGATCAAGTTGGACAGGATCAAGAAGATATTGAGATTACTTTGTATGCATTAAGTGGCACTCCTACTTCAGGCACGATGAGGGTCATGGGAAGGATCAAGTATAAGTCTTTTGTTATCCTTATTGATTCAGGGAGTACTCACAATTTTATTGATGCTGCATTGGTCTCACATTTACACATTAACATTGATACTTCTCAAGTCTTGGAGGTCAAGGTGGCCAATAGGGAGGTGATCAAGACTCAAGGTGTGTGTAAGGAGGTACCGGTCTGGTTACAAGGACATGAGTTTGTGGTGCAATTGCATGTGTTGTCAATAGGGGGTTGTGATTTAGTTTTAGGGACTCAGTGGTTGGGTACTTTGGGAGTAATTTAGTGGGATTTCAAGATGCTTACAATGAGCTTTGGTTATAACCATAAGCAAGTGCTGTTACAAGGGTTAAGGAGTACAAGCTCTCAATTGCAAGATGGGAATACTTTTTTGAAGCAATCTATTAATAAAGGGTTGGTTCTCCACATTACATTCCAACCTCAATTGTTAACTGCAGAAGGAGCAGACCTGCTACCTGCAGAAGTGGCTGCTCTGTTGAAGGTGTTTCAGTCAGTTTTTGCTACACCAGAGGGGCTGCCACCCTTAAGGGATCATGAACACCAAATCAACTTGAAGGAGGGAGCTCAAGCTATCTGTCAAAGGCCTTACAGGTACCCTTACTATCAAAAAAATGAAATTGAGAAGATTGTTAAGGAGTTATTATCTGCTGGTTTAATTAGAAATAGTAGCAGCCCTTTTGCTTCACCAGTCCTCTTAGTTAGGAAGGCAGATGGTTCATGGAGAATGTGCATAGATTATAGGGCCTTAAATCAGGAAACCATTAAGGATAAATACCCTATACCTGTCATAGATGAGCTATTGGATGAGTTGTTTGGTGCAGCTGTGTTTTCTAAACTAGATTTGAGGTCCGGGTACCATCAAATTAGAATGAGGGAGGAGGATATTCCTAAAACTGCTTTTAGGACTCATGAAAGGCATTATGAGTTCTTGGTCATGCCATTTGGCTTAACCAATGCACCTTCCACCTTCCAATCCCTCATGAATTCTGTTTTTAAACCTTACTTAAGGAGATTTGTGTTAGTATTTTTTGATGATATTCTGGTATATAGTAAGGATGTGAGTGATCATGTGCACCATCTTCATCTGGTCTTGGAAGTTCTGGTGAAACATCAATTGTATGCCAAACAATCAAAGTGTGTGTTTGCTTGTAAGGAAGTGGAGTATCTAGGACATCTTATATCTGGTGAGGGAGTGAGGACAGATCCAAGGAAGACTGCTGCTATGCAGCAATGGCCAATTCCTAAGGATGTGAAAGCTTTAAGGGGGGTTTTTGGGGTTGACAGGTTATTACAGGAAGTTTGTTAAGGGATATGGACAGATTGCTGCACCTCTAACAGCTTTGTTGAGGAAGGATTCATTCCATTGGACCCCTGAAGCTTCACAAGCTTTTCAACTTCTTAAGGATGCAATGTCAAACCCACCTGTTCTAGCCTTACCTGATTTCACTAAGTCATTTGTGGTGGAATGTGATGCATCTGGTGTGGGTGTGGGGGCTGTCCTTATGCAAGATCAAAGACCAATTGCTTACCATAGTCAAGCCTTGAAGGGTAAAAGCCTTGCCCTCTCAACATATGAGAAGGAGTTGCTGGCTCTGGTAGTTGCAGTGAAAAAATGGAGACCCTATCTCCTTGGCAGATCCTTTGTGATTAAGACAGACCATCAAAGCCTTAAGTACTTGTTGGAACAGAAGATTAGGACCCCTGCCCAGCAGAAATGGATATCTAAACTCCTTGGCTATGCATTCTTGGTGGAATATAAACATGGCAAAGAAAATCTGGTAGCTGATGCACTTTCAAGGAAAGAAGATATGAAGGATGGAGAGTTTGAAAGTACAAAGGTGGGCACCTTGTGTATGATTTCATTTCCCACTCCCACTTGGTTGGAGGAACTTAAGCTGACTTACACATCTGATGCTACAGTTCAAAAAGTAATCCTTGCAATTCAGTCAGGCAGTGACATTCCAGCTGGGTTTACTCTTCATAATGACTTGTTGTTTTACAAAGGAAGGCTGTTTGTGGGTAGTACAGCCCAAGGATTGAAGGCACGGGTGTTAAACCAGATACATGCTAGCCCTCTTGGGGGTCATTCTGGCTATCTAAAGTCCTTCCAAAGGCTTAAGAAAGATTTTTACTGGACTGGTATGGTGGGAGATTTAAAAAAATTTGTGAGGGAATGTGATACATGCCAAAGGTTGAAGAATGAAACTTGCTTACCTGCTGGATTGCTGCAGCCATTGGCCATCCCTGAGAGACCTTGGTTAGACATTAGCATGGATTTTGTGGAGGGGTTGCCTAAATCCCAAAAGAAGTCAGTGATCTTTGTGGTGGTGGATAGGTTTACCAAATATGTGCATTTTATCCCATTGGCTCATCCTTACACAGCTGCTAAGGTTGCCCAAGTGTTTATGCAGTATGTTTTCAAGTTACACGGTATGCCTTCTACAATTGTGAGCAATAGAGACCGAGTGTTCACTTCCAAATTCTGGTCAAAATTGATGACATTACAGGGAACTAACTTGGCTATGTCTTCTTCTTATCATCCTCAATCCGATGGGCAGACTGAGGTGGTAAATAAAAGTCTAGAGCACTACTTGCGAGCCTTTGCTACTGACAGACCTATTTCTTGGGTGGACTGGTTGCCCATGGCTGAGTTTTGGTTCAATACTAACTTTCACACTTCCATTAAACTCACTCCATTTGAGGCCCTTTATGGCCATCCCTCTCCTAAGGTGGTGGAGTATGTACCAGGTGTAACAAGGGTTGCAGCTGTGGATTCTTATTTGCAAGATAGGCGGCAACTCTTTTCCTTGTTGAAAAATAATTTGAAGTTAGCTCAGGAGAGAATGAAGTGGTTTGCTGATAAGAAGAGGGTGGACAGGTCCTTTAAGGTAGGAGATTGGGTTTATCTCAAGCTTCAACCTTACAAGCAGGCCTCAGTGCAGCCCAGGAAGTTTGGGAAGCTTGCTCCTTGTTTTTATGGTCCTTTCCAGATTGTGCAGAAGGTTGGTCAGGTGTCTTACAAACTTGATTTGCTTGAAGGGTCCCAGATTCATCCTGTATTCCATGTCTCAAACCTTAAGGCTAAATTGGGTGCCAATGTCAATCCTAAACCTGCTTTACCAGTGGTGTCTGCAGAACATATCCTTGCTCCTAAGCTTATGGCTGTGTTGGATACCAGAACCCATCAACTAAGGAGCAGACTCATCACTCAAGTCCTTGTGCAGTGGCAAGATAAGAGCACAGCTGATGCTACTTGGGAAAATTTGTTTGAATTGCAAACCAAGTTCCCACACCTTGTGGGCAAGGTGTTTTAAAGGAGGGGGCATTGTTAGGAATGCATTTGTAGGTAACTGTTGGCATGAGTGTATGTGATGTTGAGGCTATTGCATGTGGTGTTGATGGCCAATGCATGTGGAGCTGCATAAGAGGGTGCTACGGAGGGTGCCTAAGCTGATAATGGGAAGGGCAGGAGTTGCTAATGCAGCATGCGTGCACAGCTGATTATAGAGGGCTTCCAGTGTTGTTACCAGTGTTGTTATGCATATCTATTATAGTTAGTGACACGTGTTAGCTGATGTAAGAGTTAGTTAGATTGTTGAGCTATCATGGTAGTTAGAAGGTAGTTACACAGTTATGGTTGGAAGAGCTACAAGTATATACTTGGATAACAGATTGTAAGGGAGGCATTGAACCATTTTGTGAATTGAATATTTCCTTTTCTCTGTCTTCTTCTTCCCTATCTCTAATCTCTATCTTCTGTCTATGCTTTGGAGGCCCAGTTGACCTCGAATTCAACTACCCAAATACTCTGTTCTTAACACTTTCCCCCCTAGACCTCCTAGCACTTTGTGGATGGAGATGTGCAAATTCAATTACAAGGCCTTTGGCAACTCATAGCCACCATTCGTTCTTCTTTTCATTGTTAGTAGTAACACCTTTAGTAAATTAACTAGTTTTAAGGCCAACTTATTAATTAGATTTATTATATGAAAAGGTTAAAGCAACAATCATCAATACAATGGTCGTTTCTTAAATAAATAAAAAAATCAATACAATGGAAAAATTAAATGAGTTAGGATATGCTAATTTAGGAAAAAACCAATAAAATGAATCTTTTCAGAGTAAAAACCTAAGGGCGGAGGAGGGTTGACCTTATTAATCCTTAGGTAAACAAATCAACAATCAAATGGAATTTTACATATTGAATAATCCTATTTTTTTAAACTTAACTAAAGTTACCAAACTCAACTCCGACTTCTTTGATATAGATGTGCTCCTAATGTAAGCCTTCAGTCCACGACTTTAAGACTCAACTTGAAGGTTTGCTCCAACATAGACCTCCAGTCCACAATTCCAAGATATCACTTAAAAGTTTATATTTTTAGTAACTTTGATGACTGATATGCAATAATAACTTAAGAGCAATTGATTTAAATTGTATGTAAATTGATTTATGGTAGCAAATTTGAAAGAAGAAGGCACAATACCTTTTTAGTTGTATGTAATGGATGTCTTATCAATCGGGGAAAAAAAAAATTGAGACTTGATTGAACTTGACGTGCTTGACTTGATTGTACTTGACTGAACTTTTGTAGTATACTTAGAGCATCAGCAGTGGATAGGGGGAATGCCAAATGTAAGCTCATTTTAGCATTCAAGCTCAAAAGACCCACTCCATTAGATGTTGTAATATGTAACTATTGCAAAAAAATATATACAATTGTGCTACAATGTGATTCTAAATGTAGAATCGCATTGTAGCTCAATGGTAAAAACAAAAATTGTTTTTTAATCGGTTTGGTCCTTTCTCTCATCTTGGCTGTCTCACTCGGTGGCGAAGCTTGAAGGCAACGACAGAGCTTGAAGATGACGGTGGTGATGCTAGAGCTTGAAGGCGATGGCAGAGCTTGATTGCGACGGTGGCGATGGTAGATCTTGAAGGCGACGGCGATGATGGCAGAGTTTGAAGGCGACATTTTGCTAGCCTGGGTTTGTTGCCATGGGTCATGGCTTTTGCTTGCTTGCTGTGGGTTGTGGCTTTTGATCACCGGAGTTTGCCGTCGTGGGTTGAATCGCTGTTTGAGGCTTGGGTTTGAATGGGTTGTGGGTTTGAATAGGTTGTAGTTCTTGGGTTGGTTTCAAAGTTTCAGTGGTGTGTGGTGTTGTTTTGGTGGTGGGTATAAATTTCGGTGGTTGTGGGTTGCTGTTGGTGGTTGTAGGTGATAGGTATTTGGCTGTGATTTGTTTTGTGGGTTAGGATTTGGCTAGATTTGGATTTGGGATTTCAGTTTGGTGTTACAATGGTGGGTTTAGGGGTTTGGTTTGGTGTTTTAATGGTGTTTTAGAGGTGGTAGTGGTAGTGGTGTTGTTGTTGTTTGGTGTTTCTAGGTAGTTGGCTTGGTGGTGCTAGTGTGAGTTTGGTTGTTGAGGAGAGACAAAGATGAATAGAGGAGAGAGAAATCAATAAATTTTTATATTATTTTAATGTGTAGTATGGTAAAATAAAAGTTGGAATGCTGGGTGTATTGTAAAATGATATTGTATAATTGATAAAGTAGTTTTTTAAGATGGTAAAATAGGATAGAATTGAAAAAACCATTATGGATGCTCTTATAAACAAAACACTAGCAAGGAGATGACCATGGTGAATATTGTGAACTATTGTTTGCCAATTAATAGTTAAGTGGTTTTAGTTCATTCAATGACTTTTGGAATGCCTTGAAAGGGGGAAAATAAAAAGGTTATATGATTATTTATTTCTGTTTGCCCTTGGAAATGCTGCTGATTGTTGTTTTGCCAGATTCAAGATTTACTCTTTTTTTTCTTTTTCATTTCCTAATTTTTATAATTTTGAATTACAGAGAGCAATTCTTGTTAAGACTCTAGATTGTTTTTGGAGGGATCATCTTACAAACATGAACATGCTTAGCTCAGCGGTAATGTATATATATGCTCTTGTTAATCTGGATCTCTTTCAATTTCCTATACACAAAAGGCTTAATTAATTTTCTGTCAGGTAAATATAAGGAGTTTTGGGCACAGGAATTCTCTTGAGGAATACAAAATTGATGGGTGTTGATTTTTCATCTTGATGCTCAGTGCAACTCAAAGGCTAACTGTAGAATAAAGAAGAATACATTTCACGCTGTATATATACTCATTCTGCTTACGTTTAAGTTTCTATTCTTTTACAGATAGCAATTATAGTAAGATCTTGTGAACACAATATATTTCTGTTAGCATATGCATGTCCCAAAATACTGTCAGTTGGATTCCTTATTATAAGAACTAAAGGGTTCTGACTTTATTCAGCAAAAAAAAAAGTTCTGACTTTATTTATTTATTCATTTATCTCTTCCTCTCTCTTTGAAATGGATCCTGTTAGGATGATTAGGGGACTTCAGGATGTTTTCTAGTGATGGTGTCAGCTGTGTATGATTGGCTTCAAAATGACATAATTTTTGTGACATTCCTTGCCTACGCAATCATCAAATAGCCAAAAAATTGTCATACTTGGGTTTTTATTTTATTTTATTTTTTATATTTTCATCTGTAAAAAAAAAAAAATGCCAGACCTCACTATGTCTGTTAGGTACATTTTCTAGTGTAATATTAATGCTTTCAAATTTTAAAAAGTAAAAAAAAAAAAAACTTTTGATTACCAAAAATTAATTTTTGGCAATCAATTTTTTGTTTTTTTTGTTTTTTTTGTTGTTGTTGTTGGTTTTTGCCTATAGTGGCATTTTGAAATGCTGCTACAGGAAATTTCTTTTTAAAAATATAAGGGCCTATAGCAATGTTTTACAAACACCACTATAGGGTATGGACTTATAGTGACGTTTCTAAAATGCTGCTATAGCCTAATTAAAAAAAAAAAAATTGACCTATAGCAGTGTTTTACATACGCCACTACAAGGTATGGACCTATAGTGGCGTTTGTAAAACATTGTTATAGCCTAATTAAAAAAATAAACGAATTTGGCCTATAGCAGCATTTTATAAACACTACTATAGGGTACAGATCTATAATAGCGTTTTTGTAAAACGTCACTTTAGGTCTATAGTCACAGTAAAATAGTGGCATTTACAAACGCCACTATAGCAAACGTTGCTATAGCCCAAATTGGCCTATAGTAGCATTTTTAGGACCTTTAGTGGCGTTTCACAAAACACCACTATAGGTCCAATTTTTTGTAGTGATGTCTCATGCAGGTTTATTGCCATTGATGTCTGCCATAGTTTTTCTTGCATATACACTGGTTTTTATCTATTTAAAATTTTGTAAAACGTTCAACATGTATTATTATGCCTTGGAATTTGAGATCAGCTTCAACTAATTGCCTATACAAAAATTGTTGAGTTTGTTGACCATAAGTTTGTAACAAACACCCCTTAAAAAGGGTAATATTTATTGTTGCCATGCCCTTTTTGCATCACATTAATATAACATTTCTGTCTACTTTGGTCAATTTTGGTCCACATCGATGTATTTAGGTCCATTTGGCCCACTTTAGTCCATTCCAGTCTACTTCGGTCCATTCTGTAAATTTTGGTCAACTTCAGTCCCATACGGTTCACTTTAGTCTGTTTGGTCTTATTCAGTCCCCTGCAATCCCCTTCGGTCCATTTTGGACTAATAGGACTTTAAATCAATTCTTTCTGTAATTTTTTTTTTTTTTGGCTCAAAAATTCATTTTTTCATTAATTTTTGGGTTGAAAAGTATACAATTTTATTATATTTGAGCCAAAATCTTTAGTTTTGGACTAAAAAATACAAACAAAATATGTAGTAAAAATTAGAGATATGGGTCCTAAAAAAGGAATATAAACAATAGATGTTCAAAAGATAAAATTCAAGTTTCAATAATATAGGCATTATACTTTTATTTGAAAAGAAGAAAACAGTATGCATTTAAAAAAAAAAAAAATTGGATATGTTCAAGTTAGTCAACGTATTGTGGTATATATATATATATATATATATATATTTTTTTTTTTTTAAAGTCCTTTTAATAACATATTCTCCATTTATATAAAACAATTGATAAATTTGTGGCAGTTGATTAACTAGCTACTAAATAAAACTATGTAGAACAGTTTCTCAATATATATATATAATTATGTAATTTAAATATTTTTATTAAATGGACAAAGTTTAGCTACAAAATTGATTATAGCCTAAGACTACAACTGATAGGCCAAAAACGTATTGACCCCTTGTGATTAAATTAATTAATTAGCCAAGTTTAATTAATTAATTCAATTAACATGCAAAGCGCGTGGTAGCACAAACAAATCACCAATTAATCTAAGTGCAGCGAAAAATAAATTTGATACGGGAATTTGTTTATGAATGGGGGAAACCTACACGGCAAAAACCCCACCGGGTGATTTTCAGGTCACCACTTCCGAAATTCCCCTATTATCACAACAAGCGGTTACAAGTAAAGGAATCCCAGTACCTTATACCAACTTACAGTTGAACCCTTACCCCAATACCCAATTGGACTTGTTTAGTAGTGACAATTTCTCCTTTTGATGCGCGGCTCCCAAGTATGTGACTAACCAATTGCGCAGATCCCAGTACGTGACTTCAATCACCAATTAGAGAAGATTGTTGGCTGCAAAGTTCTTCAGTTTATCCACGATGAAGATCAAGAAGATGCTTGGTTACAAAACCTTATGGTGCACATACACAACAACTTCTTCAAGAACGATGAACTAGGGCAAAACTTTGTCTCCGGACACAACTTGCTTGAGCAAACTTTTTCTCAAAGCTTGTGCAACTTGTGTATTGTTTTACAGCCCTTAAAAAAATCCTTTTATATGTCTAGGGTTAGGAGAAAAGAAGTCTCAAAGACACATTCACGGATTCCAAAAAAACATATCAGAATTTCTGTTTCTTTCTTAAACCTCGACAGATAGGAGCTGTCGAGCACGTGTCAAGCACACGGGCTGAACAGCTTCTTAAACTTCGACACATGCTAACTGTCGAGCTTTAATAAACTTGTACTTCTCAACTTGTTTCTTGGACAGACTTGATGACTTCAACACTTGATCTTGAAACATAGTTTCTTGAAGTATTAAGAACACCTAGATCTACCCAATTACAAATAAAATGCGTTTTGTCAAAGAATTAGCCAATTACATAAAAGAATGACATATGTTCTTAACAAGTGAAACACATATGTCCTAACAACAACCTTACTCAATATCTTTTTATTGGAAGTGAATTTTGACAAATCCACCATTGGATTACATTTTCTTCTTATATCCTTCATACTTGCAAAATTTCTAGAAAATTAAAGATCAATAGCTATGTCATCGATAAATTATTAAAATTGCAAGTTTTTGTAGTTTAAAATTATGCATAAAATATAATCTTATAAATTATATAGTAAATAATATATAATTGGTAAAAATTTGACATGTATATTAAGAGCGTGAAGAGCATGTAATGCAACGGTTAGATTTTCAAAATATGTAGTAATATTAATGATATTGAATAAGGTTGATTAATTTTGTAGCAAAATTTTGTTCTTGTTAAATTATGTTTCTTATATATATATATATATATATATATATATATCATTATAAATTGTTGTTGAATACTGTGGACGACTAAATTTCTCAGTTCGAAATGAGTCAAACAAGTAAAATAGTGTCACAAATGCGAATTTGTATTGATGATATGTGTGGTACAATTCTCTGTGATTACAAAAGAGTGATCCTCTGATTCGATCTCCTTGAAATATTTGTTGATTGGAATTGTGGTAATGTGATTTTGATTTAAACACAAGATATCCTTCAATTTGGTTGAAGAATGGATCGAAGATCTTTGAAACGGAATTACAATGAATTTATGGCTATGAGCTTGTTAGAAATCCTTTGTTCTTCACGTTCTTCGTGTTCTTCATGTGTTCTTCGTGTTCTTGGTGCGTTCTTCGTCTTCGAAGGTTTGTGGTGGAAGTTCTCCGGTGCTTTAGAGGCTTGAATCCGTTGAACTTCACTGATTTGTGGTTTGTTGAGGTTTCTGGAGGCTTTTGAGCTTGATTCCAGTAAACTTTGAAATTTAAGAATATGATTTGAATGATTTCTCTTCAAATGTTCTTTGTATTCGAAGGTTTGTGGTGGAAGTTCTTCGGGGCTTTAGAGGTTTGAATCCATAGAGCTTTACTGATTTGTGATTTGATGATGTTTCTGGAGGCTTTTGAGCTTGATTCTAGCAAACTTTAGGATCTAAGCAGATCGTTTGGATGATTCTGCTTCAAATGTTCTTCGTATTTGAAGGTTGAAGTTCTTGAAGTTGCTGGAGGCTTCGGAGCTTGATTCCAGCAGAGCTTCTGGACTTCTGAACTCAAGATGTCTTCTCTGATGCTGCTTGTGCTTCAGATGGCTTGGTTTCCTCCTAAATGTCTTAGGAAGACTTCTATTTATAGGAGTTTAGGGGTGGATGAGTGACATGTGGCGGAGCTTGATTGGTGACACGTGGCAGAGCTTGATTGGTTCGCTTACGTCATCGCTTACACGTGCTAGACTGATTGTGTCATCGCTTACACGTGCGAGGTTGCTTATGTCATCGCTTACACGTGTGTTGATGTGTGATTGGTCTTTGCATGACACTTGACAAATTTTTGTTGGTTTCTGAGTAGTGATAGTAAAACCTAGCAGCATTATATGGTGCTTTGTAATTGGCTGTATTTTGTGGACTTGGTAGTGTGACGTGTCAGCTTGTGATAGGTCGGGAATTTTCCCTCTCTACAAATACAAAATACATTATATGTTCCATTACATAAAACTTATTTTTAAATTTTTTTAAAACAATATATGTACTATTTTAACCTACAAATTTATTATATTACATTTTCCCATGAATCATTAGAGTTGACCACTACTTTAGAATAAAAATGAAAGCAAAGGTGTTTCTTAAGTTATATCAGGGTTCAACATCTATAAACTTAGCATCTGAAACACATTCAAAAATTCAAATGTCTTCATCTTGTTTCTCAAAATCTCTTACTGGCAGGGGCGGCTCCAAGAGCAGCCCAGGGGGTTCAAATGAACCCCCTGACCTGGTCCCCCCAAAAAAAAAAAATTATATATAATTTTTTTTAAATCTTGTTTTGACCCCTACAACAAAAATATGAACACCCTGACTTTAAATTTTTGGTTAAGCTTAATTGAAATAAGCTTGACCATGATCCTTAGTTTTTATGTTGTCTTAGTTTTTCTCAATGATCAATCAAGTAGTTTGATATGTGCTCTACACATTTCCAAGCCCAAGAAATCTTTTACTGCTTCCTCCAATTCTAAAAGAGTGACCACGTGTATATTTATAAATCCACACACTTCAAAAGCAAAAATTTATTATTGGAGTATTATTTTTCTTAGTTTCACAAGTTTCACAATTACTCCTAACCCTACTCCTAACCGTGTTACTATTCTTTCTTTTTTTTTTTTTTTTTAACAGGTAAAGCACTAAAGCGTTTAGAATACTCTACTATTCTTATTTATTCTATTTTTTTTTCAATTGATATAATTTATAAATATAATAAGTTATTATTAATTTGATAAAAAAAAATGTATGATTAGTTATTTAATTCTATTTGTTTATGCATCCAATGATTGTTGTCTTAAGACTTTTAACGATCTTTAAACTGCTAATAATTTTTTAGAACTTGGAAGTTGTATATATAGAAAAACCAAAAACAACAATCAATCATCTTATTTTTTTCACTTGCGCCTACCCTCCGCCAATAAATTTTTGGCTCAGCCATTATTGACCCCCCTAGAAAAAAATCTTGGAGCCGCCACTGCTTACTGGTCCCTTGAACCATTTCCTGGCATCTAAGAACCACCAAATTATTATCAGTGTGAATGCTACAGCGAGGGCAATTGGTGCATAATTGAAAGTTTTCCATTGGAGGGGGTAGGTTGTTGGCAATAAGAAGGTCGAACAGGTATAACATATCCACAGGAAGGCCACCAAACATATTGGCCTTCTTGCTTTACCCAAATAGAAAGGTCCTGGTTTGAATTTTTTTCTCTGCCATGACTAGCCTGGCAAAAATTGGGACAGCATAGCCTCCCACCCATCCAATTGTACTTAAGGAAATGATGGCATTGAAAACTACGTCAAGTTTCAAGATGGGCAGGCCAAGGATAATGCTGATAGCTGCACAGAGCCACACAGCATTTGTTGGAACTTTACGCTTTGGGTGAACTCTTCTCCATTTTGGTGAAAATGGGATTCCTCTATCCCTTGATAGCGCATAAACCTATAAAGAGAAGAAGAAGAAACCAAGTTGTTTATAGCCATTCCTAGATTGAAAAAAGAAAAGATAGAAAAGGAAATATAGAAGAAGAAAAGAACTATGAGTTCTTCAAGACTCCTTGAATGACCTCAAGATTAGTTGTAAATGTGATACACTAGATGGGACACGATAGTGACATGTAACCATTTATTTAGACACATGTTAGTGTTTTTCAGAAAACAAGTTGTTTATTGCCATTCCTTGATTGAATCATGATAATATATATATATAAGGAACTATGAGCTCTTTGGACTGCCTTGATGGAGAAATTATATGGTCCTCATGATAGACCACGTCATTTGTTCATCATTCCAGTAAAAAACTTCAACCTATTTAAAATTGTTGAGTCAGTATTCAGTTTTTATTTAAAACTCCACAATTTTAAATAAGTGAGAGTCTTTTACTGAAATAGTGGACCACATCACTTATCAACCATGAGGACCTTATAATTTCTTTCCTTGATGACCTCAAGATTAGTTGTGGAAAAATCAGGCAGGTTGTGACTTTTTAAGCAATAATACCATAGAATTTGGGTAACTAGATCTGATTGAAGATTTTGTATAGTGCTCCAATGCATTAAACATGAGAGGGACATGTGTTCATTTTTAAATGTGTCATGTTTTTTTTTTTTTTTTCATTTTTAGACCTTAGTACTCTGGAATGTAGTCATTTTGAACATGTGTCATGTTTGTGTTACGTTCAATACTCCGTAGTAAGTCAAACTCAATATAACCTCTCTCTCTCTCTCTCTCTCTCTCTCTCTCTTTGTGGTACAAGTACACCAGCTGTCTCATTGTTCACATCGTATAAATAGTTAAGGTCCTGCATTGAAATTACGACCTCAAGTCATCTTCAAGCTATCTTTGCTAAGTACATTTAAAAAAAAAAAGAAGAAGAAAAAGGATCCAACTATTAGAAACATACATGAATGCTGAAGGTAAGAGCTAAATAATAAGCCCATCCAAATATGGTGATGATCCCAATGCTAGAAAGAATAGCAATAGGGCCTAGTATGCTCTATCTGCACCTTTTGTTCAACTATTAGATGAGCTGCAGTATCATGACCGAATAGGCTATAGCTGCTTAGAAGTACCGATAATATAACTGCATAAAGTTTGCTATATATTCCCGTCGTCTCAAGGGATGTCTCAAAATGAGTGAACACATAAGAAGCTGGTTTTGTTGGATGTGCCACTATAGGGAGCATTATAATGACAAATAATCCACCAATTACCTAAATTATAAGATTAATGCCATGTAAGTTGAATGAAAACCATAAGGAATTTGTAAGAAAATCATCAAATATATCTAGCATTTAGATATATGGCGTCCGCTCTTAATATTTGCCTTTTGTCATAAGACTTAGACACTATAAGTTTTTGATGTAGGTGAAGATTGAACCATAGAGCTCTTTTTTGACAATAAGAGACTTTAATAGTTGAGACATAAGCTAAGTAGTATTTAATATGCCATTAAATTATGTGTTTATACTCTCTTTGCCTCCTATTGGCTCACTGTTTTTGTTTTTGGTTTTAAGGAAAAAAAAAAATTCTTGTGTTTTCAAAGTTTAGAACACGTTTAGTTAGTTGAATTTTTTTTTTGAAAGAGAGATGTAGAAGAAGACCGAATACCCAACTAAATTAGGAGGGGAGAGAATTGAAAGAGAGATGTAGAAGAGGACCGAATACCCAACTAAATTAGGAGGGAAAGAAAAAAAGGGAATGAGTCCTATCGTACATGTTTCCCCCTCTCTGGTTTCGTTCTCTTCAGTCTCTCTGTGATGAATTGGAGGCGCAACAAAGAATAGAAAAATATATAGCTGGATTTGTGAAATAAGTTGCGGGAAATAGAAAAAATTGTAGACAAAAATTAGAATATGTTTAGTTACATGATTTGAACCAGAGTGCTGGTTTATTAAAGTGGTAAAATGACACTATTTTTTTCTGCTTTCATAAGCCTAAAAAAACAAAAGACTGGAAAGAGCCCTTTCGCTATTTTCATTTTTCTTTATAAATTAGAAATGAAAACTATTTTCAATTTTCCGTTGATTTCAGCTTATCAAACAAGTTTTCTATTATTGGAAACAAAAAATGGTAATTGGAATTAAAGAGAAAACTGAGAAAAAAATTAGTTAACAAACCTACCCTAAGTTTTCAAAATTATTCTCATGTATTAAATTTTAGTAGAAGAGGGTATTAAATTTTCAAATAAAATTAAGTTAGGAAAGTTATTAATATTGTGTTAATTGACTTTTCAAAAACTATTGATAAATGGGACAAAAGAAGTAGAAATAAAGTTAAGTAATGCTACAGTCACAAAATATTTTACAACAAAATATTGATGTGGCCAATCTCTTATTAGTTTTCATTTAAACCCACCATTAATATCACTTTTTCATTTACCAATTATCACTCGTTACATCAGTAATTTGTAAAAATTTTATAAAATAGTTTGTATTTTTAGTATTATTCTAAAGTTAAGAATAATGCTACAAATAAACATCTAGAGAACACATACAATCATAATAGAATATTTAATATTTCTTAATCTATATCATTATCACTAGGACACACATTAACAAGACCTGTAAAATTTTCCCAATATAACCGGTCAAATACGTGTTGACCTATATGAAGTCGACGTTAAGAAGTAAAACTTGTGCTTATAGAGAAATCAAAATAGCCTCTTGATTGTTGTGTTTTTTTTTTTATTATAAGAAAGCACCTTAAACACCTTTAAATTCAACAAAGCAAAATCCATCTTCCTCCCCTCCTTTCCCTTAACTTATAAGTAAAACAAATACCATTACGTACGTACCCCAGAAACCCCAAAGCCAAAAGCGACACAAATTTGATACAAATTGATCCCACTTTATGATTAAATATTGTACGTCTGTGGCATTGAGGTTTTGTTGGCTAGAAGTTTGAATGAAAGTCAGATTTTAATTTGTTGAATGGACCCATTCAGCCTTTTTCATGGTCATTCCACTGTGCCTGTGAGGTTGGGGTGGTGGTCACAAGTTAGTGACGGCGGAGGAAGTTGCTGGTGGTGTGGACTGTAGATGACAAGGTTTTTTTTTTTTTTTTTTTTCCTTAATCTTTTATTTTGGGAAAGTGAAACAAAAACTTAAATAGAGGAATTAATAAACATATAGCAGATCTTGATTTAGTCAAAAGGTAGTATATTTTCTGTATATGTTTCTTATGTGTTGAATACAATCTATATAGATACAGAGCAAAGGAACCTATTCTAACCTATACATATCTTGCGGCAAAAAATAAGGACATCCCTTGAAGTATGGGATTTACATAAACATATTTCTATACTTATCTCATTAGACAGCTCACGCCAACACTCCCCCTCAAGTTGGTGCATAGATATCCCTTATGCCCAACTTGTCAAGTGAGTTGTAGAAGTTCCTTGCAGACACTGCTTTTGTGAGTACATCAGCCAACTGATCTTCTGATTTAACAAATGGAAGTTGAATAATCTTTTCTTCAAGGTTCTGTTTAATGAAGTTCCGATCCACCTCAACGTGCTTAGTGCGATCATGTTGAACCGGATTGTGGGAGATAGCAATGGCCGCCTTGTTATCACAAAACAAGTTCATTTCGGAACTAGGAGCAACACCGATCTCAGCTAGCAACTTTTTCAGCCAAAGGAGCTCACATATTCCCTTGACCATTCCCCGAAATTCAGCTTCAGCACTAGACAGGGCAACTACCTTCTGTTTCTTGCTCCTCCATGTAACCAGGTTGCCTCCCACAAAAGTAAAGTACCCAGCAGTAGATTTCCTATCCGTGATGTTCCCTGCCCAGTCCGCATCTGTGTAGCCAGCAACCTTCAAATGATCATTCTTTGAGAACATAAGTCCTTTCCCAGGAGAGGACTTCAAATAACGAAGAATTCGCATTGCGGCATCCATATGGTCTTCACTCGGGCAGTGCATGAACTGACTCACTACACTCACAGCATAAGCAATATCTGGCCGAGTATGAGATAAATAGATGAGTTTACCTACTAACCGTTGATACCTTTGTTTGTCCGCTGGTACCTGGTCCACATATTCTCCAAGTTTATGATTTTGGACAATTGGAATACCAGCAGGCTTACACTCTAGTAATCCTACCTCTGCCAGCAAGTCTAGTATATATTTCCTTTGGGAAAGAAATATGCCTTGTCTTGACCTTGCCACTTCAATGCCCAAAAAATATTTAAGCCCTCCTAAGTTCTTCATCTCAAACTCAGTTGACAATTGCTCTTGAAGCCTGGATATTTCTTCTACATCATCCCCTGTAATTATCATGTCGTCTACATAGACTATAAGGGCTGTTATTTTTCCGAATCGATGTTTTAGGAAGAGAGTGTGATCAGAATTGCTTTGTTGAAACCCATATTTCCTCATTGCTGAACTCAACCTGCCAAACCATGCTCGAGGTGATTGCTTTAGTCCATACAATGCTCGTTGTAACCTACATGTGATCTTTGCCTCTGATGTAGCAGTATAGCCTGGTGGAATATCCATGTAAATCTCCTCTTCAAGATCACCATGGAGGAAGGCATTTTTTACGTCAAGTTGGTGCAATGGCCAATCTAAGTTTGCTGCAAGAGATAACAGAACTCTAATAGTTTTTAGTTTGGCTACAGGTGAGAAAGTTTCCTGATAATCTATACCATGTTTCTGTGTATAACCCTTTGCTACCAACCTCGCCTTGTATCGATCAATCGACCCATCTGCTTTATATTTAACGGAGAAAATCCACTTGCACCCCACTGTCTTCCTCCCTTCAGGCAACACACTCAAAACCCATGTGTTATTTTTCTGCAACGCCTCCAATTCTTCTTTTATAGCTTGAGCCCATTTCGGATTTGATAAAGCTTCTTCAACACTACTCGGAATCTGACATGAGGAAAGTGTATGTGCAAACGCCCTGAGAGGTTCCGATAATCTTTGAGTAGACATATAATTAGCTATTGGATACTTGGATCGCCGTTCTTCTATGTCTGGGGAGTATCGATTTGGAGGCTTGCCTCGATTGTGTCTGAAAGGTAGAACATAACCCACAGATGTATCTATAGCATTAGTTTGTAAAGGTGTGGTAGGAGAGCTTACCTCAGGAATATTCTCAACAGGATGGTCGTCGGGTACTATAGAGCGGAGGGATTCATCAAATTCTGCATCTTCCGATGATTCAGGCACTGGTTCAGCTTCAGTTCTTAACAGTTCAGGTATAGGTTCAGGTTCAGATCTAGGTACATGTTCAACCATGTTATTGTCATCATTCAGATGTGCTGGATTGTCACCAACGCCTAACATTTCAACATCAGACCAATTCCGTTCTTCACCATAGATCTCCCCCTGAAGAGGGGAATTGGATACCGGTGACGAGAAAAAATTTTCAGATTCGAGGAAGGTGACATCCATGGTAATGTAGGTTCTTTTTGCAATGGGATCGTAGCATCTATATCCTTTTTTGTGTACTCCATACCCCAAGAATAAACACCGGACAACACATGGGTCCAACTTAGTTCGTTGATTTTTATGAAGGTGAACAAAAGCAACACAACCAAAAATTCGGGGAGGAATCATCAAAACAGTAGGCAAGGAGACATGATCAGAAAGCACCTTTAATGGAGTCTGAAATTTTAAGACTTTGGTGGGCATACGGTTCAGTAGATACACGGCTGTGGCAACAGCATCACTCCAGTATCTATTTGGCACATGTGCATTGATCAATAGAGCACGGGCAGTTTCTAAGATATGCCTATTCTTCCTTTCAGCGGCACCATTTTGTTGTGGGGTTTGTGAACATGAGGTTTCATGGAGAATACCATGGCTGTTGAAGTATGTCTGGAATTGTTGATTAACATATTCCCCTCCATTGTCAGAACGAAGGATCTTAATTTTTGCAGAAAATTGTGTCTGAACCATGGTACGAAATGATTGAAAAGTAGCAAATACTTCATCTTTGTGTTTTAGGAGGTAAAGCCATGTCATTCGTGTGCAATCATCAACAAAAATTACAAACCAACGATGACCAGAAGATGTAGTTACTGGGGAAGGTCCCCAAACATCGGAATGTATTAACTCAAAAGGAATCATGCTTTTATTCATGCTCATGGGATAAGAAGCCCTATGACTTTTGGCTAAGATACAAGTATCACATTTAAAATCTAAGTGTGTTACATTGGAAAATAACCCAGGTAGTAAGTGCTTCAAATACCCAAATGATGGATGCCCAAGTCGATGATGCCATAACCAAATCTGTCTCTCCTTGTTACCAACTGTGTGGTGCATGTGATTTGCTCTTCCTGAACTGAAGTCATCCACGTAGTATAACCCCCCCCTCTTAGTACCACGCCCAATTATCTCCTTGGTGAGAATATCCTGAAGAAGGCAAAAAGTAGAATACATCAATACCACACAATTAAGATCTGAAGTAACTTGACTTACAGACATCAGTCTATTTGAAAGAGAGGCTACAAGTAAGGTATTAGATAATGAAAGGGAAGGAGATAAAGTCACTGTTCCAGCCCCTGTAACTGGATAAGTGACCCCATTGGCATTTGCAACACAGTTCCGTCTCGGCTGAGTTGTATTAGAGAAATCTTTTGAATCAAATGTCATATGGTCTGTAGCCCCAGAGTCGAGAATCCAGTCCTCATTATCATTGTGAGTAGAGATATGAAATGCCTTACTCGAAGTACCTGGATCATGTGAAGATTCGGCTTGAGGGATGAGGGATAACGAAGTATCACAGGTAACCACAGCAGCTCTCCCAGTGTGGTCATCATTAGCAATGGTTTCCCGTTTTTTCCGTGCTTGAAGGTCATTCCACCACTCTGGATATCCATGTAGTTTGAAGCAGGTGTCACGGGTGTGTTTGGAGTTGCCGCAATGGGTACACTTCATGCCTTCAGATGGTGGTTTTGTTTTAAATGAGGAGTTGGATTTCCCGCTGCTCAGGGAAAAAGCTCCTGGTTTCGGTGGAAGTTGGTGATGGCTTCCCTTGATCCCTTTGGAAGCCATAACTGCTCCTGGAGTAGTATCTGCACCCGAGATCATCACGGTCTGCCTGACCTCTTCCCTACGGACAAATGCATAGGCCTGTTCCACCGTAGGGAATGGTTTAATTTGGAGCACATCACTCCGAGTTTTATCCAATCTGTCATCTAGTCCATCAAGAAAAGTATAAACTCGATCTTCCTGTAGAATGGAGTTGTATTTCTGTATGTCAATAGCACACTCCATCGGGTTAGGACGACGAAAATCGATTTCTCGCCACAACCCTTGAAGGTCGTTGTAGTATTTTTCAATGGATCCACCCGCCTGCTTCATACGAGTAACACGACGTCGGAGATCATAGACTTGAGACGTGTCTGTCCCATCAAAATAGGTTATAGCAGCAGAATCCCAAACCTGTTTTGCAGTTGGGAATCGGATAAAATTGGCAATCAAAGAAGGGTCCATCGAGTTGATCAACCATCCCTTGACAATGGCGTTTTCGGTGCGCCATCTCCTAAATGAAGGATCGGTTTCTGGAGGCTGAGGAGAATCTCCATTGATATATCCCAGCTTGTCCTTGCCAGAGATATACATCTCGACAACCTGGGACCATAAGGCATAGTTGGATCCTTCCAACTTGATACCGATTGGAGTAGTTGAAGAATCAGCAAGCAGAGGTTGAGGGGAGGTCTGGGCTCTAGTCAAGACCTCCGTCATTCTTGTAGTCAGATCGTTAAGGATGGAATCAGTCTGGGAATTGAGAGGTTGTGTTAGGTCTCTAGATTCTGCCATGGAGTCTATCGGGTCTGGTTTTATTTTTTTTCTGGTCACACAGTGGTTTGAGCAGAGGTCCTAGGGACGTGCTCTGATACCAAGTCAAAAGGTAGTATATTTTCTGTATATGTTTCTTATGTGTTGAATACAATCTATATAGATACAGAGCAAAGGAACCTATTCTAACCTATACATATCTTGCGGCAAAAAATAAGGACATCCCTTGAAGTATGGGATTTACATAAACATATTTCTATACTTATCTCATTAGACAGCTCACGCCAACAGATTTGTGGTACATAGAGTAGTGCAGAGAAAGTGGCATAGAAAATTTTGATTGGAGTGAACTTGAAAAACAAAATAGTACTAAATAGCACACCACACCTGCCACCATATGGAAATTACGTCAAGGAATGCTATTACGTACTTTTAAAGCGAATGTGTTGAGTACGGCCCATATGATGTTTACGCATATATACATGCATAAAAATACACTTCGCAAAGTAGCCTCCACCCTTGTTTGTACCGGTGGACAAAAGAATGATCATTTGTAATGCTTGCGCTCCTGAATACGCCTGAAACAAGTTACATATGTTGTGTATTACCACTTAGCATTGCAAGCTTATTATTATTTTCTGTAGTACATTACTACTTTTTGTATTATTTATATAATAACTTCAGAATGCAGTGCAGTAGTTCACTCGGGGAATATGTTGAAAGGATGTTGCGAAATTAACCTGAGCGGCAATTCCAGAAATAATTCCGATGATCTCGAGCCAAGCACAACACCATGATGCAAATGGCCCCCACCTGGGTCCGGCCAAATGGGCAGCCCAGAAATAAAGGGAGCCTGCAGTCTGTTCAATGATTCCACGGCCAAGTTCAGCAAAAAGTTTGGCAAATTTGAAATTCAGAAAAAGAAAAAATATCTTAGACATAATAAGAACAAAAGATTAAACAAGTAACACGTGTAAACATGATAGTAAACATTGGTAAAGAGTAATGATATGTGGGTTTGGAATGCAACCGAAGCATCGTCCGAACAACCTGTGTGTGTGTGTGTGTGTGTGTGAGGAGTAATCAAGAGGAAATAAAATAGTAACAAAAAAGAAACATACTGGGAAGGAGGAGCATATCTCAGCCAAGGCTAGACCAACAAAACCAGGTGAAGAACGAGACTACCACCCATCCCCAAATTAAGCTTGCAGGACCAGCATAAATTAGGCTTGGGCCATATAGTGGTGTTCCAGAGAAAACTGCCATGCATGAAAATGTTATTGCCAGCGTCTTGAATACAGTCTGAAGAGAGAAAAGAAAAAGAAAAAGAAAGAAAGCATGAATTAAAATTGTTAGATTCTTTACGAAACCCGACATACAAGTATGAAATATGCTTCAAACTATAAAGTAACATATATGATTTGAAGACTTGTGAGTTGCGAGAAAGTGAGGAAAATATATATATATATATATATATGAGTTTTTAGATATGGAAGGTTTCAGACATACCATGTCTCTTCTCAACTCTTGCTTGTATCCAAGCTCATTGAGACGCTTCTCTCCAGAATCCATTTGCAAAGTTTGCTGAGTGATTTCTAATTTCCAGTAAACCAATACAAAAACATAAAAACTTACCGTTCTAAGCGTCTTGGTATTTAACTCGCCGCCAGGTTGCCAGTCGCCCCCTCCTTGGCTGGCTGCTTCTTCTGTCATCTTTTTCGGTTTCCTTCCTTTCTCTTGTTTTGTTTGTCCCAACCATAATGATTTTGAAAAGAGAATAAATTGGATCTAGAACTAGCATAAAACCAATGTTTTACGCCAGTCAATAAAATCATACCACGTCATTATTTTAATAAATCTATTACTTCTTTACAAATTAAAAAAAAAAAATCCAATTATGTAAAAATCAAATCTGCCAATATGCCTTTGCTTATTGAAGTACTTTCCTTCTTGTTTATTCACTTCCTCAGTTCTTTTAAAACCAGTGTCCGGAGCCGCGTGAGCATGGTTTCACGATATCAAGGTAAAAAAAAAAAAAATTATACCATTTCTAAGACTCGAGCGAACTGAGTTTGTAACAGATCATAAGTTGCCCACACCACATCCAAAGGGCAAGGCCGGTTAGCATCGAGTCGAGCCCATGCCTTGCCTTTCCCACTCCAATGCAAGAGACTCTCTGGACAAGGATGCAAATCTCTACACAACCCACCAAAATTGTCCCCACCAAGACCATGCTAGTTCCACCTGAGGTCCACTGGGGCTATGTTTCCAGCAAAAACCAACAAAAATGGTGGCAAAGATGAAAGAACCCAGCTCATAGATCTGCATTCGCTTCTGGAGCTCCATCCATTCCACTATCTTTGTTGTGTAGTCACCGCTTCTCCACCGCTCAAGATACCAAAATACAGAAAAACCCATAACAAATCAAGTTATTAACGTCCCAAAAAAAATCCAAACCATCAATAATTCGAAATCCAATTTAGGAAAAAGAACAAATCATGAAAAACAAACCTTGGAATCATGAAAGCATGCTTCTCACGGTAGCTCCGGCATGTTTACAAGCTCCAGAAACGAATCTGGTGACTTTTGTGGCGGCGTGCGTCGTTGTGTGGTGGGGTGGAGGTTCGGGCAAGAGGAAGCAGAGCTGTGAAGGAGATTTTTCATTTGAGAGTGAATTGGGTCCAATCTTGGCGTGAAACAAAGAGTATACACCTTCTAATGAGAGAATGCCATGTAAGCATTTGACCAAAAAAGTTATAAAACCTACCACACCAAATATCAGCTACAATCGGGGTCAGACCCATTTACAAAACCAAAACCCAAACCTGCTTTGTAGAATGGAAACATTTGCATTGGACTTCCACACTGTGGAGCATCAAAAAAACGATAGAGACAACATGAGTGCATCGGTTTGGACATGAATAACTTGATTTTGGTATGAGTTTTACTGTATTTTGGCATCAAATAAAAAATCTCAACACTTTCATTGGCTCAAATACAGTGAGAAAATAAACCACCCCCCCCCCCCCCCCCCCCCCAAAAAAAAGAAAAAGACCAGAGAGACCCTATCGCACCACTAGCACCAGGGATGGAGCCAAAGCCGATGGTTTGGGGGGACAAAGTTTGGAATTTTAAAAAAAAAAAAATTGCAACTTCAAGAATAAATTTTTTTTTTGGGTCAATTTAATATTTTATCATTTATTTGGGTATGTTTTTAAACCACGTTCTTTGGCCTCATGTTCTGTTATAGTCTCTTGCCACATTAGGTAGGCATTTTAAAGCTCAATTGACACTTGGTTTTTTCACTTGAATTCTATTGACACGTTTTGACAAATTCTATCCACTCTACAATCTCTTTGATATCATTAATTGACTTTCATAATTCAGAAAGACAATAAACATCACTGATAATGTTACAAATAACTAACATTGCTCCACTGTGGTCATCAATGGATTCAACAAATATCAAGATAGTGAAAAAATAAACATCAAGCATAGGAGTAGCCTTTGTGCAGAGTAGAGGAGTAGCCTACACGTGGGGATGGAAGGATTTTTGTCTAATATTTTGGTCATTAAGAGAGAGAATTTAGGCTAATTTTGAAATTGAGAATCCAAAAAAGAGCAGTATGAGAACTTGATTTGGGTTAAAATTAAAAAGCTTGTTTTTAATTGCTTTTGTGTTGTTTCATTCAATTGCTTTGTTCCTTGAATATACAAGCAGAGCTATACTTTTCTTATCCATTCAATGAGAAATTTCTCTCTCATCTTCATCTTTGAGTTTATCTTATGATATAAGATAGCAAACCATAACATAGATCCATCTCTAGCTAGTAGCTAGTGAGCTGATAGTAAGTAAGGAGACTAATGATAACCAAGTTTTTTTTTTTGGGCCTAATTGAACATTATATATACCTATAGAAATGTTCATAAAATATATATATATATATATATATATATATATATAAAATCCCGTCCCTGGGGGGTGGGGGGGCGGGGGTAGTCAAAGAGTAGCTCCGTCCCTGACTAGCACTAATAGTATTGATTCTTGGCCAGCTTGAAGTCAATTTACTAATGTTATTGAGTTCATTTTTGCTACGATGTTTGTGCACCATGCCTAAATTCTATTACTGTTTTTTATCATTGAGTTCAACTGACTCCAAACTTTAAGAAATTGACCACAAGCACCAGGATAGTAATGCGAGGTTGCGCTTTCGAAAACACAATTTCCTCCTCACTCAACATCACATGCATTAGCCAAGTGAGGGTACCAAGAAGCAAGGGAAAAAAATGATAACGAGATTTGGGTCTAATGCTCGGTGAACAAGTGATACCCGTGTAGTGATGCCACACTTATGGTGTCTCTGGCGTTTTCCAAAGGCTTCGGCAGTGACTCTAGTGGCATGGAGGTCCGATGCGAACGTTGTTTTTCTAAAGAGCAGTTTAGGCTATGATTTTGTAAATGGGTCTAACACTTAATTGTAGCTGTCATTGGGTGCGATAGGTTGTATTATTTTTTTGGTACAATGTTTACGTGTCATTCTCTCATTAGAGGGTGTAAACCCTTTGTTTTGTGCCAAGATCAGACCGAAACTACAAAAAGTATTAGTTGGTATTGAAATATGTACCCATCACAACCTTTCTAAATATTTATCTATATATCATATACTATATAATAAAAGTTAGGCTTAGAAGTCGTGGTTGCACCAAGTGGCTGCACCAAATTGCAGAAATTTTATTAAATTTCTGTTTTAAAAAATTATATTTAGTTATTTAGTACTATTGTACCTAAGAGAGACCTGATCAGTTTGAATAGCAAAAACTAAATTACAATCAAGAATCCTAACTTGATTATAAACCAAATTTTGCAATAATTTTTTAGATAAAAACAACTATTTATTTGTTCTTACTACAATTTCTAATTTAATAAAAAAATTGCAATTGAAGTGAAGTTAATTACATGAATAAGTCGTTATTGGTTTCTTTACCAACAAATAAATTCATAAAGGGTGCTCAGTTATTGGTTTAATGTATATATTAGAAACCAACTAAACAATTTAAGGTTCTTATCAATTTTTATATTCAGCAATCAGTTTGGCCTTTTGCTTTTTCATGTATAAATTATCATCAAATTTTTATTTTCATATTTATCTTCAAGTATATCTAATAACTTGATGAGATTTTATATTAGGGTTTAACTTGAAACTCTACTATCTCTTAATGGTAAAACCGTAAAACCAATAGAGAAAAATTTTAGGATTTTAGACCCCTTAAAACACAACAATTGGATTAACCTAGTTTATTAACCAAGTGATTGACTTAGTCAAATTATGCAAATCTAGGTTAACACAATCAATTAATCATATCAAGATATAAAGCAGCGGGAATATAAAGAACACAAAGATATGATCACCTAGGAAAACCAAACCGGTAAAAAACCTGGGGAGGATTTAACCTAGCTATCCTCAAGGTAAACTTGAATCCACTATATGAAAGAATCGAAGTTCATACAAAAGGACTTACAAGCACCCACGCTTGACTTCCTAATGCTACCCACCAGTAGAACTTACTGACACGACCACGTGCAAGCTCCGAATCCACGAACTCCTTCTTTCTTGGATTCTTCAATCAAGTACAAGCACTCCCACTTGTGTTTCTTTAAGCTCCAATGGCAGAAACTGAGTTGATCATTAAGGTGTTGATAATATCTCTACCTTGAAAACCCTAAGTTTATGTAAAGGAAAACTCCTCAAGGATCTCACAAGAGATTCACACAAACCGTAAAATATCAGCAACAATACAACTAGAGCAACTCTCAAAATGTGGCTAGGGTTTTGCCTTATATACTTAGGGAAAAAACATAAAACCCTAAACGTTTAATGAGATAGGGCTGAGTTGGAAATTCTACAGGAAAAAACATTCTGGCCGACTTTCGATTGATCGAGTCTATCCTTCGATCGATCGAGCCAGGCCGAAATGTACTAATACATCTGCAGCCACTCGATTCTAACTTTACATGAATTACATGAAAGTTCAATATGTGTATAAAACACCCTCGAACGTTTAGACCCCAAATTATAAAATATCAATTCAAGCTTATAATCAAACAATTAATATGCGGAACATGAACATAAGCCAATCACAGAATTGATAACTAATCTAAGCCAAATATAAACACATCCACAGTAGTAAATATAAGGCAAAGATAAAGGAAAGGAAGATGCAAACACACGGACAACACACGATGTGTTATCGAAGAGGAAACCGAAGTCCTCGGCGTAAAACCTCTCCGCTGCCCTCCAAGCGGTAAATAATCCACTAAAGAATGTAGTTAGGATACATGAACAGCAGAAGACTCTCCAAGCCTAATCTACCCAAGCACCTAAGCCCTCCAAGCTTCTTGCTCCAACGAGGTTACGCCGAACCTATTTCTTCTTTAGCTTCTCGGATTCCGCTACTATACCATAGTATCAACCAATGTATATTGGTTTCTTCCAAACTGCTTCCCTTAGCACCAAATGAACCTTCTCACAGACGTGGGTGTGGTGAGATAAGGATTTGGTCAATGACCTCTCAAAGATGTGACAATGGAGAGGAAGAGAGTAGAGGAATTTGTAAAGTCTCTAAGGTAAAGATTGGGGATGAGGCAATCTTGTTTTTCTCTAGGGTTTCTCTCACAAAATTCTCTCTGGAAGCTCTCTCAATTTAGTGGGTATAAGGGTCTATATATAGTGGTGTGTGTTTGGAATACGAAGAGACAGTTTTTGCCAAACAGGGCTGGTTGGCGGCTTGACCTCGCGGCTTGTCCAAGTCGCGAGTTCAAGTCGCGACGTAACGGCCTGGCCAGCCTGGGACTTTTGTCCTGTAGTGCGATAGCTGGCACGACCCTTCAACTCCCCTATGTGCATCTCACGTGCCTGCATTTGGCGGCTTGCCAATCGCGAGTAAGCCGTGAGTCCTAGCCGCGAAACTCTGCCTTCTTGCACAAACTTGAGTTTTTCTTCACATATTCTCACACACTACCCTTACAATAATCCCACCTAAATACAGGGTTACTAAGTGCTTAAATTACAAGCAAATTGGCACGGAATAAAGCCAACAAGATGGTTGATAAATTTCAACCTTACATTACACAACTTTGAGCAAGCCTAAACAAGACTAAACATATTGTTTTGATCATGGTTTGTCAACATTACACATTAGAGTTCTAAATACATCAAATCCTAAGTCTTTAGAACCTAACAAAAAAGAATTAAATTATATATTTCTATTCGCCCAAGAGCAAGGAGTAGTAGAGTACGATAAGAGAAAACAATCAAGTAGCACATGAACTTGCATAACTTTAGTTATCTATCTATATTTTTGTTACATTTGTTTTCCTTAGAATAAAACTATAATGAAGAGGATGTTTGTATTAAGTTTATGCTTGCGGTAGCAGGTGGACATATCAATGATATCATACCAACTAATCAAAAAGTCGTGTAATCAAGGTGCATCGTTTAACCTTGGGAAAGTTTTATTCAAGGTTTCACAACCCCGATTCCCACATCAATATGCGATCCCTCCTTATAATTTTCTAGAATTTTTTAATTTTTGGGTTTTTTGATAGAATTTTAACTTATAGAGTCCATTTCTGATGATTACACTCTTTATCATCGGACCAAGAGACCAATAGATTTTTGGTGTAGGCGAAGATTGAATCCTAGATGTGATACGTTTTTGTGCTAATGGATTTTGTTGTTATGTTAGATTTTTTTGTGCTAATGGATTATGGATGTTGTACTTTTTTCTCCATTGTTAGTGCAATCTTTATCAATTTCAGTCTCAAGCTCTCAACCAAAATATCTGTCCAGTAATACCCTTTCTCTTAGCTTATATTGTTTTGTGTGTGTGTGTGTGTTTTTTTTTTCCTAGAATAAATTTCTTACTAAAAAATACATTGTTTGCAGCTTCCCCCCCCCCCCCCCCCCCCCCCCCCCCCCAATTATTATTAATTCTCAAATATGGTAAGAAGACTGTACTTTTTGTAGCTAAACAATACTTTAAGGATGCCTGCAATGAAAGCTGCAAGTTCTCTTTTTATACTATTTTAATATGTTGTATTTCAATATAGTTTTGAAGAATCCGAATTCAACCTTGATGAGAAAGAGAAAAAAGATTGAGTCATTGCACTTTGTTAATTTTGACCTTTATAAAGATTGAAAAAAAAAATAGTTTAGAAAAAAAATTATTTTTTGTTAATATTAAGATTTATGTTAGAATGATAACATTTACCATTGGTTAACTTTGAATATATATTTACTATTCGTTAACTTTGAATATATATAAATACTAATTGATATAAATGGAAAATTAATATTTCAGATACATACTAGACATGCAAGTTGGAGACACAACAGAACTTGCAAATATGCAAGTCTAAATAAGCATACAAATATGCCAAAGAATCAAATGCAAGACATAAAAATAGAGGGAGACATAGAGAGAGAAAAGTACTTGCTACACAACTTAATTTCCAATATGGAAGAAGAGATAAGAATGATAGAAATATGTTATTTATTTAATTAAAATAATTCTATCAAACTTTGATAGGTTTCTCACTATTGTTTTGAATATATAATTTTTATGTATATATATAAAAGAAATCATAATGATATGATTTAATCTCAAATTTTAGTATTTCACTCACCTCAAATTCTATTAAATGTTTCAAGTAATTTAAAATAAATTAAATATTTTGATTATATATCATAATTTTATGTTTTAATATGTAAAATTTATATACTACACACTATGTATTCACAAAGTGACTCAATATATGTATGTATGTATGTATGTATACATGTCGCAAAATTAATTTGTTTTTATCATGTGACTCAAATTATTAATATAGTTTTAACATAGATAACTTTTAATTAAACCGTGCATAACACGGACATAATACTAGTCTTTATATATATATATATATAACCGAAATCTCTTAATCTCTCGCAATTTTCCACGTCAACACAATATTTAATTTTTGTTTAGTCCAAATTTAACAATGAGTAAAACTCTATCTCTTTAACAAGTCTAACTTAAATGCAAATTCATCATTATCATTTTTTTAAACAAAATTATTTATGTTTAATCCAAACTTAATAAGGAGTGAAACTCTATCTCTCTAATAAGTCCAACTTAAACTCAAACTCAAAAGTTGATATATATATATATATAACCGAAGCAAAAAACAGAGACTAACTAAAAAAAAAAATGCCAGCAATCTAATTCAACTTCCTTCTTTGATTAATGAATTTTATGTTCAATTTTTTTATATTGTTATTATTAATAAAATTTCAATTCAACATATGTGGATATTTGTTTATATCTAAGATTTTATTTCTATCTTAATTGTTTGTTATTTTTAGAATTAATTTTCTTTTGAGTATTTGGGTTAATCTCCATATTTGTATTGACATTGTTTTCGTGCGTTTGGTTTTTGGGTTGAAATTTCTACTAATTATTATTTTTAATTGTACATGGTAGATAAAACATCTCTATTTTTTGGAGAAAAATCAAAACTGCAACCTATGTCTTCTAGCCTAGGGAACGATGAATTTTTATTTGGTATGTTATATATAAATTTATTGAATTTGGTTTGGTTTTGAAGTAGAATTTGAGGATTCTATAAATTTTGAAGTTTGATCTTAATTCTTCACCTTAAATGCTTTTTATTTAGGTTCATGTGATTTTTTGTTTTCCTATTAAAAGCTATGATTTTTGGTTGATTAATTATTTGTTTGGATTAATTTCAATTAATTATTTTTTTGGATTTAACATAAAAGATAATGGAATTAGATATTATAATTTAGATATTGTTCCATGTTTTGAAATATCTATATTGTTATTACTATGAGAAAGTCATATTGCTACTCAAATTTGAAACTTGGTGTGTCTTCCTCATATCATGGTCTTTGTTTATATATTTGCAGTTTATATTAGTTTTGAGTGTGTGTGTGTGTATATATATAACTATTGGGAGTTTTGCTTTATTAATTTAAGAATTGTAAATTACTTTATAGGTTTCGGTAACTATGCACTTGCGACTCAATAACGTTCAATCTTAGACAACACTTCTAAATTATGGAAAAATATAGAAGTTAAATATTTTTTTTCATTTAAAAAAAATATACTATCTAGCAAAATGTCTATTTACTCATTGTTGGATTTTTTTTTTCAAAGTCAATAGTTTTTTCGTGCATCACACAGGTTAGCGACTAGTATATATATAAAATCGAAGCCTCTGAAGCTCTCACAATTTTCCACGTCAGCACAATATTTAAATAAAATTATTTTTGTTTACCTCTTCAGAGCTTGCCACATCATTATTATTATTTTTTAAACAAAATTATTTAACTTTTATTTACCCATTCGTTGCCTAAAGAGAGTTGAAAAAAGAAAAATTATTCCCATACTTTGCCTAAAAATAGTTGGAAACCAATAGGTTAACCAAAGTAGAGTCGAAAACTGATTACAACTCAACAAATTATCCACCGTCCTACAACTATAATATATATATATATAACAACAATGTACAAGCTGAAAAATAATGAAGAGCCATATATATATAACAACAATGTACAAGCTAAAAAAGAATGAAAAGCCATGATAATTGAAAGAGCCATATTTAGGATTTTTATTTTTGGCTTTTGCTTTTGCTAACATGCTCAAAGCTCAAGCATGGCTCCATGCAACCATACAGTACCTATGGTATTCTTTTTTCATGGTTTAATTTAGTTGTTTTAGATGCTATGGTATTGAATTACTCTTTGCCTCAAGTCTCGCATCTTAAGCTTGGTACCTTTTTTTTTTTGGTCATCTACATTATTATTATTTTTTTAATCTACGTTCTTTTAATTCTTTTGTTACTCTATTTGGTTTTGGTGAACATGTTGGATATTTGAAATACGTACGTTTGATTTTGCGCCTGTGATTGTTTTTGTTGTTTAGAGTTTACATTTGTAAAAGTTATTGCTTTATATATATAAAGGAACTATTCTCCACAATTATCATTTTATTTAAATAAAATAATTTTTGTTTAGTCCAAACTTAGCAAGGAATGAAACTCTCTCTCTCTAACAAGTTCAACTTAAACTCAAACTCATCATTATCATTTTTTTTAAACAAAATTATTTTTGTTTAATCCAAACTTAACAAGGAGTGAAACTCTATCTCTCTAACAAGTCTAACTTAAACTCATACACAAATATTGATAATTTATCTCCAAATTTGCTAGTTTATCATGAACACTATAAAAGCAAAACAAACCCCAATATATATATATATATATATATATATATATATTTAAAGCCAAGTAGAGGTAAGAGTTCTTCTTATGTTATTTTTTTCTCCTCTGCTTTCTTAAAAAAAATTATTTTATGGTTTTTCATGTATTTTTTAAAAAGTAATTTTTGTACATGAACCACCAAACTCTCTTTAGCCATTTTTTACAAGATAAAAAAACTTGCAATAATTGAAATTATTCTTTTGAATGTAACCCATCTTTCTCTTATATTTCTATTGTTTAGTCATATATATTTTGTTTTGTTTCAACAATTTCTAAGCAGCGAATCATCTGATTCTTTAATTTTTTTGGTTTTTCAAAAGTTTTAATATCTGAATTTTTGAATTATTTTTTTGCAGTATTTGAAACTGTTTGACAAATTTTTTGTAAGCCATTGCACATTCAAGCAATGATTTCTTCATCAAATTGTAACACAAATTGAAGTCATACAAGAGCAAATCGTGCAATGGTGTAGTTTCTTTAAATTTTTATAAAATTATTTATTTTAGTCTACCTCACAGATTGGTAAGTTCCCGTGCATAGCATGTGTTAGTAACTAGTTACTTAAATTTTGAATCTCCTCATACCCGCCATCTGTTCTTCTTTTCACTGATATATAACACCCTTTGTGCTGGTACCACTCATGTTTAAACTTCTGTTATTTGTTCTGTTAGTGTATATACTGCCTAGTCCATTACTTTATTTTACTTGTACAATGCCTTATTTGCCATACAAACATATTGTTGGAAATAAAGGAGAGATAATATCTAAATTTTCCTTGGAAATTACACAATTTGATTTTACCAAAAGAGAGGTGGCAGAGATGAGGAGTGGACCAAGTCACTGTCTTGAGACAAATCATGCCATTTACGGTATATCTGATGTAGTTAGATTAATAGTTTCTACACGTTGTCCCCAGGATACAATAGCTCAGCCACCTTTGCTGATTATCCTTTCGATCCTATACTGCTCGTAGGATATAAGCTTTCTATAGTACTTTCTTTTCCCAGAAAATTTTGTAAAAGATAGAATATTTTTGTGAGTAGTAAGAAGCAATAGGTGGTAAGTGTTTAGGACAATAAAAAATTGTTTTTGAAAAGTCTATAGCTTTCTAATTCAAAAATAAAAAATGTGTGTATGTCAATATTTTTTTTTCTTTCCATACATATATATATATAGCCAGACCTATAACTTGTCCTTAGCCAAAGAATCAAAAGGGTTTGTATCAATTAAATAGTCATAAAGTTATTGAAATAAATATATATAATCAATAGCGTTCTTTATATATATATATATATATGTAATATAATATAACCGGATATCAAAAGTTGTCTTAGCCAAACTTTGTACCTTGAGAACAAAAAGAAAGTATCATAATGCCATGCATTTAATGGCCCATTATTACAATACCTTTTCAAAAGTTGCTAAATATATGTTACAAAAAACTGCTAGCTGTTTGACCACTTTCCATTAAACCAAATAGTAAACATTTGTGTATATATGGTAACTTATTATAACATAAAATAATTCAGCAATAGCTGTACATTTAAGTGCTAAAAAATCTTTCATATATGACGTTATTATGTCATATTCAAATAAGAACGTTTGAATACAAAACATTTAGAATGTAAAGTATATATTTGTAATAAAACCAAATATACTGGCAATTATGGTATTAATATCACGTTAATGTTCATAAATTTCCTGATTAAAACCATTGACAAAAGCTATTCAAATTTTGAATTATATTTGAATTTCAAAATTTAGCAATCAACGTATCTTACATTAAGGGATAATTGATACACATAAATGAGTATTAAAATAAACATAATATTTTTTATAAAAATATCCAACAATCCCCCACTTATTTTTATAAAAAATAAATAGGTAAATATATATTAGAAAATTTTCTGGGTTAAGTAGAACATTATGCATAATGGGAGTGCCAATGGCTTGAACCCTCTTTAGTGTTTCAGCAACATTGTTCCAAAGTTAATAGTGATCTAAGTCTTGAACTATAACTTTTTCTATGAATACAAAACATTACATCACACACATAATATTCCAGTACTCTACTACGACCTTCTAAGCTAGCACATTACGGCCTTGTGCTTTATCCCAGCATCCATGAGCTATTTAGAGAACTAGCCCCATTCTCAAAGGAAGCTGCCTCACTTCCATGCTCACTTAGGTGTGGCTATCAAGGATGTTCTTGTAACTCTAACATCTCACTCATAAGAGCTAGCTATAGTCCACATTAAGAGTTTTTTTTTTCTTTTTTCTTTTTAATAAATAAATAAAAACCCATCCTATATAACGTTACAAGATACAATCACCCACACCATAGGGAGGGACATGAGTATTATTACTCATACATATATTTGGTGCATGTTAATCTAACTACTCTATGATTAGTTTTCCCCTTTGAACCTAGTTCTTGGGATCTCCAGTCCTTAGGTAGGGTATCCTCATATGTAGTTCTTTCTTCTTTGGGCTTAAGTCCCACCCCCCCTTGATGCTATCCAGATCCTTTCTCTAGCTAGAGTTTTAGTTAATGGATTCGCAATATTATCATTTGTACTAATATAATCAACATTTATGGTACCATTGTTTATGTATGATCTCACAGTACTGTGTTTTCTTCTAATAGATCTGAATTTACCATTACTTCTAATAGATCTGGATTTACCATTATAGTATTTATTGTGCACTCTACCAATAGTGGCAGTACTATCACAATGAATTAAGACGGGTGAAATAGGTTTCTCCCATGTGGGAATTTCAGATAATAAATCTCGTAACCAACCCGCTTCTTCACTAGCTGAAGATAAGGCAATTAATTCTGCCTCCATGGTGGATTTAGCAATAATATGTTGTTTTTTAGATTTTCAACTTATTGCTCTGCCACCTATTGTAAATACATTGCCAATGGTAGACAAAGAATCACCTGATAAGGTGTTCCAACTAGCATCACTATATCCTTCAAGAACAGCAGGATATCTTTGATATACCAAACCATAGTGCGCAGTTCTTTTTAAATATCTCATTAATTGAATCATGGCATTCCAATGCTCAAAATTAGGTTTGCTAGTAAATCTTGCTAGAACTCATACGGCATAAGCAATATCAAGTCTAGTACAATCAGTAGCATATCTAAGACTACCAATAATACTAGCATATTCCTTTTGATTGTAAATCAATGAAGTTAATACCGTACCGTACCGGCCGGTACGGCCGGTTTTTTTCGTACCGGTGAACTGACCGGTACCGAAACCCCCCTTGATTCGTACCGTTCTGAGTACCGGCCCATACCGGACTGTTTCGGCCTTACCGGCGAAAATTAGATGTTTCGGCCGGTAAATCTAAACCGGGCCGGTACCAAAAAAAAAACAAAAAAACCCAAAAATCACCTGTTTTTGTCATCACAGCCATTCACCACCACGTTGCCGGTCACTCCCATGCCTCCAGCCACTTCCATTTTGTCAATTGCAGTCTCCCCACCTGCTTCAGCTTCTTCTTCCTCGCCTCTTCACTTCTCCGTTCTCTGTTTTTCTTCCACTCTTCAGCTTTTCTGTTCTTTGGTTTTCCTAGTTTTGAACGCCTGGTCACCTGTACATCTTGTTTTGTTTTGGACACTAGAGTCCCACTCCCACGTGAATGTACTGAAGTCATTAATGAGTCAAAGGCTTTCAAAATTTCAAACTTATCTCCAACACCACGTGTTCTAGTTTTAACTTTTACTCATTGATTTTTTTTTTTTTGTTTGGGGGGAATCATTTTACTCATTGATTTTTATTTCTTTTGTTTTTTCATTAGTGCATTTAGTTTGCACATGTACGTAGTACTACTACTATTATTATACTACAACTCTTCTTAAAATAAAAGGTTATACTACAACCATAATTATTAATATTTTAAAAAATTATTATTATTGGTTAGACTTTAAATTATTTTATATTTTTATGAGAATATATAAAATTTTTAAAAGAATATATATATATTTAGCGGTAATTCCGAAACGGTACACCGGTATTAACCGGTATCCGAAATATATCGTACCGCTGACCAAACCGGTACAGCCTCCGGTACGGTATTGACTTCCTTGTTGTAAATATCATTTTCATCTTTAGTAGGAAAAAGATGCACACTAGAGTCAAAAGGAATACTTGCAGGTTTACAATCAAAGTAATTATATTTTTTTCAAAATTTTTTCTATATAATGGGATTGATCTACAAATATGTCATTTGAAGTTCTAGAAATTTTCATGCCAAGAATCACATTAGCTTCTCCTAAATCTTTCATATCAAAGTTATTTTTAAGAAGCATTTTGGCAGCATTTATAATATCCATATTAGGACCAAAAATTAGAAGATCATCAACATATAAACAAATTATAAGATGAGCATCATCAAAAGTTTTATAATATATACATTTGTCACTTTCATTTGTTTTAAAACCATTAGAAAGCAAACATTGATCAAATTTCTCATGCCACTGTCTAGGTGCTTGTTTTAAACCATATAAAGATTTTAATTATTTACATACCTTGTGCTCATTACCTAGCATTGTAAAACCTTCTGGTTGGTCCATGTAGATTTATTCTTCTAAATCTCCATTTAGAAATGCCGTCTTTACATCCATTTGATGTATCATCAAATTATGAATAGCTGCTATAGCAATCAATAATCTAATAGATGTAACTTTAGTAACAGGAGAAAAAGTATCAAAAAAATCAATATCTTCTTTTTGTTTAAAACCTTTAGCTACAAGCCTTGCTTTGAATTTTTCAATAGATCCATCAGGTTTTAATTTTCTTCTAAGTACCCATTTACATCCAATTGTTTTACAACCTGGAGGTAAATCTACAAGTTTCCAAGTATTATTAGATATAATAGAATCCATCTCATCATTGATGGCTTCTTTCCAAAAACCTGAATCAGGAGAAGATAAAGCTTCTTCTAAAGAAGTAGGGTCACCTTGTAAATTATACACATAATATTCAAGTCCAAAAACCTTTTCAATTCTAGGTCTTTTACTCCTCCTAGGTTCAATCTCATATTCATTAACATTTTTTGACTTAGATGTTGAACATTCAAATTTCTCTTGTTGTTCAAAACCCCAACTATTTTTATATTTAAATGGAAATTTATTTTCATGAAAAATTGCATCTCTAGATTCAATTATTGTATTATTATCAATATCAAAAAATCTATAAGTTGTGCTATATAAAGAATAACCTTAAAATACACATGTAGAAGCCTTTACCCCAAGTTTAGGTCTTTTAGGGTCAAGTAGCCTCACATATGCTAAGCAACCCCAAACTTTGAAAAAATTCAGATTTGGTTTATATTTTTTTCCATAATTCAAAAGGAGTTAAAAAAGTCTTTTTATGAGGTACTCTATTCAAAACAAAATTTGCAGTTAAAACAACTTCACCCCAAAAATATTTAGGAGCCCTAGAACTAACAAGCATAGCATTAGTTAAATTTATAAGAGTCTTATTTTTACTTTCAGCTACTCCATTTGAAGATGGAGAATAAAGGGCAGTAGTCTCATGAACAACACCAAGATATTGAATATAATTATTAAGACCAAGAGTATCATATTCTTTTCTTTTATCAGTTCTAAACCTTTTAACCTTTTTATCAAAAGTATTCTCAACTTCTTTTAAGAAAATTGATAACTTTTCAAAAGCATCACTTTTATTTTTCAAAAGATAGACATATGAATATTTTGAAAAATCATCTATAAAGGTTATAAAATACCGATTACCTCCACATGTCAAATGTCCTTCAAATTCACAAATATCACTATGGATAAGCTCTAGTAATTCAATATTTCTTTCAATTGATTTATGAGGCTTTTGAGTAATTTTAGTCATGTTACAAATTTCACATTTTTCAAGTTCATTTTCAAGTTTAGGAATTAAACCTAAATCACTCATATTTTTCATATATTTATTATTAATATGACATAATCTACCATGCCAAACATTCACACAAGAAACAATATAAGCAAAACTTGAATTTTCATTCATCTCAAAATTAAGTTTAAACATGTCATCACAAGCATAGCCTTTGCTAACAAACATGCCTTTTTTAGAGAGTACATATTGATCAGCCTCAAAGACTTGTTTGAAACCAACCTTATTCAACAAAAAACTAGAAACTAGATTCTTTCTAGTGTTAGAAACATGAAAGACATCTTTGAGAGTGACTTCTCTTCTAGATGTAAATTTGAGAAGCACCTCTCCAATACCCACAACTTTGATGGTATGAGAATCACCAAGCATAATTTTCTTTTTCTCATCCAAGATGGTGTAGGTCTTGAACCAATTTTTATCATGACAAACATGCCTGGTTGCCCCAGAATTAATCCACCACCCTCCTAAGCCTTCGAGAATATTAATCTCGGTAACCATAGCCACAAGAGGCTCTTCAATGACATTGGCTTGAGCCATAGGCCCATGTTTTCGAAAACGACAATTTCTAGCCGAATGTCTAGGCTTTCCACATACAAAACATGCATAATTGCTATTATTAGTGTGGCTACCATTATTTGGAGCATGCTTACGATGGTGTGCTTGGTTCTTTCTTTGATTAGAGTGGGTCTTATGTTGAGGCTGATTTCCATTTGGCCTACGTTTGAAGTTTCTTTTCTTAAGCCTTGCATAGTCATTATTTTTTGCATTGGCTTTTGACATGTTTTCATTTGAAGAGATAAAATTTACCTTAGGACCATTTGCTCCATGGAGTTCAACAGCTTTGTCTTGGTTCCTTGCCTCTTCCTCTACTCTCAAACGGGTGATAAGGGATTCAATGGAGAGTTCCTTTTGCTTGTGTCTCAGGATTTTGGGAAACTCCTTCCAAGACTCAAGCAGCTTGTTAATGATGGCTGAAACTTGCATTTGTTCATCTACTTTAATGCCTTCAGATCGAACATCTTGTGAAATCATTTGGAGTTCATAGGATTGTTCCACCACAGACTTGCCTTCAACCATCTGAAATCTGAAAAATTGGCTACATGCATATTTCTTGGATCTAGCTTCCTCTGTATCATATTTTTGATTCAATGCCTTCCATATCTTTTTGGCTAATTTGTAAGCTTGATCATAATAATCATACAAATCATCAGAAAGACAATTAAGTAAATAATTTCTACAGTAAAGATGATCCTTATCCCATTTCTTAACATCTTTTCCATGTTGAGAAAGTTCATCTTCAGTCAACTGTTCAAATTTCTTTTTCTTTGGTTTTTTCTCAGTTAACACATAAGCCACATTCAAGAGAGTAAGATAAAATAAAGTCTTTTGTCTCCACGTCTTAAAGTTAACACCACGGAAGCGGAATGGCTTATTAAGATCACCCGCTCCAAAGGAATTAGACATAACATTACCATTTTCCAAGGATGATTTTGTGTTCTCCATCACGATTTGTCTCAAATTGTTGGAAATAAAGGAGAGATAATACCTAAATTTTTCTTGGAAATTACACAATTTGATTTTACCAAAAGAGAGGTGGCAGAGATGAGGAGTGGACCAAGTCACTATCTTGAGACAAATCGTGTCGTCTACGGTATATCTGATATAGTTAGACAAATAGTTTTTGCACGTTGTCCCCAGGATACAACAGCCTTGCCACCTTTGCTGATTATCCTTGTGAGCCTACACTGCTCATAAGATATAAGCTCTCTATAGTACTCTCTTTTCCCAGAAAATTTTGTAAAAGATAGAATATTTTTGTGAGTAGTAAGAAGCAATAGATGGTAAGTGTTTAGGACAATAAAAAATTGTTTTTGAAAAATCTGCAGCTTTCTAATTCAAAAAAAAAAAATGTGTGTATGTCAATCTTTTTTTTCTTTGCATACATATATATATAGCCGGACACATAACTTGTCCTTAGCCAAAGAATCAAAAGGGTTTGAAATCAATTAAATAGTCATAAAGTTATTGAAATAAATATATATAATCAATAGCTTTCTTTATATATATATATATATATATATGTGTGTGTGTGTGTGTGTGTGAGTGTGAAATATAATATAACCGGATATCAAAAGTTGTCTTAGCCGAACTTTGTACCTTGAGAACAAAAAGAAAGGATCATAATGACATGCATTTAATGGCACGTTATTACAATACCTTTTCGAAAGTTTTTGAATATATGTTACAAAAAATTGCTAACTGTTTGACCACTTTTCATTAAACCAAATAGTAAACATTTGTGTATATATGGTAACTTATTATAACATAAAATAATTCAGCAATAGTTGTACATTTAAGTGCTGAAAAATCTTTCATATATGACGTTATTATGTCATATTCAAATAAGAATGTTTGAATACGAAACATTTAGAATGTAAAGTATATATTTGTAATAAAACCAAATATGCTGGCAATTATGGTATTAATATCACGTTAATGTTCATAAATTTCCAGATTAAAACCATTGACAAAAGCTATTCAAATTTTGAATTATATTTGAATTTCAAAATTTAGCAATCAACGTATCTGATATTAAGGGATAATTGATACACATAAATGAGTATTAAAATAAATATAATATTTTTTATAAAAATATCCAACATATATTGCTTGTATTGCCCTCATACATGCCTATATAAAAGTCAGAGACTAATTTGCTGCTTGGAACCAAGAAATATTGAATCTAGAGACTAATTTAAAAGCCTTTTGTTCTTGACATTTACAAAAACCTAACTTTTAGATCTTCATTTATTTGTTTTTGTTATGTATTTTTTTTTTTTTACACTAAAAGGACGAGGTGGGTTATAACAGAGCTCTAACGAAGGCTACCTCACGTGGAGGTAAAGTGATAAAGTTCAAACCACAGGTAGACACTACTAAAACCTGCCTAACCACATATGATTTTACTGTAATAATTTCAAATATATATAACTTAGAACATTTACACCAGTCTCAACAAATTAGCCTAATATAAAAAATATAGCTAAAAACCCACGTACCAATCTCAAAAAATTACAAAAAATTTTAACATTCAATTTGGAATCGCTACAACTAGCGAGACATATTGCTCGCTACTACTAATAAAATTATTTTTTTATTCTCTCTTCTCATTCTCCTTTCCCTACTAACTCATTCTTTTTTCTCATGTCTCTCTCTCTCTAGTGGCGGAGCCATGTTGAGACCGAAGGGGGCCCTAGCCCCCACCCCCCAAAGATTTTATGAATTCACAAAACCATTCTTATGAGCTTGACTGTTTCTTGTCTTAGTTTTGTGTCTGGGAAATTTTTCTAGTTTAGTCTGACTTGTTTTCTGAATCCTTTTGTACTTTACAGATTTTTAAGTCCAAAAGTTTTTTAATATTTGCTCTAATTCCAAGAGATCATGTTTATGGCTAAAAAACATTACACTTCAAAAGAAAAACTAATCTCATTTCTTCCCCAAATCCCCAGTTGTGCGGCTTTCCTTCTCCAGTTCTTGTTTTCTTTATTTTTTTTTAATAAATTAAAACTATAGTATTTTGATAAATGATAAATATAATATATTATATAGCATATAAATATAATACATTTTTATTAATTTGACAAAAATATATGATTAGTTATTCACTTATTGGATTATATTATTTCAATATCGTAGTATTTTATTTATAATTCTATTTTAAACTATTGTACATAAAAAAAAAAAATGTTATATTCACAACATTTAACTATACTTTCACAATAGTGTCACTTAATATTTGTTTTGAAAATATTGTAAATGTAGCTCTCCTCATTATACATAGTATAGATATATACAATATATACAAAGGAAAAAATTATGGTCTCATTTTATACTTGAACCCCCAAAGATATATTTCTGGCTCTCTCTCTCTCTCTCTCTCTCTCTCTCTCTCTCATGCATTGATCAACATCACTCGGTGGTGGTGGTAGTAGGTTTTGGTCATGATCTGGTGGTAGTGGATGTCCAATTTGGCAATGGTAGATTTCGGTGTCTGAAGGTTGATTTTTGTGGGTTTGTGTTGATATTTGTCTGCTTTAGGCGGTGAGAGATGGGTTTGGTTTGGTTTGATTTGTGAGGTGGTTGTTAGGTTTGTGATTATTTTTGGTTTGATTTTTGTGGTGGGTGTGGTGGTTTTTGAGGTGGGTGCGGTGGTTGCTGGTGCATGGTGGGTTGATGTGCTTTGACAGACTCGCAGATTGGAATTTGTGGGTTAATTCTTTGGTTGATTTTTGTGGGTTGATTTGTTTGGTTTGGATTGATTTTTGTGAAGTTAGGGTTGTATTTGTTGTGGGTTGGGGAATGTTTAAGGGAATTTTAATTAATCTGGTTTTTTTTTTTTTGGGGGGGGGGGGGGGGGGGGGGGGGGTGGGTTTGGGGGCATAATCTAGGTTTGTTCTTCATTAGCCTGTGATGCCTTCTTATGTGCCTCTTTCGCCATCAAGGCCTGCAATTTGGGATGGTTATAGTACGCAACACCCAAGAAAGCAAGCCTGTATGGCCGTACCCAAACAAATTAAAGGGTGTGACTATGTCCTTAATAATAGACTAAGAAAACGCAATCAACAACCAATCTTTCACCACACCAACCACATTCATGGTCAAAGCCGAAGTCTTTCCCACAAGCAAAAACACAGCAACATTCAAAGCAAAAGCACATAGAATATCAGTATATGATGTTTGTTTATGGAATTTTGGGGAGAGAAAATATAATATTTATATAAAGTAAAAAATAGAGTATTGAGTTTGATGTGTATGCATAAAAAACATGGATAATTAGACTAGAAAAAGTAAAGTTTTTTTTTTTTTTTTTTGGTTAGTTTAGCTAAAAATTTGAAGAAACTGATGCGAATTTATTCTCTCATTCTCTCTCTCACGTCACTTTCTTTCTCTTTATTTCTTGTCTTTATTTTATCAACATGTTCATTTTATAGTCTTATGCAACAAATCTTGTCATTTCGAGCAAGAAGATTTTCTGGTGCTAACCGAACTATCTTTTTTTTTTTTTTTTTTGGAGGAAGCTATCCGAACATCTTTTAATCAGAAGCAGTTATAATTTTTTTTTTATTATCCAACACTCCCCTTGTGTTCCACTAGGTACTAGTCATCTATCTATTGCGTCCTATACTTCCATGCTACTAGTATCAGGCTTTTATTTAAATTCCTGTTAATAGTTTCTTGTCAACCTGGCTTGAATATGTTAGATGTGAAAGTTAAATTTGGCTTGGATTTCTTTTCTAGATTTTGGCTAGGATCCCAATTCTTTTCAGTTTAGTGTGTGTGTGTGTCTATATATATATATGCTCAAATGTATTGAATTCATTAAGATAGTGACATATGTCTAAGATTGACCGCGTGTTATAATTGAAATGAGTCTAGTGTATTGGAGACACTGGATCCAAGTTTTTGCCTCAGGTTCTTTATCAAATTTAATTTCTTCAGCCTTTAGTGTCAAAATAAGTTATGTAATTGAACTAGCAAGAGAAAGGAATGAAGCTTTATTCTAATTCAATTCAAGCATGTACAGTGAAAACTGTTTCGAATTAACTGCAGTAACTCTAATTCCACTATCCTAAGCACCTGAGTGTGATTTGCTGTCTTTCTAATACGTTGGGATTGTTTTTTCCTATTGAACTCGATGTACTGACAGTAGTCAACATATACATGCCTTGTAATACGTTGGGATTCAGTCCCCTTATTTTAATATATATTTCTATCTTCACAGTCAAAAAATAAATAGTGAAACACAAACGCGCACGACATGCAGTTTGCCGAGGAAAGCCTCACAATGCAATACGACATGTCACACAAAATGACTAAAAATAATAAGACGCTATGCGACTTGTCGTGTTGTTGGATGATGATGCTATACGACGTGCTATTTAACAGTTTCTTTATCTATAGCATAGCGGCTACCGGCTCTTGATTCTGCAGTCAGTGATCTTCTCACACCTGTAAACTGAGAAAGAACGTTCTTTGGTGTATTTGAAATTAAGTTATGCGACTTTGTGCCATCTTTATAATCCTTCTATTTTTTAGTGAAACTTTTTCCTTGACGATATGTAGGCCTAAGACCTACGTGGTATTTGAATCTCTACTAAATATATATACATTGCACAAATGAGGGTGAGTTATTACTCTCGTTATGGAATGCTTAAATGTCCTTATTTTCTTGTATATTGATGTTTATAAAATTTGTGATTTTTGGAAGATCAATAGTCGATTGCTCCAGTTTTGTCCAATTCAGTCATTTTTGTCCAATTCTGCGACACTCCTTTTGAGTCACATCAGCATAACCTTTCAATCTACTTCGGTCCAATTTGGTCTATTTTGGTTATTTCAGTCCAATTTGGTCCAGTTTGGTCATTTTGGTCCAATTCTACAATGCTTATTTTGAGTCACATCGGCATAATATTTCGATCTACAACAGTCCATTCGGTCTACCTTGGTCCAATTTGGTCCATTCAGTCCTTTCAATCTAATTTGATCCACTTCAGAATAGTTTGGCAGGAGAGGTATTTGTAGAAAGAACCATTGACAATTATGTCACATTTTCTACATAAAATTGGTAGGTTTTTGGTAAAATTGCATTTTTCTTATGTTATTAAAATCTTGAATTTTTTTTTTCTTTTTTCCATAATATAAGCAATGAATTTTCTTATATTTGCTTTCACTTTAAACCAATTAAGGCGTATAGAGTATAAATCGTTTGTAAGGAGTACTAGAAACAACCTCCAATAATAAGTTACATTATTTACAAAATATCTCGACTTATATAATAATTTAATTTAAAATGCATTATGTTTCCTTAAAAAATTACAAAATTTAAAACACTTTAAAATAACAAATATAGATAGCTTAATTTAAAAAATCTAATATTGTATCAATTATACTTTGTTAGAAAAAAATCATATCATTTTAAGAAAGATCAAGGAATACACTTATGAATCTCATCTACTACTTTTACTTTTCACTTAACAAAAAAACAAATTGTCAAAATTTTCCGCATGTTATGCAAGTGTACGACTAGTTAAAAATAAAAACGAAAGCCGAAGTGTTTCTTATGTTATACCATGGTTCAACATTTAATCAACTTTGCAATTTACATTCAAATGTCTCCATCTTGTTTCTCAAAATCTCTTACCGGTCCCTTGAACCATTTCCTTGCATCCAAGAACCACCAAAGCATTATCAGTGTCAATGCTATAGCGAGGGCTATTGGTGCATAATTAAAAGTGTTCCATTGGAGGGGGTAGGTTGTTGGCAATAAGAAGGTCGAACAGGTATAACATATCCACAGGAAGGCCACCAAGCAAATTGGCCTTCTTGCTTTACCCAAATAGAATGGTCCTGGTTTGAAATTTTCCTCTGCCATGATTAGCCTGGCGAAAATTGGGACAGCATAGCCTCCCACCCATCCAATTGTATTTATGGAAATGATGGCAGTGAAAACTACATCAAGTTTCAAGATGGGCAGGCCAAGAATGATGCTGATGGCTGCACAGAGCCACACAGCATTTGTTGGAACCTTGCGCTTTGGGTGAACTCTTCTCCATATTGGTGAAAATGGGATTCCTCTATCCCTCGATAGAGCATAAACCTATAAGAAGAAGAAGAAGAAGAAACAAAGTTGTTTATTGCCATTCCTAGATTGAAAAAAAAAAAAAAAAAAAAAAAGAATTATAGAAGAAGAAAAGAATTATGAGTTCTTCAAGACTCCTCGAATGACCTCAAGATTAGTTGTGGATGTGATACATTAGATGGGACACGAAAGTGACATGAAGCCATTTTTAGATACATGTCAGTGTTTTTGTGTTGCGTGCAGTGGTAGACACAAGGCCAAACTCAATAGTTCCTATCATCAACACCTACTAGCGCGGAGAGAGAGAGAGAGAGATACTTACTACTCTAGCAGCACTAGTGGTAACTGAAAGCCCACAAAAGAAGTATGACACCCAAATGATACATAGAAACACAATAGCCCCAGCTGAATTGTTAAACCTCCCATGGAAAGCATCATAAAGTATCTGTGCTGGTACAAGTGCACCGGCTGTCTCATTGTTCACATCGTATAAATAGTTAAGATCCTACATCGAAATTACAACCTCAAGTCATCTTCAAGCTATCTTTGCTAAAGTATATTTAAAATTAAAAAAAGAAAACGATCCAACTATTAGAAACATACATGAATGCTGAAGGTAAGAGCTATATAATAAGCCCATCCGAATAAGGTGACGATTCCAATACTAGAAAGAATAGCAATAGGACCAGTCCTATCTGCCCCTTTTGTTTCCTCTGTTAGATGAGCTGCAGTGTCATAACCATATAGACTATAGCTGCTTAGAAGTACTGATAATATAATTGCATAAGGTTTGCTTTGTACTCCAGTTGACTCGGGAGATGTCTCAAAATGAGTGAACACATAAGAAGCTGGTTTTGTTGGCTGTGCCACGATAGGGAGCATTATAATCACCACCATACCACCAATTACCTAAATTATAACATTAATGGCATGTAAGTTGAAAAAAAATCCATAAGGAATTTATAAGAAAATCGCCAACTATATGTACCACTTTTTGTTGCAATCGATTATATTATATTTGTTTATGTTAACTAGTGCCTTAAAGTTAAGTTGTATTTAATATTTTATTAATTATATGTGTGTATATAAAAAAAGAATACATACAAACACAATGAATTTGTGCATGCATGCCCATGAATTATTAATGTACATTTTTCTATTTAAAAAATGTGAGTTGCAATTTATAATGATTACTTAACCTATATTCTTAAGAGTGTTAGGTTCTAAATATTTAGGAATAAATGTGTAAGTTCTAATTTTATGTAAATTGGCAAACCAAAAACAAAAACATGTTTAGTAGATCTGAATATTAAACCTAAATAACAATTTGGTTTATTAATTAGACTAAACAATCAGTTTATAAGAGTCTAAACGAACTAACATAGAGCACCCATTAGCACCACCTGTAATACTTGCCTAAAGTATTGCCAGCCAAGTAGATGTTGACCCATTGTGTTTGACAAAAATTTTTCCCCTCTGGACCAGTAAACATGATTTTTTTGTGTTTATGCAAGGGAACTCCTGGGTGGCAATTCCAAATCTCCACAAAACGTAATACATAAACACCACATTTTTAAATTGCACAATTTCAAAAAGTTGAACCAAACTCATCCTAAGTAAAACATACGCTTGCAAAGAAGGTATTTGAGAAACAAAATCTTACTACATAGCACACCTGCCACCATATGGAAATTATGTCGAGGAATGCTATTAGGTTCAACGCGAACGTATTGAGTACCGCCCATATGATGATTAGGCCCATATATATAGCCAAAAATACACTTCGTGGTGCAAAGTAGCCTCCACCCTTGTTTGTACCAGTGGACAAAAGAATGATCATTTGTAATGCCTGAGCTCCTGAATAGGCCTAAAATAAGCACAAATTCAAAAGAAAAAAGAAATATTACTTCTTACCATTGCAAGTTTATAGTTTTCAGTAGTCCATTATATTTGTATAATAAATTTAGAATGCAGCAGGAAATATGTTGAAAGGAAGTTGCCAAATTAACCTGAGCACCCATTCCAGAAACAACTCCGATGGTCTCGAGCCAAGCACAACACCATGATGCAAATGGCCCCCACTTGGGTCCAGCCAAGTGGGCAGCCCAGTAATAAAGAGAACCTGTGGTCTGTTCAATGTTTCCACAACCAAGATCAACTAAAGTTTAGTAAATTCGAAATTGAGAGGAAAAAAAAAAAAAAAAGAAATCTAAGAGAAAAACCATGAGCAAGCAGTCCTGCACCACCATGAGCAATGACATAGAGGTGTGGTTGGCAATGTGAGAACTGATCCTAGAGGTATGTAATAATTTCTTTCAGTAAACATTGGTAAAGTCTCACACCAGGAATTTTCACTTTGTACGAGCCATATATAAAATGTAGATATTCTTGAAAAATACGGACACCTGGTTTCCACATTTTATCACACTTTGTGTAAAATGTTTGTGTGATATAATAATTTTCCTTCATCCATTGACCCGAAAATGAAGAGTTTTGTCCGTAAGAACAGGGGGTTCTTGAAGGTGTGTTTTGACAAAGTGAATTTTTTTAATATAAATATCCTCTTGCACTATTTTACATCCATTTTTATATCAATATCATGTAGAAATGTCTACATTTTAACACATGAAAGTAAATGTGAATGGACGTAAAAAAAAAAACAAAAAGACTAGTGTAAGAGTATAAAATCCCAGCAGAGTAATATGAAAGGGCAAAAGAAGTTTGGTATAGTTTTCTAGCTGCTGAACCTTAATTTCCTCAACCAAATTGAGTCATGTGGTTACACCTAAATTTTTACCCATATGCCTTCATTTCCAGGATGGAGAACTGAGAAATCCTTTCATGGATTTTGAAAATCTAGTAGTGTTCTTGTATTAATAAGGAATCTCGATTGTTCACCAGAAATCGAATGATTGATTACTCATGAAAACTATAGCCAATACATTTGTGTGCGTGTGTGTGTGTGTTGGATCTGGTACTTCTAAATGACACTAAAAAGGGTAAACTTTCAAACAACCCGTTTGTGCAAGGAGTAATCGAGGAGAAAAAAAATATATAACAAAAAGGAAACATACTGGGAAGGAGGAGCATATCTCAGCCAAGGCTAGTCCAACAAACCAGGTGAAAAATGTGACTACCACCCATCCCCATATTAAGCTTGCAGGACCAGCATAACGCAGGCTTGGGCCATATAGTGGTGTTCCAGAGAAAACTGCTACGCTTGAAAATGTTATTGCAAGCGTCTTGAATAGAGTCTGAAGAAACCCAAAAGAAAAAAGAAGAAGAATGCATATATTAACAGTGTTAAGTATTCTTTACGAGACCCAACATAGAAGTATGAAATATGTTTCAAAACTAAATTAGCATATATGACTTTTGAGATATGGAAGGTTTCAGACAAACCATCTCTCTTCTCAACTCTTGCTTGTATCCAAGCTCATGGAGACGCTTCTCTCCAGAATCCATTTCCAAAGCTTGCTGAGTGATGCCTACATTCGTGTTCATCTCTGAACTCGAGTTTGTATGGAAAGTTTGACAATTATGAGACCAGTTTTGAATCGGTCACCATCTCAATTAAGTCAGTGTATGAATCTGAACAGAATAGGAAAGATGGTGGAAGAAGAATTAGTCATTATTATCAGGTGTAGGATATGGAGATTACTAGCTAGTTGAGTGGACACCAAGGTTGCAACAAAATAGAAAGGATCATACTCATACTTAGTGGCTTGCTTAATTTGACTTGAGGAAAGTGCAAGCAGCTGAATAGTCATCACCAAGCGTAAGCTTACAGGTGGAATAAAATCATCTTTCAACAAAATAAAAGTGCCTACAATCACACCAAATTTCACAACTTGTTTAAGTGTCATTGTGTGATTAGATTTCAATACTAATACACGGATTCACCACAAGAACTTAATAATAATAAAAAATTAGAAGCACCAATAATAAGGTGACGTAAACTTAAGCATGTTGTGAATTTAGGTGTGTTACTAGACTTTCTCAAAATCTTCCTTTCCCCTTACTTTGTTTTGTCTGCCCCAAGTGAATGGCTGATTGAAAGCTGAAAAGTTTGAATAAAATTTTCAGACTCTTACAAAATTTAGTCTTTTGTCTCCACCCACCCACCAGGCCACATGCTCAATGCTTCAATCCTTAACTTTATTTTATTTTATTTTTTAGATTTAGAATTTGTCATTATTTAAATACAAGTGTCTTTTATTATTATTGGACTGAAATGTTAGGATAGGTTTTAATTTATTGGGTTCACAGATTCTTTCTGCTGAATGAAAAAAAAGGGACTCACATGTATGGTCATTGCAGTCTCCTCATCACTTAAACTCAGCATTTCATCAAGAACTACTTATTAAGTTTCCAATAGTTGTTAGGGGCATAGACAGGAATAATATTAATTATTTTTTCAAGTTTCTATTGAAAGTTAAGATAATGAAACTAGTTGTTTTGAATTAGTCATCATCTCAAGTCCTGTACAATCTGAACAGAATAGGAAAGGTGGTGGAAGACGAATTAGTCATTTCGCAGGTGTAGGATATGAAAGTTACTGGTTGAGTCAACTTGACCGCTGCAACAAAATATAAAGTATCATACACATAGTGGCTTAATTTGACTTCATGAGGAAAGTAGAAGCAGCTGGCCGTTGTCATCACCAAGTGTAATAAGCTAACTGGTGGAGTAAAATCAATATTCAACGACAAATATAAAAGGTTCAATTCAATACGTAACAAGAAAGATGTTTGTGGCTTGTTTGACTTTCTTCATGATACTTTTGGCATCACTTGCCTTGGTCCAAGTCCAAGCGATGATCATAGCCGGGAAACAATCAAAGCAGCGGGAGCGTATTTCAACTGGTCCAAATGCTAGCTAATAACCATAGTTTGAATTTCCTTTCATGTATAGCCGCCATTCATTCTTCTCTCCACAACTTCGCTTGTAAGCCCTTTCTTGTACCACTGAACTTCTGTGATGTACATTCCTCTTTAAGTCCCATATATGCAACGGTTTTTTGTTCTTTTTACATCATGTTTAATGAAAAGCCAAGAAATTGAGCAGGAATAAGAAAGCTCAAGAAATTGAATAAAGATGCTATCAAGAGGTAGTTGGGGAGACTCTAATTGAGTAGGTTTTTTTTTTTTTTTTTTTTGTTGAGTAATTAATATAACATATAAATATACCACTCAACCTAAAAACTTAAATTTATGAGTTTGAGTTCAACTATGTTATATTAAATAATTTTTCTTTTCATTGTTATTCGATGTGAGATTTCACTCCGGTGAATATTCAAAAATAAAGATTTACCTACTAATTAATTATGTGTGTGTTATTTATCCATAAAGCATAACTATGACATGATATAGCATATTTTTTTTTCATATATTTAACAAAATATTTACATCTAGTCTTTATGTTTGTGTGTGTGTGTGTGTATTAGGCTAAAATACATTATTGATTTCTAAAATTTATCTATTGAGCACTATTAGTTCCTAAGTTAACTTCAGCTAGCCTTTTTTTTTTTTTGGGGGCCAATGTGAATGTCTAACCGAGTATTGACATTTGGGCATGGCACTTTTTATTTATTTATTTTAATTCATGGCAATCTTTTGTATAGTGTGTTTAAATTTGGTTCAATTGACTTTCCTCTAATAAATTTGTTAATTGAAGGAAGCTCTACAGAAGCTAAGTACATCATGAGTCATCAGGACAGTGTCGTTGGGAGAGGATGCTTGAAAGGTAGAGTGTACCTGAGAGGGTCAAAGAGTGTATACCTGAGAGTGTTAAAGAAAGTCCTTGAGAAAATGTCATCGAGCAAGTCTCTTCAGCCAAGTTAGAGAGTGTCCCTGAGAGGGTCAGAGAGAATACATCAGAAGGTCTCCTTGGACAAAAGGCGTCATTGGGCAAGTTAGAAAGTGTCCCTAAGTAGGTCAAAGAGAATACTTCAAAAGGTCTAATCAAACAAAAGGAATCCTCAGGAAAGTCAACTTAGCCAAGTCAGAGAGTGTCCTTGAGAGGATTGGAGAGAGTACTCCATAAGGTCTCCTTGGATAAAGGGAGTCCTCGGGCAAGTCTCCTCAGCCAAGTTAAAGAGTGCCCCTGAAAGGGTAGGAGAGAGTAATTCGGAAGGTCTCCTCGAACAAAGGGAGTCCTTGAGCAAGTCTAATTGGCCAAGTCAAAGAAAGTACTCTGAAAGGTCTCCTCAAACAAATAAGAAATAGTCCCTAAGAGGGCCAATGTCCTAGGAGAATTAAAAAGAAGGAGACAGTGGGCCCCCCAATCAAATAGGTATTCCTTCCTTTTATAGAGAAATATGTGGTTGTAGGTGCTCAAAGGAATATGTAGTGGTGGATGAATAAAGAATGTATGATTGTATTCATTTTTTTATAGTGGGTTCCCCCACATTTTTTTATTAAAGAACTTACACATTAGCATTTTGACCAATTTTAACCAAAATCTAACCCAAACCTGGTTTCTATTTAAAATATCCCCAAATCTCTCAAATCCTTAAATAAAAACATAGCTCGATAGAAATAAAAAGTAAATCCATTGAAATAGTTCAATTTCCAAACTTGTTCAATGTCTTCAAGGAATGAAAAACCCACTCGAGATTGAGCTATTTCACCCGCAATCTCAAAACTAAATTTCAATGAAGAATAGCACTTTTAGTTTCACGCAAATTCTCTTCCCCATTTATCTTCACTTTTACCCTTTTTTTTTTTTAATTCATTTTTTATTACTTTTATCACCCTCTCTTCTCAATTATTGGGAGAAAAAGATAATGTTAAAACTACTCTAATTTCAACTATTAAATACTTATAAACTTATGTGGCAATATTTGAATTACTTTTTTATGATTAGTAAATAGTAGGGGTGGCAAAATTGGACACGACTCATAAACCCGACATGACATGACACAAAATTAGCAGGTTATGAGTTGAGGCTTAATGAGTTAGTGTTATATTCGAGTTAACACGACTAACCTATTTAATAAACAAGTTGGGTTAGTGTCCAAGGAATATGTAGTGGTGGATGAATAAAGAATGTGTGATTGTATTCATTTTTACGGTGGGTTCCCCCACATTTTTTTATTAAAGAACTTACACATCAACATTTTAACTGATTTTAACCAAAATCTAACCCAAACCTAGTTTCTATTTAAAATATCCTCAAATCTCTCAAATCCTTAAATAAAAACACAGCTCGATAGAAATAAAAAGTAAATCCATTGAAATAGTTCAATTTCCAAACTTGTTCAATGTCTTCAAGGAATGAAAAACTCACTCGGTATTGAGCTATTTCACCCGCAATCTCAAAACTAAATTTCAATGAAGAATAGCACTTTTAGTTTCAAGCAAATTCTCTTCCCCGTTTATCTTCACTTTTACCCTTTTTTTTAATTCATTTTTTATTACTTTTATCACCCTCTCTTCTCAATTATTGGGAGAAAAAGACAATGTTAAAACTACTATAAATTTAACTATTAAATACTTAAAAACTAACGTGGCAATATTTGAATTACTTTTTTTTGTGATTAGTAAATAGTAGGGGTGGTAAAATTGGACACAACTCACAAACTCGGCATAACATGACACGAAATTAGCAGATTATAGGTTAAAGCTTAATGAGTTAGTGTTATGTTTGAGTTGACACGACTGACCCGTTTAATAAACGGGTTGGGTTAGTGTCCAACCCATGAAACCCGTTTGACCTGTTTAGCCTATTTAATTAAATGACATTTTACCAATATAACCTTCAAAACGTAGGTATATAAACTTATTAGTTGTTACGGTTTATTTTCTTTGACATATTATGATTGATTATTTGTAATATTGAGATATGTTTTAGTTTTGAATGATTATTTGTGATGCAGTTACTTGTTAATTTTGTATTTTATATTATATTATATATATATATATATATATTTGGTTTTTCATAATTCATATCAATTTGGTTAATACTAATTTTTTTTTTTTTTTAATAAAATCTGATACACAGGTCGACACAATTAACTCATTTAATAAATGGGTCATGATAGGGTTAAAAAATCTTGACCCATTTAATAAACATGTCAGGTTAGTGTTAACGTATATAATTAGATACTTATGAGTCGACACGACATAAATCCGACACATAAACATGAATTACCACTCTTACACATGTGGTATAGTATCTCTAGCATCACTTGGGGAAACAAACCAGATAGCCCATCTCATCTTCCAACCCAATCCAAAATAAATCGATGGGCCAAATTCCAAAACGTCCAAAACTAAACGTACCTGTAGTGTTTGCTTCCTTGCTTCCCATGTATTTGCCGAAGACCACAATAATAGCTCCACATTAACATAACAGCTCTATCGGGCTTGTTTTAACTTTTAACAGTATTTCAGCATTGGGAAGATTTTGGAATATTTTGAATGGAAACCGGGTTTAGGTTAGATTTGGGTTAGAATCATGTCAAATGCTGATCTGTAATTTTTTTTAATAATTAATTGCTGCATGATAATATATATATATATATATATATATATATATATGATATATATCATATCGTTATTCTGTTAGACACATTAACAAAAAAAAGTAGTTAACTAAAGAAATAATGATGCTCATTTAAAAGTTTAAAAATCAAATGCTCTCAATAAGTAAATTTTAGAGACTAATAGTATATTATAGTTTTCTTTTCTTTTCTTTTCTTTTTTTTCTTTTTTTTATACAGTCAATTTGTAAACCATAAAGTATGTTTGAATTAACTCAACTGGTAAAATCTGTTGTTCTCAAACATACTTTGGTTTACTGAGCTACATAAAAATAAACTTTATAAGAGTAATAAATGGGGGGAAAAAATATACATTAGTTATTTACATAAACTTTAAAAAATAAAAAAAAAAAATGATGTACTAGTACAATTTACATAAATCTAGTGCAATTTTTAAAATAACAAAAATTAAGTGGGCATTAGTTAAAATCTCTACAAAAAAATTACTTTTTATATATATATATAATTTTAAAATCTAAGGGGGGCCATGGTGGCATGCCCCTTGGCCCCCCTCCCTCCGCCAATGCATCCGTTAGCGGAAATAGTGAAATACCCAATGAAGTTAATACCGTACCGTACCGTACCGGCCGGTACGGCCGGTTTTTTTCGTACCGGTGAACTGACCGGTACCGAAACCCCCCTTGATTCGTACCGTTCTGAGTACCGGCCCATACCGGACTGTTTCGGCCTTACCGGCGAAAATTAGATGTTTCGGCCGGTAAATCTAAACCGGGCCGGTACCAAAAAAAAAACAAAAAAACCCAAAAATCACCTGTTTTTGTCATCACAGCCATTCACCACCACGTTGCCGGTCACTCCCATGCCTCCAGCCACTTCCATTTTGTCAATTGCAGTCTCCCCACCTGCTTCAGCTTCTTCTTCCTCGCCTCTTCACTTCTCCGTTCTCTGTTTTTCTTCCACTCTTCAGCTTTTCTGTTCTTTGGTTTTCCTAGTTTTGAACGCCTGGTCACCTGTACATCTTGTTTTGTTTTGGACACTAGAGTCCCACTCCCACGTGAATGTACTGAAGTCATTAATGAGTCAAAGGCTTTCAAAATTTCAAACTTATCTCCAACACCACGTGTTCTAGTTTTAACTTTTACTCATTGATTTTTTTTTTTTTTTTTTTTTTTGGGGGGAATCATTTTACTCATTGATTTTTATTTCTTTTGTTTTTTCATTAGTGCATTTAGTTTGCACATGTACGTAGTACTACTACTATTATTATACTACAACTCTTCTTAAAATAAAAAGTTATACTACAACCATAATTATTAATATTTTAAAAAATTATTATTATTGGTTAGACTTTAAATTATTTTATATTTTTATGAGAATATATAAAATTTTTAAAAGAATATATATATATTTAGCGGTAATTCCGAAACGGTACACCGGTATTAACCGGTATCCGAAATATATCGTACCGCTGACCAAACCGGTACAGCCTCCGGTACGGTATTGACTTCCTTCAAATACCACATAGAGAAGAGCTCAATAAACTTTTAAGATTTTATATTTAAAAAAGATGAGACTTTTATATAAACAATTTCTTGTTTTGGTCCACCAATCGTAAAAAATATTACATTCTCGTAGGCATGCATAATGTTGAATTGTTGATGTGACCCATTAGAAAACTAACATGACCTTATTAGATAGAGTATAAAACTGAAATCTTTTAAACATTTTAAAAATGAAATTAAAATTTTTTTAATTCAATGACGAAAGTTGAACTTAGACCCAATTATATAAATGAAAAGAATATTTGAAACTAAAATGCGGGCATACTGCTTGCATTGCATTTGCATTTAGTCGGCGCATTGGTTTTACTGGCGAGTCAAGAGAAAACTTGAAGAGGTATAAAATGTCAAGAATATATGACTTTAAAGCAAGGATATTCTGTTACAAGTTGTTTGCATATAAAAATGTATTATTATTAATTAATTCAATGCCAATTGCCAAGTCTTCACGTTCTTTGAATTTCCCTATTATAATTACACAAAAAAATTAATATAAATCTACTAAATAACAAGTGCATTTTGTCTTCACGTTCTTTGAATTTCCTTATTAATTATAAGTATCCCAAAAAAAAAAAAAAAAAATACTAAATAACAAGTGCATTTAGTCTTCACGCGCGTTCTTTGAATTTCCTTATTATATTTAGCCCCCCAAAAAAATCTACTGGATAACAAGTGCATTTAGTCTTCACACGTTCTTTGAATTTCCCGGTTATATTTATCCAAAAAATAAAATCATCAATATATGTATAACGTTCTTTGAATTTCCCGCTTATATTTATCCAAAAAATAAAATCATCAATATATGTATAAAAGCATAAATCTCGTGAAAAAGTGCATGAGATCCTATTATATATATGGCGCTCTAATTTTGCATTTAACAATTTTTTTACCTTTTTTCATTAGATTTTTTTTACTATTACCCAAAAGTTTATATTAGCTTATTTTTACTATTATTTTATTAATTGTTTGAACCACTATATTAGTATTAAAAACAAAAGAATAAATAAATAAATGACTATTAACCGCCACCTTCATTATACTGGCCTCTCACTACCATCAAGCCGCCAAAACCCCTATGGATAATTTTTTTTTCTTTTTTCTTTTGAAATTAGGGGCTTAAATATGATGTAAGTTTGGGTAATTTGGTTGGATAATTTTTGTTTTGGGTATATAAGTAGAAAGAATATTTGGTGCGCAATATAAAGCCATATTCTACCATGGTTTTAAATTATATATAAGACACATGCATACGCACTTGCTCACACCATGTTTTATTGTCGCATTATTAATGAGTGGAAGAAGGTAAAAGAGTTGGGTATGCTTTCATTTCATGGTATGCAATCTGTGAATACAATACAAATTAGTTGATTTTCATGGTTCTATTACTCTTTTGCATTTATTTTTGTTTTCATAATTAAAAAAATAAATAAATATTACCTTGAGAATGCTACAAAAGTGCAGTAAAGCTACTAAACTAAATTTTAATATCTCAAAATATATATGTTTATTTACTCTAATTTAATTTACTTTTTTTTTTATATATAATATATGTGCAACATTTTCGAAAACCATCTTACATAAAATATCACAAAATAACCCGTGCATCGCATGGGCAATTTACTAATCTTCTAAATAACAGGTGCATTTACTAAACCAATAATTGTGCTTGCTTAAATACTATCTTATATTATGTCTTTTTATTATGGAAATGAGATTAATATATATTTTTTTAGAGTTTTAACATATAGCGTCCGCTCTTGATAATGGCTCTTTATCATCAAACCAAGATACCAATCGATTTTTGGTATAGGGGGGATTGAATCCTATATCTCTTATTCAACCATTAAAGACTTTACCAGTTGAGTTAACTGGAAGTACAATAACCAAATTTATGCACAAACCCCCTAGGTATATACACAAACACACATTGGTCTAGTCATATATATCGAGTAGAATTTATCAAAAAAATTATAAGAGTAGGTGCATGTTTAGGCATCAATAAAATAAATATAAAAAATAAAATAAAATAAAAGATGAATTAGAAATCTTTCTAAGCAACTAGCTAGATATGACTTCCAATTGCTACAATATTTTGATGTCTGTTATATATTGTTATTGGCCAGGTACCACATTGGTACACATGAGTTTGAATAATAACTTGTGGCCAATCCTCTTCTCTCTGTCACTGAAACTTGAATAAGATCCAGCTTGGTTAACCTTCCCAGCCAAGAGTATTAATATTAAATAGTGTTTGTTGCACATAAGTAGTTTTATCCCAAAAAAAAAATTTGTTTTACGCGCACCCAGAAAGCAAACTGAAATCATGACTTAGAAATCATGACTAGGGGTAGCAAATTTGGATACAACCCGTAAACCCGACACGACACGACATGAAATTAGCAGGTTATGGTTGACGCTTAACGGGTTCGTGTCATATTCGGATTGACACGGCTGACCCATTTAATAAATGGGTAGGGTTAGTGTTGAACATATAGAACCCGTTTGACCCATCTGACCTGTTTAATTAAATGACATTTTACCAATATACCCTTCAAACTCTAGATATATAAACTTATTAGTTGTTATGGTTTATTTTCTTTGACATATTGTGATTGATTATTTGTGATATTGTTATATGCTTTAGTTTTGAATGATTATTTATGATGCAATTACTTGTTAATTATGAATTTTATATTAAAAATATTTATTTGTTTGTTTTTTCATAAATTTTTTTTATTTTGATAAAATATGATAAACAGGTCAACACGACTGACCCGTTTAATAAATGGGTCGTGTTGGGGTTGAGGAATCTTGACATGTTTAATAAACATGCCGAGTTAGTGTTGACCTATATCGTTGAATACTCATGAGTTGACACGACACGAACCCTATATGCGAACTCGAATTGCCATCCCTAATCATGACTTGAAGTCACGATTTCAGTTGTTTTTTGGGGTGAGTGTAAATTTATGTAAAACAACTTGTGTGCAACAAGTTTTACTATAAATATTAAAGTTGAGATTCAAAGCAGATAGCGATCCATACAATTCTTTTTTTTTTCTTTCTCTTTGTATTTTACAATAACCATAAATTCAAATGTCAGTTTGTCAGTAAACTTATTTTGTTAATGTACAGTTTATTTAAAAAAAGTCTACTTTTTTCAATTCTAAGTATATTTTAATTTACATTTAAACAAAATGAAAAACTAAATAAACTAATGTCAAAATGGAGACTTATGTGATGTGGGTTTGTATTTCAATGTTTTGTTCACATTATTATAAAATTTTATGTATTGACTAAACTTAGTGAGGTTATGCAATTCAGGTTCTCTTGGATTCAACAAGGAAATTTTGTAGTTTCTATCAAAACTGAAAATAGGGATGCAAGTCCTTTATGCATACATACATACATACAAACATACATACATATATATATATATATATATATATATATATATCTTAGTACAAAGATAACTTTTAGTGCTCTTTTCAATCAGTTTACATGGTTTGAAGTGGAATGATGAAATACTCTTCTCGAACAACTTTATTAATTCTTTCTTTATGATAAAACTTCTAACTTCAATGGACTCCATTCTGTACGTCAATATTCCTTACTGGTCCCTTGAACCATTTCCTTGCATCCAAGAACCACCAAAGCAGTATGAGTGCCAATGCTACAGAGATGGCTATAGGAGCATAGTTGAAAGTATCCCATCGGAGAGGGTAAAGAGTTGGTAATAGAAAAGCTGCGCAGGTATAACATATATATATGAAAGATATCAAGCAAACTGGCTTGCTTGCTCTACCCAAATAGAAGGGACCTGGTGTAAAATGCTTCTCATCCATGACCAGCCTTGCGAAAATCGGGACAGCATAGCTACCCACCCATCCAACTGTACTAATTGAGAGGATGGCAGTGAAAATCACATTGAGTTTCAAGATGGGAAGTCCTAAGATAATGGAAATGGCCGCACACAACCACACCGCGTTTGTTGGATTCTTGTACTTTGGATGTAGTTTTGTCCAGATTGGTGAAAATGGAATTCCTCCATCCCTTGATAGAGCAAAAACCTAGGGAGTAGAAAATATACATGCATTGACATTTTTAGCGCAGGTTATGGATTGCGAAAAAAAAATAAAAATAAAACAAACAAACAAAAAATTGAACACTGATATTGTCAATTTTATTACTAAAGGCTAACTAACTGATTTGATAATACTATTAAAAATAATAATAATAATAAATAAATAAAAAGTTAACTTGATAATGAAAGTAATTGGTTCAATTCAATAGCATCAGTACGTAAGATTTATATGATAAAATTTATAATATCTCCAAGATCACTCTTATTGTTATAAAATTATAATAGTTGAACTAGGAAACAACCAATGAGAGAGATTTGCCGTTTTGCTTACTACTCTAGCAGCACCGGTTATGACTGAGAGCCCACAAAAGAAGAAGGTTCCCCAAATGATACATAGGATAATTATGGCTCCTGTGCCACTATGATACCTTTGATTAAACACATCATATATTATTTGTGCTGGTACAAGTGCACCAGCTGTCTCATTGTTTGTGTCAAATAAATAAGATGGATCCTGCAGTAACAACATTGTCTAATGTCAAACTTGATGGTCGAGCGAATGAAATTCTGAAACAAAAGCCAAACTCTTCATACTAATCATATATACCTGGATGCAGAAAGTTAGAGCTAAGATATAAGCCCATCCAAATGTTGAAATGATTCCTATACCAGAAAGAATGGCCATAGGACCTGTTCTGTCGGCGCCTTTTGTTTCCTCAGTTAGATGAGCTGCAGTGTCGTAGCCATACAAGCAGTACTGGCTTAGAAGTACTGATAAAATTATTGCATAAGGTTTACTATGTATTCCAGTTGCCTCAGGAGATGTTTCAAAATGAGTAAACACATATGATGCTGATTGTGTTGAGGTTGATATAAGTGGAAGACCTATAATTACAACGAATCCGCCTATTACCTGCATTCTCTCATGACATGTCAATAAGAAGTAAATTGATCCACATGAATTTGTATACTCTAGAGTTTTCAAAATTTTATCCATTCAATTTAAAATGAGGAAATTGGATTTTTCCATATCATTAATAATTAATTGAAGAAAAAGATACCAAATATGATGACAATTAATATTTTTTAAATATTGATGACGTGGTAAAATTTAATCCACTCATTTCAAGATAAATGAATAGAATTTTAAGAACTCTAAAATAAGTTATACTAAGAAAACTAAAGGATCTTAATCCAATCTTCATAAATATATTTTTATGCAAAAGTTGGACAAATTCTTAAGTACTCGCGGGATATAGTAAAAAGATGCTCCAATTACTCTAAATGTTGAAGTTATGAATCTTTACTGCTTAATCATAATTCGTAGAGGCTATCATCATTTTCCAAATTTATAGGAAACAAGCATATTAGGATGAGACGTGTGCACAAAGATGAAGAGGTTTTAATTCATTGCTTCTATTTTAAAAAATCTGGAGTAATTGTCGGAGCAAAAATCTATAGTGTAAGCTTGTAAGCTATCCACCCTTACGGCCATGGGTACTTGGGTGTTGGGCTTAGTGGATTGGTGTAACGTCGACACTATCAATTTATGGAGTTTTGGAATAGTCTAGAGTGTAGACAAAAGTTGGCACTCCGCTTCTTTAATTAAAAAATCTTGTAAGCTAGCCACAAGCAAAATTTCACCTTTTCCTGTTGATGTATTAGGTACTTCGACTCAAAAAGGAGAAAACTTATTGGGTAAAGAAAAAGTCAGCTAAAAGGTACTTTGACTTGCAGGTAGGCGTAGCACACAAGATCAAGCAGAAGATTTCTTACAATATAGTATATAAAATCTGAGAAGCTGATAGTTTTTTTTTTATTGTTTTTTTGGATTTGAGAAGCATATGGTTGAAAATTAAGCACACCTGCCACCATACGGAAATGACGTTGAGGAATGCGATGACTTGTAATGCAAAGGAGTTGAGCACTGCCCATATGATGATAAGGATAATGTATATACACAAAAATACACTCTTTGGTGCAAAGTAGCCTCCACCCTTGTTTGTTCCAGTAGACAACAGAATTATTATCTGCAATGTCTGTGCTGCTGAGTATGCCTAATAACAGTAAGAAAGGAGCAACATAAAAAAAGAAGAAATATAAATTTTGTAATGAGAACCAATTCTAATATATATTTGAAATCACAAACATTATAACTGGCTAGTGTTACATTAATATCGGCATTTATAACATCATCAACGTCAGAAAATTTTAATTAGTGCCGAATGAAGGTTCTCTGAAAAAAAAAAAAAAAAAAAAAGGGGTAAGTGAAAAGAGTGGCAGTACCTGTGCGCCAATTCCAGAAATGAGACCTATGGTTTCAAGCCAAGCGCAGCACCATGATGCAAATGGCCCCCATCGGGGTCCAGCCAAATGGGCAGTCCAGAAATAAAGGGAGCCAGTGGTCTGTTAAATGTTTCCATAGTCAAATTAATTGTTGTCTTCTAATCAGTTTATATCTGAAAAACAATATTCCTAATTAAGAAGAAAAAGAAAGCAAAATATGGGGTAAAAAGAGAAATTAAGAAAGCTTTTCATCATTAGTATCAAGGACAGGAAGAAGATTATGCATGTCTACTTGGATATCCCGGGCGCCCATAGTTTCAGTAACTTATTTGCATATATTTATATAAAATATATATATATATATACAATATTTTTTTTTTAATACTAAATTTGTGAAAAAAATCTAAAAACTAATTTTGTTAAATTTTAAATATATATATAAATAACTGAGAAAAAAAAAAAAGAGCTAAAAGCTAAAAATTTTGGCAAATAGACACAATATTCACAAAAGTCAGAAGACCCTTTCAAACTCTGCCACCAATCAAGCCAAGAAAGCTGCCGGCCAGGGCTACTTATTTTTTCCCACCATGATATGAGCAGAATTATAGTATATTCTATTATAAAAACATTGAATCTGAGTAACATTAGAGAAGAAACTAAAAAAGAAGAAGAAGAGAATGATGCATACTGGAAATGATGAGCATATCTCAGCCATGGCGAATCCAACAAACCAGGTGAAGAATGTGACCACAACGTAACCCCATATCAAGCTTGCAGGGCCTGCATAAAGTAGGCTTGGTCCGTACAGTGGTGTTCCAACAAAAAAAGCCATGGTCGAAAATGTTATTGCGAATGTCTTGAATAAACTCTGCAATTTCCAAAAGAAGAGAGTAAATTTTCTCATCTCGATGGTTCCATACATATTATTCAGAAAACCCCATCAACATTTATGTAATATCAAATAAAAAGTTTCTGGATGTCCTTAATTCAAAACACATCAATTAGACTTCCAAGATTTTTTGTTTAAATACATATATAAATAAAACACATATAACCAAAAGTATCATATATGTACCATTTCTCTTCTGAGTTCTTGCTTGTATCCAAGCTCGTTTAGACGCTTCTCTCCAGAATCAACTTCCATAGCTCTTGGATTCACTCCAACATCTACCTCTCTAAAAGCCATATGCGTATCTATAAATTGTATAGCTGCGAAAACATATAAAGATGAAGGGAGAAGTAGAACTGTCATGCATATTTTAAGTTCTTGAAATTTATATTATATTATTATGTCAATTCACAATTCACGTGGTCAAACTAAATTTCTACAAGCCTTTATAACTTTTTAATATTAACTTCGACCCCTACTCTAAACAAAAGTATCAGTGGCTGCCACAAAGTTTCTAAATTCTCTTAGCAGCCCTTCTCTTGTTAAATTATTCTGGTAGAAAGACAAATGTCTGAATAAGGCTACACAAACCTAAGAACGGTTGCATTAGTGACCAAAGACTGGCTAATATGGCTGAAGACCTGGTACACTAGCTTGAGGAAAATCGGCTTATAATCAAACGTAAGCTTCATATCATCATGACGCATGTGAGTGAGTTGACAAATCTTGCATAGATTAAACTAAAAAAGAATAAGAAATGGGCCAATTTTTGTGACTTGGGAGCCTTATATGAGAAAACATATATACCCCAAAATTAGAATCTACCCAGGAAACGGAGTAAGATACAAATAAGTGAAAAGTGTCAACCTTGGTCAACGAATTGATTTACAGTTCGAATCGGATCTAACTTACAGATTGGGCTCAGGTCGGGTCAATCTTAATCGATGCTGATGTGGCAATGGATGCTGATGTGGCAGGCACCGACGTGGGATTGAGTCCCTAGCTATTAGATTTGACATGGGGAAAGATGAGACAGATGAGGTGGCAAGTATGTGATGTGGCACGATTAAAGAGATACATACGGCACAAATTGAGAGGGGATGAACTTGCAAGTGTGAGAGGCTTATGGCGAGCGTGAAGCACTTTGCTAGCTGCATGTGCCACAGGAAAGACTGAGGCGCATGGAGTCCTGGTTTGAGCTAATTTTTGAGACATCTTGTAAATGACTTCAGCTTTTTCGCGTAGCAAGAGTGATAGTTGAGGGTGCAAAATGTGTATTAAAAAATATCATAGTACAAAGTGTAATTTGGGATATAGTTTAGGGTGGTAAAATCTAATTTTTCCCAACTATTTGGAAAAAAAAAATGTTAAAACTACTATAAATTTTACTATGAAAAAATTACAAATTAATGTGGTAATAATATAACATGATAATAAATGAATATTTGAATTATCTTTTCATGTAAGGTGTTCAGTAAAGTATCTCAAGCATCACTCGGGGAAACAAACCAAATAGCTCATCTAATCCTCCAATCCAATCCAAAATAAATCAATGGACCAAATTCCAAAACGCACAAAACTAAATCCACCTGTAGTGTACACTTCCTTGGGCAAATAGCACTATTTGCCAAAGTATGTAGTAATATATCATTGTTCATGAAATATTTTGGAAAATTTCACTGTTTTGAAACTCGAGTTTAAAAAGCTCGAATTCTATATGTAACTCGAGTTTACAAAAATTAATTGAGTTTCATTAAAATGTCTACCAGAATTATTGCAGGTATTCTCTCCTGCCTTTTCCATACCTCCAAATATTTTCTATATAATTAATGCAAGATACTATTTCATGAAATATGGCATCCTTTTTTCTTTTTTGGTGGCCTTTGAAACTTAGATCTCTAAAGAGCAGGAAGTTATGGGTAGACAATAGAACAAGCATGGTTAATCCTGTCAATAATGTTATGTGGTGAAGAGTGCACCTTATTAAAATTGTTGCTGCACGTTATGATTTAAAAAAGGATTTTTGGATTTGGGGGTGCAGTGACATGAAATTTTTTTATTGATGGTTTTCTTAGCATTTGAAAACACAGTAATTGTGATTCCATTCAATAATTGTGGCTCCTCCTTGGTAAAAGTCACTGTAATTTGTACTACAGGGAAGTGATTCCATTCATTAATTCAAAACTCAATTTCAATGAAATTGAGTTCCACATTAATATTTACATAGAACTCGATTTCCCTAGATTCAAGTTCCATGTTAATATTTACACAAAACTTGATTTCAGTGCATTCGAGTTTCACATTACACAAAACACAAGTTTTATAAACTCGAGTTTCACGTGGCATTTTTAACTCTAAATTTCAGATTACTGGGTGCCACCATGGTACCCTTTTTTTTTTTTTTTAGAATTCAATTTCTGTGAACTCAAGTTACATGTAGAACTCGATTTTCTTAAACTCAAGTTTCAAAACAGTGGTATTCTCCAAAATATTTTGCAAATCTACATATTTCGTTAAATAGTGTTATTTGGCCATTTTTGTCTGCTTACTTGTGATGTTGCGGAAGCTACAAAAAAAACAAACACGTTACTTTCTAAATGGAAAAAAGAAACTAAACATGTTAGCTTCTAAATGAAAACCTCGAATCCACGAGAGATACCTTGAATCCACAAGGTGATTGGGTTCTGGAACCCAACAGAGAGAAATAGACAAAGTCTGTATTTTTTATAAATCTGAAAACTGAACTGCCCTAGGGCCTACAATATGTTTAAATAGTAAAAAGAAACCTTAAGGTGGCTAGGAAAACGCCCAGAAACCCTAATTCGCACTAACCACGTCATAAGGTGGCAAAATAGTATTTTTTGCCAAAAATAGCAAAATTGAAATAATTGCAAAAATTAAAAATATTGTCTCTAAGAGACGTCCCAAAACACGCTGAACCTTATTATAATTTTTAAGCTAAAATTTATAAGGAAAAACAAATATTATTATAAATAGCAAAAAACACCATTTTCGAGGCCTTAATGAAGGAATTTTCCTAAATTTAGGCTACGCTTGATACTTGAGTCTAGATCAAAATGTCGTTTTCCTTCAACCTACCAAATTTCATGCAATTCTGACACTATCACCCCGATGGCCTCTACTAGCACCCCCTTGATCTTGCGCTGTGACTATCAGCACCCTTGCTACTCCAGGAAGGCTTGTACTGTATGTTCTACATCACCTTACTTCCTGTATATTTTCCAATGACCACAATAATAGCTCCACATAAACATAATAGCTAGATTCAACAAGGAAATTTTGTAGTTTCTATCAAAAGTGGAAATAGGGACGTATTTATACGTATATATATCCTAGTACAAATATAACTTTTAGGGGACGTTTGGTTCGCCGTGATGTGCACTTGATGTGATGCACATCACGGTAATGTGACATTAAGGTGTTTGGTTCACCTAATTTTTTCTAACATTAAGGTAATGCAAGATTACAAAATACATCACATTACCTTAATCACATCACCTTCTTAAATGGGAGTAATCTTACATTACCTATTGTGGGAGAATATAATAATTTAGCACATATCCAAAAAAAAAAAAATATTAGCAATTGACAAAACTGCCCTTACTAATAAATTTTATTTACAAAATTATCCTAATATAAATTTATCAAACCCCAGCCTCCTTTCCCTCATCAAACTCTAGCCTCCCTCTCTCATATCAAATTCAAATCCTAGCCTCCCTCTCATCCCATTCAAAGTTGAAAGCTTAGCCCTTCTCTCTTTAGATCAATCCATGGCCATTTCTCTCTCTCTCTGCCCCTTCCATCACAGACCACCATGGACGATTTCACTCCCCCTTTCTCTCTCTCTAGTTTTGTGAATTTAAATCCCTTTCTTTCTTCCTATTTGTTGGTGCTAGGAATTAAGATGAAGAGATCACCGAATCGAAGTTGAAATCTTAAGATTTGTGGTGGTGCAAGTATGGGCCCATGGAGGAAGTGATGAACAAGTTGGTTGGGGGGATTGAGATCCCATGCAATACCTAGGGTATTGCATGGAGTGCAATAGTTTCAACCTCAACCCTTACTTTAATCTAATGGATATAAATATGACACATCATAGAGCCATGTCACTGATCCGCGTGACACCTTCTTCACCCATTTCTTTACTCTTTTCTCAACACCCGTTAGCTTCCTCAAATTTCAAAAACTCTCTCTCCGTCTCTCTCTCTCTTCCATCAGATCTTTCTGTAGGACTCTATGGCTAAATCTCCATAGACTCCATGGCTCAATCTCCATGGCTACAGGTAGCAGCCACCACGTTCTACTCCACCAATTCCGGCAATGGTTTCGATAAAGTTCCTCTATCTCTCTAATTGGTACTTCAGGAATTTTTTTTTTTTTTTTATCTTAAATTTTTTTTTAAAATTGGGTTTGTTTGATTTTGCTTAAAAAATCCACCTTTGATGCTATCAATTATGACCCATAATTTGCTAAAAAATAGCCATTCATTTTTACTGATCTAGTTTTTTGGTTTCATTCTAGCAACTCAAAGGAGAGACCCACTCTTGGGTAAGACGTGTTCTTGAATTTTTTTTTCCATCTAACTTTAAATTTCTTAGAATTTCGTTAATAGGCACGTTGGCAAAACAAAGTTGGAAAATAGCATCTTGAGTTTTAAACACTCAAGTTCAGGTGGAACTCGAGTCTTAAATCCTTGATTTCCAGAGCTGGGAAACACCTAACGAGGACAATTTTCCACATGGAACTCGACTTTTAGACACTTGAGTTCCATTTCTTCATTTACTCCCTTCTTCCTTCGATCTCCCTGTTCTTCCTTTTCTCCTTATACCTAACCCATGGATTCATCAAATCTCAGCACTAGAGCAAAAACCCAAACCCAAAAATCACGATCTCAGCACCAGAACAACTCCCTAAGCTTGGGTTTGTTGATCTCGGCATTGGAGCAGCTTGGGTTTGATGTTCCTGTCTGGTATTGTTGCTTGGTTTTGTTGTTTTCTAGGTTTGTTGTCTTCGAAAGTGGGTTTGGGGTTTTGAGAGTTAGAGAAATCGTTGGGGAACAGGGCGAAAGGGAAAACAGAGAAGGAAAAAATGGAAGTCGAGTGTCTAAAACTCGATTTCCACGTGGATTTTAGACTCCACCTTAGCTGTGTCAGCACATAGAACTCGAGTCTTTTAGGCTCGAGTTATTATAGTGAACTCGAGTCTAAGAGAGTCGAGATGCTATTTTACTAAATCGTTTCTAACACATACTAACTAACGCTCTCCCAAATGCATGCTAGTTGGAAAATTACCTCACATGTTCTCTATTTTTATGTTCTATATTATCTGACTTTTTCTTTGTATTTTTTGGAATATGCTTTGATTATGCATCTGAAACACGGATCAATCTAACTAATGAAATATTGTAAGTTTTGTGTTTCTACTTTTGTAAATATTGACAAAAAAAGTAAGGAGAAAGGTAAGACACGTTCTCTATTTTTATGTGTTGTATAATCTGATTTGTTCTTTGTAATTTTGGAATATGGGTTTTTATGAGTTTGCATTTCAAGGTACTAGCTTTTTATTGTTTAATATTGGCTTTAAACTGTCCTTTTGAAGCTGGGAAAACTATAGGGAAAATAAAGGAAATAAAAGGTTGAAGTAGATTAAAATGATGGGTTTTTGGTTTTATGCTGTTTTGGGTTCTGGGATTTGATGAAAATTAAGAACAAATAACAATGTGGACTGCCTGTACTATGTTCTCTAGAGGGGTTTTTTTTTTTTTTTTTTGGTAGTTAAAGCTAATTGCTTTTTATTGTGTAATATTGGCTTTTTTTACTGTCTTTATGGATGCTGAAAAAATGTGGGAAAAGTAGATAGAAAGTGGAGAAAGGAAAAGTGGGTTTAGAATAAAGTTGTGGGCTTTAGGTTTTATGCTGTTTTGTTCTCTAGAATGTGAACGAAGATGGGTACTAAACATGCATTTCATTGTTTTTAAGATGTTGAGGATACTATCTTTTTTTTTAAATGTTTGTGAATTTGTAGTACTAAGTTAATTTTTTAGATCTGTTTTGGCAGGTGGGTGTGAGAGACCTCGACGAAAAGCGTCCCTCAAAAAAAGAGATTCGGGTACCTTTTAGGGCACCTCTCTTTTTGGGTAAGTAGTATGGAGTCGCCACTTATTTTTTAATACAAAAAATAAGAAAAACTAGATATATACAAATACATGACTGAATTGTTCTCTTCATTGATTGAATAAATATTACATATTTGGAAAATTGAAAAGTTACATAGCTTTGGGTCCTAGTTACAATCTACCAAATATTTACATGGCTTTTGTCCTAGTTACATTCTACCCAAAACAAATGAAGACAAGGCTAGATCTACTAAACCACCAATGTACTTTCTTATGCATGTCATGAATGATATGTTGAACATGTGAATGAAAAATTAAAATTCAGATATGTTTTTATTGATTAAAAAAAAATTATTTTGATTTGTCAAAATATCAGATCTGTTTTGTAGTATTAAAAAAATAAAAAAAATAAAAAATAAAAAAAAGTGGTTTTTGATGATAAAAATTTAGATCTGTTTTGTTATATTTAAAAGAATGATTTTTTGATGATAAAAATTCAGATCTATTTTGTTATATGTTTTACAAAGAATGAAAAAGATTTTTTAAGAAGAGAGTTTCACTCATAATCCAAATTTATGCAATCATGAATTAAAATAAACACAAACACAATAATACACAATCTCTTTTTTTTTATTTCAACAATTTGCATGTATTAAGAAAATCATATTTGCATCTTAAGAAAGATGCAAATCAGTTTTGATTTGAGAAAAAATTAAATTTGCATCTCATAAAGATGCAAATCTCTTTTTGTTTGAGAAAACTCAAATCTACATCTAAGGAAGATGTAGATCTGGTTTTATGTTGAGAAAAACTCAGATCCACATCTTATAAAGATGCAGAACTGTTTTTTATATTGAGAAAAATTCAGATCTACATCTTATAAAGATGCAAATCTATTTTTATATTGAGAAAAAATCAGTTCTACATCTTATAAAGATGCAGATCTGTTTTGTTTTAAGAAAAATAATTGTTCACGTGCAAATTTATTGACATTCAAGAAAAAGATTATAACAATCACATAAAAAACAATCATGCTTTAACAAAACAACAATTAACAATTCATGTTATAGATATTTGAAAAAGAAAGAGATATAACATGCATCATCACATCACATGAAAAAGGGTGAAGGAAACAACTTCTTGCATGAGCACACTTTGTTCTTGAGAAGATGTTTTAGAGTTCAAAGAAATTTGTTCAATTCTCTTTGAAACCTAAAAAGCCTAATTTAAGCAACAACACTCAGAGAGGGGATCAGAAACATATGCCTCTCAGAGCATAAAAAAAAGATGCTGAATTATGAGGTTCAGTCTCTATTTATAGAGGCCAAAAGACTCTAAAAAATAGGTACGAACGATTAGGGTTTGAATCCGGATGCATCCTTTTGCGAAAAGATCAAAAAGGGTATGCATAATCATCACCCGAAGGCCGTTGGGCCAAAGCCCACATCAGGAAAATTCGACCCTTTTAGAGTGTTGTTCGGCACTCCAAAAGTACTGAATTGGCCCTATGGCTCTGAATGCACTTTTGTGTTCGGGTGTCGTTTGGACTCCTCTTCTAGGGTTTTTTGGCCGATCCTTGTACCTAGACGTGTTTTCATCCTCCGCCTATGATTTTTCATCTCTTTTTTGGATAGTTCAGGATATTTAAGGAAAATTATCTTGTAGATAAATACCCTAAAATAAATCTTGATAAAGTTCAGATTATCCACAGTTTTATTGTTATCTAATCATCCCTTTTATTCCCATGCATGCATCCCTATTTTAAACACCAATTATCAACCAATCACAAAATTATTTAATTAATTTTAATTTTTTAACCAATCAAAATTAATTTAAATTGATAATGTGTGGTCGATTTTACTTAGACATAATGCATGTTGTCCATGCAAACTTGATCATGTGATATCTTTCGATCCAATAGTCCGATTTGATAACCGAAAACACTGCTGCGACCGCTGTGACCGATATGATATGTAATGAATGAATTAATGCATGTAATGCGAAGAAAAAATGATGCATGTAATGCAAGAAAAAATTGATGCATGTAATGCAATTATGATTTTTGAGGTACATGGATGGTCATTCAAGTCATTTTCCTTAACTAAATCATGGGTGCAAAATTGAGTGTCTACAGAATGCCCCTCATTGACAGAGCTTAAAAAGTGAATATCAATGTAAAGCAAAGACACTGATTTTAGCGACCATGATTTAATTGAGGTTGAATCTTCAAAGATTACCTAGCCCTCGAACCTAAAACTTGGAACATAGAACTAGCCTTATCTTTTGTCTAAAAAAAAAATGAAAATACCGGACTTAGCTGGTAGTTGATGACTCTGGAAATGATTCTTAGCAATTGGGGTGACCAGGAAACTTTCCTATCCTGATCTTGAAAATGGAGTTGTCTGGGATGACGATCAGAAGGATCTCCTCTACTTTGATCTCGATCTGGCTTTGGAATGATGATCAAGGGGATCTCCTCTACCTCAATAATCTGGAATTGAAATGATGATCAAGGGGATCTCCTCTACCTCAATCTAGCTTTGGAATGATGATCAAAGGGATCTCCTCTACTTTGATAATCTGGAACTGAAATGATGATCAAGGGGATCTCCTCTATCTCGATCTGGCTTTGGAATGATGATCAAAGGGATCTCCTCTACTTTGGTCTTGAACTGAAATGATGATCAAGGGGGTCTCCTCTACCTCAATCTGTATTTGCTTTCTGCAAAAAGTCAAAATTTTAAATTAGACTTTAACTGACAAGTGCTTCATGGTCGCACCGTTTCTGAGATGTGTGATTTTCATTTACTCACTCTTGATTTGAATTTTGTCAAAAAAAGTTTAATTAACAAAAGATTTTTCTTTTGAGAAACATTTGATATTTGAAACTTAGAAGTTTTGAAATTCTTATTTCAAATTCTAAGACTTTGGAACTTAGAAATTTTTTATTTGAAATCTGAAATTTTGAGCCTTAGAATTTTGAAAATTAAGGCTTGGAATTTTGATCATGAAATCTGAAGTTTTTTTTTTTTTTTTGGATGACTGAGTCAACTCAGTTTGACTAAGTTGACTCAGCTTTTGCTGAGTTAAAGAGTGCGGGGGCCGAAAATTTTGGCCCCCCGCTTCGTTGTTTCTCTCTTTTTGCTTTTTAGCTTCATCTTCCATCAACTTCTCTTCCTCCATTGGCTCTATTCACCTTCTTATTCCCCTTGATTTTTCTTCTTCATTTCACCATTTCTTCTCACAAAAACACTTTTCCAAGCTTCTCAACTCTCCCTCATCCATCTCTATCAATATTTCTTTAGATCTTTGTGTTTTGGGCATTTTCATCCCACACCTATTTTTGGTGAAACCCATTTTCTTTGCATTAAAATGGCTTCTTCCTCCAAGGGATCTTCTTTTCTAGCTTCTCATGGTAAGAAATATGATCCAACATTTTATTGGAATGATGATGATGGCCTTCTTCAAGACCCTAGGACCCATGCTCCATATTGTCATGTGGATACCAAGGTGAGTTTTTCTTTGGTTTCTTTGCTTGGAAAAATGTTGTTGCATGTTTCATTGAAAGTTTCATGGTGAGATATTGTCACTTTTGAAATTTTGGGGGCATTGTGTGATTGATCATGTTTAGAATGTTGGCTTTGGAACATTCTTGAAGTGTGTTTTTTCTTTGATCATGGTGCAATTTGGGCAATGTTGGTGGCTTTTGGAATTTTGACAATGTAGGTAATTAGTGATGTTGTTGGATGAGCTTTGGTTTGGATTTTGGGAGTATTGGCATTGTGAAAACTTTGTGTTTGACTTATATGAATTTGTTCATGATGTATGTGGGAAAACTTGTTGGCATGTGTAAACTTTGTTTTATGAACATGGCAAAATTTTGTGGGTATGTGCATGGATATATTTATGGGTATTGGCAAATTTTGTGGGTATTATGGAAAAATTTTATTGGGTATGTGAGAATTTATTTGTGCATGAAGTTGTGGGAATTTTTTTTTGGACATGTAGAAATTTTCTTTTTGCATGGCTATGGAAATATTTGGTGGTTGTATGGATATGTGATAAATTTGGTAGTGGTGACATTTTGGTGGGCCATTGATTTGATTTTGTGGTGGTGGGGTATTGATTGTGAGAATATTTTTTTGGGTATGGAAATTTTTTGTTTATATGTTTTGGCTTATGGAAATTGATGAGCTGAATTTTTATGTCGCAGAGCCTCAAGAGTCGAGGGAGTCTCCAAATGTTGAAAAGTGCTGGGCAGCATTATATCCTAGCATCAAAAACGTCATCAATGAAGCGGGCTTTGGCACCTTCTTCGAAGCTTTGTCAAATCGTGAGACACATGAGTAAAAGGATCTTCAGTTACTTCTTGCCTTAGCAGAGCACTTCTGGGACACTACTTGCACCTTCCATTTTCCAAACATTGGGGAGGTAATGTTGACACCTTATGACTTTTCTGTCATCACTGGTCTGAGGTTGGGTGGTAAAAAAATTCTTGTCAATGATTCCCTTACTTCAACTGAGCTCAAGAAACTTCTAGGTGTAATGCCTTCTAGAATGAGAAGTAACAATGTTTCTTTGTCTTGGTTATGTGAGAGTATTCCCCAATGTGAGACTGTGGCAAAGGGTGCTCGTATGTTCATGCTTCTTTTTATTGGGACTTTCTTGTGTCCGGATTTAGGCAGTATTGTGAATCTGCGCTACTTGGGGAGCTTGAGAAAAATTGAACAAATCCGGAATTATGACTGGGGTGGCATGGCCTATGCTACTCTGGTGCATTTCATGACCCAACTCTCTAGGCGAAGTCTTTCAAGCTTGGGCGGGGCTCCATTTGTTTGGCAGGTGAGGTTTGGTATTTATTTTGGCTATGTGTCGACTATGAAAATTATTGTGGCTATGTGGTAATGGTGTTGTGAATTTTTCAGGTTTGGATGTATGAGTATTTTGGGGTTGGTCCTAAAATCCGGGAGAAAGTTACTGGCATTTTTCCTAGATTTCTTCGTTGGTTGCCCAAACATTGCTTGTCTCTACCCTCTAGGCGTTCTTTGGAGCTTTGGCGCTTGGTGATTGACAATCTAATCATTGATGATGTGAGTTCTTTCTTTCTCCTTTTTAAATCCTTGGCACTTGGTTATGATCCAATCTCTTCTCTTTCAGAGTTTCTTTGTGACTTTTCAGATGAACTTAAATCCTTGGGCTGAATGTGAGGGGTATGCTGAGTGTGAGCGGGCTATAGAATTGAATAGCCACCAAGTATTGTTTGAATGTGGGCATGGAAAGTACTAGTATCTTGGTGATCGGGTGCTGCCCCAAGTTGTACATGTGTATCCTCCTGCCACAATTCCAACTCCTCCTTGTCTCACTGTTTGGTTGGCTAACTTCCTGGCTGATAAAGAGATTACTCGGACCCGTGATGGCTATGTTGTTGCAGGAGTAGACGGAAATTATGTTGAATTCGTCCGGGATCGTCTGCAAGGTTGCTTAGTTGGTAGAATGGTATTTCTCTTCCCTTCTAAGATCAAACTTTTGTTTTGCAAATTCCTTTTCCGTATTTCTGCTTGGTAACAATATTTGCATGTTGGATTTTCAGCCTCCATCTTTTGAAGGAGAGGAAGAGGAAAAGGAAGAGATTCCCTCTCCTCACCATGCTGGTGGTTCTTCTAGTTCTTTCACGGAGACTTGTCCTCATTTTCTGGCATGGCAGTATGATGTGATGAATCCTGACAGAACGTATAGCTCCATGCCTTTGACTAGGCCAGAGCATGTGCCAAATATTCCTTGGCCCGATCTGGTGTGTTCTTGAATGTTTAGTTCTTTGTCCTTATTTCTTGAATGGATTCTAACTCGGTAGAGTTGTGCTTCAAGTTGATGTGGATCTTGTGGAAGAAAGCATACGGATGATTGGAGGCTTGCAATCATTGGCTCGTACTCAATCCTCCCAATATGTGATCAATGATTCTAACTAGGTATACCATGTTTCTTTCTAAGCATCTTTGGCTTGAGCTTTGCTTGATAGTGTCTTTAACACTTGATTTTGTTGACTTTTTAGGCACATCAAATGGAAACTGCTGACTCTACCAGGAGAGCTTTAAAGGAAAGGATCAAAAGCCTCAAACTTGAAAATCATCAGTATGATCCTCGCTTTTTTGCAAGTCAAGAAGGAAATACTAAAGGTGGCTCCTCTAGAGGTTGATCAAGGAGATCCTCCCGCAGGCAAACTCGGAGTCCTAATGATGCATGACTTGTATGTTTATTTTTCCTGCAAAACAAAAGGAAGTGTTCCTTAGACAATCTTGTATTATTTTCCATGTTTAGCTCTTTGTCCTTGGTATCACCTTGGATCATGTAGAAACTTTAACTAAGACAAGTTTAGAATTCACTTGAAGAGATCTTGTAGTACTAATTTAAACTTAACTTGCTTGGCTCTGTTGGAATCTGCACTTACTTGCATGAGGCGGAGCCGAATGCCCCTAGTTTAAAAGGAATGCATGATTTTTGAAAATCTTGATTTTTTTTTTTTTTTTGAAAAATGAGCCATGGGCAAATACCCCTAGCATACAAAAGGATGCATGATTCTTGGAAATCTTTATAATGATTTTCTTCTTCCCTTTTTTTTTTTTTTTTTTGAAATGCATGTGGCATGGGCGAATGCCCCTAGTTTGGGACATAAATTCATGAGTCTTAGGAAAACTTGAGTTGATCACTTTTGAGAACAATGATGCAGGTGAAGATTTTTTGAAAACAAGTGTGTTAGACTTGTCAGAATGTCTCAGTTTGATTATAAAAAAAAAAATCCTTTTAAGTGTCAAACAATCTTAAAAAATTACACGAGAACATGAAACTGCATGGAATTGCATGGGTGTAGGACCAAGGGGCTGTGTGCCACTTGGCAATTGAAGAGTGCCATTCGGCACTTTTGGAGTGTCGTTCAGCACTACCGAATTGCACTAAGTCACACCATGACGCTCACGCCATGGTGGGGCGACTCCTCATGGTCTCCCAAAGCGTGCTTCACGTTTTCGCATTTTTTGAACAACATTTACTTCATTTGTGATCATGAAACTCTCTCCTAGTCAGCTACAAACTCTCTGAAACATATTTCAAACTTGATTGGGAATTGATGCAGGTTATTTAAACGAATTCTCCTGCGACAAATCTTTGCATAAAGGTTAGCAAAACACAATAATCACAAGCAAAAGTCATCCATGGCTGTCAATCATAATTTTTCTCATTCAACAATTCATGACATCAATAGATGGGTTCGTAGCTTTGATTTCAGTACCAAAACCAATTTTACAGCCTTTAAATTAGAGGGAATCAAAGATCTGAGGAATGTCAAAATCAAGTGGGACTTCTTTCGTGCTGTTGTGAAATTATGGGATCCCAAAGATCAGGTGTTCCAGTTTAACACTGTTGAACTCTATCCGACAATTGAAGAATTCTCTGCTATCTTGGGCTATGATCTGAGTAAAAAATCTGTAGCGGTTTCATGTGACCCCAGGCATATGGAATCTTTTTCTGATGCTTTCAGTCTTCCTACTTCCATTACTGATGGTATGATTGAAGGTCATATGGTGAATCTTCATGCCATTATCTCTCGGCTGATTGACAAACACACCTATGGAGTGACCAACAACATGCAAAAAAATTTTGTTTTGGCTTTATGCTTTGTGGGAGAACTTTTGCTTTGCTCTGGAAGACACAGCTTTGTGGATGCTCGAGCTATAAGTGTTGTGAGTCAGATTAAGGATGGTGATAACCCTGTTTCTTTGATCTTGGCAGAAACTCTTCTAGGACTGGATGCTGTATTTCATGGTGGAGAAACTCAGAACTTTTTAAGGAGTCCTTTGACTTTGCAGATATGGCTAATGGAGCGACTGGACATGATTGCCAAGCCTACAATCGGTAATTATGGGCCTAGCATTTTTCTTAGCAGGGCTGTAATCAAGACTAAATGCCAAACTGAGAGTGACTAGGTGAAATTCTTAGACAAGAAATCTAGTACCTCAATTCAATGGGACTGTTATTGGTGGAAGTGCCCACCCCCTTTACTAAGGTCTCTAGGATTAGATCATATTTTCCTTGTTGGATTGCGGAGAGCAACTTTCTACAAGGGAGATTGACTCTTAAGGCAATTCATATATGAGCAAGGAATGCCTGGTGGTAAAAGAAGAAGACCTTTCTCTCCTGTGGATACAAATCCTACTTCTATACAAAACATGTTATTGGGTTTAGAGATGGCGGACCAAGTGGACCAATCTTTTGTCAAGGTTCACTTCCACAAGATGACTACAGAATACTCCAACTGGTTGATAGACAAGATTGTTGACAAGGAAGCTGAAAGGATTGTTATGAGAGAACAGTTTCTCAGAGACAACCGGGAAAAACCCAATGCAGACAATTATGAACTCAAAAGAAGGGACAATGCTGACAAAGTTCCTATCACAGAGGGAATTGATGATCAACAGAAAAATAAAAGACTGAAGACAAAGTGACCTTATTTTTTTGGCTTTGAATCATGTTTATTTTAGAAGTTGATGTAAAAAAACTCTTATGTTGGAATTATTTAGGATTCGCGGGTTAGGGATTCTGTTTAAGGTGTAGGCTTTTGGGGTTTTGGAATTTTTATGGTTTGGTTTAGGGTTTGGGCTTTTGGATTTTGTGTAATGGAATGGTTGAATTTTTGGTAATTTTGGTTAATGGGCAAATGGTGGGTTTTGGGAAATTGTGACCGAACCAATGCATGGTTGCCTACGTACCCCCTTGATAGAAGGATTAGGTCATCACGTAGTTCATGGATGATGATGGGTTTTTTTTTCTTTTTCTTTTTCCTTAAATTTTGCCTAGATCACCCTTTCGAGTTTTCAATCTAGCAGGCTCTCTCACTCTTTTTTTTTTTTTTTTCGACTCTCCTTTTGCGTAGACCGCCCATTCGGGTTTTCAACCTACCTTTTTTTTTTTTTTTTTGCTCTAACTTTTGCCTAGACCGCCCTTTTGGGTTTTTAGCCTAGCGAGCTCTTTTTTTTTTTTTTTTTTTAGTCAAACCTAGAAAAGGAAATAACTTAATTTACAACCACCTCAGATGTGGTATTTCTTCAATTGATCCATATTGGTTAGCTTAGTGAAAAGGTTTGCATCCAAGTCCATCAATCTTATTGCTCCCCTAGAATATATCTGCTTGATAATGTATGGACCTGCCCAATTTTGCTTGAACTTCCCATTTGCATCTTAAACCAGGGCTCGAATTTCTTTCAACACTAAGTCCCCCAACTTCAAATCTCTAGTTCTCACTTTTTTGTCAAAAGCTTTCCTAAGCCTCCTCTGATAACCTTGAATATGATACAAGGCTTTGAGTCTTTTCTCATCTAGCATGCATAACTAATCATATCTGCTTCGCAACCAATCTACTTCAAAGATTTCACTTTCCAATACTGTCCTTAGTGAACGGACACCCATCTCAATGGAAAGACTGCTTCCATCCCATACACCAATGAATAAGGAGTGGCTCCTATGGAAGATTGAATTGATGTTCTATATCCCTAGAGTGCATAGGGCAACTGTAGGTGCCAGTCTTTATAGTTCTTTGTGCTCTTCTTCAAGATTCGCCCTATGTTTTTATTAGAAGCCTCAACTGTTCCATTGGTTTAAGGGCTGTAAGGTGAAGACTTGTGGTGTCGAATGTTGAATTGTCGTAGCAGCTTCTCTGTTTGTCCCTTGAAATGCTGCCCATTGTCGAAGATAATTTCATGTGGTATCCCGTATCTGCAGATGATATTGGTCTGAATAAGCTGAGCAACTTTCTTTGAATTCAAAACCTTGAATGAGGCAGCTTCTACCCATTTAGTAAAGTAATCAATGGCTACAAGCATAAATTCATGGCCATTAGATGTTGTAGGGTGGATCTTCCTAATAATGTCTATTCCCCATGTAGAGAATGGCCAAGGTGATGTCATGATATGTAATGGCATGGGTGGCATGTGCTTCAGATCTCCATGGAACATTGATGGCATCTTTGAACATAAGCTGCACAGTCGGCTTCCATATTAGTCCAGTAGTAACCCTGTCTCATTATCTTCCTTGATAGCATATGCGCATTCATATGTGGCCCATAACTTGACTCATAAACCTCTTTAATTATCTGTTGTGCTTCCTTGGCAGTTATACAAAGGAGATGAATTCCATCATATGATCTTCAGTAAAGCCTTTCACCACAAATGATGTAATTAGTAGACAACCTCCAGATGGTTAACTGATCATTCTTGTCTGCAAACTCCGGGTATGTTTCATTCTTAATGTATTGTAGGATGTCTTAATACCATTCGCCTTCCATATTCTTTTCCCCATCTTCTTCTATCGTCATGCAGTAGGCTGGTTCTTCTTTTCATTCCAACACTATTGGTCTAGCTTCATCTTCTTTTGGCCCATTCATCATGGATTCCATGGTTGCTAAAGCATCTGCAATTTGATTCTGCATCCTCGGCACATACTGATATTGGATCTTGCTGAATTTTGATGACCACTTCTGGAGATATTGATGATAAGGCATAAGCCTTTCTTCTTTGATCTTCCATTTATTCTGTGGCATTGTTGATAACAAGAAAGTTGAGTCTGCCAGAAAATGGAATGTGTGCCCCTTTTGGAGAAATCAAGAGAACTCCAATTCCACTTCCGTTTTGATTTGTTGCTCTATCAAAATACATCTTCCATGATTCAACTTCAATTCCCATGATGTCTTCACCCGGAGAGTCTCCTAGGATTTCTTCAGCTTCTTCTAGTGAACAATGGGCTAAATGATCAGCAATTGCTCTTCCTTTCACAGATTTTTGAGTCACATACTTAATATCAAATTCTGACAAAAGCAAAACACATTTAGCAGTCTTTCCATCTTACACAAGTTTTTCCATTAAGTACTTCAAAGGATCCATTCTTGCAATCAACAAAACCTTGTAAGCAAGCATATAATGTCTAAGTTTACGGGTTGCCCATACAAGTGCTACATGTGTCTTCTCTAATGGCGAGTACGTCTCTTCATAAGGCAAAATCTTCTTGCTGATGTAGTATATGGCATTCTTCTTTCTAGTCTCCTTTAAGTATTGAGCAAGTAAAGCCCCCATTGCTGTATCTCTAGTGGTGAGATACAACAACAATGGCTTTTCGGGAACTAGTGGAACAAGTATTGGTGGTTTCATCAAATAACTCTTGATCTTCTCAAAGGCTTCTTAGCATTGTTCATTCCACACGGTTGGGACCTCCTTCTTAAGCAGTCTAAAGATTGGTTCACACGTCATAGTGAGTTGGGCTATGAACCTGCTTGTTAGGACATATGTGATTCATGTTAGGAACATATGTCACTATTTTGTGTAATTGGCTAATCCTTTGACAAAATGTAATTTACTTGTAATTGGGTAGATTTAGGATGTGTTTAATACTTCAAAGAACAAGAGTTCAAGTCTAGTATTGAAGCCATGCAAATCTGTCCAAGAAATAAGTGAAGAAGTGCTAATTCATTAAAGCTCGACAGCTACTCGATAGATAGCTATCTATCGAGGTTTAATGAGGCTCGATAGATACTATCTATCGAGAATTACAAAAATCAGTTTTTTAGATCTGATTTTCGACCTATGCTTATGTATTTGTATAGGGTTTCTTTTCTCACAACCCTAGACATATATAAGCCTTATTTTAGAGGCCGTGACATAAGAGAATAAAAGGAGAACATATGCAAAAAGTGACTGATGCCTTATTCTCTCTGAAAGAAGTTACTGCGTCTTTTGCGCCTTAGAGTTTTGTAACCAAGTGCTTCTTGATCTTCATTGTTAATGAAGTGCAGAACTTTGTAGCCAATATCTTCTTCAAGTTGGTGTGTTAGTCATGTACTAAGAGTCATGCATCATTGGTTAGTCACGTACTAGGATCCGTGCAAAAAGGGTAGCGTTCATATATTGAAGAGTTCAGAGATTCTGAAGCGGTAGAAGGTTTCTACTGTGAGTTCATCTACGAGGATTGTAGAGTGATCTGAAACTTCTCCTTACTATAGTAGATTGCTTTTTGGGAAGGTTTCCCCTCAAGTTTTTTACTGTGAAACTAGTTTGTTTCATTGGTTTTCCTGGGTCATCATATCTTGTTTTATTTATTTTTCCACTACATAATATTGACATGATATTGATATTTATTTGTTTTAACAATGTTTATTCATAATAAATCTAATTAACAACTTGAGTTTAAAACTTGTTAATTCTATCAACCGGGGTCTAAATTTCCCAACAAGTGGTATCAGAGCGGGTTCACTTTGATTGGATTAATTTCCTGAGTGTGATCCTTGACCCCTGTTGTCATGGAAAGAGGACAATCCTTAATTATACCTCCTTTATTTGATGGCACTAATTATGCGTACTGGAAAGTTCGTATGAAAGTTTTTTTGCAGGCTCAAGGTGAATAGGTATGGCAAGCTGTTGAAGTTGACTGGATTAAGCCAAAGGAAGCGCCGATGGATTGGGATGAAGCAACAATCATAGTGGCAAATTTCAACAGTAGGGCCTTGAATGCCTTGTTTTGTGGGGTGACCAATGAGGAATTCAAGAAAATATCATCCACGGAAGTTGCCAAGGAAGCATGAACCATTCTTGAGACCACCTATGAAGGTACCAAGGCAGTAAAGACTGTGAAGTTTCAAAGACTCACTAGTAGTTTTGAAGAAATAAGGATGGAGGAGGATGAGACCTTTGATGAGTTCTATGCTAAACTCAAGGATATTGTGAATTATTTCTTCAACCTTGGAGAATCTATAGCAGAACCCAAAATTGTTAGGAAAATCTTTAGGTCCTTACCTGAAAGATTCCATGCCAAGATCACTGTCATTGAAGAAGTGAAGGACATTGATAAAATTCCTTTGACTAAGCTTGTAGGGAACCTTCAAACCTATGAGATGGGATTAGGCTTAATAGGAAAAGGTGAAAAGAGTAGAAACTTGGCTCTTATGAGTATAAAGGAAGAGATTAATGACTCTGAAAATGAAGATGAAAGCAAAAATGAAGATGATGATGAGGATGAGGATCTAACCTTTATAATTGATGAGATTATCAAGCTTCTTCAATTTAGGAAAAAGGATAAGGCAAACCTCCTAGAAAATCTAAATCCTCTAGGAAGGGTAAGAGTGAAAAACCCCTCATCCAGTGCCATGAGTGCAAAGGTTTTGGTCATATAAGGATAGAGTGCCCAAACTACCTTATGAAGGAAAAGACCAAAAAATCAGAAGATAAAGGGTTGTTTGCTACCTGGAGTGATACTGAGAATGACTCTTCTGATGAGTATGTGGATGAATGTGGTCATTTTATGGCTTTTACTGCCTCAACCGATAAGGTGATTAGGGAAAGTGCTAGTGACAGTGAGGATTCTTCTGATGATGAAGTACCCAAGAAAATGACCCTTCAGGAAGCCTATGATAAGCTATGCACTGAATTTATAAAATCTGAAAAGACTTCTCATCTTTGTAGAAAAGAGCTTAATGAGGTAAAAACTGAAAATCTGTTAGTCAAACTAGATGAGACTACAAGGTTAGTTGAGACTCTTGTTATGGAGAACACCTCATTAGAAGAAAAGGTCAAGAATCTTGAGGTTGAGCTTAGTCAAGCTAGAACTCAAATAGAGAGGATGTCTAGTGCAAAGCTTGATGAGGTATTGAGTGCTCAAAAGCCTAATTCTGATAAGACTGGTTTAGGATATGCTATCTCCTCTGACCCCTCCTCTTCCACGGCTTCTGGATCAAGGACTATCTTTGTGCCCCAATCTGAGAAAGGTGATAAAGGTCTGAAATCCATAACTCATTTGTCTAATTCTAAATCCTTTGTTAGGCCTCATGTTTGTCACCATTGTGGTGTTTCTGGACACATCCGTCCTAATTGCTTTAAGTTGTATCCTCAAAAGCAAGTGTCCAAATGGTCACAGGTTTCCTCTCAATGACCTACACCTTTGTTTAGAGAGTTATTAAAAGCTTTGAGCTTTTTAACTCAATTTCAGGAGAATTCTAATTCTTCTATGTCCTTTAGTAGACATACTAGAACACGTGTCTTTTCATCTTCACAGCCAAAGACTCGTGTTGTGTGGGTGAGAAAGGAGCCAAAGACTTAATTGTCTTTTCTGTATGTCCTCTACTTTAATTCTTTCTATCTAAAGTAGGACTCTCTTTGCTTGATTTCTTATCTGCTTTTGGAATCATGCTTTCATGCATCTGCACCCTTCTATCATGCCTTTATGCATATGCATCTTTCTTTCATGCTTTCATGTTGTTTGTCTGTTTTTGTTTAGTTGTCTAGTTTTTATTTTGTTTTGTTTTTAAAATTTAAAAAAAAAAAAGGAAAAAATTGAAAAAATACAAAAACAGTGTGTGTTTGTGTACATTGGTATTTGTGTACCTTGGATGGCCATTAAAACAAAGTTTTCTAAACTTTGTATCTCTTGTAGCTTAGATAAGCATCTCTATACACAACTAAGCAGGTGAGCTTTGTGGCTCGTGTTTGTGACGAGTAAGATTAAGTAATCTCTTGTACTTAACACTCATATCACTCTTTTTGACGGGAAGGACTAGAAAATCCTAAAAGAAATGCATAAATAACTATCTCACCACTGTTGCCCGCCAATCATGAAATGACATCCGTATACTTCGGCATAGCAAAAGTGCAATGTCAAATGCTTAACATCATTGGGTATTTCTTTTATATCTATTATATGCCCATGCATGATTTGCTTAAAAGAAAAATATATGCAAAGAAAAATAAAAAGCAAAAAGAACAAAATGCTTTATATATGATTGCAAGCGTGTATTCTAGGAGATGTGGGAGTTATAGGATGTACCTCGAAGGTGATAGTCTCCATCAAACAATTATGATTGTGTGTGAGTTAAAGTGATTTTCTCATATCTCAAATCATCATAACATGTAGACACTTATGCAATCTTGTGATATTTTTCACACACAACACGCAATATTCTTTGCTACTCTTGATACATGTGCAGGTACAATGTGATTTGATCATCACAAGGAATACATGTGTTAATGTATGCTCATTAAACTGTCTTGACTTGTTTTTGAAATATAAAATAGGTTAGACTTGTTTAGTGTGTGTGTGTGTGTTTTGGGATCTATGTGCTTACATTTTTCTTGTTTGAGAGATGTTTTTGAGAGATTAAGATGTTGATTGGATCCTTGGTTGTGTAGCATGTTTGATTGCATTCATATCTATGTTTTTCTCTTCATTGAAAAACTGTTTTTAAGCTATCTCGACAGCTCCTCGATAGATCCTTGATCCCTAGCTTATCTATCAAGTTCTTCAGTTGCTTTTTAACATAATCTCGACACCTCTTGATAGCTAGGTCGATCGATCGAGAAACTTTATGTCCCCTCGATAGGTATTCGATCCATTGAGGTTGGCTTCTACTCAATCCCATCTCGACACCTCTCAATCCGTCGAGATCCTCTTGCATGCAGTGTTTTTCACATGTTTTGCATCTTTCTTTTATCTTGTCATCCATAGCATCTTGTTTCATTACATTCATGCATTTCTATGGATTCCTTGTACCCCCTTGATCATCCTTGATCATCTTTATGTTTCTCGGGTGAAGCTTTCTAGCTTCGTGTACCATTTGTCAATCATGACAAAAAGGGGGAGAAATTGTTGTTTCTTTTTTTAAAGATTCTACATGTAAGGGGGAGAAATACATGCCTCTGTAAGGGTGAGAAGTGTTTCATCTTGTTAGGGGGAGTGCTTACCTCCTTTTTCTTGTACACCGCTCTTGTGACCATGTTTACGTACATTGTGCTTATCTTTGATATATATATATATATGATGATGTATGTCAATGTTTCAGAAATACAGGTTGTCAAAGTCTACTTGCCATAAACTCTCTTCTTGCAAAGTTATTCAAGAGTTTGTGTTAGGATAGATTTTATTGTATTCAACAAGTGAATATGAGTTGAGTGATTTATGACTTCTCTCATATCTCATTTGGTAGTTGTGGTTTTGTCACAAATTGCCAAAGGGGGAGATTGTTAGGACATATGTAATTCATGTTAGGAACATATGTCACTATTTTGTGTAATTGGCTAATCCTTTGACAAAACGCACTTTACTTGTAATTGGGTAGATCTAGGATGTGTTCAGGGGCGGCTTGATGCATTGAGGGGCCTAAGGCGAAAAATAAATTGAGGCCTTTTATATATTTAAAAATGACTTTTAAAAAAATAATCTAAATATTGCTTAAACTCTATTCTCTTGTTAGATGCAAAATTACTAAATAATATGAACCACCTAGAATATTTTTTTTAGAATGTCTATAGACGCAAAAAATTTGGCAAAAGATTTTACACCTGTTGATGTGGCAGATTAATAATGGTAAGTAAAAAAGTGATGTTAGTGGTGGACCTAGATGAGAATTAGTAAAAATTTGCCAACTCAATTGTTGTGAAAAATCTTGTGAAATTTTTTGTGTATTGCTCTTTTTCTTTTTAGAAGTGCTAAATTCATAACATTTTCACAACAAATTCTAGGTGTTAAGTTGTTACTAGTTCTAATTTGAACCCAATATTAAAATTTTTTTTTTTAACCACCAATAACAGCAAATAACATCCTGCTACTTAGAATTTATTGTGAAAGTATTGTGAAAAATATTTTTGAACGTAGAATTTCTTTTTCTTAAAAAAATACTATTTTATTTATTGGCTAATATTTGGGCTTAATTAATAATATTAAAATGAAAGAAATAACTCTATTGGTTAAAATTAGGGAGCCTTTTTTTTACTCGGGGCCTTAGGCGACTGCCTCTCTTGCTTATATGCTAGAGCCGGCTGTGACAGGGGCGGTTCGAAACATTTAGGGGCCTTAGGCAAAAATTGACTTGAGACTTTTCATATATTTAAATATGACTTTTTTTAAAAAAATAATAATAATATTACTTAAATTCTATTATATTGTTTTAGATGCAAAATTATTAATTAACCATGTAAAATCTTTTTTTCTTTAGAAAATTTATAGATAAAAAATTGATCACTTTTCATAGTTGTTGATGTGGCAGATTGGTAATGGTAAATAAAAATGTAATGTTAGTGGTAGACCTAGATGAAAACTATTAAAAGTTTGCCAGCTCAACTATTGTGAAAAATGTTGTGAAATTCTTTGTGTATTGCTCTCTCTCTTTTTCTTTTTTCTTTTTTCTTTTTTTCTTTTTTTTTTTTTTTTTTTTTTGTCGTCGTTGTGAAAAGTGCTATATTCACAATATTTTCACAACAAATTCTAAATATTAAGTTATTACTCATTCTAATTTAAACTCACCACTGAAATTACTTTTTTCCTCACTGATAACAGTCAGTAACAATCTGCCACTTAGGATTTGTTGTGAAAAATGTTATGGACGTAGCATTTTTCTCTCTTTTTTTTTTTTTTTTATTTGATAAAAAATGTTATTTTATTTATTGGCTAATATTTTCGGGCTTAATGAATAAGTTTATAATATAAAAAATTACTTTATTGGCCAAAATTTGGTGGCCTTTTTCTACTTGGGGGCCTTAGGTGACCGCCTCACTTGCTTTCATACTAGAGCCGGCCCTGGATGTGTTTAATACTTTAAAGCACAAGAGTTCAAGTCTAGTATTGAAGACATGCAAATCTGTCCAAAAAACAAGTGAAGAAGTGCTGATTCATTAAAGCTCAACAGCTGCTCGACAGATAGCTATCTATCAAGGTTTGATGAGGCTCGACAGATATTATCTATTGAGGTATCTATCGAGAATTATGAAAATCTATTTTTCAGATCTGATTTTCGGCCTATGCTTATGTATTTGTGTAGGGTTTCTTTTCTCACAACCCTAGACATATATAAGACTTATTTTAGAGGCCGTCACATAAAATAATACAAGGAGAACATATGCAAAAGGTAACCGATGCCTTATTCTCTCTGAAAGAAGTTACTGCGTCTTTTGCGCCTTAGGATTTTGTAACCAAGTGCTTCTTGATCTTCATTGTTGATGAAGTGAAGAACTTTGCAGCCAACATCTTCTTCAAGTTGGTGTGTTAGTCACGTACTGGAAGCCGTGCATCATTGGTTAATCACGTACTGGGATCCATGCAAAAAGGGTGGCGTTCATATATTGAAGAGTTCAGAGGTTCTGAAACGGTAGAAGGTTTCTGTTGTGAGTTTATCTATAGGTATTGTAGAGTCTAGGGACAAAGGTTTGTACTAGATTTGAAACTTCTCTTTACTATAATGGATTGCTTTTCGGGAAGGTTTCCCCCTAGGTTTTTTACTGTGAAACTAGTTTGTTTCATTGGTTTTCCTGGGTCATCATATCTTGTCTTATATATTTTTCCACTGCATAATATTGACATGATATTGATGTTTGTTTGTTTTAACAAGGTTTATTCATAATAAATCTAATTAACAACTTGGGTTTAAAACTTGTTAATTCTATCAACCGGGGTCTAAATTTCCCAATACTGCTGATGTACTGTATCCTCCCCAAAAATCCTCAGATCTCCTTTTCAATTCTTGGAGGCTTTATTTCTACAATTGCCTTGATTTTGTTATGATCAACTTCTATTCCCCTCTGGCTTACCATAAACCCTAACAGATTTCCGAATGTGACTCCGAAAGTACACTTCTTTAGATTCAACCGCAACTTGTAGAACCAGATTCTCTCAAAGAACTTCCTCAAAGCCGATATGTGCCCTTCACAATCTTTGGAATTTACTATCATGTCATCAACATAAACTTCTACTTCTTTGTGGATCAAATCATGCAGCAAAGTGGTGACTACTCGTTGGTAAGTAGCACCAACATTCTTAAGGCCAAATGGCATGACCTTGTAGCAGTATGTCGCCCATGGAGTGATAAAGGAGGTTTTCTCCATATCTTCTGGAGCCATCTTAATCTAGTTGTATCCTGAAAATCCCTCCATAAACGAGAGCAACGCATGCCCTGCCGTGTTGTCAACCCGGACGTCAATGTGAGGTAATGGAAAGTCATCTTTTGAGTTGACCTTATTTAGATCTCCAAAATCTACACATATTCAGACCTTCCTATCCTTCTTCAGTACCGGAACCACATTAGCTAACCACTCTGGATAGTTGACCACTCCTAGGAATCCTGCATTGTACTGTTTTTCTACTTCTTCTTTGATCTTGAGAGTCCATTTTGGCTTCATTCTTCTTAACTTCTGCTTGACCGGCTTCATGGTTGGATTTGTTGGAATGTAGTGTTGTACTATATCTGTATCAATCCTAGGCATGTCTTCATATGACCAGGCAAAGATCTCTTTGAACTCTGTCAATAGTGCCACTAATGTATCTTTCTCGAAGGCAGTTAGGGTATTGCCTACTTGGATCATTTTGGGATCATCATCAGTTCCCAGGTTAATGGGTTAGGTTTCTTCTTTTATAGGTTCTAGGTATCCATGTTTTAATTCCTTATTATTAAGAGTTTCCTTTCCAATTTCAGAAATAAAAATATTCAAAGCCAGCAAATAAGCAGAATCAGAAATCATATTAAAATGAAAAGAGTTTTTAACAGACTCAATTAGAAAACTATCACAAACATATTTAACATGAACAGAGACACTAGCAGAAATAGACTCAATAGGAATAGAAACAATGTTCTTGGCAGGAATGACTGGCTCGGCAGTCTTGATCTTCTTGGCGAAAGTGACTGACTTGACGATCTTGATTTTCCTCACAAAGTCCTCCATGGGGTGGGCGGCTCCCTCCCATGCCCAGTTCTTCAACTCGATCGTGGCTTCCACAATGGTAGGTGGCTCCCAGTAAGCTCTTTCTTCCCTCAGCATCAATACTGTGGGGTCTACATCCATATAATCCATAGCTTCTTCTTCAACCTCCATATCTATGGGCTTGTCGGTCACAAAAGCATACAGGCGCTCCATGCTATCCATCCATTCATCAAATAGCTTATACTTGCCTCTGTTGCCCAAATCAGTGGGTTGAGGGAGATGGTCTAGTTCACTTCCTTCCATTCTCTCCTCATTACGTTCAGCATTCTCAAGTGTCATGATTCTAAGACTGTGGACCATCAGTTTTTGGTCTAGAGCGACGAACCTAGCATCTATGTCATCATCCTCTACAGTATGTAGGGTTGGTGTACTTGGTTCTGAATCATAATACGACCCTAATTCAGGAACCTCTCTTCCATGCTTGTCATACCTAGGGCCAGACCTTGAGCTAACATTAGTGATATCGCTCCAATCTGAAAGATGCCCATAGGGATATTCTTCATGATACATTTAATTGGCTTGAGCATTCTCCTCTCTTGCATTCTTTAACACATTTATCAGCCTGTATTGATCACTATCAGTATCGCTCCACCTATTAGCTTTAGTATCATCTTCAATATCTTGATCATAGTAGTCCACATCACTGTCATATTCCTCATAGAATAGGTCTGCGTCTTCATCTTCTCTTTCACTAGGGGGTTCACCCCAATCATCTCCGTTGCACGGGCTATCATAACTTCTGTTGCTATTGTCATCACTATTGGTGTTGTTGTCATCATCACCATGTCCACCATCACTGCTGCTGTTGTCACTATTACTATCACTCTTGTCATCACCTTCATCTTCATCATCACTAAGGGCTTCTCCCCCTTCCTCGTCTTCATCATTAGCTTTTAGTTCATATGGGCTCTTCAATGTATGCTAGTAGGCCTCCCAATATTCTTCTTCTTCTATGTTGTAGATATGATCTCCAAGGAGTGTAGCCATGGCGTCAGGATCCATGTGATCAGCCCAATCAATAGGAACCCAGGTGGTATCTTATTTCTTTAATTCTGGAACCTCATTGTTGCAATCAAGTAGTATCTCGAAACCGAGCACCATTGTCTTTGTTATAGGATCGAATCTTGGTTCTGGGAATACCCAATAATGTTGACTTTCCAGCTTTTACAAACTTCCCATTCAGTGTAAGAGTGTAGGGCTTCAGAGGTTCTGGAGGACAAGGAAGTCCTTTTGCTTTGGCCTTGGCTCGAGCCATCTTTCTTACTTCCATTTCCAACAAATCATCATCAGTGGGCTTATAGCCTAGCCCAAAAGGTGGTGTGGCAATAGGAATTGCCAAGTCTTGAACGGTTGGATTCTTCACAGCTCTCCCTAAATTCATCTCAGGAAGGTAGTTCATTCTCCTCATCATTGCTACCACATTGTTTTTACCAAAAGGAGCAAAGTCCATTGGGATCTTTTCAACTTCTTCTCCTCTCTTTTCAAAGCCAGGCTTCTCGATCTCAAAGCCATCCAAGGTCAATGGCTCTTTCTCAGAATCAATACCATTAACGAGTTTAGGCAAAATCAAAGTATCTCCATAGATGGTCACAATAGCCCCTTCATGTGGAAACCGAACCTTTTGACATAGGGAAGAAGGTATGGCTTCTGTGTCATGGATCCATGGTCGCCCAAGGAGTATATTGAAGCATGAGGCTATATTAAGGACTTGAAAATCCACCTTCTTGACCATCGGTTCGATGGGAAGCTCTAATGTTATGGTTCCCAAGACTTCTCTTCTACTGTTGTCGTATGCTCTCACATGTTAATCAGTAGGCACAAAGTCTTCAATACTTAGACCAAGGCAACTCGTAGTCTTCAAATGACACACGTTCAAAGCACTTCCATCGTCTATCAAAACCATTGGTATCCTCTTCCCCATGGAATCTACAGTGATATGCAACGGGTCATTGTGGTTTTTCCCGTTCTTGGTCAGGTCCTTATCAGAATAGGAAATAGTGAGTTTCCTATTTATGGACCCAATCATAGTATTCAGATCCTAGGAGGTTGTGGTTGTAGGGACTTGAATTTGGTTGAAAAGGTCTACTAGGTTTTATCGGTGTTTGTATGAGGCAATGAGTAAGCCCCATAAGGATATATTGCCTTGTGTCTTCTGTAGTTGCTTGAGGACTTCATCTTCTTCAGCGAGTGTTTGTTGAGTGGATCTGTTCAGAGCTTTCACCGAGTTGTCGGTCTCTAAATGTGGGGGTTTGAAATGTCTCCCCCCCCTTATGATATGGGCAATTTTGGTTGAATCATGGGGATCAGTGTCTCGGGGTTTGAAGTGTCTCCTCCCATTTACGAGTGTTTGGTTATTCTCTTGGGGTTTGAAGTGTCTCCCCCCGTTTGTGGATGTTTGGCTATTCTCTTGGGGTCCATTTGTGGATGTTTGGTTGTTTTCCTGTTCTAGTACTTCATTCCATATGTCATATCCTGTGGTGGTAGTAGAGGCTCCATCCTTTAATTCTTCCCATGTCATCATGAAACACTCGGGTAGGTCATAGATCAAGTCAGACGGGTCTTCCTTATTCTCTTCTTCGGTCATCAAGCAATTAATCCTCGGTCCTTTCCTAAAATTGTGATTGGGCAAGGGATTGTTAGTGATGCTAGGCCTTGTAGGTGACACAATCACTTGTCTATTAGGTCTTGAATTGCATGACGAAGGGTGAAACAACGGTCAGTGTCATGACCAGGGATTTGATGGTAAGCACATCTTTTATTCACATCAAACTTTGAGGGCAAGGGGTTTGGAATTGGTCTTGGGTCTAAGGGCTTCAATAACCCTTTTACTTTTAGCTTGTCAAACACTTGACTCATGGGCATGTACAACTCATGAAATTCTCTCTTAGGTCTAGGCCCTTGGGGTACTTGCACAGGTGCAATGGGTGCAATCAATTGATAAGGATCATTTTTATGAATATTGGAAATTTCCGCAGCCTTAGAATTAGACCCTACATTCTTTCTAAATCTTGGAAGGTCATCAGTCTTTATAGTGCCATTGTTTATAGCATCCTCAATTTGGGTTCCAGCAGCAATTAAAGCTTTAAAATTGGGAAAATACTATGCAAACAAATATTTATGGTATACAGGCAATAATTTCTTTACAACCATCGCTAATTGTTCTTCGTCACTTGGCCTACTCATCATCTATGTAGCCTTGGCTCTCCACTTGGTAATGAAAGTAGAGAAGGATTATTTCGACTCTTGCTTGGTAGTCTCAAGGTCTCTTCTTGTGATGTCCACTTCCATATTGTACTTGTATTGCTTGTGAAACTCTCGGCAGATGTCCTCCCAACTTCTTGCTCTTGCATCATCTAGGTTGAGGAACCACCTAAGAGCGGCTCCAGTCAGTGTGTTTTGGAACATCTGGGTAAGTATTTCTTTGGTTGCGCCTAGGGGTTGCATAGCCCTCATATACATCTTCAGATGGGACTTTGGGCAGCCGGTCCCGTCAAACTTGTCTAGGGTTGGCATCTTGAACTAATTAGGTGGCAGCCACTGCACCTAAACTTAGACTCCTAAGACAACATGGATATAGAATGTCTCAAGGTAATTTAAGAAAAGGAAAAAAAAAATCACATTTGAATATATTTAAACAAAATAAGATCCTCTCCATTTCACTATATCTGACAATACACAAATTGCCATAATATAGTTAATCATTGTTGCATTGGTCATTGCAGAAGTTTTCAATAATTTTAAAGATGAGAGAAGGAATTTCAAGGAATGCCTTTGTGAGGATACCAAGGGTATGCCATCATTGTATGAAGTCTCATTCCTTTCCACAGAAGGTGAGAATATCTTGGAAGAAGCAAGAGATTTCGCAACCAAGCACCTTGAAGAATACATCAAGCAAAATAAAGATAAAAATCTTTATGCGATAGTGACTCGTGCCTTGGAGCTTCCATTGCATTGGAGGATAATGAGGTTCGAAACAAGGTGGTTCATTGATGTATGTATTATCATTACTTATTCAACCCATTCCTCTGATCGGAAAGTCTCATGAAAATTCAAATAAATAAACTAAACTCAAACCTCAAATAAGTGAAGTCTTTACGAAACCTCAATCAACATCTTTGGGGAACTTTTAAAATTAATTCTGCAATAATTCCTGGAGAATTAGTGTTCAAGTGACACACCATTAATTGAAAAGATATGTCTCTCTAATTTGTAACGCATCAAATAGTGTTAAATTGATGTTTTAAGCGCCGAATGATCATTTTAATTACTACAGAGTGCAATATGAAGTTTTTTTTAGAGGAAATTATGATCATTTTACTCTAAAGTGTATGCACTAGCATAAAACAATTCAATATATATAACAAAATTCAAATTCTCGTACTTCTAGTGCTATATATTTAGCACCAAATAATAGATCATGTTAGCTTTGTTTCCCCCTCAAAAAATATGTAATCACTACAAGAAAAGAGTCTATTTGTGAGGGTAAAACACCCTCGCAAAATGTCAAATATCATCACAAAAGTTTATTAGCAAGGACGTATGACCCTCGAAGGTGGTTGTACTTGCTCTTGTTGCTAAAAGGGATTTTACAACCATACCTTCGCAAATAATTAATTTATAAGAGCAATTCACCATCATTACTAAACAAATATATCCTCACAAATATATTACCCAACAACAAGAAATGTTGAAAACTTATTTTTTGAAAGAGGATGCAGATGCCTTTAACAATTATTTAACTAGTTAAATACGAATTTCAAATTGATGACATATATTTCAAAGGCAACTATTGGCATCACTAAAAATTATTTGTGAAAGGGTCTTTATGCCCTCATGATTAGTTATTTGCAAATTTCAAAATAATAAATAATTTTTTAACAATAAATAATGGCATCGCTGAAATTAAAAGGCCCTCACAAATAACTATTGGCAACGTGATATAAAAATTAAACAACTAGAATCATGATAAAAACCTAGTTACAGTTATCAGTTTTTGAATGATGGGATCAATGAAGGAACTGGCAAGTATGGTAGCTCAATTGGAAATCCGTGCAAATTCTTAATCTGAGTGGTTCAAACAGACAGTAGTACTAGTGTGGCAGCCATTGGTGCAGAACGAGTTGGTGTTAGAATATCACCAGCAATCGATCACCTTGAGGCCATATACTCTGACCCACTTGGCTATGGGCTTGGCAGTCATTGATAGACTTGAAACTCACTTAACTTCATGTGACTCAGCCTCGATACACAGCTAATGGCCAAACAGAATCAGGCAGACCTGGAAGTGAAGAAGAGGAAGCTCACCCAATGAGTACCTTTATCGATCTGTAGTGATGGCTTCACTCGGAAGAGCAAGGAATGCAAGCTTTAGCTCAAGATGATTCTGATTTGGTATCCTATGGTCACCTTTTTATCTCAAACCCAGGCTTGGTCTTCAGGTTTAAGATCAATGCACCCCTAAATAAGTCCATTAGAAAACTTTCTATACTGCCAGGCCCAGGATCCAATTGTTGGGTACACAAAGTACCCATTTCTTTTTTCTTTTTCTTTTTTTCGATACACAAACTACCCATTTCTGAATAAGGGAAGACAGGAGCCATTTTCCTGCATGTGATAGGAATATTAAACTAATAATTGCATATGTTACTCTAATAATTGCCTACAGTTACGTACTAGCATGTTTTGTTTTGGGCTTAAAACTTTATCATCGTTGTTGAGAGATAATAGTTAATTAACATAAGCAATTTTATGTACTCCTAGTCAGTACGACCAAATTCCAGAAACAAACTTGATGAGTGAATGATGTGCGTTTCATACACAAGAAATTTGAATAATTTGATAGGGATTTATTAACGTGTGCCCTTAGAGTATATATTAGTAAACCATTTTAGAAAAAATTTTATCGAAAAACGAGAAAGTAATTAACTGTTTTGACAGCTTTTTCAATTCTCTATAAAAACTTTTCCAAAATGAATAGTTAATATGTGCTTTAAGAGCATCCACATCAATCCGTGTATTTTACACATCCATTTTTACACTAAAAACCTACTTTTTCTATTTTACACATTCACTTTTACAAAACACTCACATCAGTTCATCTATTTTATCACCTCTTTTATTTAAATAATTAATTTTCTCAATTTTTTTATTATTTTCTCAACTAACCCCTTATTATATGCGTGCTCTCTCTCTCTCTCTCAACCCATTTTTTCTGATTTTGCTCTCTCTCTATACCCATCTCTCTACCCATAACCCATCTCTGGTATTTCTGAATCAACTCTCCCTCTCAGTCTATACCGATCCACAGCTCCGAACCACCACTCTGATCCACAGCTCCCATGAGCTCCGATCCACAGCTCCAATCAGGCAAGACCCATACCCACGAGCTCCAATCAAGCGAGACCCACGAGCTAGTCAAGCACCGATCTCTCTTTGTTGTTTGTTCGTTTGGGTTTGTTTGTGTGTGGGTGTGTTTGTGTATCTTTGTGTTTTTTTTTTTTTTTTTCTTTTGAGCAAGTCTATCTCTGTGTTGATTTGTCTGTGTGGATGTGTTTGGGTTAATTTTCAGTTGATTTTGGTTAATACTCTGTGCTAGATTGCGGTGTTTGGTGGTGGCGCTGGGTTTGGTGGTTGGGTAGTTAATCTGGCGCGCTGGGTTGTTGTAATGGTTGGGGAAGAGAGGTAGTTTGAGAGAGGAGAGAGAAAATAAATTAAAAAAATCGTTTACACGCGAACAGTAACCGTGTATATATACACGATTACTGTTCATTTGCACAGCCAGGTGTATATTTTGCACAATTTTACACCCACTGATGTGGGTGTTTTTTTACTCAAAATGTGTAAAATTTGCACTGTAGATATATTTTAGAAGATTTTAGATGATCTGATGTGAATGCTCTAAGGGCACACATTAACCGTACCCAATTTGATATAGCAAGCCATCATATGAGATGGGATGGTGTCTAATCAGGGGCAGAGCCAAGATTTGATATTTTGCTTTCCAAAAAAAGGAATAAACCAACATTATAGGTAGATTATTGATTCAATTTATCTTTTGAATAAATTTTGATGTTCTTTTATTTTATATATAAATTAATTTTTAGCGTTTTGAATTTTAGGTAGATATCATTCTTTCAAAAACAAAAACAAAATGTATAAAACTCAATAAAAAAAATGGTCATACAAAATTAAGAATTTTAAAGACTTAAATTTTTTTACTAAAAAAATGAATGAAAATTATATCTATACGTACTAAGCTTGCTATATACATTAAATTGCTTGCTATATACGTACTAAGCTAGTGGTGCTTTTGGGTACCCAGATGTTGTTTTGCATAGGGTCTAAAAAAGGATTGAGAAGAACATTGTTTCATCGAAGAAGACCAATTGAATAAAATGTGCATAAACAGAAACTCTAAACTTAAAAACCCCTAGAAATCACACATATTTTAGAATCAAGAAGGAAAAAGTGGAAAAAAAGAAAATGAGCAAGGGACTCACCAAACAAAAGGAATTTGAGGTCTCTTGAACTAGGACTTTTGTCTATGGACAAGGCAAAACGCTACTTTACAGCAATGGTTCAAATTTTTATCAGCCCCCTCAAGAATTGGAAGAAGTTGCTTTATTAAGGCTTTTTTTCCCCCTTCAAACAATGCTTGTTACACACTTTCAAATCAATTGGTCAGTAAAGCAAAACAGGGAATTGAACTTCAAACCTATTGAGCAACTATTGGGGATGTTTTAACATAGATTTTGTTAGTAAATTAAGTAGGGTTATATAGTGGTTGCTCAAAGGTGATTTCAAGTGTAGGATTTGATTCCCTATTATATAGGTGTTCGAAACAAGGACAATTGCACGCCATATACAAGACAAGTCCATTTAGAATTGGGTAGCCTATGTTTTGTAATTTGTGACACAAGAGTTGACTTTAGGAACTATTTTTAAATTTTATGGCGATGCTCGAATAAAATTTTAGTAGTTATATGCATCAAGTTAGACACTTGCATGCAACTTTGGCTCCCATTCATCAAATCAGCCCAAAATATTTATCCGAATCCTTGTGCTCCTTATTGTCTGCACTGTCATATTGTTATGGTTGATGATGTCTGATGTTTGAATAGCAGAAATCCTCCTCTATTTTCTTCTTCTTCTTCTTCTTCTTCTTCTTCTTCTCCACCAGCTTGCTACAATCCTCTCTATTATTTTCTTCTTTCTTCTGCTTCAATTTCTCCTCCAGCTCACTGCCTTCTTGTTTTCTCCAGAGGTTTTTTACCTTTGATATATCTACTTTTAAGCTTTTGGTAAAAAATGTCAGACGCACATATGAGATTTTTACTATTTTGTTTTGTCCAAGAGAAATCTACTCAACATGTGGGATTCACTTCTCCACATATTTCTTTTTCCTACCTTTTATCTATTTTATTTTTCTTTATATATATATATATATATATATATATATATATGTATATATATATTGAGGTGTGATAGGAATCCAACACTTTGTTTGGTTTGAGAAGAAGAGGAGGGAAAGGAAGAGAAATTAAATCCTTTATGCTGTTTGGATAGCATGATAGAAAAGGAAATGATCTAAATTTGTTAAGAAATCTATCACTTAGGCCCACATTTTTCCCTTCCCCCTTGATTCATTTTCTTTCCTCTTCCATTCTCTTCCTTCAAACCAAACATAGGGTAAATGTGTCTTGTGCAATATATTATTAAGTTAGATATTTGAATTATAGCTTAAAAAATAGATATTTGAATTTACATTTTTTAAAAGCTCTTAAATAAAAAAAGTGGGGCTCTAATTTATAATTAAATTAAATATAATATATATAGCAATAATCTCAAATGGTACCGAAATATATAATTTCTTTATTATTTTTACTTAATTAAAATGACCTCTGTACAAAATTAAAACCTTTGTTCCCCCCCCCCCCCCCCCCCCTTTCTCAAATTCTAGTTCCATCCCTACTCAAAATGGAATTGTGAGAGAAAAGAGTTGAAAATGAAAAGTGGTGAAAATTTTAAAAAATAAAATTTTTTATTCAATGGTTGATATTAAAAGTAAGTTTTTGAACCTTATTGTATGTTGCAATAGAACTATTGCACTGGATCTCAATCTCCTAGAAATAGGAAGTCTAAAGAAACATTTCTCTTCTTGTTTAAAATGGCGGCCCAAGTCTAAACCAACAGTAGCAAAACTAATTAGTTGGACTCTAGGATAGTTATTATTATTATTAGCACAGATTTCTTTTTGTAGCACCTCTTCACTCTTCACTTGACTATTGTGAACTCTTTCATTCACATCCTTCCAAATTTTATAGATGGTAACTTGCCATATGTAAACTTGCATATAGTTTGTCATAAACCATTACCCTATAACGTATTTACCGGCCAATCCAGCTCAGCATCCCATCCACTTATAGCTCTCAAATTCTTTGGGTAACAAAGAACTCATAAAATAAATGGTTTCAATACTTCTTTTATAGAATTCAAATTGAATATGGATCCATTATGTTAAAGATATTAAGTTTGTTATGTGCTTATATATAATGGTATACAAGAGGCAAAAATATATTGTAAATTCCAATTGCGGCTATACTAACTCATATAGCTCCTATAAATACCCTTTTTAGGGTTCTCTGTAGCACACTTGGAAATAAAATAAAGATATAACCGCAAAAAAACTTTCTTCAAGGACATAAATCATTAGGAGAAACCATGTAACTCCTTTGCTCTCTCTCTCTCTCTCTCTCTCTCTCTCTCTCTCTCTCTCTCTCTCTCTCTCCAGCACGAGCATCATGAAATCAATGTCATAGGTTCAAATCCTATCTTATCTATCCAAAAGAAAATCTTACACCATATTTAAAAGGGATAGCAAGCGCCTATAAAAAAATTTGTTAATTAATAGAATATTTTAGAAAAAATTTAATATCACATTTATGAAAGGACAAAACTTAAAAGCAATTAGTTCAAAATACTTCATAAACTTATTCACTCGATATTGCTGCTATAGGAGCACATTCAAGGCGTGATATATGTGTCTTCTATCACATAATTTTAATTGTGAGCTAATTTTAAAGTGCCAAATTATAATCATTTGCACCTTTAGATTATTGCAACTTCATGTGCACATCATACTAAGCTTTTAGGATGAGCAAGTTCTTCTAGAACTTGTATTTCTTCCACATATTTAAGGGTTCTTTTATTGTAAAGTACTCATTTTTCATAGAGATGTTGACAAGTAAAAATCATTGATTTTGTACGATCCTTCTAGGATACTTCGTTGTCGTCCATAATAATATCTCCATGATTTAATATATCAACATGGATCTCATCAAGAATCCTTGAAACATAATTACTTTATTAATTTGTATCCAAAATTAATAGACAAGTGTCACATATAAATTTAATATGTTTAAGATAAAAATACATGTAATCTTATGTTTAGCGAGAAACCCATAAGATTATAATCCATTAACTAAACACTAAAACTTATAAGCATAAATCAATGTGATGACAAATAAATAGAATAATAAAATTATTAATTCTTGGGAAGAAAAACTTACTGTGAGTTGAGATCACTGCATAAATAGCTTTTAATGATTGAAGAACAAAAGAAGTATAACTTTCTTTCGAAATTAGATTGAGTCTCGTGCTGATAACATGTTGATAAGATAAAAAGATAAAACTAAGTGAGAAGAAAACTAGGAGTATATATAGATAAACTCTTGTATTCAAGTGATCATCCATAATCTTTAGTCAATATCACTTAGATCTATACAATTATAGTAAAACAATTCCACAAATATATAACCTTAGGATGTCTTTTGAGTTTAAGAGATAAGGCTACAATAATGAACATAATATACATCTCTCGTAGATATGCATCTTTACATATTCCAAACTTTACACATTCCAAGCTTTACGTATTCTAAGTAAACCTTTCATTGCCCAATCAGACTTTATTTCTAACACGTAAAACGTTTTTCAAAACATGACAACCCCCCCCCCCCCCCCCCCCAAAAACGCTCAACCATTTACCTCTTGTCTCTCCCTCTCTCAAACAACAAACGATGGTCATTCATTGGAGTTGTTGTCGCCATTGCTTGCCATTGCTCTGATCTCACCAATCTCATGAGTTGAAGGCTTTTTCTTCTCATGATTTTGTTTGTTTGTTTGTTTATTTGTTGTTTTATTTTTTATTTATTTATTTTTATTTTTTTTTTTTTTTTTGCTTTTTGATCTGGTTTTTGGGTGGTGGTGGTTTTCAGTGTGTTAAGTTTAGACCCTTGGAAAACACAATTTGTTTAACCTAATATATTAGCCAAGTTGTTACTTAGGTTAGATCCAGGTTAAACATTCATCACATGAAATAAACACAGCGGAAAAGTAAATAACACAAGATGTGATGACCCAAGAAAACCAATGAAACAACTCGTTTCAAGGTAAAAAACTTGGGAGAAACCATCCCAAGAGAACAATCCACTATATCAAGTTGAGATTTACAATCAAGAATACCAATTCATAGTAAATCTAACACAGTTACCAAACTAGGCTCTAAACTTCACAGACTTTCTTGATTTGGATTTGTTCTCACATGAACCACTTGTTCATGCTTTGATATTCAGTATTCTTGATAGCTAAAGGCTTGGTAGCAACTTTACTCCACCAGTATTAGCAATATGGATTTGATCTCTGGTAGGTGCTTGTAGAGTTAGAAGATTATAGAACCTCACAAATCTCACAAGAGTAACTCTCAAGACTTGAAAAACGTGTATTAGGTTCTTTTTATACCTATTAGTGTTGGACTCAAACCCTAAACGTTTGCAGGCTATTAAGCTTCAATTAAAATTCTGCAAATCGCAGTTCGATCAGTTGAAGGCTTCTCTCAATCGGTCAAGCTTGACAGTTTTTCAATTCTTATTTATGCAACTTGTATGTTCTTGAATCTTGACTTGTATTAACTTGAGCAATGTCTAAACAATTCAAAGTCCCTAAGATCTTATACTAGACATATTTTTGTTCTTGGTTTGCCAAAATACAACATATTTAGAACATAAACATTTATGACTAAATATTTAGAACCTAACACAATGGCACTAGTTTTGGTGGTGTTGGAGGTGGTAGTTTGGTGGTATTGATGGTTCAGTGAGCTCGTTGTTGGGGTGTTAATGGGTTGAGGGTGTTGTGGGCTGATTGTGGTATTGGATTTGCTAGGTTGCATTTTCAAAAAAGGCGTAAATGCACTTTTAGTCCTTATAATTTGACCCTATTTCTATTTTGGTTCCTACATTTTCATTTCACCACTTTTAGTCCCTAAACCAATTAACGTGTGTTATTTTCGTCCTTTCTGTCAGTCAACAGACAAAAAAATATAAGGTGACTGACAGAAGAGTTAAAATATTATTAAAAATCCACCGTGGCACTCATCACCCATGCCACATGGGTTTATTGCCCCTTTTTTCACACGTGACCATCACTTCAACCACCTATGGTGTGTGTGCATTTTCTCTTTCTATGAACCCCCAAATCAGTCCACCTTTTCTTTCTGTGAACCCTCGATCAAACCACCTCTCTCTCGAACTGAGATAGCCATCAATATCTGTGAACCCTTGATCAAACCACCATCGATCTCAAACCACCATAGCAAACAACATCAACCATCTCCCACAACCCAGAAATGCAAATACCCAAACCCATCCCCACCATGTGCAAATAAACAAACCCATTCGAGATTTTCTTGTGGTGAATCCATCTCAATTTCTAAAGCCAAACCCAACTCCGTTTCTAAAGCCAAACACACAGAGCTTTCTAAAGCGAAACCCAACCCCATTTTTCTTGAAATAGCAGAGAAAAGAAAAGCAGTGAGAATAACAAAGAAAAGAAAAGCAGTGAGACATCTGTCTCTGTGAATTGAAACCAAACACACAAGTATTAGCTCTCTCTCTCTCTCTCTCTCTCTATCTATGTCCTTATATATAGCTTTATATTATGTGTAGAGGCCACAATGTTGCTTTGTATATTGATTGTTTGGTTTTTGACTTTATTCTGTTTAGTGACTTTTGACTATTTGTTGGTTCCTGTCTAGGTATGTGTTTGTTTGTGGCTTCCAATGTGGTCCCTATTTTCCCCTGCTGAAGATAGTGATATTTGCCAAACATTATTATATTTCAAAATGGCCGATTCTGTGTCTGATGTATATTGTCAAATATGTGTGGGAAAAGCATATTAGTGATGAATTGGTGATACTGAATTGGTGATGAAAAGCATATTGGTTTTTTCAGTTCATCCTCTGTTCCCTTTTTGAAGACAATGTGCATTTCTAATATTTTTATAATTCAAAACAGCTAAGATGGATTGTGGAATGATGAGTGCTGATTTGTTAAATAATGTTATATAATGTGTGCTATTTTGTTAACTAATGAGTGCTGTCTTGGAATGTAGTCAGTATTATTTAAATGGTTTATATGTGTTTTGCATGCAGCATGGATGACCTATTTAGTTTTTATGTGCATTATGGTGGGTATTTTACTAATAACCCCCAAAAATATGTGGAAGGTAAGTGGATGTAGTGGAAAATTGTGACCCTAATAGGTGGTCCAAGAAAGAGATTGAGGGTATATGCAGGGACTTTGGATACACCTCTGTGAGTAGGCTTTGGTATAAAATGCTTGGTAAGGATCAAGAGAGAGGTAATTTCCATTTGGTAGTTGATGATCATGATGCCATGTTCATGACAGATTTAGTGACGGGTGTTGATACTGTATTTTATCCGCCCTCGATTCGCATGCCAAACCCCGAAAAATCCAAAAATATCATTTTCTCTCCATCGAGCTATGAGAACATCCAGAATGACGTGGCACAACCCGTTCAGACACCAGAGCACCCAAAATGCCTTTTTCAGCTAAAATAACCAAAATGCCCCTGGCAACCGAAGGTCAAACGAGGTCAAAACCCTCACAACATAACACTTTTCATAGTTCTACACCAAACCCGAGCTTTTCAGAGATTTTTGGCAACTTTGACCAAGTTTGACCAAGTTGACCCGAAGTTAACTCCCAGCAAGCCCCAGAAACCCTAATTTTGACCAGCCATCAAAACGGGTTAAAAGTAACGCCATTGCAAAGATTATCAAATTCTCAGTCCAATGACTATTCATGGGTCAAAATCGGAGTTAGAACGGCCGAGATATCACGAAAACCGGGTTAACGCACCGATCGATGCACCGCTAACTTCCGAGAACCATAAATTTTGATCCGACAGTTGTACCGGGCATATATGCCTGGTCTCTCACACATAGGTAGGCTCCACAGTGTGTGGAACCCGCCAGTGTGTGAGTGACCCGGCATATATGCCGGGTACACTATATACCAGCTCCAACAATAGACCACGCGCACATACAACAAAGCTGCTGAAAGTGACAATCTTACAGATCATTTTCTACTAAAAATATCACTCTGTTCCTCAAAATCAAAAACAAATAAAAAAATTTTAATAAAAAAAATAGAACTACTAAAATTCTTATATATTTAATACAAATGAAGTTGGCAAAGTTTTTGTCAAAATTAAAGATGAAATAGAAAATATTATAGAGAAACAGAAGCATAAAAGAAAAACACGAGATAAAGAAAACACACACAAAATTACGCCATTCGGGTTGTGTGTAATTTTCTTAAAAAAAATGTTTCATAACAAAAGGGTGATTGTGTGTGATTTTCTTATTATTTAATTGAGTATTAACCACACTCTTTTTTAAAAAGAGAAGAGTATTTTAAGTGCAGAGTATTAACTATTAAGCACACTTTAAGTTGTGCATTCATGTCACCATGACAGTTAACAAAAACTTAATACATGAGGGAGTAATATATGTGAGTGAATAAGTATGAGAGGGATGGTGGGCGTCCCTGATGGATAAGCATTTCAGTAACAACCATGTCCCTTTTTTTGTCTTTTTTTTCCTTTTTAATTTGAGACTGATAATTGAGAAAATATTATACGAATATATGTTCATAGATTTCTCTCGCTGCTAGGGTTAGGGTTACGCCTTTCCTAGCTGCCTGTAGAATTGTGTCCTTTGCCTAGTCTAGGTTTCGTTCCCTTCAACCTCTAGTTCGGTCTGATAGGACGGTGGTGTTTGCTGTGGTGTGGTCTGTTTGTTCTTTGCTTTCATCTGTCGGTGTTTTGCATCCTCTCATGGCTGGTTTGGATGATATGTGGTCTCATTTCTCTCTCACTAAAGAAGAGGAAGGAGGGGAAGAAGTTCCACAACAAGAGGCTGACGTGATTCATAGGCTTGCTAGTAGATTCCTTACAAAGAGGGTGGTGAACGTGGATGCTGTTGCGCAAACTTTCAAACCTCTATGGAAGCCTATCGGTGAATTAAAGATTAGAGATGTGGGGGAAAATATTTTGTTGTTTGAATTTGAGGACGTCTTGGATCTTAAACGCGTGCTTGAGTTTGAACCTTGGTCTTACAATAAAAACTTAATGGCATTCCAATGAGTTGAGGATGTGGAATTGGTTCCCTATCTGAATTATTCTCATGCTACTTTCTGGGTGTAACTTCATAACGTAACCAAGAAGAGTTTGACGTGTGAAACGGGGGAGTTGATTGGGAAATCGATCGGTGTGTGGTGAAGGTTGCTGATCCAGAGAACGAAGGTGCTGGGGGTGAGTTTTTAAGAGTCAGAGTTACCCTTGATATATCAAAACCCCTACCACGTTGCTCCAAGCTTAAGTCAGAAGGGAGACAACTGGGGCGGGTAGGTATCTTGAACGCCTACCTAATTTTTGTTATTGATGTGGTCGTCTTACTCATGGTGAACGGGACTGCGAAAAATGGCTTCGAGGTAAGGAGAATTTGCAAAAAGATGACCAGCAATATGGGGAGTGGCTGAGGGCAGATCCAACATGATATACTCGGAAGACGGTGGCTGTGATTTTAGGTGCTTCAAGCACATAGGCTCCATGATGGCAGAAAAATAAGAATTATAGGGGGGTCGTAGAACACGCAATCTAGTAACAATGGTTCAGGTTTAAATAGAGATGAATCTAAAGAGGATAATGATTCTGCAATGGATGCAGAATACTCAATGGGTGATTCAGCGGCTTCCAAGCCAACCTCACCTCGTGGTGATCTACAGGTGTCCCATGATGCCATGGGAGATTTTGTTAGGGGTTTGAATACCAGCAAGAATATGGTGTATCATTCTATTTGATTGGAAGAGGTAGTGGATGGGCTTTCAATCATTGATTAGGTGCAGGACAGCAGTAAAGTTGATTCAGGTTTATTTAATTCCAAACTTACAGACTTAGATGCTCCAAAGTATAGTTTTATTCCATTGCAAGACTGCACTAATCTGATGACTTTCACTATCCCCATGGACTCTGCTGGTTCCACCAAAAAATGGAAGAAACATGCCCGAGCTGCTGGGTAGCCTTCCATGAATGCAGCCCCTATGTTTGTCAACGGGCGCCCTACTATTGAGATGATTGATCAACCAGGAGGTAAAAAACAATGTTTAGAATTTTTTAGCTAGTATGATAGAGAAAATTTTCATGTGGTTGCTGGGTTCCAGCACCACCGATCCTTATGAGTTGCTTTAGCTAGAACTGTCATGGGCTTGGGAATCCACAGACAGATGATGAACTTGTTGAGTTAATTCGTAACAAAGATCCCAAGTTGGTTTTTTAAATGGAAACTAAGGTTGAAAATTTTGTCTTGGAAAGAGTGGGGAGGAAGAACCAGTTTTCTAATCTTTTTGTTGTTCCATGCCATAATTTAGGGGGAGGCTTAGCTTTGCTCTGGCCATCAGATATGAGTGTAAATGTGCAGTCTTTTTCTGATAACCATATTGATGTTATTATTGACCATGGAGTTGGTGATGCTCGGTGGTTTATGGGTTTTTACGGGGACCCTGAAACCGCCAACTAGAAAACTCTGGTCGCTCCTTAGAACTTTAAGTCACCAGTTCAATCTTCCTTGGGTGTGTATTGGTGATTTTAACGAGATTTTGTTTGCAAATGAGAAACAAGGGTGGTTGACCAGACCAGAAAGCCAAATGCAAGGGTTTAGGGAGGCTCTAGATTATTGCAGATTGAAGAACATAGGGTTCAGTGGTTTTCCATTTACATGGTGTAATAGATGACTCGGTGATCAGAATGTGTGGATTCGTTTGGATAGAGGTGTGGCTTTAGTTGACTGGATGTTAAGATTCCCTGCTGCCCGTATTCATCACCTGGATGCTTTCCACTCCGATCACAAGCCACTACTTCTTTGTGCAGATTCCGAATTCAAATGGTTTTATAAAAAAGGGTGACCCTTCCAATTTAAGGCTATGTGGTTAAAGGATAATTCTTGTGAGGAGATGATACGCGAGTTGTGGGGTGAGGGGCAACAAGCAAGGATGGCTTGGGAGTTTAATAAGAAGATTTTTGCATGTCAAGAAAATCTTAAAACTTGGAACAAACACTCATGTGGCCATGTCCGTAATACACTTAAGAAGAAATTGGCAGAGTTGAAGTTAGTCAAGGAAGGTGGCGGGTACCTAACAAATCCAACTCGGGTTCACCATCTGAGGAAGGAAGTCCGAAAGTTGCAATCTAAAGAGGAGTGTATATGGAAGCAAAGGTCTAGAAATTCTGGGCTCAAAAAAGGAGATAAAAATACTAAGTACTTTCACTGCAGATCTAATCAAAGGAATCGTCATAATCTGATTTTGGGTCTAGAGGATGAAGCCGGTTATTGGGTGGAGAATGAGACCGAAATGAGTTGTGTGGTGGAGAGGTATTTTCAATATATATTCACTAGTTCCAATCCATCGGGTTTCGGCACTATCTTAGGTGGCATCCAACGTACTGTGGTTGATGATCTTAATCCTAACATGGGTGGAGATTTCCTAGCTATTAAGGTCCAGCAAGCTCTTAGTCAAATGGCTTCGCTCACTGCACCAGGGCTTGATAGTATGTCTCTGATATTTTATAAATCATTCTAGCATATAGTGGGAGAGGATGTCACTACTGTGGTTCTTCGGGCTTTAAACTCAGGTATTGTTCCAGATTCCATTAACACCACTTTTATCTCTCTCATTCCAAAAATTAAAAATCCAAATAAAGTTTCGGATTTTAGGCCTATCAATTTGTGTAATGTGATTTATAAATTAATTGCGAAAGTGATAGCTAATCAGTTGAAAAAAAATTTGACCAAATCTATTCCAGATTCACAAAGTGATTTCCTTTCGGGAAGACTTATTACTGATAACATCCTGGTTGCATTTGAAACTCTCCACTACCTCAAAAGGAAGACACAAGGAAGGATGGGGTATATGGCTCTTAAATTGGATATGAGCAAAGCGTATGATTGGGTTGAATGGGAATTTCTGGAGAGAATAATGAGCCATCTTGGGCTTGAGGAGAGAATAGTAAGGCTTATTATGTCATGTTTGAGATCTGTGTCTTACTTTGTTTTGCTTAATGGTCAACCAGTAGGTAACATCAAGCCATCTAGGGGTCTTCATCAAGGTGATCCATTATCTCCATACTTGTTTTTGATGTGTGCAATGGGTTACAAATTTTATTGCAACAAGATGAGGTGAATGGGGAGATTAGTGGGGTTGCTATTTGCAGAAATGGTCCGCGGGGTTCCCATCTATTTTTTGCGGATGATAGTGTTTTATTCTATTGTGCAACTGAAGTAGAATGTCAGAAGATCCTAGAGATTTTGGCCATCTATGAGAGAGGTTTAGGCCAAAAAATAAATAAGGAAAAGACCAATATTCTCTTTAGCTTAAATACATCTCAACCACTCCAATCCTGAATCCAACAGCTTCTAGGTGTCTCGGCAATTTGTCAATATAAAAAATACTTGGGGTTACCAGCTTTGGTGGGCAGAGGAAAGAAACAAAACTTCATCTATTTGAAGGAGAGGGTGTGGAAGAAGCTGCAAGGATGGAAAGAGAAGTTACTTTCTCAAGCGGGTAGGGAAGTCCTTATCAGATCTTTCATCCAAGCCATTCTGACGTACACCATGAGCTGTTTTAAACTTCCCAAAGGTCTAATTAAAGAATTGGAAGTGTTGATCCGCAAGTTTTGGTGGGGGTATAATGGAGACTCAAGGAAAGTGCATTGGGTTAAGTGGGAGAGGCTTTGCGAGGCTAAAGAAGTGGGTGGGTTGGGTTTTAAAGAAATTGAAAAATTCAATGAAGCCCTTTTAGCTAAAAAAGTTTGGAGAATGATCAATAATCCGAATTCATTGTGCTATAGAGTTTTTAAGGTGAGAATTTTCCCCAATTGCTCTATTCTTGAGGCAAGAGATTCAGTGATCGAGTCTTATGCTTGGAAGAGCATAATTAGTGCTAGAGATGTTATTCGAAGAGGGATGGCTTGGTGAGTGGGTGATGGACAGTTGATTCGAATAAAGGAGGACAGATGGCTTCCTGTGAGAACTAGTAGTGCTATTATTTCTCCCTTACCCTCTGTTCTACCCGAGACTAAGGTGAGTGAATTAATTGATCTGGATATGATTACCTATAAAACAAAGAGATTTAAGCAGATGTTCCTCCCCCATGAAGCATCCATGATTCTGGGAATTCCTCTTAGCTTGAGGAAACCCCCTGACCGAGTGGTTTGGGCTCATACTCTATCTAGTGAATTTTCAACCAGCAGTATAAGCTTTTGGTTGCTTCGGCCCCAATCAACAATGCAGGAAGTTCTTCAGGGGTCGCTCAAAAACAATTTTGGAAGGGGGTATTTCAATTGCGTGTACCTAACAGGATTAAACATTTCATTTGGAGGGCTTGTAATAATGCCTTGCCAACAAAAAGTAATCTCTTCCGAAGACAAATTACTACCTCTGACACTTGTGAGCTATGCAATGGTGCTCCTGAGGATGTCTTGCATGCGGTCTGGAGCTACAAAGAATTGGATGTTGTATGGAGTCCAATATATTGGGCTCAACAAGCATCAGTCCCTCCCCCCTTAAATTTTTGTGATTTATTTAACCATTTTCTACAGGTTCAAGATGATTTTCGAAAGGAATTCTTTGCGATTGCTGCTTGGAGCTTGTGGAATAGATGGAATTCCATCCACTCTGGGCATGCTGTTCAACCTCTGTCACACATCTGCTCCTCGGCGAGCAACATGTTGCAAGAATTTCTGGCAACTCAAAAAGAAAATCCAAAGGAAGCTTGATCTGCTATTCTTCCTCACTGGCGGCCTCCAAACGCAAACGTGTTCAAAATAAATTTTGATGTAGCAGTCTTCAAGGTGACGAACTCAACTGGGATTGGAGTTATTGCTCAGAACTGGTGTGGTGAGGCAATCGGAGCTGTTGCTATGCCAATTCCTCTGTCCACCTCGGTTGTTGATTTGAAAGCTCTAGCATGTCGCAAGGCAGTTCTATTTGCAGCTAAATTAGGACTTCACAGAGTCATTTTTTAAGGAGATTCGGCTTTGGTAATTAACGCTATCTCACAAGGGAGTGCAATGCTGTCTTCATATGGGAATATCGTCGAGGATATTCGTGGTTTATTGTCAGGTTTTCAAACTTTTGATGTTATGCATGTTCATCGCTCTTGTAATATGGTAGCAAATGCTTTAGCTAAAATGCCAAAGAACCTTCTGTGGCCTCAGGTTTGGTTGGATATATTACCTGAGGATATTGCCCATTTAATTGGTTTTGATGTTCACTAAGTCTATTTATGCAGTTTCTTCCCAGGCCTTAGGTCTGGTTTCTCAAAAAAAAAAAATTTGAGATTGGTAATTTATTCTAGCTTAATCTAAGTATATGTAAAGCTCCCTTTTGAATATTTGAAACCCGACCCTTTCTTCCATTTTACAAAAATTTTGTACTTGTGGAGACACCATTGTAGGGACACGTTTTGCAGCCTAAGCCCAAGATGTATGGGATCTTGGCCCAGTGAGCCCAGTACAATAAATTTGTAGAGAATGGGTGGAAGAACTAAGCCCTAATAAATTTGACAACAGCTAGTATGGATTTAAAAGATGATCAAGTAAGAACAAGGAAAGTAGAGCTGAATGAATTCACTATTCGATGAGGTATTTTTTCATATAAATCAATAACAATTGAGTACAAGTACAATTTTGATTGCTACAGTATTCTTTTTCTATTTTTCCGATCCCCCTCCTCATGGAGGGTCTCTTACATTATATAGCTCCCTCTGGACCATCTTGATCCTACACGTGTTGATCATTTGAGCCCTTACTTGAGTGTCTGTCCCCTCAGACACACCCTTTGTCTTTCGGTGAGTTGTGGTAGCCAAGACAGCACTGTTCAGAGGTCTTCTCCACATAAATGCGGCTAAAAAAGTAGCTGCAGTGCATTTAATGCGGTGATAGTAGCTTTCCCTTATATATTTCTGAAATCCCAGCCCTCTAGTACACTCGAGATACACGTCCCTGTCACTGGAGTATCTCGAAAGATTACCTTGATCAAATAGGATATATATCTAATCTGTGTTTAGCCTATCCGAGGGGATATTCCTCCTCAAACCACCTTCCTATTTGCATCTTGCTTATTGAGTCCTGAGTCTGAACCACCCATTACCATTCGTTGCTCCTCGGACTAATCATACTCTCGGCCAAGGCCCAAGGCCCAATATTGTTTTGGGCCTTCAACCCTACAATAGCCCCTCAAAACTCTAGTTTTTTCTTTCTCATCCGAGGAGAAAAGTGGGGTTTTGAATTATTACAGATTAATTTTACCTGATTCTCTTATTCACACACGTGTGAGAATGCCGTTTTACGCGCCCCATAATTGCTTCTGATGTTTCAAAGCCCACGAAGCACCATTAATTGCTCTAGGCGACGCTTTGTTCCCTAGATCTAAAGGTGAAGCACAGATCCAACGACTGAGCTTTTTCTTGGAATTTCAAGCGGGATAACTCCCACCCATTTTCACCTTCTATATAAAGCGTACGGGGAAATCGTTTCCCCATTTCACAAATCTTTAAGCTTTCCAAAGATCCCAAGCACTCAAACTCACAAAGCTCTCCAAGTTACTAAACTTCCCACACTTTTCCTCTAAGAAATCCTTGAAAATCTTTCTAAAGGTTTTAGGGACTAGCACACATCTTAGTTCTCGTAAGTCTCTACTTCTTTAAGCTTCTCTTTTTCTCCTCGGCCCATCTTCTCGGCCTTCTAGTTCTTATTTCTTCATTTACCAATTTTAGTTGTTTCCCTTTAACCCGTCCGAATGGGTAGATTTAAGCACCTAGTAGTCTCTCCTACCAAAATAGAGGCCTCTAAGGATAAATACCACATACCGCAGGGTGTAGCCTTACGATACTGTTCCTCTGAGCAAATAGTGACACACAGAGAGGAGGGGGAAGTCATCATTCCCATGATAGCTTTCATAGAAGGGAGGATGACTCTCCCTATGGGTAGGATAATAGGGGACTACCTCCTCAACCATAGGATCTGCCCACACTAGTGCGCGCCCAATCTGTTTAGGGTCTTAGGTAGTGTTAATACTCTCAACGAGTATCTGGGCTTAGGGCTCACTTGGCACGATGTGGTCCACATGTACGAGTGCCACAACCTTAAAGGTACGGGATTTTACCTCAAATCCCGATCTAATGTTGTTAGGCTCATCTCATGTCTCCTCAAATCTAACAAAGGGATGAAAGACGACTACCTGATTGCTTCGGGGGCGTGGCATAATGGCCTTCATTGCCCAATCCGAGAGGGAGAGCCAGGTGGGATACCTTAGAGCTAGGTTCCTTAGCAATAAATTTAGATTCTTTAACCCGAACCATGTCATTATTGCTCTTTCATTTTGCTTTCTTTTGATGATGAATTTTGATTTTCTGAACATGTTTTGCTCCTCAGCTACTTTTGCAGACAAAAATTACGTAGCACCCCGACTCAGTCTGACCAACATCAAGGCTCTCAATTATTTACTAAGGTTCGAGATCTTCGTAAGTAAAGATAGGCAATTGAGAGCAATCCATTTAATTTTGGACTTCCAGCCTATTTCGGAAATATACCAAGAAGTAGGCCACACCATAAAAGCAGGTGACCAACAGCTCGCTCGGATTGACGTATCAAAACCAAACTTCCTAACCCTTCACGATCTTCCACCGGTCGTACTATCACCCCGACAGAACCTTCCATTGGTCGTACAACCATTCCAACAGGTCTTGACTGAAGCTGTAGCAGCAGGAGAAGAGATTGCATCCTCTCATTTATCTCTTGAAGAAGAGATAGATAAATTTCGTTTCGAAGAGGAAGAAGCGCCTGGCAGGCTTGTGGAGCTCTCGGATTCCGAAACCGAGTCCAACAGACTCTCCACAGCTCACCCGCCTAAATTAATTGTTGCCCGTGTTGACACAAGTTCAAAGAAAGAGGAAGGGATGGACCGGAAGAAGGGTAACAGCCTAAAGGGTCTACTGGCCAACAGGAACAAGGGGCAATCTTCGAAAGAAGCCCCCAAGTCCCAAGTTCCACCCATTCTTCCCTCTCTTCCACCACTACCCCCCACTGACCTCGAATTGCATGCCATGAAAGATTTAAAGAAGAAAAGGCTAGTGGAAGATCTAGAGGAAAGGGAGGTGGGACCCTAAAAGGGTGCTAAACAACAGAGGAAAGTAAAGGACCCTAAGGACAAGAGGGCCACCTCTGTGGATAGTCAGGAAAAAGTTGAAGTACGCCGGGGGCCGCGCTCATGGGCTCCTCGGCTAGAGTTGGATGGTGCTCCCATCCCTTGGGATACCACGATCTAGGAGTCTCAGAGAGGGCACGCCACCTATCTTGTCGAGGCCTTGGAGCAGCCTCTTCTACTCCCCAGAGACATGGAGGGCCTCAAGCATACCAGGCAACCTGACCTTTTCATGTCGTTGAAGAGGGACCTGGCAATGGTAAGCCAGACAACACAATTTTTTATATATATATATATATGACCCCTTTGCTACTTTCATGCAGGTTACCCAGCAGATTTATGTGGCTGAGGAGTAGGCCAAGAATGCCCGTGATGAGGTTAAGGCTGAGGCCCAATCCCCGCCTTGAGGTTGAGAAGGCTCTCAAAGCCCTTAAAGCAGAATTGGCTAATAAGCTAACCACCTCGGAGAGGGAACGCTCAAGAGCCCTGGCTGGTCTAAAGACTGCTGAAGCCCAAGCTGAGGATCAACGCAAGCTACTTTATACAACAGAGTTGAACCTGGCCACCCAGAAACAGCTAGTTCTGGATCTCAAGGCCGAGCTGCAGAAGGATAAAGAGGCAGCTCAGCTGGCCAAGGAGGCAGTAAAAGCTGAAAAGCAAGCAATGTACACCCTCGGCGTGGAGGAAACGCAGACTAGGCTCACTGAGGAGCTAGCCGAGGCATGCAGGGATTACTATGATGTAACATGGGCTTAAGCCCTCAACACTGCAGAAGTCCCTGCAAACTCGAAGTGGAGGCAAACGGGAAGGATATATTATCATCCTGACATCCGTGAAGTCCCGAATGCCCTCCCATCTCCCTCTGCCCAAGCCCTCGAGTCTTTAGAGCAGCCTCTAACTGTCCAAGCTGCTCTCCCTCTCCTTAAGGCTCCGAAAGGATCCAGCCAAGCTGGTGATCAAGGTCGGGGGCTGAGGGGATTGAAGACAAGGGTAAGGGTAAGGAGAAAAAGCCTTCCTCAGAAGCCGAAAACGCTGCCAAGGACAAGGAAGCTACAGCTAGGGCAAAGGAAGCAGAGGCCAAGACCAAAGAAGCTGACCCCAAGGCCAAGGACGCTCCTACCTCTCAACCAAGCCAAAAAGAGGACCCTCCTGCTCCCAAGACCAAGGCTTAGCACTTAGGATTTTTTTTTTTTTTTTTTTTTTGAATGACATTCTGTCAATGTACATAATGTATTCCTTCTTTTGTTTAATGAAAATGTCTTTCTCCTTATCTCCTGTACCCTTACTTTATGTGACTTGAACCTTATTACTACAAATAGCCTTGAACAGTTGCGACTGTGTTTTTAATAACAACTGACGATAATGCATTGTTAATAATCTAAGCAATTTAATCAAGCACCAACACTAAAGAGGTTTATCATATGTCTGTATTAAGAATGGAACCCTTTGTAATGAAAGTTGGACATAGTGGGGGTACATGGTATATTTTGTAAAAAGTGAAAAGGACAGGCAATTCTCATCCTGCTTACCACTTAGATAAATAATTAAGGATTTCAACTCACTCTAAGCCACCAAAGTATGTAGTCCGAGGGATTTTGCCACTTAGGTGTCATTAAGTATTAATTTTATCAAAGTATGTGGTCCGAGGGAGCTGGCATAACTTAGGTTTTGTTTAACACTTATAACGATGGCAATGAGTGTTAATTTTACCAAAGTATGTGGTTCGAGGGGCCTGGCATAATTTAGGTTCTGTTTAACACTTGCAAAGATGCCGTTGAGTGTTAATTTTACCAAAGTATGTGGTCCGAGGGACCTAACATAACTTAAGTTCTGTTTAACACTTAGAAAGATGCCAGTAAGTGTTAATTTAGCCAAAACATGTGGTCTGGGGGGTCAGGTATGACTAAGGTTCTGTTTAATACTTTATTAAAAGATATCGTAGAGTGTTAATTTCCCCAAAGCATCTGGTCCGAGGACTTCAGGCATGACTAAGGTTATTGCTCAGATCAAAAGTACTTGTCCTCAGCGTCGGGAAGCCAGTCTCTAAAGGAATAACAGCTTCGGCTCCATATGTCATTGAGAAAGGAGTCTCCCCTGTCGACCTGCGAGGTATGGTTCGGTATGTCCACAGGACATGTGGCAGTTCTTTCACCCATTTTTCTTTCGCATCGTCCAGCCTCTTCTTGAGTCTGCTTACAATGACCTTGTTAATAGCCTCGGCTTGTCCATTTGCTTGGGGATAGGCTGGGATAGAATATCTATTTGTAATTCCCAAGTCACAGCAGTATCTCCTGAAAGATTTGCTATCAAACTGAAGGTCGTTTTCCTAGATGAGGGTACGAGGGACTCCGAATCGTGTGATGATGTTCTTCCATACAAACTTCTTGGCATCCACGTCTCTGATATTTGCTAGAGGCTCAGCTTCGACCCCACTTAGTGAAGTAATTCGTGCCGACCAACAAGAATCTCTTATTTCCTGCTACCTTGGGGAAAGGGCCCACAATGTCTAAGCCCCACTGAGCGAATGGCCAAGGGCTGGATAGTGGATTAAGGACTCTCCCCGGTTAGTGTATGTTTGGTGCGAATTTTTGGCACTGGTCGCACTTCTTTACATATTCTTATGCTTCCCTTTCCATATTTGGCCACCAATAGCCTTGAGCGATGGCTCTGTGCGCCAAAGATCTGCCTCTGGTGTGGCTCCTACAAATCCCCTCATGTAACTCCTCAAGGAGTAATTTTGTTGCCTCGGGGTGTATGCATAGTAAGTATGGCCCAAAAAATGAGCGTTTATATAACTTTTGGCCCTCGGACAGCCAGAACCGAGAAGCCTTTCTACGTACTTTGTCTGCTTCTGATTTCTCCTCGGGCAGGATATCCTCCTTCAAGAATAGTACCACGGGGTCCATCCAGCTAGGCCCTACTCTGACTTGGTGCACATGGACCACCTCTTCCTTTACCCCTGTGGGTTTGTACAAATCCTCTATAAGGATGACCCGAGGTAGGCTCTATGCCGAGGAAGTCGCAAGTGTGGCCAGGGAATCAATATGTGTGTTTCCACTTCTAGGGATGTGTAACAGGTTGAAAGATTCGAACCCTGATTATAGGTGTCTAACCTGACTCAGGTACCCCTTCATTCTTTCATCTCTCGCTTCAAACTCTCCCTTCACTTGGCCGATGACTAATCTTGAGTCTGACATCTTTACTGCTTTTCCGCCCATTTTTTGAACCATGGCCATTCCCATCAGCAAAGCCTCATATTCAGCTTCGTTATTTGTGGCCGAGAAGTCCAACCTCAATGACTTCTCAATAGTGATCTTTTCGGGGGATATCAGTACTAGCCCCACTCCGGAACCCTTCTGATTTGCTGCACCGTCAACGTATACTTCCCAGGATAGGGGACCCTGTTAAGAGATCATGCCAACCGATTTTCCATCCATGTGTTGCGTTTCTGCCACTTCTTCTAACGGGATTCAGCAAACTCAGCTACCAGATCCGCAAGAACTTGACCCTTAACAGAGGTGCGAGGCATGTATTTAATGTCGAAGGCCCCCAACATTGTCCCCCATTTAGCAACCCTCCCCGTATAATCACCACTTTGGAGCAGAGCTCTGAGAGGGAGCTGGGTTAGGACAATTACCGTGTGTGCCTGGAAGTAATGGGAAAGCTTACGAGTGGCATGCACTACCGCCAAAATGGCCTTCTCCGAGGGTAGATAACGGACCTCGGCCTCATGCAGTGATTTGCTTACATAATAGACCGGTCTTTGGATGCCGCTGTCAATTCGTATCAATACCAAACTTACCGCATAGGGGGCCACAGCGATGTAGGCAAACAGGACCTCGTCCATCTCAAGACTGGACATGATAGGTGGCCGAGAGAGATATTCCTTAAGCTGCTTGAAGGCCAGGGCACATTCCTCCATCCACTCAAATCCCTTCCACTTGTTCATCAGTAGGAAGAAGGGTCTGCATCTATCCGCTGACCGAGAGATAAATCGGTTTAAGGCAGCAATCATCCTCGTTAGTTTTTGGATTCCAAGGTGGCTGGAGGTTATTAATTGCCTTAATCTGGTCAGGATTGACTTCAATTCCCCAATAAGTAACCATGTAGCCCAAAAACTTGCCTAAACCAACACCAAAAGAACATTTGGAAGCATTGAGTCGCAAATTGTGCTTCCTCAGGATTTCAAAAATATTCCCGAGATCTCCCATGTGCTCGGACACCACCCTACTTTTCACCACCATGTCGTCTATATAGACCTCAATACTCTTGCCCAATTGTGGTTCAAACATCCTAGTCATCATTATTTGATAAGCGGACCCTGCATTTTTCAAACCAAAGGACATCACCTTGTAGTGATAGTTCCCAATGGGGGTGACAAAAGCTGTTTTTTCCTGATCATCTAGGGCTAATGGTATCTAGTGGTACCCTTGAAATGCATCTAAGAAGCTCATCCGAGGATGGCCTACAGTTGCATCCACCAACTGGTCTATCCTAGGCATAAGGAAGGGATCTTTTGGGCAAGCCTTATTTAGATCTGTGAAGTCTACACACACTCGACATTTCCCACTCTTCTTTCTCACCATCACAGTATTGGCCAGCCATTTAGGGTAGAACACCTCCTTGATAGCCCCCGCCTGTTTTAGTTTCATCACCTCGTCTTTGACAGCATCGGAGTGATCCTTGGATGAGCGCCAAGGTGGTTGCTTTTTGGGGGTGACGGAGGGATTAACGTTTAAATTATGGCAGATGAAGCTTAGATCCACCCCTGGGGCCTCGTAAGCATTCCATGCGAACATGTTACTATTTCTTCTGAGAAACTCTATCAGCTCTTCCTTCTCTAGAGAAGGTAGCTGAGTCCCGACTTAAAAGAACTTTTCCAGATCATCACCAACAACGAACGTTTCTAAATCCTCACATTTCGCCTCTGTGGCCAATCAGTTGACAGGCAACACCGGAGCTCTTAATTGCTATAAGCCCCCTTCAGCAGAAGCTGAGGACTCAGCTTCGGGCTGATGTAAGATGGCAGCCACCAGGCACTGCCTAGCCGTGGATTGACTTCCCAGGATCTCCTTAACCTGGCCCTCAGACGAATATTTTACCTTCTGATGCAAAGTAAAAGAAACGGCTCCTAAGGTATGAAGCCAAGGTCTGGCCACAATGGCTGTGTAGGGTGAATAAGCGTCCACCACGATGAAATCCACCTCCACCACTTTCAAACCAGTCTGTACAGGTAGTCTAATCTGTCCCTTCGGAATGACGACCTTCCCATCAAAACTCACTAGGGGCGAATTGTAGGCTGTCAGGTCCTCGGGTCACAAATTTAGCCCCTTGTACAGGTCGAGGTGCATAATCTCAACATCGCTGCTCTGGCCCACCAACACCCTCTTCACATCGTATCCCCCAATCCTGAGTGTGACCACTAAAGCATCATCATGGGGTTGGATAGTTCTGATCTTATCCTCGTCCAAGAAGCCTAGAACCGATTGGATCTCCATTCTGGCCTTCTTTGGCTCTGGATTAGCGCCCTCAGTGGATAGCCGAGCCACGGACATCACCCTGGAAGGGTAGGAATCGGTCCTCCCCGGAGCAGCGAAGATGACATTTATTGTTCCCAAGGGCGGTCTTGAAGAATCATCTCTCCGGGGTTCTGAGTTTGTCTGGCCTCCCTGGCCACTAGAGTGATGCAAGAGTTGCTTTAACTTTCCTTCACAGACAAGCTGGTCTAGATGGTCCCACAGATTTCTACAATCTTCCATGGTGTGTCCTTGGTCTTGGTGGTATTGGCAATAAAGATTTTGATTGCGTCTTGCGAGGTTTCCTGCCATTTTATTTAGCCATTTGAAGAATGGCTCATGCCTAATCTTCTCCAGAACCTGATGCACCGGTTCTCAGAACACAGCATTGACCGCCTGAGGATTGGCAGATCCTGACTGCCCAGCAAAATCTCTTCGTGGTCGTTTGTTATTATACCGATCTGACCTGAAATCCCTCCTCTCCCGAGGGATAACCTTATCATTTCCTTTCCCCTGCTGCTAATCTTCCTCAACCCTTTTATACTTATCAATCCAGTCCATAAGTTAGTGCACACTGGTGACAGGTTTGCCAGTCAGAGATTTCCTCAAACCGTGCTCGGCTGGGAGGCCGATCTTAAAAGTACTGATGGCCACATCGTCAAAGTCACCATCTATCTCGTTGAACATCTCCCAGTATCTGTCCGAGTAAGTTTTCGGGGTTTCTCCTTCTCGCATGCTTAAGGACAGCAGGGAAGCCAAGGGCCGAGGAACCCTGCTACAGGTGACAAATCGAGAACCAAATGCCTGGGTGAGCTCCTTAAAGGAACTTATGGAATCTGCCCTCAGGCTGTCGAACCATTTCATTGCAACGGGTCCCAGACTGGATGGGAAAACCTTGCACATCAAGGCTTTGTCCTTGGAATGGACAGCCATCCTCTGATTGAAGTGGCTCACATGTTCCACAAGGTCTGTTCTACCATTGTAGATGGTGAAAGCGGGCTGAGTGAATTGTCAAGGAAGTTTAGCCCCCTCGATTTTGCGCGTGAAGGGCGACTTGGAGATTTGGTTCAAGGCCCTACTCATAGGGTCGTTTCCCACGCCTTTACGAGGTGGGCTTTTGACCCTTCGTTCACGACGATGTTCCTCCTCGTAGGAGAAAGATTCACTAGGCGGGGTTCGAGACTTTCGCCTGTAATTGACGTCCCTTTCATCATCAAAAGAAACATCTGAGTTAGAGGGGGTTCGCCTTCGCCATGCATGGCGCAACTCCCTCTTCAACTGGTTAATCTCTAGTTGCATGCCCTTGTTACTCTTTGCATGGGAGATATGGCTTCCACCTCGAGGTTGACTCCTATCAGTATGTGTGGTATGCACACTTCCTTCATGGTCACCTCTCCGCTCAAGGTTGACAAAAGGGTCGTCGTGCTGGGATCCCAAAGACTCTGCCTGGTGTGGACCTGAACCTACCATAGTTAACCGTTGCCTTCACTATTACACAAGCTCTTCCCACAGACGGCGCAAATTGTAGGGACACGTTTTGCAGCCCATGCATGGCGCAACTCCCTCTTCAACTGGTTAATCTCTAGTTGCATGCCCTTGTTACTCTTTGCATGGGAGATATGGCTTCCACCTCGAGGTTGACTCCTATCAGTATGTGTGGTATGCACACTTCCTTCATGGTCACCTCTCCGCTCAAGGTTGACAAAAGGGTCGCCGTGCTGGGATCCCAAAGACTCTACCTGGTGTGGACCTGAACCTACCATAGTTAACCGTTGCCTTTACTATTACACAAGCTCTTCCCACAGACGGCACAAATTGTAGGGACACGTTTTGCAGCCCAAGCCCAAGATGTATGGGATCTTGGCCCAGTAAGCCCAGTACAATAAATTTGTAGATAGTGGGTGGGAAAACTAGGCTCTAATGAATTTGACAACGGCTAGTATGGATTTAAAAGATGATCAAGTAAGAACAAAGAAAGTAGAGCTAAATGAATTCACTGTCTGAGGAGGTATTTTTTCATATAAATCAAAAACAGTTGAGTACAAGTACAATTTTGATTGCTACAGTATTTTTTTTTTTTTTTTCCGATCCCCCTCCTCATGAAGGGTCTCTTACATTATATAGCTCCCTCTAAACCATCTTGATCCTACACGTGCTAATCATTTGAGCCCTTACTTGAGTGCATGTCCCATCAGACACCCTCTTTGTCTTTCTGTGAGTTGTGGTAGCCAAGGCAGCACTATTCAGAGGTCTTCTCCACATAAATGCGGCCAGAAAAGTAGCTGCAGTTCATATAATGTGGTGGTAGCAGCTTTCCCTTAGATATTTCTAAAATCCCAGCCCTCTAGTACACTCGAGATACACATCCCTATCACTGGAGTATCCCGGAAGATTACCTTGATCAAATAGGATATATATCTGATCTGTGTTTAGTCTATCCGAGGGGATATTCCTCCTCGGACTACTTTCCTATTTGCATCTTGCTCATTGAGTCCTGAGTCTGAACCACCCATTACCATTCGTTGCTCATCGGACTAATCATGCTCTCGGCCAAGGCCCAATGCCCAATATATGTTTTGGGCCTTCAACCCTACAACGATCACGTCAAAAGTGTACAGTAATTATAACAGCCACGTCTTTGAAAATGCATAGCAGTAGTTAGTTTATTAACCCATGTAATTGTCATCAGAAGTATGCAAAGGTCAAATGTATAAAAGTCAAAAGGTTGGAATTACATGTTGAACATATATTAGTCGTCAGAGATTTTAATTATAAAAAAGATATTTTTAAAAGTTCAGCATGGTGGTAATATGGTGATAATATGGACAAGAGAACGGATACATTTCACATGCATGGTGTGCCTTGTAACTTGGACTCTTTCATCGGCCATATTAAGCGTTTTATACTATTCATTTTTTTTTCCCCTTGATGGTATTCATTGATTATTGATTGGCAATGTTACCACGCAGATGAGGTTGACCTGGTGAAAATTTTACTTATGCTAATGTTATCACGGTACATGTCACTGTGTAAAAGAGTTTTCCCCTTTCATCTCGAGCAAATGCTCCTCTCACCCTCGCCCGCTCTTCCACGGGCCGCGGCATTGTAGTACCTCAAAAAGCATTGACCTTCTTCTATGTTATTTAAAACGGAAACAAAATAGACTAAGATATTAGAGTAGTGTTTATTACGAATTTACGATACACACGAAAATGCATTGAAAGTATGATTTTTACCTTCAAGATAGTGGCTCAAGATTTCTGTGCAGCAAGTATTTCTAAAAAAAAAATTAAAAATTAAGAGGTTGACATGCAAGATATTGGGCAGCTTTACTATAAATAGGCCATAGGACCCCCTCTTCACAACCACAACATAGCAAACTAAGCTAAGCACATACACTTCAAAAACAGCTCTCGTCCTGGGCAACTCATGGCAGCCATCAAAATTTCAAATAGTCCCACTATTGTTCGGCGATCAGCAAATTACCAGCCTTCCATTTGGCACTATGATTACATCCAAACACTAGGAATTGGATACGTGGTACATTTTGTTATTGTTTTCAATTGCCAGTTTTACTATTGCTTTTAACCATATATATTACTGGAAATTGGCCAACCCTTTGTTTATAATAAAACTGTGATGTGGGGGGAAACTTGCGCTGAACAAAGTAATAATTTGAAGGAACATGTGAGGATGACAATGCTTCACAAAGTGGTGGATCCTTTAGAGCAACTCGAGCTAATAGATATCTTGCTAAGACTTGGAATATCTAATCACTTTGAGGATGAAATGAAGAGAATGTTGGAAGCTCTATACAACGATGATCACAATGGTGATACGTGGAAGGAGAATTTATACACTACTGCACTTAAATTTAGCCTCCTAAGACAACATGGATATAGAATGTCTCCAGGTATTTTAAGAAAAGTAAAAAAAATCACGTTTGTATACTTAAACAGAACAAGATTTTCTCCATTTCACTATATCTGACAGTGCACAAATTGCCATAATATAGTTAATCATTGTTGCAATGGTCATTGGTCATTGCAGAAGTTTTCAATAATTTTAAGGATGAGAGAAGGAATTTCAAGGAATGCCTTTGTGAGGATGCCAAAGGTATGCTATCATTGTATGAAGCCTCATTCCTTTTAATAGAAGGTGAGAATATATTGGAAGAAGTAAGAGATTTTGCAACCAAGCACCTTGAAGAATACCTCAAGCAAAATAAAGATAAAAATCTTTTTGCGATAGTCATGACTCATGCCTTGGAGCTTCCATTGCATTGGAGGATAATGAGGTTCGAAACAAGATGGTTCATTGATGTATATAGGTGTAGAGAAGACATGAACCCTATCTTGCTTGAGTTTGCAGAACTAGATTTCAACAAGGTGCAAGCAGTCCACCAAGAAGATTTAAAACAAGTATCCAGGTTTTTAAAAAAAAAAAAAAATTCTTATTAGTTTTCACATTAAGTTGAGCTTCATTTGACATATAATTAATACGTTTGTTACTTATTTGTTGACAGTTCAGAAAGGATTATATAGATTCTTTGTCAAAGTATACAATGATGAATACTAAAATTAAAATCAAATCTCATGGAAACATAAATAAATGATCAAGTTTATTATAACCTAAAATTTAAAGTTAGAAAATTGATATTCTCTTGTTTGGTTCATTCAATGGTGGTGGAAGAGCACTGGACTTGGAGAAAATTTGAGCTTTGCAATGCAAGCAATAGGCTAATGGAGAATTTCTACTGCTCGGTGGGTCTAATATATCAGCCTCTATATGGATACAGTAGGACATTAATAACAAAGGTCGGTTCACTGATGTTTATGGTTAGTACAGCTCGTGAATTCGTAAAGTCTTTGGTTAGTACAGCATGGAAGAAGATGAATGAAGAACAAGATGTGAGTTCTCCCTTTTGTCAAACATTTATTGAACTTTCTATGAATCTTGCAAGGATGGGACACTGCATGTACCAGCAGGAAGATGGGTTTGGCGTTGCAGATCACAAAACTAAGGATAGTATATTATCATTACTTATTCAGCCCATTCCTCACACCAGGATGTCTCATGGAAATTCATAAAGTTTAGCCAAACTTGAACATCATAAGTGAAGTCTTTACAGAACCTCAATCAACATCTTTGGGGCACTTTTAAAATTAGTTCTGGAATAATTCCATGTGAATTAGCGTTCAAGTGATGCAGCGTTGGAAAGATATCTCTCTAATTTCTAACGCATCAAATAATGTTTTATTTTATTTTTAAGAGCCAAATCATCATTTTAATTACTACAGTCTAGAGGAAATTATAATCATTTTACTCTAAAGTGTATGCACTAGCATAAAACACTTCAATAAAACAAACTTCAAGTTCTCTTACTTCTAGTTGTATATACTTAGTACCAAATAATAGATTATGTTAGCTTTGTTTAATTGTTTTAAATATCTGGTCACTACAACAAAAGAGTCTGTTGATGCCCATTTTTTGACAAAAAGCCCAATAGTAGAAGAAGCCCAACAATAGAGAAGATGAGAAGGAAATGAGGGGTAAAATGGTAAAGAAATAAAGAAGCAAGCCTAGCGGACTGAATCAGTAGGATTGATGGCTAGCAGACCCGTGAAAGGAGGTAAAGGAGGAGTAAATGGGCCGAGGAAGCCCAATGAATGAAATAGTAAGCCCATATGAATAATGAGAGGTAAAGAAAAAGTAAATGGGTCAGGAAAGCCTAGGAAATGAATTGGTAAACTCAATAGGCTGGCTTAAAAGCCAATAAGCCCAAAAGGATAATAAGAGGTAAAGATGTAGTAAAAGGGCCGAGGAAGCCCAAGGAATTTAGCAACAAGTACATGGAAGTAAAAAGAGGTAAAAAAGAAGTAAATAGGCCGAGAAAGCCCAAAGAATAAAGTGGTAAAATGGGCTAGCATGACAGGAACATTGGCCAATAAGCCTAAAAGTGGTAAAGACGTGAAAATTGGGCCAAAGAAGCCCTGAGCAAAGGATTGATGAAGAAGTGGGTTGATATGGCAGGAACATCAGCCCGCAAACTCACAGGGTAATAAGAAATAAAAATAAAGGCAAAGTTGTAGCAGACAAAATGAAGTAATATGGCAGGATTAGTAGCCAAAAAGGCCCACGACCATAAAGAAGGAAGCATGGGCTCAGCAAGAAGATAAAGACTTTTGCCCAAGCAACGCCTAATCCAGGAAAGGATGAGAGGAAGAAAATATGAGCCCAAAAGCCCACACACCCTTCACGCCGTATAAGATAAACATCAACCAGTACGTATAGCAAAATCAAACAACGCAAGAGCAGTAGAAATAGTGTGAAGGCCAAAAAGAAACAAATTCAGACAAAGTGAAGCATGCACAAAGAGCCAGGGCACCACCTACTTGTACCCAGCAAATACATGGGAGGTGGGCCACGAGTCAAGGTATTCAGAAGGTGTGGTTTGGCGGTGAGGAGAAAAAGGGGTCTATTCTGAGGTTCCCGCTCAAGCTTCTTTGGGAGAAATGTCCTACTGGGATGGCATCTCACTCAAAAGAGGTAAGTATGGGCTAAGACCATTTGATGCATGCCATAGAAGTAGGCGGTATAAGATAGCTTAATCCTTATCCAGATGGGTAAAACAAAAACACAGAGAGGTAAGAAACAAGACAAGTAATTTTGTCTGGGAATGGAGAGTGGTGCAACCAACGCACTCTGAGCAGAAGTAGTAGCTAGGCAACCAACAGGCCAGTAGGTAGTCCTAGAAGGATACCCATAAGGAGCCAAAAGCAGTTAAGGGACAAAAATGGTAAATCCCACAATGGCAGTTGGTATAAAAAGGGTAGCCATGAACAGTGAAAGGAGGGATGGAGGAGAGGTAGAAAGAAAAGAAAGGATAGAAAATAAAAGAATACATGGAAAGACTAGAGAGAAAAGAAAGAAAGACTGGAAAGAAAACCAGAGAGAGAGAATGAATGGTAGGAACAGAAGCATGCATCAATAGACCATCTTTTCTCTTCCTCTTAACAGACCCACTCTCTAAAGATTGAGAATCGAAACTCAAACCATTTAGGCCCTTTCTCCAAAGTATGTAACTTCTATGGCAGGAGCCTTTCTTAAGGTTACTCACGTTGAAGATTGGTTCCCTTCTTGGGTCTGCTTCTATGAAAAGTTTAGCCTACCATCTGGCAGACAAGCTTTTACTAGTCATACTTATTGGCTGATTCGTCCACTATTCAGTTATTGAGTTTTTTACTTTTCTTTTGTTGTAGTTTTATTTCCATTTGTCGTATTATTCTACCGTAACTCTATTAACTATCTTCTCGGTGTTAGTTTTACTTATTTCATTTAGTATTGTAGTTATTCTACTATATATATTGTATTCCTACCTACCATAACATTTGTAACAGTTGTTCTTGCCGTGGCCATGCCATACGCTCAGCCCGCAGCACTCGTGCCAAGGCGCATCATTGGGTTGGCTTGACTTGTGCACAAGCTGGCCTAAAGCGTAGCCCTAATAAGGCCAGTCCCAACTCTCTTACCTTAGACTAATGGGCCGTAATGCAGTAGAAGGGATTGAGGCCAAATAGTGCAAAAAGGCCCACCACAGAGTCTATTTGTGAGGGTAAAATTCCCTTGCAAAATGTCAAATATCGTCACAAAAGTTTATTAGCAAGGAATTAAACATGACCCTCAAAAGTGGTTGTACTTGCTTTTGTTGTTAAAAAGGATTTTTCAACCATACATTCGCAAATAGTTAATTTACAATGGCAGTTCACCATCATTATTGGATAAATCTCTCCTCACACATATATTATTAAATGACGAGAAAAGTCTACGACTTATTTTTAGTGAGGGGATGCAAATGTTGTAAACAATTATTAGCAATTAGTTATTAGCAAATTTCAAATTAATGACTTACATTTCAAAGGCAAGTACCGGCGTTGCTAAAAAATATTTGTGAGCGGGCCTTTATGCCCTCACAATTACTAATTTGTAAATTTCAAGATGACGAATTATTTTTTAATGACAAATAATGGCATTGTTGAAATTATTTGTGAGGGTTTTATGCCCTCACAAATGATTGTGGGCAATGCGATATAAAAATTAAACAACTAGAATCGTGACAAAAACTCTATTCGTCTTCTTTTGAGTTAATCTCTAAGCTATTTTCAACTTCCATATTATTCATTTTTAACTCTGCTAGTACCATTCTAGAATAAAAGTATTAAACATGAGATAAAATGAAAAAATTACTCGGAAAACAGCAAAATGTAATGCAACACAAAATCATAATCTAATCAATAATGTCTAATGCTCACACAAGAATTTACAAACAACTACTATATAAAAATCAGTACCATTTAAAAGAAAATAACTTTATTTTTTGTATAACCACCAAACAACATTAATAGATACTCTCTCCTCCATTAATAGGAATCCACATGATCACAACCTTAATACCACCAAATGATATCTATAAATTTACCAATAAAATCAAGTCAACAACAACCACCTGCACCATTCATAACTTATTTGAACCATTTATTATTTCACAAATTTATTGATTCAATTTATCTTTTGAATTAGTTTTTATGTTCTTTTTTCTACATAATGTAATTTTTTGCATTTCGAAGTTTAGATAGATATCATTCTTTAAAAAATATTGTATAAAACTCAATAAAAAAAAATGGTTATACAAAATTAAGAATTTTTAAGAATTAAATTTTTTACAAAAAAAAAATGAAAATTATGCATTTAATTTTTTGATGAGTAAAAAATTATAAATTTATATTATATCTATCATATACTTATAGTTTTATTCTCATTTATGATATCACATTTATTTTCTTAAAAGTTAGAACGTTTTGAATATTAGAATTTAAAATAAACAAATTGACACATTTTTTATTTCGAAAGAAAGCTAGTCAATCAAGTCTCTATGATTTAGGGTTTATCCATTGCCTCCTGGCTTCCCATCCCATTTGCTCCAAACGAGCTTGCTACGTACTACGCAAATGGTGCTTTTGGGTACGCATGTATAGAGCAACCTTAAATGTAGGTGTGAGTCTGTGAGAATGCTACAAGCCTTGTAGTGAAATTGGAATTGCTACTTGTTTTTAGGGTCAAAGAACCAGCTATTGATCCCTTAGGCAAAATCTTAACCAAAATTATTTCTAAGTTTAAAATTAGGGTATGATGGTAGGAAGATGTTAGGCACCTACATACTCTTGCCCAATCTGGAGATCAGCATTACTATTGTCACTTACCCAATTTCAATTATAAACCTGAAAAACATAATGAGTAAACCATAAGGTAAACATGCATTAGAAAAGTAAAACACTATATATTACAATGATAAAAATTGTTAAAGAATTACAAACAAATGAATTAGTGATAAAAAGGATAAATTACTTGAAATAAAATAAAAGGCAAAACAATGTATGGTAGGAAGATGTTAGGCACCTACATACTCTTGCCCAATCCGGAGATCAGCATTACTATTGTCACTTACCCAATTTCAATTATAAACCTGATAAGCCTAATGAGTAAACCATAATGTAAACATGCATTAGAAAAGTACAATGATAAAAATTGTTAAAGAATCACAAACAAATGAATTAGTGATAAAAAGGATAAATTACTTGAAATAAAATAAAAGGCAAAACAATGTATGCCCTTCACCTTATAGCTAGCGTACCATGTTCTTTCATACCCAGATGTTGTTTTGCATGTATAGGGTTTAAACAAGATTGAGAAGAACATCGTTTCATCGAAGAAGAATAATATATGCTTACACCATTGCAACGTTAACGTACGTTGTTCGTCCCTGGTGGGATGTTGTCCATAATTCAAAAACTAATCTTATTGCCAAATAACCAGACCAATTGAATAAAATGTGCATAATAAATAAATAAATAACTCTAAAATTAACTTAAAAACCCTAGAAATCACACATTTTTAGAATCCAAAAGTAAAAAGAGGAAACAAAGAAAAGGAGAAAAGGGACTCACCAAACAAAAGGAATTTGAGGTCTCTTGAACTAGGTCCTTTGTCTATGGACTAGGAAAAACACTAGTATACAGCAATGGATCAACTTTTTACCAGTCCCCTCAAGAATTGGAAGAAGTTGCTTTCTTAAGGCTCTTTTTTTACCTTCAAAATGCTTGTTACACACTTTCAAATCAGTTGGTCAGTAAAGAAAAACAGGAAATTGAACCTCAGACCTATTGAGCAACTAGTGGGGATGTTTTAGCATAGATTTTGTAAGTAAAATAGGGTTATAAAGGGGTTGCTCAAAGGTGATTTCAAGTGTGGGGTTTGATCCTCATCCCCTTTTATAGAGGGTATTTGAGGTTTAGGGGATGTCTGGGTTCATTCCCACATTGAGAGTGAACTTTGGTAACATTCCCAAATCACCATATATATCACCTCTCCATTATTTCTAAGTTTAGAATTAGGGTATGATGGTACGCTATCATGTAGGTGTTCAAAACAAGGACAATTACACGACATATACAAGACAACGTACACTATTTAAGGGCAGCGTTACGTACCAGTCTTTTAAGTGCATTAAGGCCCATTTAGAATTGGGTAGCCCATGTTTTGTAATTTGTGACACAAGGGATGTCTTTATGAACTGTTTTGAATTTTATGGCGATGCTCGACCTTAAGGAATAAAATTAATTTTAGTAGCTATATGTAATTATGAATCAAGTTAGACACTAGCATGCAACAGCCCAAAATTTTTATTTGAATACTTGTGCTCCTTCTATTGTCTTCACTGTCATACTGTTATTGTTAGTGATGTCTGATTTTGATGTTTGAATGCACTGACGTCTCCATGTAGAGTGCAGGGTGATCACCCTGAACTTGAAAAAAAATTAATTATTATATATAAATTTTAAAAATTTTATGACTTTTTATCCTTAAAAAATATTTGGGACTACCCTAAATATTTTTAGGCTCAAAATAATTATACTTTGGACAAAATTTAGCAACAAACTTGGTTGTAGATTAAGACTACAACTTCACTCAATCTTTTTTTATTGGATGTGAATTTTGATAAATCCACTATTAGATTACATTTTTTTTCTTAAATCCTCCATACTTGAAAATTTTCAAAAAGATCAAATATCAATAGCTATGTCATCACTCAAATCTTTAAATTTCAAATTTTTGTTGTCTACAATTATACATAAAAAAAATAAAACTAAATAGTAAATAACTTTTAATTGACATGAAATTTAACTAGTATTTAAGAACGTAAAGAACATACAATTTAATATTTAAATTTTCAAAATATGTAATTATGTTAATTTGTTTAGTGAGAATTGTGGCAAAAGCCCAAGAAAATTTTTATGAAACTAAAATTTTGAAAAATATATAATTTGCAATATTGATAATGAAACTATCATGCAAAGATTTCGAAATGAGAAAATTCAAAAAGAAAATTGTAAAACTTATGTCTTTGTATGTATGTGTGTGTGTGTTTTTTTTTTTATGGTCAATATATGAAATTCTATTTTTATTAAATTTTGTATAATTTAAGTTTTTTAATGACAACCCTGAAAAATATTTCTGAAACCGCAATTATTTGAATGGCAGAAAACATCCTCTATCTTCTTAGGCTTCGATTTCTCCACCAGCTCGCTGCAATATTCCTCTCTATTATTTTCTTCTTTCTCCTGCTTCAATTTCTCCTCCAGGATCGAGCTTACTGTCTCCTTGTTTTCTCCAAAGATTTTTTACCTTCCCTATATCTACTTTTGAGCTTTCGGTCAAAAATGTCAGACACACATTCGGGATTTTTACTATTTTGTTTTGTCCAAGAGTCATCTACTCTGCACGTGAGATTTACTTCTCCATATATTTCTTTTTCCTACCTTTTTATTTTTTTTTTTGTTTATATATATTATATATATATATAGAGGTGTGATGGCAAAATTCTTTTTCCCATTTCAATCCCCTAGAAATGGGAAGTCTAAAGAAACATTTGTCTTGTTGTTTAAAATGGTGGCACAAGACTAAACCAACAGTAGCAAACCTAATTAGATGGACTGTAAGATAGTAGTTATTACTATTATTGTGAAAGTTGTTATGTAATTGTGTGTGACAATTGAATGATGAGCGGAAGTAAAAAAGAGAGAGTACACACAAAGGTTTATGTGGTTTGGCCTAATGGCATACGTCCGTACAGTCAATGAACCTAATGTAGAGTTTATATACTAAAAAATATATGACTAACTCTAAACTAACCATAAACTAACCTAAGGTTAGTATGTTTGTTCTACGAGAACATGAACTTACAATTGGATCAATATGCTTGTTCTACAAGCACATGAGCCTATAATTGAATTGGATCATAATATATCTAACACCCCCCACCCTCAAACTAAAGGTGAAAGAGTAATCTTAAAGTATTTGTTAATTAATAGAGACCATTTCAAGAAAGTTTTAATACTACTTCTATATGAAATATAAAAATATGAAGAAAAAAAATTAATTACTTTTTTCTTTTCCAATAAAAAAATTTTAAAAATAATTGTCCATTAATTTTTCCCTATTTAAAAAAAGAGACTGCAAAAGTCAAGACTAAATGATTGAGATCTAACATTGATTTCGGTACTCAATTTTCTGTTGTTTTTTTTTTTTTTTTTTTTTCTTAGAATACATAAAGAGAGAATGGAAGGGTTTCTAGAAAAGTATTTGTTGCATCAGGGAGAAAGAAATAATAAACTAAATATGTTTTATGCTACCAATGAAAAAAAAAAGGATAGATATCGGATCACTCACGGTCACCATCAGAAGTCATGCATATATTATTCCAATTACGGAGTGGTTAAATACGGTTGTAGGTAGTTATGCGACTAACAAGGATGCTTAAAATTTTTAATCATGATTTACAAAATGATTAGTTGACTTAATTTATTTATGTTTTGTTTCTATTAGATAATAATGTACTTTGCTTGTTAGAAGAAGGTAACAAGTATGGGAATGATGGAAAGAAGATTGTTTTTTCTTTTCCAACTGAAAATGATAGTCCTTACCAGGGGCGGCTCCCATAGAGTCTAGGTGCTCACAGGCCCACCTGGCTTAAAAAAAAATTAATTATTATGTATAAATTTTAAAAATTTATGATTTTTTTATTTTTTTAAAAACTTTGTGATCACTCTAAATATTTTTTAGACCCAACGTAATTAAACTGTGGGCAAATTTTAGTAATAAACTTGATTGTAGAGTAAGGTTACAACTCCATTCAATATTTTTTTTATTGGATATGAATTTTAACAAATCTACCATTTAATTACATTTTCTTCTTATATCCTCTTACTTACAAAATTTCAAGAAAATCAAAAATTAATAATCTTCAATTAAATGTTTAAATTGTTGACGTGGGTTCAATTTGTGGCTTGAATTGCCACTGAAGCCCACAAGCCCATTGCTTGTATGTCAGTCAAGTATGACTGAAAACTCTAGGAATATAATTCCCAATATTGCCGACCTATAACACACACACACACACACACACACACACACATATATATATATATATATATTAGGTTTGTGTTGAACGGCATATATAGAGAGATCAAAAATTCGATTAACCTAGTAAGTGCAGCCGCATAAAAGAAAATAGAGAAAAAAGAGAGGCGGTTAGCTTCTATTCTTATTGTTTATGTGAGAGAGTGCTATAGTGTAATTGGGATTTGGGTTTCTTGAGAGTGTTCTTGTGCACTATTATATCTCCCTATTTTTATAGTGAAATTTCTCTATCGTCACTGTGGAGGTAGGCAATTTGCCGAACCACGTAAATTCTTGTGTTCTTTGTTTGTGTGCTTATTATTTAATTTCTACTTATTTACTAATATTGATTTGAGCCCTGAGGTGCTATCTGCACAACATAAATTTTGAGTTTTTGTAGGCTAAAATTATACATAAAAAATAAGTTTATGAATTGAATAGTAAATAACATCCAATTGGCATGAAATTTGACATATGTTTTAAGAATATAGAGAACATGCAATTCAATTGTTAGATTTTCAAAATATGTAACAATGTTAATTTATTTAGTGAGAGTTGTAACCTTAGGCTACAACTAAGTTTGTAACCAAACTTTGTCCTCAAACTTTAGTCTCTTTAACAATATATTAGGTCCTTACAAACAAAAAGAAAAAGTCCAAGAAAAATTTTATTTAACTAAAATTTTGAAAGAGATGTAGTTTGCAATATTGATAATTAGACTATCATGTAACAATTTCAAAATAAGAAAATTCGTAGAAAGAAATTGTAAAATTTTGTGTTTGTTGTGGTTTTTTTTTTTTTTTTCGTCAATATATAAAGTTCTCTTTTTATTAGATTTTGTATGATTTAAGTTTCTTAATGACCACCATCAAAAAAATTCCTAAAGCCACCATTGGTCCTTACCCAAAAGATATTTGTTATCAGCTCATGATTTTACATGTAGAATTCGATAAAAGTAAAATTTAGAGAATGCAGTTTTTTTTCTTTTTTTCTTTTAATATTGTTTGGTTACTATTGTAAATGGAATTTGTTTTTCTTTCATTTTGAAACGTTATTGGTTTCTCTGCTTCTTCTCTCCATCTTTTTTATTATATTTTTTTACTTGTTACAAGTGAGGATTGTTTTAATTGTTACAAGTGGGAAAGAGGGATTCGAAACTTGGCTCATAAGGGAGACCAATTATGTCACTAAGCTGCAAAATTCTTGACATCCATTACACGGTTTGGCTCCTCTTTATCATTAGAAGTGATTAAATTTCTATTATATTCTAAGTAATACTATAGACATAACAATTGAGATGACAAGTTTTTATTGGTTTTTATTTCGACCTACTATTAACATCACTTTATCATTTACTATTAACAACTTGCCACCTCCATAGTTAAGGGTGGTAATATTTGACATGACACGTGAACACGCTATGAATATGACATGATTTTTTACGTGTTAGTGTTTAGTATAAATAGGTTAGTGTCAAAAATGAGTTGCACGCTTAACACAATTAAGAAATTGGTCAATTCTGTATTGACATATTTAACCCAAAATTACCCAATTAATATAAATAAATATCATTTTCTCTTAGATAAATTTGAATTCTAAATATGGTTACGTAATTAAAATAATTTAATGGTTATATTGAAACTCTAAAGTCTCTGAACCTTTAACCCAAAATAAAGAAGAAAAAAACTCTCTCCTTACTTTATTCTTCTTAAATTGTGTATTAAATAAGTTGAAACAAGTCATATCATGTCAATCTGTTTAATTAATGAGTTGTGTTATGATTGAAGGAGGGGGGTCTAACACGATTATTAAATGGGTTGGGTTAGAGTTGAGTCATGTCTTCGAATACTCATATCTTGACATGACACGAATACGACATACAAACACGAATTATCACTCGTATCAACAATTGTAAAATGTTTTGTAAAAATTATTGTGGTTCTAGAGTGAATATTAAGGTTTTTTTATATATATCTTACACCATATAAAATAAGAGTTTTATGCAAAACCTAAACCCATTTAATTAGTCTAGTTCAAGTAAAGTAATACCGATCCTAGCCTACTAATGATAATCCTAGGTTTAGCCTAAGATTAAACTCTCTATATATACTCTAATAAGCTCATTATAATTTATAATACGGGTTATATATAGTAAAGGCGTATTACTTTAATCCCAACATAAATCCTAAGATAATAGCTCATTTTTCTGATAAGATCTAAGATTGATATCAGTAACCAATATATAAAGTTTATTATTATCATTTCTTATAAATAAAAATTAAATTTAAAAAACTTAATGATAATGGTACGTACGTACCAATTTCCGTTCTTCTTCTTTTTTGGGTAGTACAAAATTACACACCATTAAAGGTTTATCTTCGATTTTATTATTATGATAACATTGTTGAATCATTATAAGTTTTACTAGGGCTTCATGAATGCTACGTGCATGGAAAAAGTCTCGAGATCAAAAAAAGTAATGAAAACTCCATTATTTTATAATAATGAAGAAAGGCCAAAACTTTCATTTTGTAAAAACATTTATTTATTTACGTGGGTTTTAGTTAGTTCAACTGGTAAAGTCTCTTGATTGTTAAATAAGAGACTTAGGATTCAATCCCCGCCTACACAAAAAATCAATTGATGTCTTAATCTGATAATAAAGAGCTATCATCGAAGCGTTGAAACTCAAAAATAAAAACAATTTTTTATTTTTTATTTTTCTTATTAAAGTGTTCTTAAGATTAAAATTAAATTCTATAAATATATATATATATATATATATAAATTAAAGAAAATAAAGATTTACAAAATTAATTGTTTTTTCTTTCCCCATAAAAAGTTTCTAAAAATATATCCTAAGTCAATACTCTTAGAGCATCTATTAACTTTTCTAACAATTATAATACTTACTTTTCAAAAAGAAAAATACATTTGTCACTGATTTATTTGTTTTTATGTACAAATTTATTATATTTGTGTTTTTCACTTTTTCTTGATATATATATATATATATATATGTACAATTTGACTTTAATTTTTAAAAATATCATTTAATGAAACATTAAACACACCTTAATTTATGCTCTTAATGCCCTTCTTAATAAGAAATTATTAGGTCCACCGGAAGGACTGCTGACGTGGTCCTTCCTAACCTCCTAACCAATAAATTGCTCTTATTTATACAAATGTGACATCACCTGGTAATTTTAATTTTTTATTCGTTGTGCTGATTAGGAAGTTCACTCACACATTTGCATAAATAGCATTATCTCATTAATTGGGAGGACCACATTAACAGTCCTCCTGGTGTGGACCTAATAATTTCTCCTTGGTAATCCTTTCTCCTATGAATATTAATAAAAAGCTCTCCTAAAATTCTTAATGAAAAAAAAAAAAAAGCTTCTAGAAAAGTCGTCATTGCATGAAGAAAGAAATATTAAGTTTTTATTTTTTGAGAAGTAAAGAAATATAAAGTTAATTGTGTTCTATGCTATCAATAAAAATAAGAACAGGGTCACCGTCAGAAGACATGCATATGAATATAATAATCTCATTACGATATGGTTAAATTCGGTTGTAGGTAGTTATGTAACTAACAAGGATGCTTTAAATTTTTAATCAAGTTTTGAAATTGTCAAACTACTAAGATTGGGTCATTGCATCGATTGACTCATAGGGGCTTCCATTTTAATCATTTAAGATTAAATTTTCTCTTAAAGAATGAATTAATTAATCCAAAGCCAATCGGTGATTAATTAATTAATTAATTAATTAACCGAATGCCCACTAAATTTGAGAAAAAAAATAATTAGAAAATAGGTTATGCCGACCACGCCCATGACTCTGCTTGCTAATATACTATTTTTGCTAACTATTTTATAGGTTCTTATTAAAATATTAACAATGATTTCGATGAGATTAGTTAAAAAAAGAAAAAAAAAATGAAGGACAAAGACTACAAACCATATCTATGTACAGGCACCCTAGACCAATTTTTTCTTTATGTCACCCTTATGAGTAACGTGTGAGGGGCACTATTACTCGGCACCATGTGTGTGACACAGAGAGAGACACAGACAGAGACTCCTTTGGATGAAAGGAAGGGAATCACTATAATAAACTGCCATGCAACACTTCTTCCAAAGGAAACACTAGGCTATCCTTTATGAACAATGTCTTGGGGGAATGTATCAGAAGTCCTATTATATATGAATGCCTCAAAAATAATAAGAAAATTGTTGGCAAGTCCCTTAAGACACCTATTAAGAAGTAATAAATGCTTTTTTATTATAAAAATAAAATAAAATAAAGTTCTTTTTTTACCTATTATTTTCCCAAGAAAAACTCAAATCTATGCTTGATTTTTAAAACAAAAATACATCATTCATCTTCAATTTCAACATGCACAACTTATATATGGATCTCAGTTAATTAATTTTATAAGTAGTACCTTTTTGTTGAACAAATCCAAATTATTGATTAAAGATGAGCACTCATTTGCTAACAATTGATGAGTGTTCGATACTCTTAAAGCACCTCACTAAATCCTTTGAAAGGAACACCCATTAATATGGCTCTTATAATAATAAGAAGAATAGTGCATCTCTTCCCTAGGAAATATACCATTATCGATGGAGAAGGGCGTTGCCTTCACCAAAGAAGACTAGTTATATATTTGAGGCCTTGGGCTATTCAATTTTTCTTGTTCCCTTTCATGGCAAAGCTTTTCTTTTTAATTTACAGGAAACATGCTTGCAAAAACTAATCTATGTTGTTAGTTGAAAGAAGTTACCTCGTATTACGGCGGCCAAGTTGGTACCTTACATTATCATATATTTTGGGCTAACTATATTACTAATTTTCTCTCTCTCAAAAAAGAAAAAAACTATATTACTAATTTTGAATGAAATAAGACTGTCAAAATAAGAGACACCATCTAAGTTTCAAATTATAATTAAAAAACCCCAAACCTTGGTTCAACGATATTATAATATAATGTTTGTTAAGTTCAAATGTTGTTGTGTTGGCAAATTCAAGTCAAAACACACATTTGATATATTTGAGTTTTAGTTTTAGTATCTAAAATAAGGTTGAAAAATTATGTTGAAAACACAAGAAAACTACTCAAGATTTTGCTCAAAACAGTGAAGATCAAATGGTCTCAACTCCTGCTTGACTCTACTCAATCAATCGAGGTTTGATGAACCTCAACTCTAGCCTCTATACCTCTCAACAGAACGAGCGACAGGATTCTACTTTGTAACTTTTAATTTCAGCCCATGATGACCTAGCCCACTTGGGATCCGTACACTAAAGTTTTCAAAGGTATAAAAGCTATATTTTACGGCTATCATCATAAGAGAGAAGACACACATTGAGAACAGTTGTTGCGACATTGTGCGCTTTGGGTTGTTTTATTGAGCTATTTCTAGATTATTGTTGAAGCATATTACTACAAAGAACTTTGCACCAACTACTACTGAAATCAAGTTGTTGTGGTAAAGTCAGTCACAAATTGGAAATTCATGAACATTGAAGGAGCTAAGAAAAAGTAGTCCAACCAGGTTGGAAATGTTCTTAAATAGCTTAGTCAGTTTCACTAAAGATAGATGCTTCGAAATCGAGTATATTCCTTATACTTATAATCTCTATCTTTATTTGTGGATTTTTCAGGAAGTGATGACCTATATATCACCCGACCGTAAGGGTTTTTTTCATTAGGTTTTTCTATATTGTGAGCATATCACCATGTCTTGAAATTTACTTTTTTGCAGCATGAAATTTAGTTTTGGCAATATAGCTGTGTCCAACACTCTGTAATTGAACCATTTCATAATTGAAAATTTTAATCAACTTGAGTAATTGATTAAAATTGAATTGGAACCATCAATGTTAATCCAAAACATTTAATATAAGAATTAAGATAGCTACTTTTAAAGTAGATCATAATTCGATTTTAGCCCCTAAAATATGTGTTAGATTTAAATTGGTCTCTAAAGTATCAATTGTTTCAATAAGTCCTTACAACTTTAAAAATGGCACAATGTTACTCTTATCCTAGTTTGTTAACTATTACTACTATATGAATGGCTTGCAGCACTGACTTTGGGCTTAGACCTAAGCAAAAATTATCTTGTGCGCCCGCTCCCTCTCACAAGCAAGTGGACCACTAAGCTGTAGATGATAATTGGTTTTTTTTTTTTTTTAATCTTTTTTTTCCTTTCAAATGTCATTCACCAACACAGACTGAATTACGCTTATTGAGTGAAATTCTCGGAACATGTCTTCTTCAATTCTAAATTTCTTATTCTTTCTTGCATTTTTCTACTTTCAAAGTGGGTTCCTCTCACATATTATAATCACTATAAACACATATATACAACATGTTAGACTACAATGTCATTAACATCATCATGATAAAGACATGCTTATAAAGAAAATAGTTGTTACATCAGCAATTGGAATTTGCATAGTGATGGTAAGATAGGATAAGAGAACCATTGAAGCATTTAACTAAATTGAAACAATACATAGATTAAGAACAAAATTGAAATCTAACATAAAAGGCCAAAATCATTGTTTAACCTTTAAATTATTAGACTTGTCATCATTTGGTAGACGTAGACCACAGCAGATGGGAACAATTGGGCTCAAATCAATTCACATGATGAATGAGATTTGAAAACAATACATGATTTTCTTTTCATTTTTCCTTTTGAAGTGCAAATTGGTATTAAGGTGAAAGGAAGGGGGAGACTAGGAGAGGAGATTACATTTCATTTGCACGAAAAATTACTAATGATGAGACCACGCATTTGTTGTTGAGGCATGTGTCTTGATAATTTCGCCTTATCATACAATTATATATGAAAATATAAAATTAAGTATAAACTAATTTATGCTTTAACGTTGAAGAAAAACTTAAAGTTATGTTTAATAACTCAAATACAAAAGCTGAGTTGATCTTTGACCATTTCTGTGGAACATTGTTAATTTACACTATTTTAACCTAGGGTTTAATAGCATGCATGTATCAACTCTTGATCCTTTAATTAAGGCCTTGATAATCATCCTTTGAAACGATTTAAAATCACCAAGTTGATTTACTATACTATGCACTTGTTCCATTCGTTAAAATTTGAAATATTCTTCTTGTATCAATCGTTAATTAGAATAATCCCAAATCTTTCTCTCTTTTTTTTTTTTTAGAAGACCAAATCTTTCTCTTTAGTGCTCACAATAGAATATTACAATATTAGGCTAGCTAACCATGATGATGATTTTCTACAATATGGCATGACGCATAACATTTTTATCAAAAACTTTGAATCACTCTTCTATACTTGATCACTACACATCAGCTAATAACATAATAGCTACCCTCTTTGATAACATTTTCACAAGGTTTAAAATATAGATATATATATATATATATATATCCTGCGCTGCATGGCATTACAACTTAGTGGTACATAGTAAAGCAAAACATTTTGGTGTATTGCAGCTTCTTCTTTTTTTTAGGAATAGAGAAGAAGCTTCTTCTATGGTACGTACCCATTTTGATCAGAATTCACAATCGTTCATTTCAAGTATTTTAATTTCACTTTTATTTATATAATGAAAGAATGGTGAAGATTAACATGAAAGCTCGAAAATGTGTTAAAAACACAAAAGCTGTTTAAACCCCCAAAACAAAGATACGACTTGATTGATTTTATACTAACTTAATACTAAATGCAGAATAGTGTAAACACAAGCGTATAAGCAAGAGAACTACTCTAATCCATATTTAAAGCAACACAGCAGTAAAAATGAAATGAACAAGAGTAGGGGAGAGAAATGCAAACACAGATATCACCGAGACGTGTTATCGAAGAGGAAACTGAAGAACTCGGCGAAAAACCTCTTCACCGCCCTACAAGTGGAAATCGATCCACTAGACAATCAGTTGGAATATATGGGTGAGCAAGAGACCCTCCAAGCCTAATCTACCCTCTGTACCTAAGCCCTCCAAGCTTCTACTCCAACAAGGCTTCTCGGAACAGTGTCTTGTCTAGCTCTCTGAATCCCACAACAAGCTCTATGTTGCATCTGCCATCCTTGGCTTCTTCCAATGTTTCCCAGCAGTACCAAAACTTCACTTGACACTCTGAAAGGGTGTGATAAGTGTTTGGACTATTAACCTCTCAATGGTATGGAAATTGAGAGGTAGGAGTTAAGGAAATTCCCAAAACAAATGTGTAGAGGATTGTGGGTATAACAATCTCTAACTCTCAAGGTGTTTGGATAGGGTTTTCTCTCAGAAGTACTCCTCAACATTTGTGGGTAATGTGGGTATAAATAGTGTAGGCACAGAAAGTGTGTATCAGACTGGACAGGCTGGCAGAATAGAATGTCTCACGGGTGTCTCGCGAGAAGGCCTTACCCGCGAGATACTCGCAAGACACAGCTGTCTCCATCTGGCCTAACTCTTTACATTCCAGCATGTGCAAGGCACATGTGTTACTTCGCGGGCTGCTAAGTCGCAAGCTACCCACGAAAACTTCTTCAGTCTTCAAATGCTTGAGTTTTCACACCACTCTCTCTATCACACAACCCTTACAATGAAATTTCACAATAAATACAGGGTACAAGAGATTAAATAAAATTACAATCAAATTTGGTACAGAATATAAGCCAACAAAAACACATAGTTGTAAATAACAACTTTACATAACATAATTGATGAAAATTATATTTGGTTAAATTACAAATTGTAGCCTCAATTTTTGACATATTTTCAATTTAATCCCTTAAAAAAAAATTTTTTTTTTTTACCATTTCAATCTTTTAATATTCAATTGTGTCCAACACAATCCTTCCATCCACCTCCATCAAATCCGCAATATTAAATTCACCAAAACGACGTTTTGAAAAGTGAAAAATATTTTATCTAATGACGAGATTGTATAGAACTAGACAAAAGAACTATATTGAAAAAAGATAAGTTAAAGCACATAAGTGAGATTAACAAAATTTTAGAAAACTGACTTATAAATAAGTTAAAGTTTTTTTTTTTTTTTGAGAAACATAAATAAGTTAAAGTTAGAAGATGTAATTGATGATTAAAATATTTATTTCACCAAGGAAAAAAATATTCTAGAATGTGGGTCTTAGCAATTTAGTTCTCTGTATGCTAAAGTTAGTTATGTCAAAAAATGGTTTTTTTTTTTTTTTGGAGAAACATGTCCAGAAGTTTGTTAGAATCTTTGGCATTGTATTTAACAGTTCAATAATATATATATATATATATATATATATAAAGAGTAAGAAAGAAAAGGTTGCTTCTATTGACTTTCCACTCTACTCTAATGTTTACATTTGGCTGGATACTGTTTAATTGTCATTATTTAGTACTCTTTTGTTTTCTTTTTCTTTTTTTTCTTTTTTTCTGAATGTCATTAATTAGTCAATATTGTAAACAGAAACCTTACTTTAAAAAACGAGACTCAATCATTGATGGCAAATTAATATTGGGAAATGAATATGCCTAGGGATAGAAAGAGCTTGGGGAGATGTCTAAATTAGATGGTTCAATGAGAGATAATTCCACTTTCTTCTCCGCAACCATAAGTTTATTAGAAATGAGAATAGTTAATTGATGGCTGAAAGCAGTATTGGTATCTAGTATTTTTAAAAACTTTTTACGAAGAAAGAAAAAGGTTTTTTTGACAATTTTTTATATTTTTTATGAAATTAATATTAAAAGTTTTCTAAAATACTACTATGTACATTTGGCGTACGTGATGGTCACTCCATAAAGACACGTTTTTGTGAGATGTGAGAAGTAGAGGTCAAATTCATTTCTCCAAAAAATAGCTTCACTCACATATACACTTAACAAATGTCCTAAGTTTATATCATATCCTTTTCCTTTTCTTTTCTTTTTTTCTTTTTTTTAGCTTCCTTGGTTCTCTGTATCCAACTGACATGTTTCATTCACTGTCAAACTGTCAATTTTTTTATTTATGTCAAGTTTGTATTATAATTTTTTATTATTATTATTATTATTTTACTAATCAAAAGCTGCTATATTCTAACTTCTATTTTATTTTATTAACCAAAGCTTGCTTTCACTATATGACCGAGTTCACGTATAAATAATGAATTCAAGCTAGCCTTAGATCAATGTAGGCTGCAAATGACCCGCATTATTTATGAATAGTTAAAGTTTGGTTTGGAAAAAATCTTATTTATACCTATTTATTTATCAAACTCAAGTTCAGGTTTAGTTAATCTTGACTATTAAATGAGTCAATAGCTCAAATACAACAATGTATTTGTAAACAATATTGTAAATATGAGACTCGATTTAAGTGTATATAACCTTTTTTTTTTTAGAAAGGTGTATATGATATTATATATTTATATGTATGCATGTATATATAAAAAAAACATATTTATATAGACTTGAAATTAAATTTGTAAGAAACCAAATTATTATTTATAATTTTTTGATAGCATAAATAATTCATTTCACAGTAAAAATGTATACTTATAATTTTAAGAATGCAATATTAATGGTTAATCTAATATTATAAGTTTATAAACAAAAATCATTCTATCTAATTAACTCAAAATAATATAATTTCAAATATAATTTAATTATTAATTTATTAGTATATATTTGTTTAATGCCTCTCTGACAAGAAATGAATCAATTTTGAACATATAAGTTTTAGACAAAAAGTTTAGTGACTCCCTTAAAAATTATGATTAGAGGAATTCAGTCTAATCTTGTTAATGGAATAATTTGGTTCATCATCAAGCCAAATTATTTTATCTCAATTAATGATCAAAATATTTCACCTTCTAACAAGTAACAAGCTCAACAAGATGGAGAATTAGAGGGAAAAAAATCTTTCACCATATCATATTTGGTTCATAACTACAACAAATGGAAAATCTTCTTCTGAAGACAAAATGATTAATTCCTTTGAATTAGCATATAGCATGAAACAAATTATTTGGCATAAAGCATAATTAATTAATATTTCTGATAAAACAAAAGAAATCAAGGCAATAACTTTTGAAAAGTTTATGATAAAAAATGATAAAAGGTTTGTTACTCAAATGCCAATCACTTGCGCACCAACTACAGATCAAATTAGAATGGTTAAAGATTTGCTCGAACACATGACCAAAAGAAAAACATTAATGTGTCATACGACTTATTTTATTAGCAAATGACATAGAGACCCTATGTCATATTAATGATAGCCAAAGTCCTATATTTTTGCCTCCATTATGGCCAAAAAGAAAAAAATTATCTTATCAACCAAACAGAATATTGCTTAAAGCTTAGGAAGTAAGAACACTTCATTTAAAGTATTGTAGTAGTGTCGTACTCATCATGTCATGTTATAATTTTTTTAAATTTACTTTTGTTGTTGTGTTGTTAACACATACCCATACCCATACCCATACGGCTTCCTAGTTTAAAACCTTGAATTCAAAACAAAAAAAGAATTTAGAAGGCCTTGAATTCAAATTTGACTCGTATGCGAATAAAATCAAATGAACTAATCTAAACTCATTTACAACCCATTATATCAATCCAACCTAAGTATTAGTATATTAGAGCCATAATTTAGAAAACATTGTTATGACATCAACCATATGCAACGTGGCGCAAGTTACACGAATAAAGTATACAATAGGATTAATAAGGACGTCACACCTGGCCACTAATGCAATATTCAACTATGGTTTTCCCCGACCAAAAAAAAATAGAGTTTGAAAAAATCATTAGGGTTTTGAAGTTAGAACTTTGAAGTACCACAAGTACAACAATGAATTCATTAATTTTTCTAAACAAGTTCATGATCAGACGGCCAGTCTCCTCTGTTAACTTGGAATTGTGCCCTAACATTCGGACAATCAGAATAAAATCAGATGGCCAACGATACACCACGTGTACATACAACATTGCTGATGAAAGTTACAGATAATTTTTCCACTAAAAAATTCACTTTATTCCACAATTTTTTTAAAACAAAAAATAGAACTATTAAATTCTTATATATTTCTTACAATGAAGTTGACAACGTATTAAATTAGGGATTGATGATAGCTTTGTTTATAAAAGTCTTCACCTGCCTTCCTTAACCCTTAAACTATGGCTACAAATCAGTAATATTAGTTTAATATTGATTGAAGTACTTGTCATCAGAAGCATTTCCATGTGTAAGAGTCAAAAGGGTGGAATTACATGTTGAACATTAGTCGGTAGAGATTTAAATTATAAGTAAAACTATATTTTAAAAAATTTTAAACAAAGTGATAATAATGGGCAAGAGAAATGATACATTTCACATGTATGGTGCAGCATCTTGTAACCTGCCATAAAGTTAGATTCTTTTATTGGGCAGATTACATTAAGCCATTTGTTTTATGCTATATATTCATTGATTATTGTTGGCAATGTTACCACGTGGAAGAGGTATACCTAGAGAAATATTGACTTGTGTTAATGAGGTATAACTAGAGAAATATTGACCTGTGTTAATGCAAGCTCAAATTTAATGGATGTAGCTATCCTATTTTTAAAATAATTTAATGGATGTAGCTATCCTATTTTTAAAATAATGTATCTCGCGCTGCCAATATATGCATTATTTTTTTCACAATAAATTCACACAGATATGAGGCTCACCGCATATTATAAAATAGATTATACACACGACATATGTATGAGATAATTAATACCCTATTATTGAAGGAAAGCCATCTTTCATGAATTTTGATGACCCATGTTCTCCATGAGGCAGTTAATCAAAGTGGCTTAATTATGCAATTAATGAATATAATTAAGGACTATGAGATGCATCACCTAAAAGGGTATGCTTGTGTTGTGGATTACTTACCAGTAGTACCTCAAAAAAGCATTGACCTTGTATATTTACATATATGTTATTTATTAATGTCACCGTCCCATACCTTACCCTAACTTCTCCTTGATAGAAAAGGAAACAAAACAGAACGGACTAAAATATTAAGAGGTTGACATCCGCGAGATGGCGGGAAGCTTTACTATAAATAGGCTAGAGGATCCCCTCTTCCAAACCACAAAATACCAAACTAAGCTAAGCACAAACACTTCAACAAACAGCTCTCTCTCTCTCTCTATCTATCTCCATCTTTGCCTCTTGTTTTGCTTCAATGGCGATCCCTGTGATTGATTTCTCAAAGCTCAATGGCGAGAAGAGGGCCGAGACATTGGCTCAAATTGCTAATGGATGTGAGGAATGGGGATTCTTCCAGGTACTTCTTTCACTTCCTTAGCAATATCCAAAGTCGATTACATACAAAAGGGTGTCTAAGAATGGTGGAAATGAGTTCCCAATTCCCGTCACCATTCTATCCCTTGTCTATATTTTATTTTAGTTAATGTATGATTATATGCACGAGAATATTTATGGTTGCATTAATGTTACAGCTAGTGAACCATGGGATTTCGGAGGAGCTCCTTGAAAGGGTGAAGAAGGTCAGCTCCGAGTGGTTTAAGCTTGAAAGAGAAGAAAATTTCAAAAACTCAACACTAGTGAAGAAGTTGAATGAATTGGCGGAAACCAAGAGCGGCAAGTTGGAGAATGTGGACTGGGAGGATGTCGTTACTCTCGTAGACGATAACGAGTGGCCAGCTCAAACCCCAGGATTCAAGTAAGCATTGCATATATACATTAATTTCCTATAGTGATCACTATGCTGAAATTTGTTCAGGATTTACTAAAGAGGCTTGAGTTCTGTGCTAGTTACTAAAACTCTACTTTGGTTGCTGGCAAATTGGAAAGAGCAAAGAATATAGTACAATGAGAATCCAATAATGTCGACAACCAAACTACTATAAGCAATATATACCAACCTTAACACATTAATGGATTTTAAGCAACAAAATGTATCATTTTGTCACTAGACTCATTCTAGGATTTCCAACTTCCATTGTAATTTCTTTTTTAGATTTCTGGATATCCTCTCATGGCACCATGTGGTTCTCAACTTTCAAATCAATTTCTGATCTTTTGGGTACAAATACAATCCATGCTTTACGTTTTCTCTTTTAAACTTGTACGTTTATGACACTAATACTCAAAATGATGGAACGTTATTCTAATGCAAATTTGATAAGTTCAACTTCTAGCCAAAAGCATGCAGATGACCTAAAAACTTACCAAGGTTCATTAAACTAGTTAGAAATTCCTAGTCCTTGAATATGTGGATTCTGATATCGTTTGGCTTGTGATGTTACAGGGAAATCATGGCTGAATACCGGTCAGAATTGAAGAAATTGGCAGCAAAGGTCATGGAAGTGATGGATGAGAATTTGGGCTTACCAAAGGGATACATTAAGAAGGCATTTGATGGGGAAGGAGATGATGCCTTCTTTGGTACTAAGGTGAGCCACTACCCCCCATGTTCCCATCCAGAGCTGGTGAATGGTCTCCGAGCTCACACTGATGCCGGCGGTGTCATCTTACTTTACCAAGACGATGTGGTGGGTGGTCTTCAAATCCTCAAAGATGGGAAATGGATCGATGTCCAGCCACTACCAAACTCCATCGTCATCAACACTGGAGATCAGGTTGAGGTCTTAAGCAATGGCCGATACAAGAGTGTCTGGCACCGGGTTTTGGCTGCACCAGAAGGGAACAGGAGATCAATTGCTTCATTTTACAATCCCTCACTTAAGGCCACTATATCCCCTGCACCACAGCTAGTGGAGAATGTTAAGGAAGAGGTGGATCAAGTTTACCCCAAGTTTATGTTTGGTGACTACATGTCTGTTTATGCTGAGCAGAAGTTCCTCCCAAAGGAACCAAGGTTCCAGGCTGTGAGAGCCATGTAAGAAGGTTAAACTTCAAATATTTTGAAGATTACAAATTTGGTTTTTCCTTTTGTGATAAAGATTGTCCTACTGACAAAGGATACCCCTGGCTTGTCTTACTCTTAACCACATGTAGGGGAGGAAAGAAAGCTGAAGTGGGTGTTAGTGTTTGTGTGTGTGTTTTAGATTGCTGTTTTTCTTTCTTGTTATGCACTTATGGGTTTCTTTAATGCACCTACTAAATTCTCAAAAATTAAAAAATTAAAAAAAAAAAATTTAATGCACCTACTAAGGTTTGCTTTGTACAATAGATTATATAAATTGTACTTTTTGAATATTGTTCGCAAATTGTAAGGTTTTTATTTCCTTGCTACGTGTCAATGGAATTCTTATATGATCGTTTTAAGATATTTTTCCTTTTTTCTTCTTTTTTTTCTTTAATTATTTTTTTTATATATATAAATACAATAGAATTTCAACCTATGACATCCACTCCATGATAATTGTTCCTTATTATCAGGTCAAAGACATCAATTTGTTTTTGTTATTGACAGATCTCTTATCTAATGACAAAAAACTTAATAAGTTGAGCTCTTCATTAATAATAAAAATAAAGGGTGGTCCTAATAATTGTTATTTATTATTAGATCCAAAATATCAATTGGTTTTTTTGTATAAATAGATCTCTTATTTCACAACAAAAAACTTAATAAGTTGAACTCTTTATTAGTAATAAAGATAAATGTGGTCCCACGTATAGTTCTTTTCAGAATGTTTATGGTTGAAACATTCCATAATTTGCTGTTGAGTTATTGAAACTGGTAGGCTCAATTGGTCTCCTTTTTGGAAGACATTGTTAAATTCAACCACCCGAGTTTCTTCCAATAGCTCAACTTGGACTTCAGCAAAGTTTTACAAAAATAACAAACATTAGTGAAATAGTAAAGTTAAGAATACAAAATAAGTCAGCTGTTATGTTTGCATAAAAATTGGATTTGATAATCTGATGAAATCTGTTTGAATTGGAAATCAAAAGGGCCAAAGAAATTCCACTCAATGATAGGAGAGAGAGAGAGAGCTACACCTATCACCATATAAATTAAGCAGTCAACAAATAGTAGAATAAGGCGCAAACATAAAATGTCTTAGAAATAATAATGGCAGTAGCGATCAACATTAAATTGACTCCCAAAAAAATATCACTATGAAAATTATTTCTCATGACGTGTAATATTCCATAGATCTTCTAGTATTATTTCAATGAGACTTTTTCACAAGAAATTCAACTAATATATCACAAAGGGAAAATAAATAAGAAAGAATACAGGAAGTCAAACAAACATCAATCAACTTTCAGATTCATCGATGGATCTACAAGATTAAATCTTTATTGCTGTGTATTAGATGACATTATACAAGTACATTTTGTCATATTGAAATGAAGAAAAAAAAAAGGATTCACATGGAAGCCAATGTGGGAATGAACCGTATTATTTACTCTTTGTAAAGTCAAATTTTCTTTGATCTCAGTTTACAATATGTACAGTAGTTTTGCACAAACTTCAATCTCAGACAGAAAGAGGCTTCAAAGGGCCTTTTGATCTAGCCTTTCATTCCAATTTAGGCAGCGAATCAAGCTGTGAAACCAATCACCTGTCTGGTCAGACTTGTTAACTGTTGGAAGTGGGTGCTGGCTCATAGATATTCGTACAGAATCTCCTCGTGAGAGTTGCTGCCTTCTCTTCCCATCAAAAGAAACCCATGCATTGCTTCTAGCATCTTCTGGAATCTGTCAAATACAACAATGTTAAACTCCTAACAAAAATACAATGGCCAAAACTATGATCAATAAGCCAGACTTTCATAGTGACAGGATACAAAACAGCATTTTACTTCTCATGTGATCACAAAATGCTTGAAACATGACAAATATCATAGAACAAGAGAATTTGGCACAGAAATGGTACTTTTTTCCAGATACCATTGAAGAAAGATGAGAGGGATTTATAAAAGATGAAATCCAACTATTGCATTGATATGAATACAGGTAACAAAACTCATAGAATGCTTTGGACCACTCCCCCATGTACTTGGGTTCCTACTTATGAAAAAAATTAATTAATTCTTAATTCTTACAGTTCATTAGGCCACGTCTCGAGGTTTAGTTCATTTTTGATAAATGAGACAAACAAATCACAACTACATCTTGCACCCTCACTGTAATCTGTTTCCATTTAGCTAATGTATATCTCAACAGACAATGAAAATAACTAATAAGAACATATTTTCATGAAATTCCCAGGATTTAGATAAAAGGATAACCAAATCTGTTAATTGACTAACAGTAGGATAGATTTTATTGTTAGTAGCCACACCTAAAAGAGGAATTCCCACGATAAGTCAATGGGATGCATATTAGGAAAGTACATGGTAGCGATCCAATTAAAGATTTTGATTCTAGCTGGGACAGCTATGATCATGGTAGCTGCCAACCCATAATCGCAACAACCCAATTGCAAGAGCGGAAGCAAGCTACTAGCGCCTATCGGCGAGAACTAGGCTTGGCTTCGTTAGTAGTGCCTGCATATTCTGTCTCACCCAGCAGCCCACCCATTAATTATTCAGAGCTGGCCAGCAGGCCGGGCAGACTAGGACCGTCAAAGAAAACCTTATATCTACCTTAGAAAACTCCACCCACCAAGTTGAGTTTTTAAATTATCTTTATTATTATGTTTATGATTGTATTCATAATTATGTCAAGGGCAATACTTGATTACAGTTCTTCAGATGCAATACATTAGATTCCCCAATAAAGCACAAACAGTGCTGCACCTAAGAAATTGTAGCTAAGTTTTACCCTTATACATCAACATATATGAACATTGTAGAGCTTTGACTGCACACTAATCAAAATAATATAAGTCTACAAGTCAAAGAAGCACAGCACTCCTAACACTCAACTGATTCCTGACATGTGGTTGAATATGGAAATAAAAGGACATTAGAATCCTATTGCTCCAGAGATTACACAATATCAAGCCCTTCAAATACATGCTGGCATGTTGAGTGAACATTCGCATTTGAAAAATGTGACTCCAAGACAATCCCTAAAACCCACACTCAAAGCCATTTTGCATAGCTTTGTCAACATGCCTTAAGAACAGCAATAACTAAATAGTGAACAAAGTAAAAATTATATATTCCTTCTGCTTCTTCTACATATGGTGATTCTCTGTTTATAGATATAGAGCAGCTCCCTCTATGAGTTGGGAACCACAGGGATACGATGTTGATTTCCAATTCAAATGTCAGCCTTGTATGTACACTTCACATGAAAACTGTGAAGAATTTTTCTCTAATTCCAAAAAGTGAATAAACCAAAATGAAAGAAGAGACTTTTGTCACTTGGCACCTAAAGTGCACTATGCTCTCTCAGACACAAGTCAGTCCAACCAAACCAGCACCCTTTTTTTAATATAGGTAATATAATTCAAAAGTGCAAAAGGGATGCAACCCAAGTGCATGGGAAGTACACAAGGGAACACCCAAAACGGGGAAAAGAATATTATAAAAAAAATACAGAATTGTCATCTCAAATTAATATCATCAATAAAAGCTAACGAATCTGACGATGTATGGCCTGGCAGTATCCTTTTTTGTACAGTTTAAGAGCTATAGGTGGCAAAATCAAGACAATATACAGGCTAAAACCAAAATTTCTTCCAAGAAAAAATAGTAAGATATCTACCAGAGTGTGAGCTAAAGATACAGATTTAATAATAACTGGTCACTAGATTATTAATAGCATCACCTTCAATTCCAACCTTGCCGAATCCGGAAGTATAACTGGTCTAAATGAGAGGGAGTGGGGGCAGATTGGTGTAAACAGCATGCCAGGAACATTTGGATGCACCTGCATTTAGATTTCAATAATGGCCTTAATAGTTGTAATAAAAAGAAACAGCAAACAGTAACAAATGATATATTTTGGATAGCAGAATCGAATTAATATATTTTGGGTCAATGAGTTTGAAAAATAAGAGTACTGATTTGATAGACACAAATATTGTGATTCTTTCATTGCAATACCTAAGTCATAATTACAATTAGACTATTTAATGGAGTAATCTGCAGTAGGGAGATCTTTTCATCCTTCTACTTTGAAGAGAACTCAAGACCATTAAATGAAGGATTTTAAGAAAATTTCATTTAACAAACTAATAAATAAACAAGTGCAGCAGATTATACATCCAACATGTAAAGTCAGAAAACTTAACACGTTATGTGCCAGCAGAGGACATAACAGCAACTATGTTGAACAACATTAGTTTCTAAAATATCAAATATTCTGATATCTGTTATGCTTAATTCAGTTTTAGACTTTTTTCTGCTTCCTTGTACACTAAAACACACTGTGATCCCCCAAGAAGAGATATTATCTACTAAGCTAATACAAAAAGATGAAGGGATTTTCTTCATGTAACGATTAGACTCATTAGAGTTCCGATAATGATCAGATCTCTTTGATGCATCCAAGACATATGATCATTATAATTCATAGACACCAAATTTAAAAGCAAGCTTAAGCCAAGCCTGTCATTCCTACACTGCATCAATCTCATTATCAAATACAAAGCTCCCAATTCTAGCATAGTCCTTAAAGAGAGGAGAGTGAGATTTTCATATTTATAGCACATTTCTAGTTGCCAATAAAGTAAATAGATGGCTCCCAAATGAAAAATGGTGTCCTTTGTATTTAACCTAGGCACCAACACAATGTTGGTAGTTGTTTTTACCAAAAATGGCTGTTTTAATCCTCTTATCTTCAGGCCAAAAAAAGGCTGTTTTAAAGTTTTTTTTTTTTTAATTTTGAAAATAATAATCATTTTTGAAAGCTCACGTTTAATGGGAGCTAAAAAAACCATGCCCTAGAAACAATACATATCCTAGTACCAAAAGTTATATAACCATGACTTGAATACAAAGGAAAACTTACCATGGAACCTCCTGCGGCTGTAGAGTAAGCAGTACTTCCTGTTGGTGTGGCTACAATGACTCCATCACCTTGCACCTAAAGAAATGGCACTCATTATCAAAAGCATGGCAATGTCATAAACTTATCTTTTCTTACTACATCAAAGTTTAGACATGAGATGTAGCATAAATGGTGGCTATTGCTTTAGATTATATAAATGTTGGACTTCTTGTGATTGGAGAGGGCAAATAACAACTCCTCAGCTCACATAGTAGTTAACATGGAATTTTCAAATAGGTTTCCCATTTTTCTTGTATTAACAAAATGAATTCACTAACCTCACCTTGGTTATGAGCCTGTCATGTTCATAGCATTCAACTTTAGAGAGGTATGGATTAGAGCCCCGATCAACAACGACCTCATTTAGGACATCAAATACTTTCCCAGGCATTGCTTTACCATTTCGAAAAATTTCACATCGAAGGCGCATTCTAAGAGTTATATAGACACCATCCACAGTGTTATTTCCATGGATGACTTGTCTTAAGTCTTGTTTATAGTCATCAAACTACATCAAAAGAAATATAAAAGGAGTCAAACAAATGGCTATTCATGAACAAATAATTCAGACAAGAACAAAAGACAAAAGCTGAGTTAAGAAGCTTACGGTATGGGAAGTCAGAAATCCAAGAGATCCAAGATTAAATGATACAACAGGGGGCACAGCACCTCTAAATAAATTTGATGCATGTAGTATAACCCCATCTCCCCCCAAGCAAGCCACAAAATCAACCCTTTCATGTAGATCACTGCATCAAGGACATCCAACAGGTCAGCAAAATTCTCAATGAAGTATAGGAATATTAACAACTATTTCAATGTTGTTGCTCTTAAGACAAGGAGTTCCACTACCTGGTGTCTTGACTATAAAAGGTCTGAATAAATCCGAACCCTGGGATTCTAGCAAATATGTCATGCACATCAGGTTCCACAAGTACATTCATTTTCTCTTCATAATACAGAAAAGAGGCAACCTGAAATTCCATGCAATAAATGCAGTTAACAATAGCTATGCAAAGATTAAATAAGTGACTCTGAAAGTACACATGACCTTTTTTATTGATTGACAGAGATCCTTCAATATACCACAGAATAGGATAACAGGGTATCCTCTTGAATAACAAACTGCTAGGCAAGACCTCGCTTACCTGAGACAAATTCTCCTAAGAACATGTTCCAATTACTCATCTCTTTTAAAGTTCACAAATAAAGCCGTATTTACTGCTCAATTTTCAATAACATGATAAAGCGGCCACAACCCTATTGTCTGTGTTGTCTTAGATATATCATATATCTTTATTTGGGACTAGAAGCTATAAGTCACAGTCCAAAACAAAACAACTTATTATACCAAAAATAAATTTTTTTTCAAGGCAAATTATCAACAAGCTACAAACATGATAAGAAAAGAAAATTTTAAAAAGGAGCAGAAACCATATTTTGTTAGTAAACCAATTGATTTCCCAGATATTAAATTTTAGGCATTTACTAACAAGATATTTCGGATGGTACCTCTTTAGCTTGTTCCATGAGCTCATGCCCCAGTTTCTTTAACAACAATACAGTCTTTGGTGTCGATTTCCACATAAGCATCTGCTGCTGGGTACTAGGATGAGTGAAGGCCAAGGAGGATTCTGTCACCTTTTCTCTGGTACAAGAAAATCCATCTGTTCGAACTAAAAACATTTCTGCTTTCCTTCTTGACTGCACCCTTACAACACCAGTTGCAGAAGCACACATATTACCTCCAATCGTAGCCAGGTCATCACTGGCTGAAACTAAAGCAGCTCCACCATTGATCTTATGATCCTTCAGTACAGATTTGGATGTTACATGCTCATCAAAGTTATTAGTCACAATCGTAGAGATATTTTCTGTCATCACAGAAGACCTTTCCCCTTTGCCCAGTCCATTCACAACTGGACCAGTGGCAACCAAAATATCACCAATCAAGTACTTCCCATTGTCAGCAGGTGATTTTTGGGGCTCTGGATATAAAATTTTTCCATTAAGTGAACCATTGGAACTTCCTGACTCCAGAGTCAATGGTACAGTATTAGTAGCAACCGTATCACCTTTCCACATTGTCCTAATACACACCTCTCTTGAAACTGGCAGTATTTCAAACCTTTTCAATTGATAATTAAAATAAGTAGGAGGGGAGATCTTTCTACTCCTAAAAAATCTAGACATTTCTTTTTTGGAGAAGACACTGCATGGAGGAACCTGAGCCTTCAGAGGGTCAGCTTCCCTGCTGAAGTTTGCATCAGATCCTACTCCATTATCAGCTAATTCTACTGATGTCAGACCTTGGGGAGAAACATGGCCGTTGTAGGCCCCGTTACTGCTTTCATGTTCCTTAACCTTGAAGGGAGAGACTTTTTCGTAGGATACTCCATTTGAACCATGATATGTACCCAAAGACTCTTGAATTGACTTGTTCTCCCTTTTAAGAAGGGAGTTTTCATCTGAAAGGGAAGACTCCTGAAGTTTTCCCATTTCATTTGCATCACGTAATAACATATCATTGGAAGCAACTGACCGACTAGAGACAAAATGTGATGCAGAACGAGTCAAGTACTGCCTCCACCTGGAGACCATGGCAGAAGTTCTCTGCACTCCTTCCCTACTGTGAAGATATATGGGCTTTTTGCTGCAATCTGAAACTAAAGATGCAAACTTCTCAACCTGCTCCATCGTAGGTGCGGTCCCAACTTCAACAGGAATTTTGACCAGTTCAACTTTCTGAGACAAAATAGCATTATCTATGGCTGCTTGATAAAATTTATCCTTTACAGTCTCTGCTCTAAGATCTACAATAGTCTTATACCCTTTATTCACTAACCACTTCAGACCTTCTTCTGTCACCTGACCACCCATCCAAAAAGCTACCTCGGAATCTTTGGGCCCTGAGTCTTCTTTAGAAGTCGAAAAATAAACGGGCTTCCAATTCGCAAACAGTGTATGGCATGGATAATCCTCCTGACGAGAAAAACCAGAATCATAGCATACATTCTTCAGTCTCTGAAGTTTCCTCCACACATCCAAGCTTCGATTATCATCAGGCATCAAATAGTTTTCAAGAGCGACATGGAAGCTCTCACAACACCTTTTCATCTCACTCCTGTAAATGGCAAGTGGGGGAAGCTTATCGTCTGAGCTTACATCTCCAATCCGAAATGAATTTTGGATTGAGGATCTTCCGGAAAGGACGTCAGTTCTTCCTTTGTTAAGGAGGGATACCATGCAACCAAGGACAGAGACTAGTTTATCTTCCAATAGCGGTTTTTCCTCGGATGTGAAGTCATATGAAACACTACATTCACCAGTCAATGGATTGCATAATGTGTCCATTAGTGCAGCATGAAGCCGTTCAGCCATTCTAAAGATTCTACAATATGCCTCAACCTCTGCAATATCCCCAGGAACTGGACCAACCCAAGGCACCGGTGCCGAGTCATAAGACTGCAAGGTCTTCACATCCAAATAAAGCAGTGTCAGTCTAACTTATGTTAGAGACCATCAATTCATTGAATCTCCACTAGATACACGCAAGAAAGTGGGTGCTATAGTATACTATTAAGAAAAGGAAGGAAATCAGTGCAAAAGACCAACAACAGTATTATAACACAAAGATGCACCATAGCAAACAATCTTGCAAAAATAGAGGAGAATGTGTTAATATCAGATTTAGACGACCACTTTTGATAGTTTTGAGGATACACATCATAGCAAATTAAAGGGGTGGAATAACTCATTTTAGGCTTTCAAACATTTAAATTCAGAACATTGGCTAAAATATAACCACAATAAACGATGCAAGACAATCAATTAAAGCACCCTTAATGCATATAAGTCCCCATTACAAATGGGTTTTCTCATTCAAACCAATTCCAATCAAAATGGAATATGTTACCAATCAGCCTACGGTTTCTCCGCCCACAACAACCAAAACAAAAAACTTGATCAAACCCATTACGATTTCACAAAATCCACACACAACCCACATCTCCTCTCCAAAAAAACATTATCTTCAGCTCTCTCAGTCATTTAATCAAACACCCATTACCTCAATTAAAAACAAAATTTAAGTTGAAAGAGTTGCAGTGAGAGCACGTGACCTGAGAGTCCAACCCGAAACTGAGGGAGGAAGACTTGGAGAGCTCCGCAGTGACCACTAACTTAAGCTTTCTCTTCAAGCGATCCTTCTTACTCTGCGACTCAAGCTTGGTACTTCCACCACCCCAGAACTGAGATGGCTTAGAGTTAGAGACCCAAAACTGAGAAGAAACTATAGCTGACGACGATGATGACATTCCGGTGGCCGGAGCAGAGATGTTCTTGTCGACGACGGCGATGGCCACTCGGCACAAATAGCAACATGCCACCATATGTGTGGAATCAAAGAAAAAAAAAATAAAAAAAAGAGTTTTTTTTTTTTTTTTTTTTTTTGGAGAGATGAGAAAATAGTAGCGTGTTTGTGTTTGTGTTTGTGTCTGTGGATAACGTGGTTAGAGGTTGAAAATTGTAGTGTTGGATTTGGATAGAAGTAGGACAATCATTTAGTTTTGTTCTGTTTCAGTTTCAATCTCTCATTCTTGTGAGTTAGTTTGGCATTGAGATTGAGAGAGATTCTTGATGTGATGTTTTTTTTGGATTCAGGAGATATTGTCAGTGTGGGTGAACTGTGGCTTACTAATCTAATCTACTTCGGCTATGTGGCCAGGACAATTCTGTGGGTTTTTTCTTTTTCTTTCTTTTAAATATGGTCATAGACTCAGTGCCACTTGTCCAAAAATCATTTTACATTGAAAATTTTGTTCATTTTATCTTAAATATTAAAATGTTGAATTATGATTTATGATAGTCAAAGTTTTTTCTTTTCTTTTTTAGGAAAATTTACGATAGTCAAAGTCCATATATGTTAATCGAGAAGAAAAAAAAATCTCAGAAAAGAAAGGGATATGTTAAAAAAAGAAGTGACTTTTCTCACTTGTTAGAGCATCGAAATTGTAAATGCCAAATCTAAGAAAATTTTGGTATTTCAAGCCTAAAAGAGTCAGCAGCTAGGATTGTAAAACTGAAAAATTGTAAAAATTTTTGGAATTGTGCTCTGTCTTCTCTTTCTCTTTGTCTCTGGGGTTGAGACGTCTTCTTTCTTTCTCAACTCTCTCTTTCTGTTTTCTCATCTATGCTCTCTCACTCTCTGACTCGCTATTGGTCGAAGCAAGGTCCGTTGAAGGCGTGGCAGTGATGGCGTTTGCTAATCGATGATGGCGTGGGTTTCAAATCGGCGGTGTGGGTTTCAAATCGATGATAGAGTATTTTCGATGGCCTGAGTTTCAAATCGGCGGTGTGGGTTTGCTGATCGGTGGCTTGGGTTTGCTAATTGGTGGCTTGGGGTTGCTGATCAGTGGCCTATGGAGATCGGCGAGTCGGCGTGGTGGGTTTGAAGTGATTTCCTCGAGCATGGGTTTGAAGTGGTTTTTCTTCTTAGTGTGTTTCTGGCAATTTTTTGTGTTTCTTGGCAATTTCCTCGATTGGTGGTGGTAGTTTTTGGCAATTTTTTGTGTTTCTTTTCCTCTTGGTGGTTGTTTCTTGTGGTTGTTGTTGGTGGGGAGTTTGGTTGTGGTGGTGGTGATGGCAAGGTGGGTTCTGGGTTTTTCTTTTTTGGAACAGGGTTTCTGGGTTTTTCTGAGAGGAGTGCATTTTGTTGGTTAATATATTTTAATGTGTAAATATATTATTTTAATGAGTAGAATAAAAAAATAAAAGTTGGGATGCTGAATGTATGTTAAAATAGTATTGTATAATTGATAAATTGGCTTTTTGAGATGGTAAAATAAGATGAGATGAGAATTTCGGCTGTGGATGCTCTTAGTATCTTATTCCCATAACATTTAAGAAATTGTTTAGAGTAAAATGCTATTTTAATCTTTTATTTTTCGCCCTTAAATTATTAAAAATATTTTACTTTCTGTTTTTAAGTTTTACTAAAAATTTGTTTTTGTCCTTAAGTTTTTGAAAATTGCTTTATTTTCGTCCTTATTTTTGTCTATAAACTATTAAAAAAACTATTTTTTAAGTTTAAAAATGAAAAAAGAACTTTTAAAATTTAGAGATAAAAAAACATATTTTTAATAAAGTTTAAAAACTAAAATAATATTTTATCGAATTGTTTAACTGAGTCCACTACAACACAAATGCACAAGAATAGTGTAAAAAAAATCAATAATAAAAAACTCTTGACATCGAGAGATTTTTCCTTTAAAGAGATGTGTTGATTCTTATAATTTTTTTTTTTCCTTTTCTTTCATGCTTGAAGAAATTATCAAGCTCAGCCAAATGTGTTTTAAATTAGAAAAAACCCATGACGTTGCAAATAAATCATAAAGGAAATATCACTAGTAAAATACATGAATGACCATTTCTACTTACAATTCTAAGTTCTAGCCCAACCGTTTGAAAAGATAAACAATGAAAAGTATACAGCTAAAAGACAAGAGGATTACATAAAGAAAAGTATATTGTAACTTGTAAGAATTAAACATCGGATCGGACAGCGTCTCGTGCTTTTAGATGCTATGCCGACATGTGGATTAGGATTCTCCTACCCAAACAAACATATTAGGATTTACAGATCATGGTAGATAAATTAATGTTTTATCTAATAAATTTATTTTAGATAAAGAATTACTAAAACATGACTACTTAAAACCTAAAAACACTGACAGAAAAAATCAGTTTTTTGAAGAATATAACGAACAAGAAATGAATAATTTAAGAACCAAATATTATGAAATGGTGACAAACTTGCAGACATAGTGACTATCATAATAAAAAGATAAGTATAATAGAAAAAACATTATCTTGGACAAAGATAGAAAATCATGAAAATGTGTACCAAACTTATCCACCCTTTGAGTCAATCATATTGAATCAAAGTAGTGGAGTACGTGTTGGCTACTCCTATCAAAAAACCTAGTCTAAATGATAATAATAAGAACCTAGACAGCATAATCCAACAGAATAATTACACTAACATCTATCTAAAAACAATTGGTCAAAAGTTACAAGACATAGAAGATAGAATAACACCCCCTTCCACCTCTATAAAAAAGGAAAATGAGTCTAATACCCCTTTGTTTATCCCTCATAAAATACCTCTACACCTTAGATCACCTTTAAGGGTCCGTTTGGTTGGAGGGATGGAAAAGTGAGAGGATAGAAAATAGAGAGAGAACGGAAAAGTGGGAGGATAGAAAAGTTTTTAGTTTTCCTCATTTGTGTTTGGTTGAGAGGGTAGAAAAGTAGAGAGATAGAAAACTTTTTGGTTTGATTGAAAATAAGGTTTGTATAAATTTACCATCATGTCCCTCTTAAATAAAACAAAAAGTAATACATTATACTTTTTAAAAAAATTGTGTAGAGATGAAAGTGGACATTTCAAAACATAGCATAAGAAATCATCCAAAAGTGTTTTCATAAAAAAATAATTAAAAAAAATTAAGAAAAAAAAAGAAGGAAAAGAAGATAAACCCACCACTTGACAAAACCAAAGAAAGAAAGAAAAAACAAAAACAAAAATAAAAAGCCAGTGTTACTTTTATCAATAAAAAATAAAAATAAATAAATAAAACCAACATTACAAAGGAAAAGTAAAAAAAAAAAGGGTTAAAAGAGGTCGGGGAGTTTTGTCCAAATATTTTTCTCACTTTTTACTCCAAATCGGAGAGATTGTATTTTGAATGGGGAGGAGAGAAAACTTGTGGGCTCCACCACTTTTCTCTCCCCCTCCCCCTCTCAACTAAGTAATGAAAAATGTCATTTTCCACCCTATTTTTCATCCTCCCTGTTTTCACCCCAACCAAACGTACCCTAAAGAGACCTATGACAGAGAAAACTGATGATCTACTTAATGAAATAAACAAAAAGTTAGACTTAATGAAACTAGAATCACAAAAAGACATGGAGCCACTATAAAACAAAAATATGACGTTAAATACAATAGGAAGAACTAAGTCTTCAGGGGATGAAGAACCAAAAGACAATCAATTGACAGATTTGACAGACTCATCAGATATAGATAATTTAGAATCACAATTTACAGATAAATTACAAATTAATAAATTAACTTTAGCATCTTCATCGCAAGATCGCAAAAAAGGAAGGATTGAAGAAATATACCCCAAAAAGAATTGGTATCCTAAACCTACTCCCCCTGATTTACAATTTGAAGAAAGCCATATTTTTATTAATTCATCTTATTTACCAAATTTAATATATGAGTGGAATATTGATGGAATGTCAGAATATGAAATAATAAATCTTTTACATGAAATGACTCTGCTCACTAATGTTTATAAGAATCATGGAAAATCAGACCACCAGATAGCCCATTTAATTGTCATCGATTTTACTAGCCAATTGAAAGGCTGGTGGGATCACTACTTAAATAATGATGACAGAAATAAAATATTGACAGCTGTTAAAAGAGAAATGGATGGAAGTGTTATAATGACAAATAAACAGCTTTCACAAGATGCAATTAATACTTTAATTTTTACCATAACTAAACATTTTATTGGAATTCCTAATCAATATAAAGAAAGAGTTTCAGATGTTTTAATTAATTTAAGATGTCCATAACTTTCAGATTTTAGATGGTATAAAGATGTTTTTATTTCAAAAGTTTTAAGTAGAAATGATTGTCAACAATCTTACTGGAAAGAAAAATTTATTGCTGGTTTACCTTATTTCTTTACTCAAAAAGTTAGACTTGATATAGCTAATAATGACAGAACTATAGACTATCCTAGCTTAACTTATGGTGACATAATATCCTCAATCAATAAAACAGGTCTATGGTTGTGTAATGATTTAAGGCTAAAAAATCAAATAGAGAAAGAAAAAAGATATGCTAAAAAGGAGCTAGAAACTTTTTGTGAACAATATGGCTTTGATCCGTTAATTGCCCCCTCTAGAAAAAGAAGGAAAGAAAAGAAAGATGATAGATACAACAACAATAATAGAAGATATAATAAAAGTAGGTCTAAAGAAAAGAAAGAAGAGTCCAAAAGAAAGAAACATGATAGACGTAAAGATGACATTATTTGTTTCAAATGTGGTAAAAATGGACACACTAGTAAATACTGTAACTTTCAAAAAAGAATAAATAAACTTGACATATCAAGAAAGTTAAAGGATAAATTGATGAATATACTGATAGATGAATCAGATAATGAAATTCACCAGATAGATAATTGTGATATCGCTTCATCATCATCGACAGAAATTTCATCAAATAGTGAAAATGTTAAATTATGTAATTGTAATAATCTTGATAATTGTTATTGTAAAAGAAAACTAAAAATAAGTGTTTTAACAAAACAAGAAGATATAATAATGGACTTAATAGACAGACTTCCGGATTTACAGTCCAAATAAGATTATTCATCAAAATTAAAAGAATCATTAACTCAAACTGACAGATTTGAAATAGACCTGAAAGATTATAAGTCAACCTATAATTTTACAGAAATTACTAACAAATTTAAACCCAACAAACCTGTAACAGTGATAGATTTACAAACAAATATTAATAATCTAGAAAAGAACTGAAAGAATTAAAATCAGAAATGTTCATTTTAAAAGACATGGTTGAGCAAATAGCCGCACAAGTAATTAGTATAAAGGATAGAATTAAATATTGTAATGAACCTTTGACAGATTCCCCTATCCTCGACAGACATGATTATACTGATAAAAGTTCTTATAAAGATGAATTTTTAAATATAATTGATAGAATGATATTCCAGAAATGGTATTCTGAAATAACTCTGGTTGTTCATAAGGAATTTTCATTAACTGTTGTTGCACTTGTTGACTCAAGTGCTGACATGAATTGTATATAGGAGGGATTAATACCTTCCAAATATTATGAATCAACAACAGACAGATTAACTCAGGCTAATGGTGGTGATAGACTTAAAATAAGTAATAAGTTGACAAAGGCATACATATATAATAATGAAATCAATTTCAAAACAACTTTCTTTTTAGCAGACAAGTTGTCCTCTAAAGTTATTTTAGGGAATCCTTTTTTGGCTTTACTTGATCCTTTCTCCATGACAGAGAATGGAATAGGTACTAATATTTTGGGAACAGAAGTATTCTTTAAGTTCATCCTACCTCCAATCCCCAAGGATATATATTTGCTGAAAGAAATCTCCATATTTAAGGACATGAATACTGATAAGCCAATAATAGACAATGATGAGATTACTACAAATCCAAAGGTAGATGATATCATAATCTCTACCCAGTAGCACTTAAGTATATACATATTACTTTCAAAAAGAATTATATATCTCTTTTTAAAATTTTATTTAAAGATTGTTTTTAGAAAGATTTTATGCTAAGATTCTACTATTTAAGTCCTCAGATCTTCTCTAAAATATTTGAGTCCCTCTCTGAAATAGACAGCCTTCTGAAAGAACCCTTTGAATAAACTCCCTTACTAGCATTTAAAGCTACACTGCCCAAATTTGATCGTTAGTTACATGAAGGCCTTCAGCTAAGGCGTACTTGCACTATATTACTTTCTTAATTTTAAAATTAATGGTCAATTGCCTAGCAAGCAAGATAGCCATCCTAAGGCTAAAATCTCAAACCAAACTTTGCCAGAATAGAAATCTTCAAAGAATATTTCAGATAGAGCATGAAGGCGTCTCAATAGAGGCAACATTCCTTCAGAATACAAGAATAGCTACTATAGCTACCATCAGACAAAATTGAGAAAGAAAATTATAGAATAGCTACTATAGCTACTATTAGACAAACCCACAAAGAAAACGACAACTACGACAGATCACTATTCACCTGCGACAGATTACTATTCACCTGCGACAGATTATTATCACTATTCACCAACACGCGTGAATAGCTTCCAAACAAATTCAATACAGTCCAGGCAGATACAGACAAATGTTCATAAGTCACTATTGTTCACTAGCATGCGTGAAAAGAAACGATAGATTTCTAGACAGACTACTGCTCATCAATAGTAATTTCCACAATATTTTACAAGTTTCCACCAATAGATTAACTTGAGTTAACTTTACTAACTCAGGTTACTTTTGAAGACTTACCATGGTTCATTCCATCTATAAAAAGACAAACTCCGAAAACAGAAAACAATGTCCAATTTTGAGGTCCAAAAATACAGGTCCAGAATTGAGGTTCAAAGCTTAGGTCTAAGATAGCTCTCTCTCTCCCTCAAAAAGACTCTTGTAATCCTTCCCCTCTTGTAATCTTGTAACCCTTCTCTTCAGACAGATATAATCTTGTAACCTTTCAGTTTCAAAGACAGATTTTACTTTGTAATCTTGTAACTCTTCAGACAGAGTTTATTTTCAAAGCTTGTATCAAAGACAGAAGTTTTTATTCAAGTAAGATTTTCCTAGTTTCTGTTTTCATATTCTATATTCCGTTTTAACTTATTTTGAATATATCGATTTTGATGTTTTCTTCTTTATCATCTATTTTATCATTGTTTATGCTTCCATATTACTGCTGTGCTCTTTCCTGGGTACGTTATGGTATCAGAGACGGATCAAAAGTGTACGAAACTCTCACCTCTCATATGAGGATAAAGGAGGGCTCTCCGCCGTACAGCATACGCTTAACATACGTGGCTCTAATAGGTACCGCTCATGTTCCTTTGTAAGGGCGTTCTTGGGGTGACCTTCCATACCCCTGGATAGGGCATTCTTGAGGAAGCCTTCCATACCCCGGCATGGGTCCCGCGTTTGGGATGGCTTACTTGGGTGAATGATAGTAGCCTAGGTAGTTAATGGTATCAGAGCCGGATCAAAAGTGTATGGAACTCTTACCTCTCATACGAGGATAAAGGAGGGCTCTCCGCCATACAGTGTACGCTTTACGTACGTGGCTCTGATAGGTACCACTCATGTTCCTTTGTAGGGGTGTACTTGGGGTGGCCTTCCTTAAGGAAGCCTTCCATACCCCGGCATGGGTCCCGCATTTGGGATGGCTTACTTGGGTGAATGATAGTAGCCTGGGTAGTTAATGCACAACAGTAATATGGAAGCATAAACAATGATAAAATAGATAATAAAGAAGAAAACATCAAAATAGATATATTTAAAATAAGTTAAAACAGAGTATGGAATATGAAAACAGAAACTAGTAAAATCTTACTTGAATAAAAACTTCTGTCTTTAAAACTGAATTGAAAATACTTTTGTCTGTTACAAGCTTTGAAAATAAACTTCTCTCTGAAGAGTTACAATATTACAAAGTAAAATCTGTCTTTGAAACTGAAAGGTTACAAGATTATATCTATCTGAAGGGAAGGGTTACAAGATTACAAGAGGGGAAGGATTACAAGAGTCTTTTTGAGGGAGAGAAAGGGCTATCTTGGACCTAAGCTTTGAACCTCAATTCTGGACCTATATTTTTGGACCTCAAAATTGGACCTTAAACTTGAACCTGGAATTTTGAACCTAAACTTTGAACCTGTCTTCTGTCTTCAGAGTCTATCTTTTTATAAATGAAATAAACCATGGTAAATTATCAAAAGTAGCCTGAGTTAAGGAAAGTGAACTCAAGTTAGTCTGTCAGTGGAAACTTGTGGAACCTTGTAGAAATAACTTTTACTATTCATGAACAATTGAAAAATCTGTGAAAGGTGTAAATATGTCATTCGTTATATTTTGAAATTCACTGGGTGCATTTTTTAAACCAAAAGGCATAACATTCCATTCATAATGACCAAAAGGAACTGCAAAAGCAATTTTATATCTGTCTTTCTCATCTATCTGTATCTGCCAGAATCCACCTTTCATATCAAATTTGGAAAATATGGTTGCTTCATGAAGTCTGTCAAGTAAATCTTTCTTATTGGGAATAGGATATCTTATCCATTGTAATGCTTTATTTAAAGGTTTATAATTTATAACTAATCTTGGAACTCCTCGTTCCAATTATGCCTGTTTATTAACATAAAAAGCAACACAGCTCCAAGGAGACTTGCTTTTTCTGATCAACCCTTTATTTAAAAGATCTTCGATCTCTTTCTTACAATGATCTAATAATTCATTATTCATTTGTATTGGTCCAACTTTAGTAGGTATCTGTCTTTCATTAGAAAAAAAATTCATAAGGTAACTATACTATGTGTCGGTGCCTGTGCCAAAAAGCAGTAAGGAGATTAGAACATATTTCTGCCTCAATCTATTGTCTGAATAATTTTATTTTATGATTCAATATGGGGTCTGTTAATTGATCAGCAATTCTTTTGTATATTATTTTTGACTTTAAATATTTCAAATGTCTATTTTTCCTGTCAATTCTTTCTTTATCAATATCCCTTATTATAGAAATGTTATTGAGTTAATAGATTTCTTTCAGGATAGGTGGTAGAATGAATTTAAAAAGTATGTTTTTTCCTAACACATTGGTTTTAATTCCTTCGTCTGTCATTAGAAAGGGGTAAAGTAAAGCCATAAAGGGATTTCCTAGAATAATTTTAGTAGAAAAGTCTTTAATTAAAACAAAAATTGTTTCAAAGTGTAAGGGGGTGGGCCTGGCTTGGGGTATTGGGCAAGCTCCTGCCGCACTAGGCCCGGGTTGTTTTTGGGTGAGGAGTCGGGACCGGCCCAATTGGAGCACACCTTGGCCCGGCTTGTGCGCAATCTACACCGCGTCTGCCAAAGTCTATTTAAGAGCTCACAGCAGGCAGAGTCATTGTCAACAGGTTATGGCAGGCAGACATAATATAGAAAACGTAAAGAAAAAATACATTCATTGTTTCTTCCGCAATGAACAAGATAAATAACTTAAAGGCCTTGCTTTTAAAGAAAGACGCTTAAACAAAATATTAGAGCGAAATTAGTAGAATAAAAGAACGAGTCTGCCATATTTAAGTATTGCCGCGGGACTCTAACCAGGGAAGGGAAAACTGTTCCCTCAACGCAAATAACTTCAAAGACGAAATTAGTTGCTTTGAGATGCCAGCCCTAAATGGTATGTGCCCGAGTACAAGTCGTATTTCCCTTCAATAGAGGACAAGGCTATTGAGGGAGAGAGGGGGGGTTAACCCATTTAGGTGCATGCCTGCCATAAACACTCTGTTTTTTCTTTCTTAGAATTCCCTTCTCTCTATTTTCTTTCTTCCAATTCTTTTCTCTCTATTTTCGCTCTTCCAATTCTTTTCTCTCTGTTTTTTTATCACCTTCCGTTGCTGCTTTTACACACAGCCACGGGTCCCTTATATAGGGCTTGTCATGGCTGATTTTACTGTTCTAACCTCTCTTCTATTATGGTAGCCTTTTGGCAACCACTTACCAAGCCAATGGTTCTGATAACCACCATTGACCTGTGGCTTTCAGACAACGAAGGTTCCTTCTCTACTTCGTCTAGTGTGTCCCCTCTCTCTCTCGGTCTCTCATGGCGTGCACCTAGTGGTTCTTACCCACCCTTGCCTCTTTTGGGTAGCATGTTATCCCAGCAGGACTGTGCCCACCGAAAGAGTCTGGGCAAGAAACACGAAATGGGTTTCCACTCCTCTCCCCACCGCTGCCCTCACCCATGACGTCACCCTTTCCCATAGTGGCTGGGTATAGGCTGGTGATGCCTGGGTCATACGCATGCGTTACCTTATTGATGTTTCATTCGTTTACCAAGGTCTGAGAATGGGTGCACATATCCTGTCGTGCGCTTTTGGCCTTTTCTGGTGTGGAACATATCTCCGGCAGGCCAACTTTCATGACTTGTCCCTTTCCTTGGAAGGTGGAGCTCTGTAGGATCAGTTGGACTTCCCTTGAGTTTAGGTGTTTTGCTTTGTGGCTTGGCCTCCCCTGCCATGCCAGAGTTGCTATTCCTGCTGCTCATCTCAATCCTGCCAAGCTTTTTTGAGCCTGCCGTGTGCTTTCCTTCTCAGTAGCCCAGTATGCTTGCTGGGCTTCTTTTTTCATTTCTTGCGGGCTCCAATGTCCCTTGTTTTTCTTGTGGGCATCCCTGGCCCATTTTAGTTCTGTTTCACCCATGAATTTTTTTGCTAACTCATTTTGGGCTTCCTCGGCCCAATTACATCATATACTTCATCCTTTGGGCTCATGGGTTCTTCATTAGCCCGTTACTCTCTTAGTTTTCATTGCCTTGAGCCTGCTGTGGCCCATTCTTTCTTTTCTTCATATTTCTCGTGGGTTTGTTTCCTTTTCTTTCTTTCCGGGCTTATTCAAGCCCGTTTGCTTCTTCTAGGCCCATATCTTGGACCCGTGAATCATTCGTTCCTGCCATGATTTCTCTGTCTGCCATTTCTTTTGGTCTGCCCATGGTTCTGGGCCTTTTGTCCTGCTGGGCTTTGTCGAAAATGAGCCTCAACACAGCATATCTCGTCGTTACATATGTGGACATTAGGTATTTTGTAATTAATTATCAGCTTTTCTCCATTAGCTTGAGTTAATCTTTTGAATGATTTTTCATAATACTTTAAAGGTATTAATCCTTCTTGTATATAGTTCCCTGAGTTTATTAAAGCAACTTCTGTCAACGAAAACTCTTTATTAATTACTAAAGTGATTTCTGTTTGCCATTTTTAAAAAAAATTACTCTGTCAATTAAACTCAAGAAATTCTGTTTATTGTTGTCATTATCCAAAATATCTTTTTCTAATGAAGGGGGGGTCTATTATGGGTTTAGAAAATTCTTTCAAATTTATTATTTATGCAATATTTTGTTCATTTATTTCTGTGGAACTATCTTCTTTAATTTCTTGTTATATCATTTTTGCTTTTGTCATTAAGTTTTGTAGAATTACTAGTTTTATATTTACTCCATTTTGTTTCTTTTCTTTCTTAGCTTTTTCTTCTCTTCCACATTCCGTAACATGGTGTCCATATTTTCTACATTTAATACAAACAATAGGTATGTTTATAGAATCTTTCAATTTTAGTAAATAGCTTTTTTTATCTTTTAGGTGATTGGGTAGATTATCTATCAATTTCATTATTATGTCTTTTTGTTTCCTTTTTCTTTTATTGACTTTAAGTGGGTTAGTTGATTTTAGTTCTGTCTTTTTCTTAACTTGATCTATCTCTTTTTGATGAACATTTACTGATTTGTTTAACAATTTTATTATGTCCATCACATTGTTTCTTAGTATAACCATATTGTTTACATTTATGACAAATAGTATTTCCGGTGTGTCTGTCATTGTTCTAATTATCTAATGACTCAGTAGTATTTAAAACTGTTATGTCTCTTTGTCTATCTATATCTAAAGGCGAATTTAAAATTGCTATCTTTTTAGTTAATTCTGCTAAACTATCATCTTGGGTATATATCATAGATCTTTCAATTGATTTTAGTCTTTCATCAATTTTTTTCCTTTAAAACTATTATTTTTCCATCCTTTGTTGACTAAACTATCATCTTCTTTTTCTTTCCTTATCATGCCTCTTTCTTTTTCTAACTTTCTTACGTAGAGTTTCTTTTAAGTTGGTTAGCTTAAGAGTACTATTGCCTTGTCTTTCCGTACCTCTTTCGTCACTTGTCTCTTTTAGGCTATCTTTATTACTCTTTTGTCTTTCTATGTCTTTTCTTTCTTGCATTATGTAACATTCTTCTTTACTTTTTGTCAAAAACGTCTTTGAGACATTTCTTACACTCTTTCAAGGAGGTACAAAAAACTATAATTTTTTCTTTCTTCCTTAGTATATATATAGTGGATCTTTCAATGGTTTCTAAAAATTCTAATTTTTTATTAATCTTGTCTATAAACTACTAAAAAAAACTCTTTTCTAAGTTTAAAAATGAAAAAAGAACTTTTAAAATTTAGAGATAAAAAACATATTTTTGATAAAGTTTAGAAACTAAAATAATATTTTATTATTGAATTGTTTAACTGAGTCCACTACAACACAAATGCACAAGAATAATGTAAAAAGAATCAATAATAAAACTCTTGACATCGAGAGATTTTTCCTTTAAAGAGATGTGTTGATTCTTATGAGATATATATATATATATATATATATATATATTTTCCTTTTCTTTTCTGCTTGAAGAAATTATCAAGTTCAGCCAAATGTGTTTTAAATTAGAAAAAACCCATGACGTTGCAAATAAATCATAAAGGAAATATCACTAGTAAATTACATGAATGACCATTTCTACTTACAATTCTAGTTCTAGCCCAACCGTTTGAAAGGATAAACAATGAAAAGTATACGGCTAAAAGACGAGGATTACACAAAGAAAGGTATATTGTAACTTGTAAGGATTAAACATCGGATCGGACAGCGTCTCGTGCTTTTAGATGCTATGCCGACATGTGGATTAGGATTCTCTCTATTTGGATTTGGATAGACGAAGACCAAAAAATTCGCATCATTTATATATCACATAATTAAACATCTTTTTTTTTTTTCTAGATAATACAGATTTTATTCACGAAAGCAAAACGAAGATGAAGATTACAATATCAAATTAATGTGTACGAGTTCTAAGAAAGAACAAGGAATATATCCTAAGAGTCATCCACTCATACAAAAGTCTCATTCCACTGCGTAACATCATATAAACCTTTAAATTTGTTTTATAAAAATTAAATCTTCACCATGAAATTCTATCAATTTTGAAAACAAATGATTTTGACATCATCAGGATAAAATGTGGGGAGTCAGAGTAAGCAACCCTTTATCCGTAAACACATTTAATAGACATTAATACATCAAATGTTTTTTCAACCTATTTCTATAAGCTGCTGCTTAAAAAGCTACATAGATCACATAAATGTTTTACTGACAAAAATTAAGGTGAGAATTGAGACTAACACCGATAAACCTCCACCATTAGCTCCTTTTCCTTAAATTTTGTAGAAAACAATAGTCAATACAAAGTACACGGTTACCATCTTAACCTTATCTTGGGTTGTATGCTTCTTTTCCTCCTCTTTCTGCACCACAGCAAGGTTAGGAATCGGCACTTGTGCAAGACAAGAAATTCTCTTGCAGTAGCTGAAAACAACCTCAATTTACCATCAAACCTCCAAACAGCACAGGCTGTTTATAGGGAGGCTTTTCTAGTGCTTCAAGTTAAGCTACTTCGTGTTCGAACTTTGTCTATAAGCATTTGCCTGCCTGACAAATCTTCTTCATAACCAACAACCTGCAAGAGCAAAATTTGAACACTATCTTCACAATGGAAAACTTAAAACACCAAATATGCCCGCTTGGTACAGCTATATTTTCAGCTGTTGTGCCTAGAAAAAATTGAGGTTTATAAAAATTGTATTTTGAAAAAACGCAGTTTCAAAACAGGATGCCAAACGGAGATGGGAGATGCTGAAAAGTTTTATCTTTCCTCTCAAAGCCAATACACTACTAACACATTATTTCAAACACATTAGATAATCACTGTACTTCAATCATGCAAATTGCAAACAACCAATAAAATCCAGATAAAGAATTGCTCAAACCTGAGACTCTGTTTGTGTTTCACTAAAACCATCATATATTCCAGCACTTCTATCTCCAGAAGGATTGCAAACATCATCATTTTTCCCAGTCCTGAAAAATACATCAATGCCAGAGTCAAAAGAAGAGGTAAAACGAACTGCAGACTCCAGCAAGTATGGTTTGGGGAAGGGTTATTTAATTTTGGTTTCTAGACCAGTCATTTTTAGATTTGAGGACACAGTCTTGTAGACATTAGGATAACCATTTATTTGAGGAAATGTTTTGCTTTTCAAGTTGGAAGTGGTCAATTATGTCAGGAAACAAGTCCTGGGATTCAAAACAATCATAAAGTTAAGAACTATCACAGAATCATAGTGGCAGCAGCAAGTACTTTAGACAAAAATCGGATCATCAGTATTGTCAAGATCAATTATTACATAGCAGCACAACTTCAATTGCTGCCTTAAAGAAAATATAGAAGCACTGACAGAAAGAACCAACGAAACACCAAAACCATGCAGTCACAAATTAGGCTATGGGGAACACCGAGGGTAGGGGACCAAACCAGTTTCCTAATGCACATACGTGAGATGAAATTCATCCTTATAAAACATCACTTGAAATACCAAGAGAGGGATATTCAACAAAAGCATGCACATAGCATCAATGGTAAAATCAAACTTCAGATCAGAAGAAGATCAAATTAGTACTCAGAGTTCTCCACATTAAAAATGGTAGAACCAAAATTCAGCTGAGAAGAGGATAAAATAAGTACTCATAGCTCTATATGACTCCAAAAATCCAAGTTTATGAGGAACAAAAATCAAAGTGAGGAATTCTACTAGTAAAATCACAGTATGCTTCTATACAAACAAGATGAGATAGAACATAGGATGGGAAATTAAGTCAGATAAATATCAAGCTCAACTATATAATGAAATAATTATATTGAACTACAAAAGTAAACAAATGCTGTGAATAATTCTATTTTAATAATATCTTAAATTTTTCACTGAATTAGTTAAATATAAAAAATAATAATGTAAGAACTGCAATTGCTCAAAAAGAATTATCTGATGTGAATTGCTAGCGCACTTCCACTGCTACAATTTCTTGTTCTTTTTTTTGTCCTTTTTGTGACTCTGTGTGTGCTGTGTTGGGGGGGGGTGGTTTGCAGTAAGGATTTTCATACTAAATCTAAAAACGTCATTCATCTCATTTTCATTCTTTATGATAAATAACAAAAAGCAAATTTTCAATAAATTTCAACAAGCATAGGATTCTCAGTGACGTTACCTGTTTAACCAGTGTTTAGACAACCCAACGACAGAGTGAGCATCTGAATGGTCTCGACCAAGGATTGAATAATCAGATGAGAAAAGCTGTTCCATCATCAAGGACTAAAACTGATTTGGAATTGACAGTACATGAAATATGTATAAAGAATGATCACAATATAAGGATACATTTTTATCACACCCAGTCCTTCCTGGTGAATTCTGATCATGAATCTTACAAACAAAACAGGCAGCAAAATAAGTCAACCAACAAAGTTGATTATCAACCAAGATATAAAAGAATCATCACCATTTTTTACCTTGCTTGTCTGCTCCAACAAGTCCTCAATAGCAGCAGCAACATCAGGAACAGCATGAGAAACTTCCCCATTATCTTTTGTTATGTTGTCTCCGATGGCATTCAAGTTGATGGGATCTCTTAAATGTACTTTAGAGGAAGGCAGATCCTTTTGGTCATCATCTTCCAAAAGCTTTGCCCTTTTGTTGAACACAATTGATTGTTCAGATTCTTCCTTAAAGCTGTCATTTCTGCTAAAGGTACACTGAGTTGCTGTGTTTCTTAGGTCTTGTGATTGACTAGGAAAGCAAGAGGGACTATCTCCAGATACCATCCGCACAGCTTGTGTAGGAAACTGACTTGTGGTACACAATCCTGCCTCTTGGTCTTGAACAGTGACCTCTTTTGGGCGAAATGAATCCAGAGCAACAACTTCATTCTGTCAGTAGACAAAGAACTCAAAACATATTATTATGTCTACAGTTCTAAAAAGCATGTCTTCACCCCCCCCACAAACCCCCCTCTAAAAAAGGCACCCACACACATACACAGTAACACTATGACCCCATTGTGCTGTGTGACTTCTCCCAAATTTACAGCACTATTTTGCAAAAACCTTCTGAAAGAATTGCCTGGCTCCCCTAGGAATTCAATAGCTACCCATCTGTATAAAAGCATGAATTTGCATGCACGCACACACACACACACACACACAGGCACAAAGCATGCTCAAACACAAGTAAACATAAACAAATCACCTCCCCGCCCCCTCCAACGCGCACACACAACACAGACACACAGAATATCAGAACATACCTGCCTAATACATTCATATATCCACTCTGATGTAATTGAGCGTATCCCCCATTTACGAGCAGCCTCATACTTTGGTCCATTGGTGAATTTACATAATAAATGGGTAACCTTTTTAGTAAGTTTTTCCGCAAATTTAGCTCCAAGAACAAAACACAGGTTTCTTAATAGTTGTCTATCTTTCTCCTCATATTGTGAAACACAGACTCGGAATCTCTCAAACCCAGGCAAGGGAATCCGGCAGGGAAGTGGAGAATAGAGAATGTGACTGCCAACATCCAGCAAGTATTCCTCCTTCAAAACAGATATTTTAATCCCATCAGCAATTTCCAGTAGGACAGTCTTATAAGACTTCAAAAGAAATAAGATGATGGTTCATCCCTAGCTGCCATCTCCAATTACTAATAAATAAAGCTGATCAAGTAAAAGGGAAAAAACTAGAACAACAGCACATGCAGAACAGAATTATTAAATCAGTAAAGATTAATCAAATTAGTTCATAATTCTTAATTACTATTTAAGACAACAGAATAAGGTGATGGCAGAATCTTATGAATCAGAAGAAAAAAAATTACAGAAGGTTATAAGATAGTGCAGTCTTGAGTGCAGTCTGAATGCTAATCAATGTTCTCAACCCATATTCATCTTCCTTCGGATATATAGATAAAACACACTCATAGATTCTAAAGGTTTTTTTTTCAGAATTTTTTTTATAGGTAATGAGACTTTCATTAAGGAAGCAACATACATACAAAAGAGGAATTTATGAAGTATACAGGCTGTAGACACAAAATTTCATCACAAAAACTAAGTGAAAGCAGAATCAATTGAGTCATATAACATAGGCGGTCTACTCAAATCCAATGACAACCAATAGAATGATGATCCTATGAGTTGAGATTTAATCCTCTGTACAGACAATCCTTGATCTCCATATGTCCTCCCATTCCTCTCCTTCCACGTAGGCCACATTAAGCAACCAGGAACCACATTCCATTCTTTATTTCTGAAAGCTTTTACTATGTTGCCAACGTTGAAGTAAATCTTTCACCATCACAGGCATTACCCAATTTACTCCAAATACTAGAAATATAATGTTCCATAATTTCATAGCCACTGGACAATAGAGTAGGTAAAATAATGGTTACGTGATTAAACTCCCATTTTCTAACAACTTAATAAAGTATCATGGTATTAGAACAAGTGGTCCTAAGTTCAAATCTCATCTCCACTCTACTTTCTATTTAAAATTCAAAAAAACAAAAAAAACGCAGTGTTGGACCCCACTTATTAAGGGCTGGTCTGAGCTTTAAAGTAAGGGATAGTGTTATAATAATGGTTAAATGATTAAATTCGCTATTTGCTAACAATTGAAGCTTAGGGACAAGTGGTAGTTTATAAGAAGTAGCAAGTAACCCACAGCTTCATTCAACAACAACAACAACAACAACAAAAAAGTGATCCACAGTTCCTCATTACTCTTGGAGCATTTGGAGCATTCACATCAACCTCAATGCACTGTTAGCCAAATTTGATCTAAAACCTCACTTTTGTTAGTTTAGCTAATCTACTACTCACAGACAATTACATCAGTGTCAATACTTTATTACTATTTCATTTAAGTATTTTTTTCTCTTTCCAAAGATCAACATTTTTTTCACCCCATCTTTCCCCAATTTCACATTCTCTCTCCAAACTCAGCCACCAGATTGATGCACAGATCAACTCAAGCCACACCCTTGTAACATAATACCCCCTTAACCACCAACCCATTATTATCCTTCAAGCTTGATTCCTTTTGTGAGTCTCAAACCACTAAGTACTTTTACTTCTTGCATCCAACCTCGCCTAGTAGATCTACTGCATGCACCTTCCCAAGTGTCAAGTAGCGTGATCATTGCACAATATCATGCTCCTTGAGTCTTGGCTACGCTGTAGCACATACCTCCGTGATTTATTCCATAGAACTTTTCACTTCCAAATTGTACTTTCTCTTCCATGTCATCCACCAGATCAATGTCCCACTGCCTATCGCCACACAACCACCAGCAGATCTACACACCACTGCCAATTATGCGATAGGTGCATGAGAGAGAGAGAGAGAGAGAGAGAGAGAGAATGAAATTAATATATATATATATATATATATTGGTTTGTTGATGAACAGTACCACCATAAGTGTATTGAGGTACTGTTCATTTGTAATTTTTACACCTAAATATTGATCCTGATGCACAGTACTTTAGTGGGTTTAGCTATTATTTTGGCAAAATGTTAGTTTACCTAGCCTGCTATGAATGCTCTTACACAACACGAAAATTTGCCAAAACCATACCCCTCTTCACCAAGTTGCCTATAGTGAGAACTTCCAACAAAATCACAAACCACATTAAGGACCTTGTTAGGTACTTTAACCCGCCAAATAGCCTTCCTAGGGAAATTCAAATGGCCAGCACCTCTCAAAACCTCATAGAAAGAGCAAGCACTACAACATCCATCCTTAAAAAATCTCCAAAACAACTTATCCTCCACACCTGTTTTGGCCCAAATATAAAGAGTTCTAGCAGCCAATCATGGGCAGATTTCACAAATGTGGGATCCATTGAATTCCTCCATTGTTCATCTCAATGTTGTCCACACCATAGCCATATAAGGATGCTGCATTCCTATCAGTACACCAAGCATCCTGCCAAAACCTAATCCTTCTACCATCACCAAAACCAAAACCCACAAATCTATAGAAAGAATCCAATCCTACTCTAAATGCCTACCAAAGACCACAACCATAAGATGAACAGCATCAACAGATTTTTCCATTTTATTTTTTTACAGACAAATAATTGGTTCCACGCAAGATTAGGGCCAACCACATGTATTCTGTGTGTAGTTGATAAACCAAACAAAAAATTGTACATGTTCCTCTTTTATTCTTTCCTACCGACCAAATAAAGTAACGAACATAATAGTTGGTGGATCATGGATGCACATTCATTTCTTATATTGCATATCTAGGAACTCCATTTTGGAGTTTACTGATTCAAACCTTTGTCAATTTATTATTCTAAGACATAAAATAGCTAGCAACAGCCAGTGGTCAATGTTAACAGAAAAACATGCATAAATGAATCAGTTACGCATACCTCTAAACAAGACCGGATCCAGTGACTGGACACACATGTGGTTTGGGGAGCGTCTACAGGCTTGGTTATCACACCATGACACTGAATGGTATAGTGCATATTTTGTTTCATGGGATCATCCACTACCTTTCCTCCTCCTTGAACTACCCATTGAACAATTTCAGCCCTCTGGGAGAAGAGATCACAGTTAACAGTTAAACATATTTGAATATTCTATACCTGTCTCAAATTCATTACTACATAATAATAAAAAAAAAGAACATAAATATATATATATATATATATATATAAAACCCAAAAAACAAAAAATATTGAGAATCAGAAACAATTAGCAAAACCCAAAAAATGAATGCTAGCAGGTGCAAAATGAGCAATCAAGTTCTCAAAAGGTTAACCAGCAAATACTTTTTCTTCTAAAATCTTACAACATATCCATAACTGCTTCTAGTGTTCAAACCAATCTATAGAATCTTTTTTGATGTTTCGTAATGCCATCATGAATTAAGATACACAAACTAAAGCCCCAGGTCTAGGTGGATTCAATGTGTGTGTGCATGTATAACATTATGATGAAAATATTAAGAGGTTGATTTCAAGTTAATGGACAGAACTCAGAAGCCTAATCCAAACCCAAATTGTTTACAATAAAAGCAATATGTATTCTATCATTAAATATAAAATTCATAACATAGCAACCAAAGACCTTTAGTTTCAGGTGGGTTTGCAAGACTGCAAGTTCATGTTTCATATTCCAAGTCCTATTTACTGCACAAATTTTCTTTTTGCAACATGACATGGATACTATTTTCTAGATTTATTAAAAATACCCAGTGTACATTTCTCCTACATTTACAAATTAACATTGACATTTACAACTAGGCACATCAGTGAACTTCTAAATGGTGATAATTATGGCAAGGCCATGGTCACTGTGGTGCAAAATTGAAGTATGAATTTTAACAACTTACCCTATCCTCAGGAAAGGATTTTGAGAAGCAAAATACTCTCCCCTTGAACACACTTGATGGCTTCCCATTTTTAACACTGGAATCATGTTGTGTCTTCTGCTGACCTTTTTTTTTATCCGTCAATTGACCACTACCTTTACCATTTATAACAGGAAGTTGACTTTGCTCAGAAAATTTTGCCATTGCTTTAAGAGAATTGTCTCCGTTCGTGTTGATTTCTGACCTCTCTTCTTTGTTTTTCTCCAATGACGGCAATCCAATTCCAAAGTTCCTATTCCCCAGTACCTGATCGGATGACATGCTAGGATGAGCTATGGAGTTTTTACTTTGATTTAAGCTGGCTACTCCAATGACTGCTCCTTTTGTGGAGAAGACAGAATCTATGTGATCACAATTTAAAAGTTAATATGAAGATGTATAACATACTCAAAAGCATATAGTTGACAAGTACCAATCAAACAAATGAAAGAAATAAAAACAGCCCAAATAACAACGTAAGTCCGGCTTAAATTAGGATGTGAAATTTAAAACACACACACAAACCAGGACTTCTCATATAGAAAAAAAAGCAAACCTTTTGGAAGAAGTAGATCATAGGCTATGTATCTCTGTAGAACAGTGATCTCTTTCTTTTTGCAATCACAATCCTCTAGCCAGGTGGGTTTAACTACATAAATGACACCCAAAGCTGCAAGGCTCCTTACCTCCTTTTTCTCGCTAAAAAATTACAAAAGCAAGTGAGAGATGAAGCTAATACAAATAAGGAAAGATACTTCCCCAACTCAGCAAGAATAATAGAGAACCAATGCAAATAAAAGGAATATCACATTTATGTCATAAGTCACCATACTAGCAAGGGACCTTAAAGAATTGCATAAAGAAAGAGCCAAAAATTGCATAATCTTTTTGCTAAAAAGAGTCAGCACTTACATCTCTGAAGGAGATCCAACTACTATGTGTGTCAATTTATCATTGAATGACATATACCGGGATCCTCCACCTCTACGCACCATACTGACTAGTTTACGCATTTCAGAAACTTCAAAGCCAACAAGTAATATTCTACACTCTGACAAGTATAGATCACCATCTTCAGATTGAGAGTCATTGGCAACAAAACCATCAAGGCTTGTTTCATTTTTGGGCTGCATGGTAGGTTTTTCAAAATCCCCCTCCTTAACAAAGACAGGAGGATCCGAAATAGCAGAAGACACATTCTGTGACAGAGTAGCTTCTAGATCTGAATCCGCAAACCCAATGCTGGGAGCAGCTTGAGAGTTTAAATCTTCCGATGTGGATGGCACAGACTGTGAATTTCCAATACCCTTGTCTAGGCTATGCTGCAGAGTCAGGCGATTCCTTACATTTTTATTTGAAGATACAGAACCACCCTGAACAGGATAGGAGTCCTCATTTAAACAAGCTATTCATCCAAGAAAGAAATTAAAGGTCAGATACAATGTGCAAAAACCATGACAAAGAGAAATACAATATGCTGTGAATTTAAAGGCACCAGAAGATATATAACATCTTATGAAAGAAAGTACCACCTCTTCTAGCAATGGATTGATAGAACCATTTCCGAGTTACAATATAAATATGACCCCATCGTCGGGCAACCTTGTATTTGTCACCTTCAGCAGCTTAAGAATAGTCAAGAGCACAAAGGTACATACACTAAAACTATATTGAAGAATTCCAAAACTCAAATAGTGATAGGTGTGGATAAAAAGATACCTTGATAAGTAATAAAAAAATTATTAAGCCAAAAAAAAAAATCATGCAAAGGAAGCCAATAGAGTATACTGGAGGTGTAGATAAATAGATATTGAAATATAGTTTAGGTGACAATGGCATGCTCACTAGATGAGTTAAGAGAAAAACACCACATGTTGTAGCAGTGTGAAAAGAAACCATTAAACCAGTTGAGTGAACCAAACCAAACCAACCAAATTGAGCAGCTTGGTTTGGTTTTTTAGGTTGATTCATTCAGATTGGTTTTATAAAGAATCCTAATAGTTTCAGTTCATTTAGTGGTCAACCAATTAAAAATAACCAAACTAAACTTAACTGCCTATACCATATATTTTTTATGTTTTGGGCCAAGACTCAAGATCATTTTAATTTTTTTAGTATTGAACGCTGTCTAATTACAATAGCTAATTAAAAGTAAGAGGACCTTAAATTTGGAGCCTTCAGGCCTTGATTTTTAAATTACTTGGGCCTTGAATTTCAGAGTGGCCCAACTATAGGCCCACATGTATGAAATCAAACTGACCAAATGGATCATAATCAGTTTGAATAGATTATGTTCATTAGGTATTTTTGGTTTCGTCTGATTATCATTTCTACCAAACTGACATGATCAGTTTGGGTGAAAACTCCACCTCCAAACTGACTAACAAACACCCCATCATATAGAGCGTGCAAAGCTGAGATTGTAGTTGTCACCTAGGGGAGTGCAAGATGCAGCAACAATAATTCCAAGTTAAATAACATTTAATATTTTTAAAGTCAACCATTGATGAAAGTACTCATAGTCTTGTCAAAAATTCACTTATGCAGCTAGAATGGGAAATAATCTGGAGATACTTTAGCTAGTTCAGGGAATGCCCGAATGTATAAGTTTTTATACACACTCAAACCAAAAGGGCACAATGATATCATATGTAGAATGTGGCAGACACAGCAGAATGACAAAATAAATTTATGCTGTCAACCCATAAGGCTGCAACAATGCTTTGCTAATAAAATTGAGAAGTGTACTTTATTACTGTCACACTGATAGAAACAAATGTTCAAGCAATTCAATACCAAAGCATTTCTTTCAAGGAAATGTGATAAGGATATATCGCAAATCAAATGTGTGCACTTCTTGGTCAGTTCAGCAGAATATTTTCCACCATTTTGTGTAATAAGCTTTTCAATCTCCTTTCGCTCATCTGTGATAAACAAACAGGTTAGCCCCACAAACAAATAATTTATTATAAACAGAAGAACAAATAGCCAATATCACAACCTGCTGGAATTTGGGTCACACAAATTGTCAATCCAGAAAAAGGAAGAACTCTGAATGATTCCTGAGGAACAACACGGTGCTCATTCCAGCATTGATGCAACCACTCAATTGTGACAATTGGTTTCTTCAGAATATTTAAAGCCCACTAAAAAAGTAAAGATTATAAAATAAAATCAGTGATTGCATCCCATCAATGTATGTAATCTACAACAAGTGACACCTATACAAATACAAATTTCTACAAGAACTCCAACTGATACATCCCACCCAACTCTAATAAACAACAGACAACAGTACCATGTAGCACACCAAACACCTCAAAGTGACTGCAACACTTCCTTTTTCTTTTTCTTCTTTTGAAAAGTAAATTGCAGAAAATTGTCATCGTGTAATTTCAATTATGGAGCAACGCAAATACCAAACCTTGTATTTTGCAGCCAGAACATTCTTCACAATGACAAAGCTAACATCCAGAGATGCTTTCGGATGCAACAATCCTCCCATTGCTGTTACTAAAGTTTCTATTTTAACCTGAGAGAGAGAGAGAGAGAGAGGGATTTAAGTGCAAGTAAGTGAAAAATGAGGAAAATCACACGTGGGATACTAAATACAAACATACTTAATTAGAAATTATCAACAATAATAAAAGAGACTGATGAGAAAAATCACACATTCCTTTACTGCTTTTTATTTTTTTCAAAACTTTTATGTATATACATAATATGTTTTGGCTAAAAATGGCACACCAATCAAAACAGTGCCAGTACTAATACAAGGCCGTCAAAAAGACAAAGCCATTTGATAGCTTTAATTAGTTCTTTTTAATTGCAAACGATAGAAAAGTGCATGAGAAGCAAAGAGCAACACCAAGAGATGTGAAAATTTGGCAAAATTCCAGAGATAAAGGCCTTTCCAGGCATGCCCCCTGCTTGAATTATATTAAAAAAAACATATACTAAGAGAACTTTTGGGACTAAAAAGGTCTTAGTACAGGCACTTTTTTAAGCAGTTCATACATAAAGTTTAGAAATACATACACGTACCATAAGCATGGTACCTTTTCATCCGCCTCAAAACCAGATGCGAGTACTTTGACACCATCCATTGCAAAGCAACAAGTGTACCCTTGTTTAGGCAAAGCTCTATTCTCTTTAGCACAGGAAAGAACACATTGAGGACCTACCCAACAAACAAATGAACATCAAAGTCGGCAACCGTTTTGTTTACATTCCAAAATCAAGCCAATACCCAAATCCCAATAAGCTCACAGTGAAAAGTGTTTAAATAATCACTAAATATTACAGGCTCAAAATAATGTAAAAAAGATTTGACAATAATATTACTTCCTTTCTTAATTAATATAACCTATGGCTAAAGTGAAAACTACACCCCTAATGTTTGGGGGTCTTTGGATCTTACACCCTGAAATTTCAGAATTTGAATTTTACTCCTGAAGTTATATTTTGTTTGTGTCAGCATCCCCTTTGTCCATGTTTTCTATTAAGTTTCACATAAGCTTGTCACACATGCTTTGTTTGTCCAATAAAATAATGTCACGTGGCATAATGAGAATGATGTAACATAAGGAAAATTATGTGTCATAATTTTATTGGACAAACTAAACAAACATGACAAGCTTACGGAAAATATGCACAGAGGAACTGCTGCTAATGCAAATGGAATGTAACTTTATGGGGTAAAATTAAAATTCTAAAATTTCAAGGAAGTAAAATCCAAAGAACCCCAAACTTTATGGTTGTAGTTTGCACTTTAGCCATAGCCCATTATATGTCTTCTTTCTAATAAGCAGCCCATTGGGTGGTCAAATTGTAATTTCAAGCAAATTGAGAAACTTAACCAAAAAGAGCTCAGAAATCACAACCTATATTGACATAAACAAAATTCCCAAAACGCTAGCATTGTAAAGTGAAAAAGCATACCAAGTAAATTGCAACCTTTGGCTCTAAGGTCCAGAAATTTCTCCTGCAAACGAGAATTGAAGCATGGAAATGAGAAATTGAAGTGAAAAAAGAAAAAGAAAAAAGAAAAATGAAAAGAAAGAGAACACAGTAATACGTGATCGGGGGAAGAGATGATGTGGTAATCGTTAGGGGCGGAGCGAGAAGGGTCGCAGCAGAGGAAGACGTCGGCGCCGTTATGCTTGAGGGCGTCGTGAAGAGTGTCGAAGATTTCAGGAGGCACCAGGTTGCGCGACATGAACACATTGGCACCCTTGAATGTCTTCGTCTTCATCATCATCATCGTCTTCCTACTCTCTCTCTCTCTCTCTCTCACTCAATCGCTACTCAAAAATCGCTACCTCACTGAGAGAGAGAGAGAGTCTGAGTGTTTGGTTAGAAATGGAAACTGAATTTTTCCAGAGAGAGATTGGGAAGTTAGGTTTTTGAATTGAAATGGAGAGTGAGAGAATTGGGAATGGGAACAAAGGGAAGGCCAATTTTAAAAACGCGGGAACGGGGGTTTTTGCTTTGGTGAACTGATTCTGGTGTTGCTCGTGTCCATCCTTTTCTCATGGACTTCCACCAGTATTTGCTGCTATGCTAGCTAGGGTTAGATGGGTTTGGAGTTTGGACTTTTGATGGATCGTACTGTTTTTTTTTTTTTTAATAAAAAGGTTGAAAGATCACACTTTTGTTAGATATGTGGCGGACAAACATACAAGCTGATGGACCCAACCCCACCTTGGCCCAATATCTTTTTTCTTTTTCTTTTTTGTTTGAGATGAGGCTTTATGTAAACCTATAAAGTTTCTAAGGGGCTTTTTGGTTTTGCAATTTTCCGTCATCTATAATTATGTTTTTATCGCCCATAGCTTAAAATGAGTAAGTCTCACAACTAGTACTATGTTTGGATGTGTTTTCAGTTTTTGTTTTCATCACTCGATTTTCTAATTTTTTAGTGATTTTATGAAAACTGAAAATACATTTTAGGTGTATTCAAGTTATCAAAACTGAGTTTTCATGGCATTTTGGTAAATAAACACACATACATGGATCCCACGGTCAGAGCAAAGTCACACCAGGAGCTGCTTTTGACAAATCTCTTCAACGGCCCTCTTCACATAAAGCAGATCACTATACTCCATCTTCATACCAGACTATGGTGTCAACTTTATTATCAGACTAAGATATCAATTGATTTTTGGTAAATGCGAGAATTAAATCTCAAATATCTTATTCAACCATAAAAAATTTTACCAGCTTACCTAACTAGAACCCACCCCAGAATCAGATATTGAGTGTATTAAAAAAAAAAGTAATAGATAAGATTTGCACAACTAACTTGTCAATTTTTCTTTAGAACTAGTGCTTATTTTAGAAACTTTAAAGGGTGCTTAGATTGATGAAACCTAAAACTCAAAAAATGTGAGGCTCGCCAAAACTTAATGTTTGGAATACTTTTTTTCATTGTTATTAATACCGTTTCGGACCCTGTTTCGGTTTGTCCAGTGGAATGGAATATTTCGGTACCGGCCGATTTCGGCGTACCGTTTCAGGGTGTTTCGGAGTTCTTAAAAAATAATTTATATATATCCTTGTTGAACATAAAATTGTCAATTCTAATAAATAAATAACTAAATATCAAATAATACAAATCATTTAGTCTTAACTCTTAAGTCTTAAACATCAATATAACATCACACAATAAGAAGATTTACAAGACAATAACTAAATATAAAAAAATACAAGATTTACTCCTCCTCCTCATCAAATTCATCATCAAAAGAACTCCCAAGAACTACCAACACCCATTGGACCTTTACTCTTTTTTTTTTTTTTTTTTTTTTTAATAATAGGCCAAATCCGGTACCGGCCGGAATTTGCATCTCGGCCGGAATTGGCCGGAATTGACCGGAATGGCCGGAATGACCCGGAATTTGACCCGAGGTGGAACGTGAGTATTCCGGTACCGGTTTGCATACCGGTACGAAAAATTCCGGCCGTTCCGGCCGGAACGGAACGGAATCAATAACAATGCTTTTTTTAATTGAGTTTTTGAGTTTGAGTCATGAAAACTAAAAACACCATTTAGATATTTTTAAGTTTTTTTGAGTTATGAGTTTCAATGTCGCTCTTGTAAATACTCAGCCTTTGGTGGGGTTCGCAGCAGTGTATAGTCAAATCACTTTGTGTGAGACTATTGGGCACTTTCAGACCAGTGTAACTCTTTGTTTTATTTTCTTTTTTCTTTTCAAACAGCTTTCCTCTTTTTCACTCTTACACCAATCACACACCCACCTTCTTCTCTTTACTTTTTCATTTTCCTCCACCTCCTCTCACCCAAACAACATAATCACATAAAACCCAAAATAAACCAAACCCATTGATTTCATAAATTCCAAATTGAAAATGGCAAATAAACAGTACAAACCCAAAATCTCGGAAGAATTTCATCCCTGCATCGAAGAAGTTTGTACCGTAGGTTGCCTCAAAAACAGATAGGTATAGAGCAAGAGAGACAGAGAGAGGGGCGACTGAGAAAATTATTGTATCTTGGGTTGAATCAGTGTCAACCACGAAGATTCTAGTTGGAGATCTGTGCTCTCTCGCCGAAAAAAGATGATCTGAATCAGAGGAGGGAGAGGTCGAGAAAGCAAAGAAAATGAGTATGTTTCAGCTAGTAAGATGTGTGAAAACTGAAATGAAAGAGAAGGAGGAGAGAGAAGGAGCACACAAGTGTATCATTACCGTTCTGACCTGGCACAGTAAATAGATCCCACCACTTAATATGCAAAAAATTTGAGTTATAGAGAATAGATATAAAACCAAACTAGTTCCTATGTGCGATGAGGCGTTTTTTTTAGTGGTCTTATTTTGTAATAAAAAAACTGTGTTTTATTTATTTTATATATATATATATATATATAATTTTTATTTTATAATTTTAATTTATAAGTGAATAAATTAATTTGAAAATTAATAGGAGAGAGGTCTTATTTTTTAGACAATAATTTAGTGGGCGTTAGAATTGTATTTTTATCAGATTGTTCTTTAAGTTTGTTTCTACTTAAACATAGGGGTGTATGGGGAAATTATTCTGTACTCCCGGAGTACCATAAAAGCGTATTCTCCTCTCTCACATAAATGGTGAGTCCCACCATAAATTTAATTAATGAGACTCACCATTTATATGAGAGAATGGAGTATACATTTATGGTGTTTCGAGGGTATCTAATAATTTTCTGAAATATAGGAGCATTTTTAAATTAAAAAATGAAAAATTCAAATAAGGAAAGTCCCTTAAATAATAGTATAGATAAATTATTTTTAAAGTGAGTGGACAAATAAAGTTAGAGAAATAAATTATGGGAATTAAATATGAGTTATAAACTATTTTGGCCTTTATATATTCGGCCAAATAAAAGAAAATGAATTCTTTGGTTGCATTTTCAAGGTTACATATTTTATTGAAAAATGTCAACAAAAAGAAAAAGGATCTTTGGGCTGGACTCAATAAAGAGACGGGCGGGAGAGGCAGGCCAACGGTGCCTTAAAATAGTTCCATTATAGGATCTGCCAGAAAATCTTGTGGCAGAGTCTTGAATATGGTGTGGACAGAGGTTTCAGTTTCAAGGTGTTCTTTCGGCCACAGGCAGTAGGAAGGGGAGCGAAACACTGTTCAACTATTTGGGTCAAAAATAAAAAATTAATTGCTAAAATCTGGTCTTTTTTTTTTTGGACTAGACCAACATCACATTGCCATTCTTGAACAGAAAGAAGCAGCAATTTAGGACGGTAAATAAGCCGAGTTTTGTTGAGTAGTCTTGGCTCGTCAAGAAAAGTTAAAAGCTCAAACTTGGCTCGAGCTCGTGATAAGCTTAAAAATAATGTTTGAGCTTGACTTGATTAATTAGAGCATTCGCATCCGAAATTTTCAAACTATTCTATTTTACCATTTCAAAACCTATTTTATCATTTATACCATACCATTTTACAATACTTTCAACATCTCAACTTTTATTTTTCTATTCTACTCATTAAAATAATATTTCTACGTAATAAAATAATATAATTTATACTACCCAATAAATTACCCACAGAGTCCACTGCCGCCACCACCAAGCCAAACCCAACCCAACCCACCACCACCACCATCAACCCAACCAAAATTAAAACTCTCATCCAACCACCACCATCAACCCACTACCCACACCACCATCAAATTACCCACCACCAACCCACAAAAACCACAACCACCAAACTAAGGAACAAAGAAATCCGGCCACCCACACCACCAAAAATGAAACCCATCCATTGATCCATGAAACCCATACCTCCAAAAATGAAACCCACATCAAAGATGATGAAACCTAGCCACCGATCCATGAGTCTCACGCCACATCTCCACCATGGAGGGTTGATTCAAGGGGAGATAGAGAGAAAAAAAGAAAAAGAGGTGAGAGAGAAAGAAGGGGATGAGAGATCAGAGAAAGAGAAAGGGAGATGAAGAGGGAGACGAAGAGGGAAACCCACGCTGCCACCATTGATGACAACCCACGCCCATGCCTATCTCTGCCGCTACCACCACCACACGGGATTTTGGGTTTGAGAAAATGGGTTTTGGGTTTGAGGAGAGAGCAAACCAAAGAACCAGAATGAGAGAGAAGAGAAGCAAGACGAAGAAAGAGTTGAGAAGTCTGACATAGAGGAGAGAGAAAGAATAAATTAGATTAAAAAACATATTCAATAGTCTACAGTGTCATTCTACATGTAGAATAACACTGTAGCAAGATTGTAAAAAAATTTACAATTCTGAGCATTTGCAATTCCGGATGTGGGAGGTTTTTGAGGGAAAATTGCTAAATAAACGTTACATATGGCATTTAACACTCCGGATGCGAATGCTCTTAGTCAAGCCAAGTTCAAGCTTAATATCAAGTTTAGGTCAAGTTTTTGAGCTTGAGATCTAAAAAAATTACACTATCAAATACTTAAATTTTATCATGCATCTAGTCCTACTTGTAATTAGCTATTATTCAAATTAAAATTTTACATGATTAAATTCATTCATTCACCATTCCTTGTCTACAGCTTTAACAGTTGTTCAAAATACAATTTTTACATTCACGTTAGATGATGAAAAATTAGAAAAATACTTGTTTGTGACAATTATGAATGAGAAAATACTAACATATTTCATAACTTTACTTTAGATGATTAATTGGGAATGATCATATGTGGCTCACTTAATTAATTAATTTATTTTTAAATATAGCTATAGTCTAAAGTGGTTTTTGGTAAGTAAAGGGAAAGAAAAAATTAAGGTAATGGGTAGTGATCCCATGTTGGTCATGTCATTACTAAGATATGTGTAATGAGTATATTTAGCTAACACATATAAACTTTAAAATGAGCCTATGATTGGATTGTTTTGTATTAAACCTAATAGCTCATGAGTTTGTTCGGGAACAAATTTCTTTGTTTGGGCTCGGCTTGTTTATTAAACGAGCTTAAAACTAAGGCTCAAACTTAACTTATTTATAAATGAACAAACATGAACGAGTTTTTTATGGAGCCGAACCCAAGTTGTACATGATCTGCTTAATTCATTTACGGCCCTAAGCAGCAGAAAGAGTAAAAGACAACAAAATCAAATAGAAAACGGAGAAACAATAAAATTCGCAATTATAAAATAATGCACCACAAAATTATGGACCCAGTTCTGAACCTTGTCTTCCTTCACTATAATTAGCAGAGAAAATAACATCTTCCATGAAATGCGTATTGAACAATGATGGAAGGATCACAATATATGGAAGAAAAACTACAAATCATGGAGCATCATACAAGAGCAAAACGATCACAAATGTTGCTTCTTCTTTTTGTAAGTGCAAATTCAACCGACAAGTTACAAGCTTTACTCTTCATATGGTTAATTTTCTGCTTTAGACTTGAAAAGATTGAGACTTGAGAGTATTAACTCTAAAGTTTAAAGGATTATTAGAAGCTCACCTTGTACAAAGGATAGAATAACAGATTTCGATAACATGTTAGCTAGTTTGAAAAAGAAAGAAAAACCTATGAAATTCTTCCCACTTCAAAGTTGAGCTCTAGTTGCATACATTGTCTAAGATCTCAACAGAAGGAAAAAAAAGAAGAAGAAGAAGAAGAAGAGCAAAATCCCTTTTTCTTCTTCTTAAATTTCATTTTGCTACCGCTAGTTCATTCATCTAGTAGTACTAATTTCTAGTAGACATTGATGATTAACAGAAAAACCCGAAATTGCCATTATCAAAGTTGAGAGCATAACTAAAGGGGTCATAGTTGAAGCTGAACCTCTTCTGCTCCTTGGCCCGGTGGCTCTTCACTTGTCTCCTAACTTCAGCTCTAACCCTCCAAAACAAGCTTCTCAATTTCCTCTTCCCGCGCAGAACCACCACATTTGGATCAAAGCAAAACTCAATCACACACATTTTTTTTCCTTTCACCACTCCCTTTGACCCAAATGCACAAATGCAAGAAAAGCAACCAAAGCGCAGGAGGAGGAGCATAGTTTTAGTGGGGGTCTTACTAATCTAATATCATGCAGTGAGTGAGACCGGGCATGGTAAAAAGTTAAAGTGTGCATTTTTTTTTATGGGGGTTGGTGAAGCTGAAACTAAAAGCTGTTTGTGTGAGCGTGTGGCAGCAATTGAGACAGACTTTTTTTTTTTTTTTTAATATATATATGTATTTCTCTCCCTGCATTGTGCTGTCGCTCTTGAGAACTCAACGGTGCTGTCTGTCTCAAAGGGTATACGAGGGAAGGCAACTAGGAAAGGCAAAACTCTGTCACATTGGTAAGACCGTAAGAGAGATAAATTGAGAAGAATAGTATCACTACTGCTCCTACTAATAACTGGGCAAAAAGATATTGTCAAGGACTTTTTCTCTTCTCTCTTTTTCTCCTTGTTGAAGAAGTTTGTTTTAAAATGTCAAAAAACAATAAGATTAGGTGAGCTTTTGAAAGCACTATAGAATATAGATACCATCAAACATGCATTGATTGGATAGATGGATTTGCTTTTGAGTTTGATGGACAGATGATACATGTGTTGCCACTTGCCTGCACATCTCTTCTTTTGGCTTCTTTCTTTTCTTCTACTACCTCTATTTTATATATGTTCTTTTTTATAGTTACATACATATTATGTTTGGTGTTAAAAACAAATTGGTAATTATTCATATATTTTTATATGGACAAAACTAATGTTGTTCTAATTATAATTTTTAATGTCAGTTGTGATGAAAAGAAAATGGTGAAATTGAGTTTCTCGCATTTTTCATGTCAAATCAAAATGTTTTACAGTTTTAAGATATTTCTCATTTAAAAAGGATATATTTCACTACGCAAATAAAAAGTTAAATCTAAATGAGTATCCAATGTAATGTTATATAAAATTTTAAATAATGTGGTATTCTGGACATTGCAAAAATATAAATTTTGTCATACTTTTTTGTATTTGACTATATACATCATTAATCACAATTTGACATTTATTTTTTCTACTTTTTTTTATATAAAAAAGAAAAGAAAATCATTAAGTAAAAAAAAGAAAGTATTGTCATCTAAGAAATAATTTCTTTACGGTCTCACCTTTTTTTAAGTGAATTCTTCTTCATAGCGGTCCTATAACTCGTAAGTATTCTTTGGTTGTTAGAAGCAAAAACAAACAATCATGAATAATTGACTAAACTTACGGATCAGCCACATTTGTTTGCTTTTAATTGCAGCTTTGTTCGAAAGTAGTACATTTTAACTCCATGTAGAAGAGGACATAGTTATGCATTGGGAAAAATATATCCAGAATCAAGTATATGTTTTCTCTCTCTCACAACTGGTGAGTCCCACTCCTTTGAAGAGTAGGACCCACTAATTGTGAGAGGAAAAAAACATATATCCGATACAGGGTGTATCTTCTCATGAAAATTAAATAGTATAACAACTATGAAGCCAGCAAAAAATACCACAAAAAGGATGCACAACTTAGTGCTACTGCTAGTCATTACTCGTTACCCATTATTCAAGATTGAGGGACCTATATATGTTTCACACACTGTTTAGTTTGTGAGTAGCTCATGTCTTGTGTTCACCTGTACTGCTGTACATTGTGATTTGTGTACAACTTTGTATGATTGTATCACTTCTTTCTTTCTTTTTTCAATTGTATGATTGTATCACAGACCTATGTAACACTTGCTTCAAATTTTGGAATTGCCACTGGTTTAATTACAACAATGGAACTCACCAACTTATTTACCCATATAAGTATATTAACTACCCTTTATTATCTGCTTTCTCCCTTTTTTTTTAAATTTTTTTTATTTATAATTATCTAACAAAAGCAAAACATGTGCACGCATTAAGCGCCTTTCTAATCTGAAAAGTGATTACACTTGTAACATGTAAATTCCACAAGTACTGCCAAAGCATTTTTGGCCAATGTGAAAGCAAGGTTAAGGCGCATGTGAATAATTCTGGTCAATGACAATGAGATTCAGATCCTCTAGATTTCTTAGGATACTCTACCAGTAGATTTCCTTAAATCCTAACCACTCTTTAATGATTTAATGGTCAAGATTTTGCCATGTCAGTATTCCACTAACAATATTCTTAAAATAATAAAATAATGTTGCAAACAAAATAATTAAGAATATTGTTAGTGAAATGTTGACATGACAAAATCTTGACCATTAAATCATTAAAGAGTGGTTAAGATTTAAGGAAATCTATTTGGTAGAGTACCCTAGGAAATCTAGAGGATCTGAATCCATGACAATGAGGGTCAAACTAGCTACCACACAGGCTGATATTTTGTAGTCTTATGCCAAAGTAAATATGAATTTTTTTTTTTTTTTTTAATTTGAAGTAAATATGGACTTAATTAAAGAGAACCTTGTGTATATTTATACTTCTAAGTTAGCAAATGTGCCGCATGAAATTCACTGGTTAGATAGAAATGGATATTGTGTTACACTAAAGTAACGCCCCGTGTCTATGTTAGTTTAATTTTTGTAAAAAAAAAAAGATGAAACTTTCAACTATAAATTTCTCTCATAGTGCATGTGGTGGGCCTTTTGCATTTTGGGCTTGATTTCTCCTGCTATACCATGGCCCGTGATTCTAAGGTAGGAGAGTTGGGACTGGCCTAACTGAAACACATCTTAGGCCCTGGTGCACAAGTTGGGTCATCCCCAAGTAGACGCGTCTTGGCAGGAGCCTCGAATGTACAACGTGCTCACGGCAGGAACGACTGTTACAGATATTACAGTAAGAAACTCGATATGGCAAGATAACTAAAACATCTCTACAAGTAATAATAACGCATAAATAACACAACAAGGAAGAATAACGAAGTCGTGGCATAGCAATACAATTACGAATAACAAGATTGCAACAAATAGTTCAGTAATAAGGTAATACATTAGCCATTCATCAACCCAAAACAAGATTCGTCTGCCAAAGAAAAATGGCTTAGCTACTTACCAGACACAAGTCCAAAAAAGGAGCCGATCTCCAATGTGGGTAATCTCAGAGGAGGTTCCTGCTATAGAGATTACACACTTTGGAAAAATGACCTAAATAACTTGAACTTGAATTCTTAGCTTATCAGAGAGTGGGTCTATTGAGAGGGAGAGAAATGGGTAGCCTACTGATGCATGCCTCTATTCCTCCTATCACTCATGTTTTCTTTGGGATTTCTGTATCTTTTCTTTTTTTTTCTTTGTTTACTCTACTTTTCTTTTCTTCTTTCTACCTTTGTTTCTTGCCGTTCTTTTTTTCTCTTTCTCCACTGTTCATGACTACGGCCTTTCATACTGCCTGCCGTGACAGGATTTACCATTTTTACCCTTTAACCGCTTTTGGCTCGTTGTGGGCGTCCTTCCTGTTGGAGAACTCTGATTTTTGTATCTCATACAAAAACACACGCAGCGGAAGCAACAAAAAGAACGGATCTACTTCAATCATGAAAGATAAACATGTAACCATGAATTCTAGAACAAAGAATAGGAAGCGTACCTTGGTGTAGTGAATTTCAAAACTTTGACTTGAGAATACCTTTAATCTTCATCTCAATTCCACATGGTGCCCAAGATGTGTGGTCTCTCAATCAGTCTTTTGTACATAGACTCTCAAAGAAAAATCTGTCTTCTTCTCCTTGTGGAGAAAAACTGATTTCTTTTTCTTTTCATCTTACGTACGTTAAAACCATTCTCATAGTTTCTTTATTTAATAACACTTATTAAATAATGACTGATTTCTAATTGGGTTAGCCTTTTGGGCCTACCCAATTGGGCTTTAGTTTGTGGCTTGAGATGGGACCAAAGGGACCAATAAGACACTAGCTCCAATGGGCCTTGGGCTTTTCTGTCAACTCTTGACAAGTCCAAAGTTACCATTAACTATATTCAATACCACTATAAGAATATAATTGCACTCTAGGCCTTATCTATAAATTATATCCCAAGACTTTATTATACATACAACCCTTTCATTAAAATATTCGTAGTAATACAAAGTCATAAATATTGACTGCCACTTTGAAAGTTACTACATCTTAATCCTTGAGTACCCGGTTTAATCCTTTATGTTATTCATAATATATTTATGAAATCCAATTCCATAAATATATACTTTAGTAACTCTTTACTAAAGTGGTTGGGCCAAACTCTCTGAATAACCAAACCCATTAAACTTATCTCAAGGGAATATTTTATATTTCCGTTAAGAGATTATGAATTCCATCTTGAGAATATATGTTCCATCAACAATAAATGCAGCTGCCCAACATACTGAGGTTTTGACCATAACTTATAGATCCCACTCCTGATATATCAAAGCAACCTACATCTCATGATTAGGTCCATTATTCTCTCAGGATTTAGAGTTGATGTAAATAGAAGTCGTGAGCTTTATTATTCATTTGACAGTCATTAGGAGAATAATAAATCTCACAGCGGTCCAATTCAATATGTCTTAACTCTTAAAACATATCAACATACCAAATAGAAGTCTCCACTTCCATGATCAAGACAAATAATCTTAGTTGATATGTTATAGTCTTTGCAGATGAAATGCCCAATTTCATCACCGACTACGAACTAAAATTCTGAGTTTACAAAGAACTTACGATTTATATCTTTCTGTGACTTTTCACATAAATCACATACTATGCATCTCATGAACTAAGATAATGTCCTATTAGTTCATAAATAGTCTCATATAATTAAACAACTTAATTATTCATGACATGCCAATAAATTGGATTTTAGGGCACAAACCCTAACACTTCCAAGACTGCCCACTGGCCTGCTGACTACCCAAACACTACCATTACACTATGTTGGCTGCACCATGCCTTATTCCCAAACAAAAGTGGTTTTGTTTTGTCCTCTACCTCTCTTTGTTTTCAATACTCTTATCCAGATAAGGGCTAAACATCTCTCTCACCTACCTCTATGGCATGCATCTAGTGATTCCAGCTCATGTTTACTTCTTTTGGGTGAGATGTCATCCTAGCAGGACATTTTTTCCCCAAAGAAATTTGAGCAGGAACCCCAAAATAGGCTTCCCCTTTCTCCCCACCGCCAGACCACACCCTCTCATACCCCTAACTTGTGGCCCACCTCCTTGTATTGGCTGAGTACAGGTAGGTGGTGCCTAGACCCTGTGTACATGTTCCACTTCCATCTGAATCCATTACTTTTCTGGCCTTCACGCATTTGCCATTGCCTCCGCGTTTGTCTGATTCTGTTGTACTTCTTGGTAGTTGTTTAACTTTTGCAGCATGAAAGATACATGGGCCTTTGGGCTTACGCTCTCTACATTCTTTGGACTGGGCATTGCTTGGGTACATGCCTTCTCCTTCCTACCTAGCCCACGTCCCCTTCTTTCCTATGTCCATGGGCTTGGATAATGATCCTGCCATGCCATTGCATTGCTCCTGCTATGATATCACTTCTCTTTTACTTCATTATTACCCATGGGCTTACGGGCTAAGGCTCTTCATTTCCTACATTCTTTCTTCTTTTGGGCTTCACTGACCAACATTCCTATTGGGTCAACCCACTTTCCACACCCTTACCTCTTTTAGGCTTTTATTGGGCCACATTCCTATTGTGCCAGCCCATTCCATTCCTTGGGCTTCCCCAACCCATTTCATTCCTTGGGCTTCCCCAGCCCATTTACCTCTTCTTTACCTCTTATTATTCTCATGGATTTACTACTTCATTCCTTGGGCTTCCTCGACCCATTTGCTTCTTCTTTGCCACTTATTATTTTTCTTTTTGTGGGCTTGTTGACCATTCTTGCATTCTGACCTACTGGTCTTTGCTATACTATTTTATGTTCTCATCTTCTTCATATTGTTAGGCTTCTTCTGCCATTGGGCCTTTTGTCAAAAGTGAGCATCAACAATACTAAATTGTGAAAACAGGGACAATTTGAAGAAACATACACAGAAATTAAGGCAAGCAAGAGAGGGAAAATGTGAGAAAGTGTCAAAGAGATTTGAGAGTAATTCTAAAATAGGAAATGTAGATTGGATTTCATTGATTTCTAATTGCTCTATTTTACACACACACACCCCGAAGAATGCCTCAATAAACTTAGTGCTATAATTGTTGGATAATTTTGTTATAGTAACTAGCATCTGAGCACATGCCCAGGCGCATGCTCAAAGACTCTTCTATTTTTTTCTTCTAAAGATTAATAATTTTCAACTTGTAAAGTAATCACATATATACAAAGTGAATACACAAATAAGTAAATTGAAAAAATGTAATAAAAAAACTGGGGAAATTCCCCAAAAAAGAAAGCCTAAAAAGACTTTGAAGATGAATTTTTATTGCATCAATATTGTAAAATAGAAAGAAGCAAACCCAAAAATAAATAAATAAATAAAAGATATGAACAAAAAAAATTCAAAAGTCTTGAAACTCTTAATGTAAAATAATCATAAAATTTGAGGTAGTTGCCCAAAAAAATGGTTAGATCCCATTGCCTTTACTTTTAACGTGGGGTTTTTTTTTTAATGAATTAGATAACTGTTTAGAAAAAAAAAAAAAAAAACTTGTGACCAATTTAAAAAAATTAAAAATTAAAAAAAAAAAAGAGTGAAAAGTGTGAACGTGGAGTTATGGTTTTCTTAAAATAAAAAATATAAATATAAAACTTTTAATTCTCAATTTCAAAACCAACAAAAGAGTAGTCCTATCATATTTCTACTTAATGAGGGTCGACAAAGAATGAGAGAAAATCATGAACCAAGACCCAATTTTAGAGTTTAGGGAAGGCTGGTGTATTAAATTCGGGGTAGCAATTAGAGGAAATTTCCCAGCAACCTAAACAAGCTTGTGAAATGCACTGCTTTGCCCCAGCCTCACAGGGTCACCCTACTACCTCTCAGGCTGATAGCCATGATGTATTTACTTACATTTTTCCCCATGGCCAGATCAAATGCTCCTCCTCACAAAACAAGTAGCCAACAGGGCATTTTTACGATGTTTTTATACTAGTACATTATATGGCTTCCTTTGTTGCTTAATTTGTAACTCTTATTTGTAACATGCAATTCCAATTATTCTTATTTTCCCACCAAGTGCATATTTCATCCATCTCCTCTTTTACTCATTTTGAGTTTAAACATTTGGTTTCTATTAGAGCACTAGGTCGCATGTGGAATAATCCATACAACCAAGATTCGAGAAAAAAAAAAGTAAAAAAACAATAAAGAACACCTTTGCACAAGAAAAGCATAGCTTGCTGCTGTTATCTCTATTGAAGATAAATCTTTAATCCACAAGGCACCATTAAAGAACATATAATTACAAAAATGGTAACAATCAGTTGGTCAGAATGAATGAAGCCCACCAAAAAGAAAAGAAGATTGAAATACAAATACTTGTGTTATGCAAAAGATTTAACGGGGTAAACTTCCTAATTGAGCTATATCATGTCAGCTGGACTGTTCAACACTTGGAAGCGCAGTTGACTGAATGTTTGATTTTTGGGGAAGAGCTGCAGCCTGCTTGAGGGGCTTGTGTTTTTCTTCTCCCTGTTGGGAAGGTAACTTATCTGGACGGAAATTAGTTTCGTGCAACTCGATTTCCGGCTTTCTCTTTACCTTCTTCTTTGTCACTCCACCATCAGACACCCTTGCATCATCCAGCGGATTGCTTGACGTTCCCTTCAACTTTTCTTGTTTTATCTTGTCCAGGTTAAAAGGACCATTCGTAGAGGGACTGTGTGCCCTGACTGCTGCAGTTGTACTAGAGAGAGGCCTGTTTGCTGAAGTTAACACATGACTGCCAGTTTCAGTAGATAAGCGCTCACGAATAGGCTGCGGCTGTGCTAATGAATTAGTCTCAACTCGAACAGTCTCCTCTATTTTAGGTGCCAACATCTTCTTCCTCTTGATTTTCTCCTGTTCCTACACAAACATTAAATATAAAAAAAATAAATAAAAACAGATATGAATCAACTTGAAAAACACCTTCAGGGTAACAAGCACCATATTATTACCATCAGTTTATGACAAATGTTTTCACCACTCACCAGTTGAAGTCTCCTTAAAAAGTATAGATATTGTAGCCAACATTGCCACTAATGGTCCATTTGGATTGAAGGGGAAGTCAGGGGGAGTAGAGGAGAGTTGGCCCAAAATTAGCCTATTTTCAGCCAACTCTACTTTACTCCCCTAAGAGAACGAAGAGGAGGCCAGGGGTAACAAAATAAGCGGTAATTAAGAAAAAAAATTTAATTGTTTTTTCAATATTTCAAATCATACAAACTTATGATGACTTCATACTCAAGTTACATTAAGCCAAACTATATTAACTTCAAAACAGTCCCACAACTACTGGGGGGTAGGTATAAGAGATCTCATACAGAATTGGTACGGTACATTTTTACCATGAATAAACAGCACTATGATTTTCATGCATACATGTATAGAGACATGTCTAAGTATATACCGCAAGGTCACAGCCCAAAGCCAATGAGCATACCACAAAGTGTAGGATATCTTTTTTATTGATTACAATTATAAAACAGGTTCAATTTTCCAGGTTTTTACTAATGCCATTTACTTAAAAGAACGAATTCAATTCAACACCACATAACCCTTACGTATACAACTATATATTCAGCCTGCACAAGAAATATCTTCCAGTCAACAGATTGACTGGTATAGATAGGAATTAAAAGCTTAGAAGCACGAGAAGCCTTACCAACAGCCAAGACAAAATGCCTAACACATACCTTATGTTTGGTGTACAATGCCCTCCTCCTCTCTTTTGCCCTACAAATTGCTCGTTTTATCCCATGGTTGTCCATGAAACCATTTGGCCACAATTGCGCAAGCTGAACCACAGACAGGATTTTTACGTCAGAAAAGCAAGGAAATTACTGAGGAATGTTTGGACAATCATAACGATAATAAAATAATAAATATATCATGTTTAAATCAACAGAAACCATAACCAGCAAGAGAGCTTCAAAAAAATTTGGTGATAGAAAGGCTCTTTAAAGAAATAAATCCAGAGATAATAATCAGAAAGCATGTCAAAAAAAATTGTCAGTCAACATAAACCTCAGAATACAAGACTCAACATGTCTGAGGAGAGAAATAAAAGTCACTTGCCCCATCTCATGCAATAAACATATTTTGAGAAAATCAACCAAAACTGAAACACAAAACCTAAACAAACTCATGAGAAACTACTAGAGAAGCCGATTTCAACGCTTTTATGGCCATCTCATGCAGCTTCATTAAATCTTTAATATCTAAAATGGCAGAAGCAGCAAGATGGCCCTGGAAATGCTGACAATGAAACTAATGGTGTGTTTGGATAAGCTGTTGCAAATTTGTGTTTTGTGTTTAAAATGAGCGTTTGTAAAAAAACTATGAGAAATTAATGTTGCGAAACAGAGTTTTGGGTTTTTAAAAAGCACTTTTAGCTCCCATAACACCTAACCAAACGGACCCTAAACAAATACATAAAACTTGAATTACCTCAGCATATAACTTTCTAATTTGTGGACCCGCATCTTCATCCAGCCCCTAGACCCATTGAGAATAAGATAAAATAAGAAAATTTTCCTCCACCATGAAGAAACAAAATTTTCAGAGAAAGCAAGAATCTATACATCAACAAAAAGGTCATAAAGATCACAAATCTTGTCCTCCATAGCAACATCCATAATAAATTTTTTTTTAAGGACTCCTTTTTCTTCAGAACAAAGTTCTTGAAAATCATCCGATGCTCCCGCTTGCTGCCCAAATGCCTGGGAAACATATCATGCATTTCACATTAATTCCAGTAAATTCACTAGAAACTATTGCGACTGAGACACAGTACCAAGCATCACAAGAAAAAAAGCTATTAAGCATTGCTGATATAATAGACAATCAGTTTTCTGTGAAAAATAAAATAAATCTGATTTCAATGGTGATAAATGAACATAAGTATTTTTCTATTTTAAGATGGTTTGGTCAGGAGAAACAAAGAGTTTGACCGCAGCCACACGGTTAAACAGTGCTTGGCACTCCTCTAAGACAAGAGTAAGGCCAGAACATAACATTCTGAACGTGAAAGACACAAGTAGCTTTAATTTACTGGAAGAAATGATCCTACATAGAGCAAAAAGAAAAAGGGGATCACAATACTGACTCTGGTAGTAATATAAGAAGCATTGCAAATCAAGTGAAATTTAAAAATAAATAAGAATGAAGTAGAACAAATTGGCTGATAGGGTTGTATCTTGAACTAGGATTAGGGCTAAGAAATTAAATGGGGGGTTTTTGGTGGAGGGCCTGAAGGTTGAAAGTATTAGGTTATTTGACTGATTCTAATCAGAAAATAGAAAAGGAAGAAGGGGAACAAGAGGGAAAAAGAACTAGATTCACAGCTAAGGTTTGAATGCTTCAAGCACTCAGACACAGCCGTAGAAATATTCCAAAAACTTTCATTATTTCAAAGGTTGGCTACAAAATGCTTTAGCTGGAAACCATAAAATACCCAAGTTTTAAATCAAATAAAACACTTAAAGATTTAACTTAAGACTCAAAAATAATAAATTTCATTGGCTACAAAGAAAAACGAAGATAGATTTTTTCAAGATGGTTAACCACTTGAAGTCAACCTGAAAAGCCCAAAGCAATTATCAACCAGCAATCACACTAGCTAGATAAATCCCAGGTAGGGCTTGTAGAATCATCGTTGTCCCAAATTAAAATTCGTGCTTTAGAATTCAGATTCCCATCTCTTGTAAATCTTACCAAACCGTCTGGTTGTGTCCCATCAAAGAATCTCAGTCCACTATCATTTATTAAGTTTCACTTTTATCCAGCTAAAAGAAAATGAAAAAAATAGCACTGAAACACAACACAGGTCAAGACTCCTAGGCACATTCACAAAGAGAGAGAGATACATAGAGAGTAACATTACCACAAAAAAAAAAAAAAAAAAAGGTACCTTCAACTCCAAAGAGGGTGGCTGTGTCTTAATCATCTCAACTACTTCCTTCTTTATCAGTTGAAACCTATCATCTTTCTCCTGTTTTGCTGAAAGACCCATACTAATCATGACTTTCAAGTTTCTCTGTAGCAAAATACAATGGATAAGTTCTTGCCATCATTTAATCGTTGTATATTAAGTTTAAAATAAATTAATTAATTAACCTCAAATTAATTAACACCAAAAATGAAATAAATGCAAAAGAGAACACTAGTTAAAAACAATATGATGACTAAGTTTTCACAAGAATGTACAACTATTACCCAATTTTATTTATCCATCATAGAAACAACAGTGACAAAAAGAAACTTTATTATTAACCACATTGATAAAATTTCCATGAAGTTTATCACATTCTTATCATGCTAACGTAAATAGCTGGTAAATTTCCATGAAGTAAAATTCAAAATTCCAGTAGCTGCCAAGAAGGTATCGAAGGCCTCAACTATATATCAAAATTCAAAAGCTTGTAGCTCTGACCACGGCATTAATAAGCACAATATTCATCCACCCCTGCCCTAAGTAAATTAAAGGAAAATTGAGGCAGCAACTGGAATATGGAGAAACAAGTACCAGAAAGTCACATTGTTTTCATAGAAGATGATGACCCTGCCAATGGCCTTTGGGCCAAATGGCACTTCCACTCCCCATAATTATGGAGTGGTGGATGAGGGTGGAGGTTTGTATCCCCTCGGGTGCGAGTTTTTACCTGGCAAACAATAATAATAAAGTAACAATAAACAGAAGGTGATACCTTCAATGTTCTGAGCTGAATTAGATGACCAAGAATACTCATTAGACGGTTAAGTAACTCCTTTGATATTCTCCCTTGGCTTGCCTGCTGCATCCAAAAAATAAACAAAAGGCTTACATAGAACTTCCTCAAAAGCTTTGTGTAATATAAACAAATGCATATACATTGAGGTCATGATATAAATTTTCAAAACAACACAAAGTGATGTTAGCTCTTCTCTAATACCGCTAATCTAGCAACTTTAGCAAGCTTCAGCTTTATTTCTCTAGGTAATCTCCTTTTAACTCCCTGGGATGAATTATCTGCCTCTTGATTATCCACAGCTGGTGGCCTTGCTGTAATATGTTACACAAAAAGCAATTGATTATTTGCAAGAAACTCTGCAAATTACCATGTATAAAAAATAGAATTGTCACAAGAAATTTATAGCCTTACATTCAGCAACCATCTTCTCTAACTCCCTAATGGCCTTTTCGAGTGAGCTTTTTGGCCTAACATTAGAACCATCCTTTCTGTGTGTTACCTTCTGCATGAATTTATGAAACAACATCAAAACTAAAACAAACATGATATACAAGGAAAAACAATTACCATCACTTCTGTAATAAGAAGATAATGCAGCTATCTCAAGAAAATAGAGAGAGAGAGAGAGAGAAATGAGGCACTTAGTGAGAAAGGTTTACACACACACCCAAAGGGTCTTGGACCCACAACCTCACCCTCCATCACATTATTATTGGAGAAGGAAGTGCTAGTTAGGCTATAGTTCATCAGCTAGTAGCATCTTCCATTTTTCCTCAAACTCAACTAAATAAAAAACAACAGCTGCAACAAACTAAAATTTTAAGAATGCACAAAGGAAATACAGGGTAGAAGGGTAACTTTTACAGCTGCATCTGGCAGTGTCTTTACATTGTCAGGCACAAATTCTGAACTTCTACAAAAATTAAGGCATTATTATACATTTTATGTGTCAAGTTTCTTCAGACGTGGTAACTCTCTCTAAAACCTAGTGAAATAATTTTTCGACAAGTAAATACAGCTCACAGAAAATTAAAGAGGTTGATATAAATAACATCAGTTTTTTCTTTTGACAAATGGCTGCACTAGTCTGGAAAACCTGTCTTCATAATGCTTCAGATTTAAGTAAAAATAAATTACTTCCCAACTACATTGACTGACCTGACTTAAAAACAGAATTATAGTAACAAAAAATAAAATACAAATGTCGGATTTTGAGAAAGAACACAAATCAGCAAAAACATCAAGTAGATTGATAATGTGAGAATTTGCACATGTAAACATCAGGATTTTTTTTTTTTTTGGGATAAGTACATGTCAACATCAGGATTAAGATAAAGTTATTGCATCTCATTCAAAAAGATATATAAATCTCAAAGGCCTCACTATCAGACACTACTACATTTATGTCTACATAAACCCTTCATCAAGTCCAGAATTTTATAAAAGCAAACACTGAAATATGCTTTTACTCATTTGCCCTAATTAGATAGTTATTGCTTCCTCAGCAAGCATTTATGTCTACATAAACCCTTCATCAAGTCCAGAATTTTATAAAAGCAAACACTGAAATATGCTTTTACTCATTTGCCCTAATTAGATAGTTATTGCTTCCTCAGCAAGCAAGCAATAACTATCTAATTAGGGCAAATGAGTAAAAGTATATTTCAGTGTTTGCTTTTATAAAATTCTGGACTTGATGAAGGGTTTATGTAGACATAAATGTAGTAGTGTCTAATAGTGAGGCCTTTGAGACATAAAAAGATAGTTATTGCTTCCTCTACCTTGTATCTTGAAATGGATATAGCTCAAGCAGGATCAAATATTAATGTGTTTAATATTAACACACACACATACATGGTGTATAAATGTTTCCTTATAGGTAAATTTTTAGGAATTAGCTAATTTGGCTTTGGCACCAGGTGTCTACATCATGTAGTTCACGGCAGACAAATGATCAACTCATGAATGAAGAAATATAGTGGTTATTTAATTTGAATAGATAAGTAAATAAATAATTTTTTGATGAAGTAAATTTTTTTTGATAAGTGTAAGTAAATAAATAAATGAATAACTTACTGTTGTTTGCACGGTTGCATACTTGTCCTCAGAGAAATTATTATCAGACAGTTCACGAATGCCATTCTTTTCCTTTGGCCTAATTGATGATTCCAACTGATCAACATTGTTCAAGGGTTTTCCAGATAGAGATTTAGATTGTGCATAAGCACTTTTGTCCATGTATTTTGGGTGTGAAGTGTCAAAGGGTCCACTTGCATCTTTCAATTTGTCACCAAGGTTCTTAGAATGAACTGCTCCAGTCTTCTGCTTATCAATATCCCTGACTTCTGCTAGGGATACAGAAGCATCGCCATTAGATGCTTTTAAGGAAGGATCAAATGCCGTTTTAGTATCAACAGATTTCTTTTTGGAAGGAATTCCAGGAGCACTTAATTGATTCTGAAATTTCACATCTTGAAACTGTTCACTTGTTACAGCCAAATTTTGTGAGGGACTAGTAGAGTCCTTCATAAACATTGCTGCTATCTTTGTGGCTGCCGTCTTGCCCTTCTTTACATGTTTAGATAGTGCATGATGATCATCATTTTCAACATGACCCTTTTCCAAATCTCTTCTGCGCCTTTTCTTTGGTTGCTGATTAGGTAATACAGCAGGTTCGTTTCTAGTAAAAGGGCGAAAAATCAGTGAAAATATTTTTTTTTTTTTAAATGCCAAACTCAACAGATCAAAACGTACTTTAATTTAACTTATTCAGAAATCTGATGCACGAAATTTTCAACTAGAATCTTGGCATAGATTGTTCTAGAAAAAACATTAAGATAATAACATTCTTAACATAACTAGCAAATAACTCCAGGGGATAGATCAAAGTAATTAAAAATAATGAGTTCACCAACACTTACTATTAAAAGAACCATAAAAGATGAATGATGATAACATAGTAGGTGACTAATAAAGGTTTTCTGCTAGTTGAAATACTGATGTCTGATAAGGAGTTCCACAGGCTCTCATTTAATGGGTTTGGAAGGAGATATAGGAGAATGTTTGGTGAATAAGGTGTTGGCCGTTTTTTTTTTTTAATTTTTTATTGATAATTCAATAATTGGGGGAGGGAGAATTTGAACCTTGGATGTCCCAGTTGGAAACACCAAGAGTTGCCACTTGAACTACAAGGCTCTTGGCAAGGTGTTGGTTGTATTTTTAGAGAAAGCTTCCAAGTATAGAGTTGTGCAGGGTGCATAGAGATTAAATCAACCCTTTCGACTTTCCAGAACCCCCATGGTTAAGGCTTTTGATTTATTGCACCTGGCATGTATTGCTTGTATGTACATGGATGGGCCCATCTTAATGATTCCTTTAATATGTTCCCATAATGGTGATTTATTGACATCCATAGTCACTTATTTGGAGGGGGGTAAAGTAGCAAGCCATCTCTATACCATTACTACCACACAGCTAGGATCTTGAGCATCTTAAGAATATCAGCATTCAGCCCGAACAGAAATTGACAGTTGACCACAATTGATCATACAAAAAACTACCAACAAATCAGAATAAAACTAATAATTCAGTGGTGAATCTGGTCTGCCTCATCCTTGCACTCTACCTCTTTCTGTACCTGAGAGCTAAACCCCCACTCCTGTGTTTATATGTATTATGTGAAGGAAAACCTTTTCTAAGCACATTTATAGTCAGGTAACAAACTGAGTGTAAGGAAGACAAAAGGGCACAATTAAACCATATCCTTATTTTGATATCAGTGACAAAACCTTGCTGAAGAGACAAAACCAAAGATAAGATACAGATACACACATTTGTTAGTTAGATTAACATATGAGTCTAAGTGTATACACAAAAGCATGCAGATATACAAACACACACAAGAAAAAGGAGATAGAGATGACCAATAAAGACTTCCTGTAAGTCTCAATGAACCAATAGGTCCAATACTCTCTTCATATTGGTAGTTATGTTCAATATGAAAAGCATCCCCAACTGAGTGCCCCTTCATGGCTACAAACTGTAACATTCTAAGGCTTAGGCAAGGCAACACTCTTCCACCACTAACGTCCTAACACATAAGTAAACTCGTGATAAGATGATCATAAAAACAATCCACTAACAACAGTTTTGTCATGATCATAACAAACATGATTTTTATGACAATGAAAACAACTTGAAAGAGTAAATCCCCAAAGGTCAACTTGAAATATTAGAAATAGTTATCACGAAACTACATCAAATCTTGTATACCTCCACCTTTTATATGCGTTACAAATAACTGCAGGTATGTAAAATTAACATTAAAAAAATAAACTGGTTAAAAAAATTTATAAAAAAATAAAAATAAAAAATTGTGAAATTCCTTGCAGTACTTGCTACCATTTCACTATTTTGAAACCATCGAAAAGGAGTGGTCAAATCCAAATGTTTTGTAATATGATAATATTTCCAATGTTTTAATAAATGATTCATTCCATTAAAAGAGGGCAGAACTCAAATATGACTAAAGCCAGAATTTTCAGGGAATAAATTGTGGACTTAAACTTAAGGCTACATACCAATGGCCATTGAAAAGAAAATTAGGTTCTGGCAATGTCACCTCTTTGACCAGACTAACATAAAGAAGCAGGAAAAAGAATAGTATACAGCTAACGAATGCAATTCAAATGACAGGAATAGAATCAAGTAAAGGTTTAAAAAAAACTCACATGCGTTCTAACTTCCCCCTATTAACAAAAAAACCATCATGTTTTATTGCTGAGTTATCAACTTCGAAATATTCATCCTGCAGTAAAGGTAAAGAGGAACATTACAAAAGCAGTATACACCTTAAGACACCCATAGTATGAGAAGAACACTGCCACTTAGAGCTCCACAAAGTTCAATGTGGATATGCAAAATGACAATAGTACTTACCAGCTCAGCATCATCTATGAAAGAGTCTTCCGTATCATACTGATCATCATCAGGAAGATCACGTTGATCTTCATCATCACTACTATCCTTACCCTAAGAATTATTCATTGTCATATTAGCATAATGCATTCCAAATATTCTCATACTCTCTTGCATATTAAATAAAAGAAACATATCTCAGAATCAATGATTCTGCAACAAATTCTCACTAAACAAAACCAAAAGATGGGGGGGGGGGGGGGGATACATACCATGTAGAGACGTTCGATCTTCTCAATAACAGCACTAAAACGATGCGGACCAGGTTCATCAGTCACTTCATTTTCAGTCGGTTGTCCCTAAAGATGAAGTGCAAGTAAGAATTTATAGTGCATAAAGAAACCACAACTCCATGTGCAACAAATGGAACATGGAAATTGAGCAGAAAAGCAGATGACTGAAATTTAACAAAAAATATATATCACAAGAACAAAAATGCTTGTCATAACCAAGATCCTATATGTTGTCTACTGATGTAAATGGAGATAAGGTCACACTCTTAACACTAACACGTAGTGCAAAGACCTAGATACAAGATTTTATTGTCCTACATATGCATACAGCCATCTTGACATAAATCCAAGTATTTCCAAGCAAAACATAACTATGACAACATACCATATACAAATTAGACGCATGAAAATTAATTATCATAGGAGAGCATTTATGATATTATATAAAAATATGTATAGAATTATTCATTCCAAGTGCATACACCATTTTAGCTATATGTTAAAACTACAATAGTATCCTAGAATACTGTTAGCACGATTCACGTGCAATACTTAAGGGTTAAGAACAAGAATCCAAACATGCAAAAAGCTCACATGACCACACAATATCAAGAATTGAACTTTCTGTGAGACATAATAACTCGAACGCGTAAATTCTTCCACGGAACCATATATAGCAGTGTAAACAATACCATAAAATTGCCGATACTAATTCCTCAATAGATACTATTTAACCGGCATTCATTACTCGAAGAAGGACACGACACCAACCCAATCAAAGTTCGGATTAAGGTTTAGTTTGAGTTAAACCGAGTTGAATTCAGTCGAATGAATGAAAAGAAAAACACAATGGTTAACTCTGACCTTTCCTAATCAAGCATTTTCATTTCATCCCCTAACTCACTCTATCCACAAACAACCACAAACCCACAAATTTCTTCGAAACAATGGTTTCGAACCCAAATCCTTTCACATGTACATAAAAGATGTAAGCCAGTACGCAAAGCTCCCCCAATTCTCATACACAGAAAGTAATCAAATTGATAAAATTTACAATCAACGCTATGTATCACACAATGTTTTCATAGAGCGAGAGAGAGAGAGAGAGAGAGACTGACCGGAGCGAGGCGGGACTCGAGGGCGGGGTGAGCGTTGGCGGGAGGTTCGGGAGCGGAGGTGGAGGCGGATCCATTGACCTTGTTAGCGTCTTTCAGGAGCTTCTTCCAGGAGACTATGGTGGTCTCGCCGGGTCGGAGCTCCACCGTGAACATTTGCCGGTCACCGGCCTTCACAAACGACGACGAAGCCCTCGACGCCGACGATTCGCCGCCACCGACAGAAGCAGAAGCAGAAGCCTTCTTCTTCTCTTCCTCCATGGCCGAGAGAATTGCAGAAGATTATTGGGATCGAAGGTTGGAGAACATGGCAATAGGCAATAGGGCAGAAAAGGGTTTTTGAGCCCTAGAAACTAAGAAAGAAAGGGAAAAAAAAAAAAAAAATTGGGTTTGAGAGATTGCGCGGGATACAATATTGTATTTTACTGCGAGGGATTTTTTTTTTTTTTTTTTATTTAACTGCAGGCAAGGTTTTTAATTACTAATTAATTTTGGGGGCTTCTTTGTTTTTTCTTTCTTTATATTTGAGTAGTATTTCAAAAAAAAAAAATACTACAAATTTTCTTGCAGTTTCTTTCCCGAGAAAGTGAGAGGGAGGGAACTGGGAAGGCGATGGCACGAAATTATTTCTTGTCATGGGCTTGGTCCAAAGCCCATGTCTGACTAGAGGAGAAGATAGGGCTAAAAATATATAAGAATTAGGGATTAGGGGCTGATTTTTTTTTTTTTTCTATTTTTAATGGTATTTCTTTATTACTCGACCAAAATATCAATTAGTTTTTTTTTTTTTGTAATCGAAGATTGAACTTTAAATCTCTTATTCAATGATAAAAGATTTTACTAGTTGAGTTAACTAAAAATCAGTGTTAGAAAACTATCTTGTTAGGTGTGTTTAAAAAATCCGACTTTTTTAATAGGCCTTCATTGTTGTTTATAAAAGAGTAAAACTTAGATACAATACTTAAATGTTGTTCATTTTTTAAGATTCTATTATGTGAATTTTTTCTTATGAGATGGAAGTATATTTTTTAATTAAGTAGTCAAATGGCTGAATCTTAAGATGAGAACATAAGAAACAACACCTAAAGTTTGTACTTAAATTTTGTCATTTATAAAATTGATAGGATAGCATTTATTTACATTATTACTCATGTGATGTGATATGACATAGTTTTATTGGACTTAATGTAATTGACAAAATAACCAAGTTGATAGAAATGTTAACAATTCAAAGGACTGTGAACAAAAATTGACAATTCAACCCCCAACTAAAAGGGTATAATTTTAAGTTTGAATTAAAAATTATATATATAAATTATATATAATTTTTAACAATATAAGGCCAATGAATCTAATTTTATAAATTCATAAAGAAAAATTATTTTATCTAATTAATTCAAATAATATAAATTTAATTTTAATTTAGTCAAATTTTTTATTCGAAAATAAAAGACTTTATCAGTTGAGCTAATCGGAACCGATCTAATTTTACTTTCTTAAAAAGTTATAAATTTATTTTTACTTTTAAAATATATTATTAAAAAAAACAATTTCGTACAGTCAGAGCACAAGGGGGGAAATATCTAGAATTTGGCTCTTAGCCTTGTTAAGACAAACCATTGCCGCCCTGATTTGTGGCTTTCAGCTACACACACGGGATTTATTTTGAAGGGGCCAATGTAGTCCTTTTTTTTTTAGAATAAAAGTTAAATATTTGGGCCCAAAATAAAAATGAATCACCAAAGTCATTTTGTCTTTATTTTACATTTCAAAGACCGCATTGAATTATTGAATGGCTATAAAACAACACTTGGTGTTAGCATTTGCATTATATAGCAGAGTCATGCTCTAGAATCTGCACATAATTTGAACTTACTTCAAATGTATGCTTTCAACATACGCCAACAAAGTACTGCGATAGTGCAAAGAGCCGAGGACATAAAAAAAAATGTTTATAAAATAGTCCACTAATCACCTTTCTTAGATTAAGCCATTAATTTCTAATAAATTATCACATCACTTCTTAATATAAGATTTTTCCCATCCAACATGTGTTGGTAGGAATTTTAAATTAGCAGTATAGACTCTTTTATTTTAATGATTTTTGTTCATGTCATTGCATGTCTAATATTTGTATTGACCTCAAGGTGGGAGTTTAGTGGTTAAGCACCTCGTTCATCTTGCCTTTAGCTTTTGGGTTTAAGTCATGCAGGATGCATTAGTATTGAGGTTGGAGGAGCCATCTAGCGCAAATGGTGGAAAGTGACTTACTCCCAAGATTCCATATTTTTTCTTTCAACCAATATGTATATAATATTTGCACACAGTACACAACTGGTTCTATAATTTATATCAAAACAAATGAGGGTGATTGTCATGAGTTGACGACCAACATAACTTTTTTAATACATTTAAGTTTTGATTATGGACTTAAGTGATTGACTAGGGGATTTTCGCTGCACCTATCCAAATTTAATTATTATGGACTCTTTTATTTTAATGATTTTTGTTCATGTCATTGCAAGTCTAATATTTCTATTGACCTCAAGGTGGGAGTTTAGTGGTTAACACCTCATTCATCTCGCCTTTAGCGTTTGGGTTTGAGTCATGCAGGACGCATTAGTATTGGGCTTGTAGGAGCCATCTAGCGCAAGGGTTTAACTTGTCACAATAGAAAGTGAAATGCTCTCAAGATTCCACATTTTTTCTTTCAACCAAATATATATGTGTGTGTGTGTCATGAGTTGACGACCAACATAAACTTTTTAAATAACTTTAAGTTTTGATTATGTACTTAAATGATTAACTAGTCACTGCACCTATCCAAATTTAATTAAATATTAAAAATATAATATAATATAATTATAATTATACTCTATCATTAATGGTTAGATAATATCTCACTGGCTATTTGTAAAGTATAAACTTTTTTACTTTATTTTGCTAACAAAACCAATATAAACCAAAACATAAAAGTAAACATATATTATGAGATCAACCAAAAGTCAAATTTTTTTATTTTATATATATTATAGACTATATATAGATAGTTGGCATTTAATTTATTTATTTTTAGGTTCTTTTAAGTGTTTGCACATAATAAATTCACACTTTCTACTAGAGTTGTGTATATAACTTGCACACATACGTAATGATATGTACGACTACAAAAAGCCTCTCTTAGTTTTTAGGGTGTGGCGAGTAGCGACATCAAACCCTAGACATGAACCCTGTACTTGTCCTAGTGAAAGGTTGCAGTCCCTTCTTGTTGTCTCTATATATCAGAGCATTCCTATCAAGGATGCTAAAAGGAGTATATGCTAAATTTTAGCATCAAAACACCAAAAAAGCAACTCCATCAAAGCTTTCAAATTGTAAAGTTTTTGGCATACTGCTACAGTGGGCTTGTATTAATACAAGCTCACTGTAGCTTGAATTGTAAAAAAAAAAAATAGTTTTTTATTCACGTTGGCTGAGGTGGTTGGCTGGGTGTTTGTGTTAAGTTGTTTTATTATTATTTTAATGAGTAGTTTATATTATTTAAATGAAATGGTAAAAAATATAGAAGTTTTGATGTTTGATGTATCTTAAAATGGGATGGTATAATAAATAAAGTAGATTTTTGAAGTGTTAAATGCTAAAAATTTTAAAATTCTTGATGAGAATGCTCTCAATAGGGCTTGTTTTATCCTATTTTCTTCTCTCTCTTTTTTTTGTTTCTTTCTCTTGTACGTTACTTATTCCTTTTGCCTTATTTTGTTTACATGTTCACATTAGTTGTTTTAAATCTAACCATGGAGAATATATATGATATAATTGAGATGTGCCGCTGGCTTAGATTGTAGAAAAATGGGAGTCAAAACCTTTAATCAAGCAAACTCTACTAAAGCAATAGGTGGAATATTTGCTGCAAAAGTGTTACCAATTGCAATCTCAATTTTGAATTGGTGGCTCGAACAATGATTGGAGGGGAACACCTCTTTAATAGAGGTCAAGTTCTCTCAAACTCCTTTATAGGTCAAAATTCATGAACTTCTAGTTAGGTATATGACCAAGAAGGTTATGAAATTCTTAAGACAATTGTTAGGTTGGCAATTTTGACGAAGAGATGGGTGTTGAAAGTTTTATGCAGGTTAGGGTTATGATTGACATATCCAAATCCTTTAGTCGTTGGAGAAAAATAAAGCTAGTAGGAGGAAACATTAATTAGGCATCCTTTAGGTATAAGCATCTCTCAAAATTTGACTACTAATGTGCGTGATTCGACCACAGGAAGAAAAAGTGAGTTATAGCTTCATAGCAAATGCTCTTTAGAGATGATCAAAAGTATGGGACTCAACTTAGAGTGTCGTACAATGGGCAACTGTGGAAGGTCTCCAATGTGTTACCACTATCCTATTCCATCTGACATAATGGAAAACCTACCAATGACTTCAAACGAATTTGAGGACTCCACTAAGAAGACCCATTTATCCCCTTACTTATTGTTGATTTACGCATAATGTTTACATGCATTAATTAGCAAAGCAGTTACTTTATAAGAGATCATATGGATATTCTTTTTTCTTTTTTTTTTGGCCCTGTGGCCTTAATTCCCAAACTTTTTTGTTATGTGACATGTTTAAAAAAAAAATTTGCTTCGTCACCAAAGTTGGAACTTAAGTTTCCAAGCAATAAATCAAGTCTTGGAGACTTGAGTTTAAAGTTACAAAAAATAATAATATTAATAAAGGAAATGGCAATATGGGCTGGTTTTTTATTTTTTATTTTTTTTTATTTTTTAAATAACACACATGGAACTTGAGTCTCTTTAGGGAAATTTAAACTACAAAACTCACAATTTGCCTCTCACTCTCTCTCTCTTTCTCCACTAAAATCTCAGTACACTCGTTACTCATAAAAAGTATTACAAAACTACTATGGAAGGCTATTCCAAACTCTAGTTAAAACTCAGATATGATATGTTAAGTTCGGTACACTCATTAGGTTTCCCAATTAAACTCAAATACATGGTTGTATTGGCCAATGAGATACAATCAAAAAAAAAAAAATTTCATGAATAATCAAATTCAATACTTTCATGTGTTTCAATTTTATTGAAGAATATAATGTATTGCACATAAGACATTGTATTTAATTTTTGAGAGATGCTACGTCTACAACAATTTTACAACATTTTTACAACAAATCACAAGTGGTTAGTTGTTATTGGTTCAAATTTGAAACTAACACTAAGATTACTTTTTTGCCCTAACAATAACAACCAATAACAACCTGCCACTTAGGAAATGTTGTAAAAATGTTGTAGAAATGTTGTAGACATAGCATTTCTCTTAATTTTTACTCCAAAACCAATAACTCATTTCTCATAGGCAAAACATCCATCTAATGCTTTAATGCAAGAACAAGGAAATTTTAAACATGTGTATAGATTTAGTCTCAACCATACCCATTTGTCATTTGACTCATAGAAAATGCAAGACACTACAACTTTTAATGCATAAATTTTATAAATTAATATGTTAATAAATATGATTGGTAAACTACAAACTTTCAATGTTTTAATTAATGAATGTTTGTTTTTATTTATATTATTATCAACACACCAATTTGTAAGCTCCATATATATATATATATTGAGTAAAGGTAAGCGAAATTTTATTAAGGAAAAAAAATAACTAACAAAACTAAGACAAATCTGATTGGAATACATCATCCAAATTACTAAGTAAATCTTTTACTCTAACATCAATATCTATCGCTAAAACTGCTCGCCTAGCAAGACTATGAGCTAATCGATTCTCATTCCGTCGAACATGTTGAAATTGACATCATTGCAAAAAACTACCCACCCTCTCTACTTACTCCCTCCCTCCAAAACAAATGATTTAAATTAACTAATATAATATCATTTTCATTAAAAAAAAAAAAAAAAAAAAAAAAAATCTAATCCACTCTTCCCTTTCTCCTTCCACTCTGCTCATTCTCACTCACTCCACCATTACAAAACCTCCTAATCCAAAACCCATGTCTCTCCCCATCACCACCACCGCCACCTTCCTCTTCTCACCACCATACAAACTCCCCGCATTCACCACCCCACACTCCTCACTCCTCTTCCACTCCCCACCACCACCAACTCTCCTCAAACGCACCATTCCCACTCCCGCTCCTCTCCGACGCAACAACCCATTCCTCACCCGCGCTGACGACGGCGACGCCGACGGAGCCGGCCCCGACGACTACGACATGGACGAGGACGAGCTCGAGGAAGTCGACAACAAGAAAGACTTCGACATCGAGTACCACTCCGAATCCACCTCGCTCTCTGCTACCGCCGACGAAGACATCGACATGGTACAGAGCAAGACTTTTGTGTCTACACAAGGTTGGGACTCCGAGATGGTCGTCGATTATAGGATCAACGAGGACGAGTTCCACAAGATTTCCTTGCTTCACTGCGATTTCTTTATCAGAAAACCCCCTGACCCAGATAACGATGTCTATGATTTCAGAGAGGTTCATTTTTTTTTCTAATACTTGTGCTTTTGTTTTGGTTATTTTTTTTAGTGTTATTTTGATTTTGGTTCTTGGGTTTTGTAGATGTATGTTACTCCTCCTGATACTGATGTTTATGCCATTCCCAAAGTGCTTGCTCCAATGCCTCAAAAGGTAAACTTTTTTTTTTTTTGGTGAAGCAAATGACATATACACATTCAATTTTAGTGTCTTTTTAATAATGGGTTCTCTTTTTTCTTCCTCTTTATGTCAAAATTTTATAGTACATTCGCTGTGCAATGAGTGATTATGGATGCTACAATGTCACAGAACCGCCCATTGATGCGCCTCGAGATCCATTATATAAAACCGAGAGGGAGATCTTTAAGGTATGAGTAAACTATTATTGCTTTATTATGTGTCTTGTGTCATCTAGTTAGTGTTAAATTGATTTTTCCATTTACATAATTACTGAACTACCGATATATTTCAATTTATGGTACCTAAATCCTAGATCATTTTTAAGAGACATTAAGGAATTTCGTAGATCATGGCATTAGAGTTAGAGAAGAGTTCAACTTTCTTTGGCAATACGAGATGGGGCTTTTTTATTTTCGTTTTGGACATTTGGTGTGCAAGCCAGAGGTTCTTGTTTAACAGATTATTTGAGATAGTAGCCAGTCTTTATTTTTCTCACTTATGTTCAATAATGCATTGGGTTGCCATATTCTTCACTTTTGCCTTTTTCTTCTAGAAAAATTGGGGCATCGTTTGTAGGCTTTCTTTGTGATCGTGGACAATACTATAGTTTGGCATGTATGTGGCATAGCTACTTCTGCGAATGCCTATTTGTGTTTAATCTGTGCGACAAATTGGTTAGTAGGTAGTCTTGCTGAGTGAACTAGCTTCATGATGTGTCCAGTGTGATCATAAGAAGCTTTTTGAATATATATATTTAGACACACACACGCACACTTACTAATTTGATTGTGTTTTGGTGTTAATCTCAGAGGGCTTGCTGCTCTTATGCCCACTGTGTAAGGTTGGCAGCATGAATGTCTGTAGCCAAGTTGTATGTTGCCCCTTTAGATGGGAGATAGAGTATTGGGAAGGGACAGGCACCCTATTATTCTTTTGTCCTGGAGATTGAAATGAATCAGAAATTTGATAGGAGGAAGGCTTGTAATTAACCCTTGATTGTATTTTTCAACCTCCTCCTCCCCCTCCCTTTTTATAAATTTTTTGAATTAAAGGAACTCTTAAATTTATTTGTTAGAGTTGGTCCTTTCATTTATTTGTAATACAATCAGAAAGATTGAGAAACAAGAGACTGCAGGTCTTCTCACAGCATACTTGATGATAAAAATAGTAAAGCAACAGAGAGGGAAAAGATGGGGTGGAGGAGGGGACTGGTACATGGGAGAAGAGGAATTTTATATTGTAAAAGGAGAGAAGTATTTAAAACTATAAGTACCTGAACATGTTTCACAAGGATGCAAAATCATTGACATTACATATGATTTACAATTGATCTCTACTGTAAAGACTAAAAAGAATAGGGAACAGTTTTATATTCTTTAATAAGAAAGTAGAAAACCTTAGCCTCTGTCATAGCATGGGCAAACCTACCTTTCATATTGGTGAAGAAACATTAGGCACATATCTTTTCAATTATTTTTTTGTTCTCTTTTAGGTTTAAGCTATAAGGAAATGTCTGAACTAAAATTCCTATTTGCATGGGAACAATTTTGGCAGTTCCATTGGCTGCTGAAATCACTGTCGTTTGTTTGGACAGACATGCAATATGTTCGATAAATCCCAAAGTTCAAATACTTCGAGAACATTGAAAATATCAGTATGGCCTGGCCCTTTAGCTGCCCAATAAATTTCAGGATGTCTATTTGATAGCATGACATGATAGGATAACAAGGTCATTTTAACAATGCCTTCATTATTGTAGCTGATTTCTCTTAAGATGCTAATTAAATAATATTAAGAACTGAAAGGATGAAGTTCTTCTTTTCCTGATTCTTTACTGTTAGCAACAGCATCACCGGGCTGCATTTCTGTTCCAGGTTTTCTTGACGAAGCACTATAGGAACCGCAGGTTGGATGACCCGGAGTTCGTGCTTGATTTTGAGGAGATTTATGTTATTGATTCCCAAACAAAATCAATTACCAGAGCTAAAGTTTTGGTGAGGATATTTGTTTGTGAATATTAGTTTTAAAACTCCGATGACTATTCTTCTTATGCTTCTTGTGGATGTGGAATGGCTATTTGCTTCTTTACCTCTAGAGTTTTGATGTTTTTTTCTTTTTGTTTTGGCTACCTTTTGATTTTGATGAATCACTTTGTTTAAGCAGTTTAGTTGTAGGACCATGTTTCCAAAATGAAATCAGTGATGCTTAAGGTTATTGGTGAAAATTTTTAGGTTCCCCACTCCCCTAAAAAAAGGATCCCTGAAAAGGAAGTGAAGATTTCTAATGATAGAGATGTTTGACTTGACCATCATGACCGAATCCCCTTTCATTATGTGATTCTTTGTACCATAGGTTTTAGTTTTAGCAAGTACATGAGGAATCCTTTTTTCTCTGCCTGTCAATCTTTTTATAGTTCTAGTTCATGCTGTGACTTATTAGATTTATTTATTTTATTTTGAAAAGGTTGATATTACCTTCTGTAGGTCACAGTTCCAGGAGGAAGAAATAGGGATAGAAAGAGTGACTTGCTTGTAATACAAGATAAAGGGAGCTCCTTCAAAATAATTCCTCTGGTGACTATCCCTGATTTTTATCACTCTCTGTAAGTCTATTTCTTTTGCATGTCAGCATGTTCTGACACATTGTTCCCTTATATGCTTCCAGAGCGAGAGAGATAATCCTTCCACTGTGATAGAGAGACAAGAGTGGGACAAGACCAGGGAAGACATGGAGAAACATCTTAGTAAGCTACGGGACTTCAGCGTTTCAAATTGGTTCTAGTCACTCTGCAGATTTTCAAGATTGCTTCATGAAGATTAATGAGAGCCACATAGAGATTGTTTGGAGGTAAGCACTTGTAAATATATTGACATTTAAACTTCGGCATATGTTAGCAATATCGGCATAGATGACCCCTTCTGCAAGGAATTTCTGCTGATTAGATTGAAGTTCCTTGGATTCAATGAGTTCTGGGCACTTCACCAACTTCCTTTTTTGTATCTGGTAGTTTCTTTACCTTGTATTTCAATATAATTTGAGGTGTATTCCTACCATCATTATGTAATTCTAAATCAATCTGTTTTTTAGAACGCCAGTCTCTCCCTTCATTGATTTCCATGTTGCCTCTATTTTGCTTTGCCATGCCTGAGGTGCTTAGGTAGACATATTTTTGTGGTTAATACCTACTCTCCTATGCTGGCCAACGTTGTTTCAATCGCTCGGACAATTTACTTTTATAAAAGGAAAGGATATTTCATTGAGAAGGGATGACAGCCATTGCTAAAAATCTGTCCCCACGTTACCCTAGGAGAGCTCTTGTAGAAGAACTATGTTCTCTAGTCTCTACCAATATATAATTAAAGCATAATGGCAATCTACCAAAACTAATACCCAAATTAGTCTATTTGGGTTTTAGATTTATTTTTTTCTTTATAAGTCGATAGTTACAACAACGGGTAGAGGGGATTTGCGAAAAATATTTGTCTCTACATTATTGAGTTATAAGACTCTTGACAATTGGGTTTCAGAAATTTATAGTTTAAAAAACTGATATCTCAATCATCCCTCTGGCATTAATCACTTGATCTCTACTTTTCTGTGGACTGGATTGATAGTGGAGCCCAGTTGAGCAGAATTCTGAAAGTCAGGCTTAGCATCACATATCCAAAAGCTTTATGCAGACACCATATGCTGGCTCCCAATTATATTGTTAAACACCAAAGACCCAGTGCCAGTTAGATTCGGTTGATTAATGGATCTTATTTAATTCTGGTTAAATTATTAATATTTGGTTCTCCAACTATGATATAAAGTTCAATTTAATCCATGATCTTAAAATTTTCCTCTGGAAAATTGCATGGAATGCGATCCCAGCTCTTGAGGTGCTTAGGAACATATTTGAGATTGAAGATATTACTTGTTTGCTAATTGCTAGTTATGGGGACTTGGAAACTGCGGAGCACCTTTTCATTTCTTGTCTTGTGGCTCAAATAGTGTGGTCTTTGTCTGATTGGCCAATCAATTTCCATGAGTTTGGATTAAAATCCATGAGTAGTTGGATTGGCTTAATTCAACAGCCTTTAGATCTCTTGGGAAGATGAACATAATTTTTGCTCTGCTGTGAAAATATTTGTGATATGCTCTGGATGGTTCATGATGGTTTGCAATTGGATCCACACATAATTGATCCTATTGTGGTGGCAAAGAGATATCAATAGTGACTACAACTCACTCAAGATGGCACGGTTGGCAAGAAAGAGCAGAAATCTCATCAAGGAAGTAGGAAAAAAGTATTTAGTATAAAGTGATACCATGTTAGCCGTATCAAAATCCAATAATTGAGAGGTATGTGTGCAAAATAATTATATCAACATTTTGCCATTGCTCTCAAGGTTTAAAGGGTGTTAGTGGGTAGTTATTTTTTGCGCATATTATCTTATTTATTGGATTTTGATATGGTTGACGTAATATCATTTGATACCAAATACTTTCTTGAAAGTATAATAAAATATAAACTTTGATGCAACTGTGAGAAGGAAAGAGATTGTGTTCAGTGTTTTAGTGCGATAAAATGACACGTCTCCAATTTTGGCTATTTGTCACCATCACAACGAGACATTGAACTCAAGCCAAGTCCGTGAGAAATTCCTTGGATATTCTAGGTATTCCTAACTGCTGTGTGTACAGATAACGGAATTGAATTCCGCATGGACTGAGTAATGCATGTGGAGGATTCTTTGTGCTTTATGGGTTGAAGCACAAGCAGCATTATTAGCCATTAAAATGCCAAAAGAGTAAGGGTTTTCGGCAATTATTCTAGAAAGGGATGCTCTTAATGTAATTGAACCTATTAACTGCTCTACTGTGTTGCCCCACTGGTCTATAGCTGCCATTACTGCAAATATTTTTACTTCTTTTACACTTTCTTGCTTTTTGGAAGGTTACCCGTGTAAAGAGAGCAGGGAACACTCTTGCCCATGAAGTAGCCAAATGGGCAACTTCCTGTAATTTGCAAGGAACACACTCCATCTCCAACATTTCACGTTCTGTGCTTAATCCTTCTGTTGGAGAGGGGGCTTCTTCTCCTAGACTGTATTTTTGGATTCTCTTTGGTGTTAATGTTACAATTATTTAGATAAAAAAAAGAGAGTTCAATTTAATCATTAGATTATTAATTGTGTCATCCTTTAACTTTCAAAATGAAATCAATTTTACCTTTAGATTTCATCTTTTCATTTAAATTTTAACAAAATTCACGAATATGACCAATGAAGCATACATTAAAAGGTTATTATGGAAAGTGCTAACATGTCAAATTCAAGTTAATTTCAACTATTAAACTCAATAATAACATTGACTTTATTTTGAAAGTTGAGAGACTAAATTGACAAAAGTAATAATTGTGGAACTATAAGTGCGTTTGGATGGGCTTTGCAAATTACTTATTTATTGAAAATTGTAGAAAATGAGAAGAAATTTTTTTGGGTGTGGGACTCACCAAAATAAGCTCAAAAAGTCCAAAAAACTAGCCTTGTTTAGGCTTGCCAAACGCACACCAAATTGGACTCCCCAATAATTATAGGATCAAATTAGTTATTTAACCTAAATTCTATTGGTTTTATGTAATTGATTTAGACAGTCTAGAAATTTATTTGTTCTCCTTGCTTGGCTAGAAAGCATGTCCTTCAATTCCTTGCTTGGGTCGAAAAAATCGTGATGGGATGCTTGATTAATAAAATTTCACTTGAATTGTCTCCAATAGTTTGATAATAATTTCAAACAACCCTAACCGTTAATTCCTAGGTTTTTTGTTTTTTTTTTTTCTTCCTGTTTTGTAATTGATTTCAAGCAACATAAATGCTGATTCCTAGATTTATCATTATCTCTTCTATTTAATTTGTTATAATGCAATTTTCTTGAGAATTATGTGTTGTATCACCAAAGTTCAAATATGATAAATTCATACTGATGATGATGTATCCTGCGAAGGGTACAACTTAGCTTAACAAAGTCATATTTTAAACATATGTGTATTACGTGGCAGCCAAATATTGGTTGATCAAACAGTTATAAGAAATCATGAATATAAATGAAGGGTGTTAGATTCCACTTAGATAATTGTTCCAAAAATCAAAGATCATAAATTTAAATGAATGAGCGACAATGTATGGAAATAGGTGTCCTAAAAGATCAAGGCAAGAATGAACATGACTTACAATAACTATTAATAACCATCAAACCTTCAATAATATAAATAAGGTTGATACTTGATAGTTCAAAAGAAAGGCATCTTGTTCTCAAAAAGAAAAAAGAAAAAGAAAGGCATCTTTACTACAGTCATACCTTAATTTTGTTTGTTTATCCTTTTAATTTCCCCTTTTAATGTAGATTTAGCCTCGATTGTAGCTGTCACATTAATGCAAGTAAGTCAACTTCCAAATTTCCAATGCTTTAATTCTCTATAATTAATCCTATTCAGTTAATCATACATCTAATTTACTTTTCTGTATGTTATTAAGTAATTTATTACTACGGGTTAGCCTCAATTTGCCTTATTTTTAGATCATGCACTTAATCACTATTAACTTAGTCATCTTCAAATTACGCTTACGTCATCACATTGGTTTAAGCCCTTTTAATTTTTTGAGGTATTATTATTATTTTTTAGATAAGAAATAGAAATTGTATAAATTTGATGAGGTATTATTGAACCCTCTAACCTTCGGTATAAAGTTAGATAGCATGCCCAAGACAAACACCACACCACGAACCTTAAGACCATCTCTAATCAAACTTTTACCCATGATCAAATAGTACCTTAAAATCCATTGACCTGAAAATGGTGAAAATTTTAAAGTATAAATCTAATAGAAAGTCATTTAGAGCTATGACATTCATAAAAAGTTATATTGCGTGTAATTTAATTTTTGTCTCTCTCAACCCTAACAAAGTGAACCAAATCAACCAATATATGATTCTTTGTTTTATTAAATGTGTAGCAAGATTAAAGCGATAGTTAAATTATAATAACATCTTCTGTGGTACCTTATATCTATTTAAACCAAACATCTTTTTTCGAATTGTTCATCTAAAAAAAAAAAACCAATTAAATGTGTACTGAATTTCAATATATATTTAGGAATTGTTAAACAAAGTTTTGTTTTTAACTGTTCGTCTCAACTTTTTAGCAAATAATATAGCTATTAATCTTTATTTTAAATTAATTACTTTTTTGATATAAAAGTTATTGTCAATCTAATATTCTAGAATTGCATTTTTTGAATTTATTTTTATCTGTAGTATCTTGAATTTTCTATTAAATATAGTGCAAAATTTGTATTTTTAAGCCTTGCCGACGCAACATGTTTGCCTAAGGTGCACGATTAGACAGCTTGTCACTTTTCTTTACGGTGCTCTGTGCAACCTTCCTTTCCTGTTGTGTTGAAACAGAAAATCAAACCATGGAATACGCACTTCCACAATCCTGAAGATAAGGTACACGTTTGTGTATGGGAAAACACACTTCTACATTCTGATTTTTTGATGTACTTTTTTTTTTTTTTTGGTAGAAGATGTACTTCTCAAAAGTCAGAAACACGCTAATGACTTCTTAGGGAGGTCTTATCAAGAAGTTTTATAACCTAAATTAGTTTGTCACCTTAAAATGTGGGATAAAGTAGATGATTTGATCCATGAGTCAGTAGTTATAAGATAAAGTGTGTGGGTGGATGTTTGATTAATATTTAGAGTATTCCCATCATAGTGTCAATTTTTTTTTTTTTTTTTTGTTTTAGTATAAGATTTTTTTTTTTTTTAATGTAATTACTTTTCAAAATACCCATGTAAAATTATTTATTCTAAACTTAATTTCATTAAAATATAAACTTTTCTTGATTTGTAATTTTTTTTTTCATATAGAACAATCATAATTCACTTTCTTCCTTCATTCTTGGAATATAAAAAAAAAATTAAAAAACTAAAGGCAAAATAAATAATGTCAATGTAAATTTATACAATTACTGTAGTAATTTTGCAATTTTACACATCTTTACCTTGACTATTGTGCACGATTTTTGGAATTTGAATATTGGGCCTGTTTGGTAGAGTGGTTTAACAATATGTTTTCAGTTTTTAAATAATATTGCACGCATTTTCACACATTTTTTCACCCACACGTATTTTAAAAAAATTACAAACAACGTTACTTGAACAACGTTACCAAATAGCTAAGTACTTTTTTTTTTTTTCTCTTTTTGCATTGTCCGATGCAAATGCTCTTACAATTTAATTAATAGAATGGAAATAGCTTGATTATGTGCAATTATTGGAAATTAAAGGGCTTTAGCAAGTTGCATGTGAAACTCTCTAGGGTAATAGGTAAACCAGCATGCCACATTGTGCTGAGTAAACCACAAGCAAAGGCAAAGTTGAGATTCAACATAAAAAGTATAGGGCCTTCCTAGATTCTCAGGTCTCTTTGGAGAAGCTAACAGAGTTGACAAAGAAGTGGCAACCTAGCTTGTTCAAGTACGCAGCCCTATTATCATATGTTGGTTTGGGCCGTTTGGCAGATACACTCTTGACTCACCATTTATTTTATCAATGTAAATTGGAGGAATTTATAAAAACAAATAAGCTATAAATACCTTCTTCTTTTTCAACTTCCTCTTCGTTGAGTTTTGAGAAAGTGAATTTGGATAAATTAACAAATTTTGTACTTCTCTCACTTCTCTTCAATTTCTTCCACTTCGTTCAACACTACTTTGTCACTTACTTTCCTTTACTTCCCTAGTTAACATGTTTCACTTTTTTTCCATCGCTTTCCTTAATTCAAACAAATTGTCAGAATCATATGGTTTTCTACCTCAAATAATGATGATTATCAGGAAGCTATGCCACCTTAGCTATTAACAATTTAGAACTATAACCACCATTATTGGATCTCAACATTTTATCACAACCTTGATAAAATTTAAACCTTTCAAATATATGACTTGCCATTTTTTATGTGTTTAGAAAAAATGAAAGGGGTTTAAATAACTTACGAAAAATTACATATGAAATCTTAAAGTTGGGGGCTTGTAACAAATTAAATCTTATAGTTTTAAAACTCGACTTCAACAATATTAAGTTCCAAAACATGGATATCTTGATCGATGCTTCGAAAAGTTGGTTGTTTTGCTACATACTTCAAAAATAAATGGTATTAATTTAGCCATTTTCCCTATTACAACTGAAAAAGAAACAAACAATAAAACATAAATCATATATCTACCAAACCCTCTCAGAGGCAAAAATTAAAAATAATAAAGAGGAATCGCAAGTAAATGCCATCTCCCAAACTATGGATATATTTTTTCCCAAAAAAATTTATATTTTGACAAAGATCAACTTGTTCAAAATTACTGTAATGAAAGGAACTTGAGAGTTTTGACCAACTATTCATTTGACATTGGCTTATAAGCTAGTTTTTATGCTTTTAGCTTTTATATATAGAGAAATGATATGTCTACAATATTTTTACAACATTTTTACAACAAATCCTAAGTTGCAGGTTGTTACTGGTTGTTATTGTTGGGGCAAAAAAGTAATCTTAGTGTTAGTTTCAAATTTAAACCAATAACAACTAACCACCTGTGATTTATTGTAAAAATGTTGTAAAATTGTTGTAGACGTAGCATCTTTCTTATATTTAACTTTTTAAAATCTTATTTTTTTGAGTCCAAATCTTCTGTCCCACTTTTCTTGCTCCACTCTATACTCCACAAATAAAAACTTGCCACATATTTACCTAATTAATTAAATACTACCATTAGTATTAATAAGTCAATAAAGGTAGTATTTAATTAATTAGGTGAACATGTGGCAAGTTTTTGTTTGTGGAGTATAGAGTGGAGCAGGAAAAGTGCGACAAAAAATTTGGACTCCATTTTTTTTCTTACTTTTAAAACCTTACTTTTTCTATTTAACATTTAACCAGCATTGAAAGAATGACTATTTATTGAAGATAATATATCAAACCCATATAAAGTAACTTTTAGTCTTTTACCATAAAAAGATTCCTATTTTCAAATCTTTACGCTAGCAAGCTTGAAGCATGGCTTCAAGAGCTCAAAGCATAGGAAAGGCAGTAACCTTTAATTTTAAAAATCCTTTTTGAACATAACCATAATAACTTATACGCACTAAGGAATCAACTTTTGTGTGATATAAAATGTATATAATCAGGACATTCCAGCAGGTATGAGAATTGATGAAATCAATAGATTAGATTATCGATCGATTTAGTCATTGCATTGAAAAACATATTAGAGCTCAGATGGGTATCGGCCTAATTGTTCCAATGCTTAAGTTAATGGAATATTCTAGTGAATCAAATTAGTGAGAGTGTAGTGATTTTCATTTGAATAAATAGAGCTTAGTGTGCACACGTGCCACACGTGTGAGTGTTTGTTATTTCTGCTTTCAGGTTAGTTAATTTAGTTTTTGGGTTTAGGGGTGAAATCAGATTGTATATAAAGCCTTGCTCAATAATTAATAACACTGAGAAATCATTTTTACCAAATTCAGTTTCTGATATGGTATCAAAGCCTGAAACTTTAGGGTTCTTCAATCGAATTTAGGAATTGAATTGATTTCGTCTTCTTTGTTCTTTGTCTTTTGTTTATCTTTGCTTATTTCAAGGATCTTGAAGCTCATCAATGGCTACCACAGCAAGTGCTTCTTCCTCTGAACCTCCTTCTTCCTCACAAGACTCATACAATCCAAATGATCCTCTATTCTTGCATCATGGAGAAAATCCAGGTGCTGTTCTCACTTCTCAACCGCTAATTGGAGAAGAAAACTACCTTGCTTGGGCTCGTTTTGTGAGAAAATCTCTCATTGCCAAGAACAAACTTGGTTTCATAGATGGTTCTCTAACCATTTCTTCACCATTGGTGGATTCACCATCAACTGTTCAAGCATGGATTCGAGCTGACAATATGATTGAGACTTGGATCATCAACCCGGTTTCACCAAAGATTCAAGCAAGCATCATATACAAGAACACAACTTTGGGGATTTGGATTGATCTCAAGGAAACATTTTGTCGAGACAATGGACCTAAGGTCTTCAATTTGCAAAAATAGATTGCTGAGCTTCATCAAGGTGAGCAATCAATCACTAATTGTTTCACTTAGTTGAAGGTATTGTGGGATCAGGTACAGAATTTCAACTTCTTTCCCCTTTGCACTTGTGGAAAATGTGTTTGCAATATTAACCAGAGGCTAGCAGATCTTCAAGCCAAGGAATCCATAATGAAATTTCTCATGGGATTGAAAGAATCATTCTCCCAAGTCAAGACAAATTCTTTTGATGGATCCTCTTCCTTCAATCAATAAGGCCTATTCCTTGTTCATTCAAGAAGAAATGCAAAGGAGTATTGAGAATTCTCTTCAAATTGAATCCATTGCTTTGCCCACAAAGGGTAAAAAAAAATTTGGTTCTAGTCAAAATTCCAAGGGAAAGGAAAAACCTTTGTATACTCATTGTGGAAAGTTGGTTCACACAGTGGATAAGTGCTACAAATTGCATGGATTCCCACCAAGCTTTAAGTTCAAGAACAACAAGAATTCTATGGCACATCAAGTCTCAACCACACATGATCAGTTCCAAGGTCAAATGGCTGCACCTAATCAAGATTTCAACTCTCTTGCTGCTGCAACACATACATTAGCTTTTACACCTGATCAATATCAACAACTCTTGGTTCTGATTGGCTCTACCTCAACTCCATAGTAGATTACAACAAGCCAAGATTCTCATCTGGCTAATACTGTTGCATTACCATCTAATGCAGTTGTAGGTAATGTCTTGAACCTTAAGCATTCTATGTTTTCTACCGAAATTGTAAACAGAAGAGCATATGGTATTGATACTTGGGTAATAGACAATGGTGCCACTGATCATATAGTCTGTTCTATGCATTTGTTAACTTCTTTTACTTCAATTTCACATACTATGGTTGAATTGCCTAATGGGGAAGCTGTTGTGGTCACAAATGTTGGTACAATAAAACTTTCATCCCATATAACCTTCACAAATGTTCTTTGTGTGCCCTATTTTTACTTTCAATTTGCTATTTGTTAGTGCTATAACTCAATCACAGCCCCTTTTGTCTTGTTTTTCTGTCTGCCTATTGTTTTATACAGGACCTTACCTGTTAGAACACAATTGGAATGAGTTAAATGCATGATGGTTTGTACTTGCTACAAGGATTAAGTCTATTACAACCTACAAAGTCCATTGATAATTTTCTTGCCAAGAATAAATTTGGCTCTTTTGCTACACCTTCTTCAACAAGTCCATCTAAAGGCTTGTATTCTCTTTGGCATTCTAAACTAGGACACCCTTCTGATGTAAAACTTCACTCTCAAATCATGTTTTTCCTTTTCTCAAAAATGGTTGTACTATTTGTCCTCTAGCAAAGCAGAAGAGGCTCTCTTTTCCTTTTGACAATAATAAATGTGATTTTCCTTTTGATCTTGTTCACATGGATGTTTGGGAACCATTCTTTATTCCTACTTCTAATGGTCATAGGTACTTTCTCACCATAGTAAATGATGCTACAAGGGCTACTTGGATTTTCCTTTTAAAGTCAAAATCAGAGGTTAGGTCATTAATCATCTCTTTCCATACTATGGTTCAAAGCCAATTCAATACAAAAATCAAATCTATAAGGTCTGATAATGCTTTGGAATTTAATATGTCTAACTTTTATAATTCCAATGGCATAATTCATCAACACAAGTGTGTTTACACTCCACAAAAAAATTCAGTTGTGGAGAGGAAACATCATCACATCCTTGCTACTGCTAGAGCTTTACAAATTCAGTCACATATGCCACTTTCTTTATGGGGTGATTGTGTTTTGACTGCCATTTACTTAATCAATAGACTGCCATCTCCTTCACTTCATAATAAATCTCCATATGAACTTCTTTTCAAGAAAATTCCATCTTATTCTCATCTTAGAACCTTTGGATGTCTCTGCTTTACTTCCAACACAAGTCCTAACAAGCACAAATTCACTCCTAGAGCTAGACAATCTGTGTTTTTAGGCTATCCTTTCAACATCAAAGGTTATAAGTTGTTTGATCATTAGAAACACTCTATTTTTATCTCTAAGGATGTTATATTTCATGAGACAGTTTTTCCCTTCTCAAAATCAACCCCTAGTTCCTTTTCTTCTACTCCTTCCTTGATTCCCTTACCTAATATCCCCATTATTCATTTTCTTACTTTGATTATATTCTTTCCTCACTTGTTCCATCTTCATCTTATGTATTTGATGACTCTATCATTAAGCTTCATCATGATCTTGATGAAGATATTCAAGAATATCTTGATGCTCCTAATGATCTTGTCCAACATCAGTTCCCACATAAGGCTCCTAATAATCTTATTCCAAATTAGAATCCAGAAGTTCTTAGAAGGTCTGCTAGACAATCCAAACCTCCATCTTACCTTCAGGCATATCATTGTAGTCAAGTTCCATCTGATCCCATTTCTAATCTGATCCACACAGGTACTTCTCATCCTTTGTCTTCATACTTTTCTTATGATAATCTGTCACCTACATACAAAACATTTTGTTGTTCTATTTCCACCATCACAAAACCTAAATACTATTCCCAAGCAATCAATGACCATAAATGGTAAAAAGCCGTGGATGCTAAGATTGCATCATTAGAGGCTAACAAAGCTTGGTCCTTGACTACTCTTCCACCCAACAAAAAGCCTATAGGGTGCAAGTGGGTGTATAGAATCAAGTATAAATCTGATGGATCTATTGAAAGATACAAGGCTAGGTTAGTTGCAAAGGGTTTTACTCAGAAAAAAGGCTTGATGTGAACGATGCTTTTCTTCATGGAGATTATTTGAGACAATTAAGGGAATCCCAATCAGCTCAATTAAGGGGTTTCCAATCAGCTGTAATTATGGGATTTGGTAGCTGTTACTATTTTGTCTAACTACAGTTATGGGATTAGGCTGTCAATATTTTTGTCTAGGGTCATTGTAACAACATCTATATATTCAAACCAATGTAAAAGTCCTATACACAACAAATATAATTTAGAAAAATCTTTGTCATCCAATCTTATTTTACATAGATTAACATGAAAAGGTGTATATGGCTCTTCCACCAGGCTTTCACAGACAGGGTAAGCTAGTTTGTAAACTTAATAAGTCTCTCTATGGTCTCAAGCAGGCTTCTAGACAGTGGTTTTCAAAGTTCTCTACCACATTGGTTCAATTGGGGTTCAATTAGTCCAGGTCAGATTATTTTTTGTTCACTAGACAACAAGGTGCATCATTCATTGCTTTGTTGGTCTATGTGGATGATGTTCTAATAGCAAGCAATGATAAAGATCAAGTTGATCAATTTAAAGTACTGCTGGATCAGAAGTTTAAGATGAAGGATTTGGGTGAATTAAAGTACTTTCTTGAATTAGAAGTGACAAGGAAAGAAAAGGGTATAAGTCTTTGTCAAAGAAAATACACTTAAGAAGTTTTGGAAGATTCTAGTTTGCTTGGTTGTAAGCCTGCAAAGGTGCCTATGGAACAAAACTTAAAGCTTAGTAAGTATGAAGGGGTTTTGCTCAATGATCCAAGTAAATACAGAAGGTTGGTTGAGAGATTATTGATCCTGACAATTACCAGACCAGACATCACTTATGCAGTTCACAAGTTGAGTCAGTTCATGGCTAAGCCAAGGAAACCACACCTTGAAGTAGCTCTTAAGGTTTTACAGTATTTGAAAAATGAACCTGGAAAGGGTGTTTTATTCTCTGCAAGGTCAAAATTGCATGTAAAAGGATTCACTGATTCAGATTGGGCATCATGTCTAGATACAAAAAGGTTTGTCATAGGATACTGCATATTCATTAGAGACTCTTTGGTTTCTTGGAAGTCTAAGAAATAGTCTATTGTCTCTAGGTCTTTTGCTAAAGCTAGAATATAGGGCCATGGTAGTGGCCACTTGTGAGATTGTTTGGATCCTTTACTTGTTGAGGGATATTCAAGTAGTTCATAGCAAAGAAGCCTTATTATTTTGTGATAGTCAATCAACTCTCCACATAGGTTCCAACCCAATTTTTCATGAGAGAACTAAGCATATTGAAATAGACTGTCATATGGTGAGAGATAAGGTGCAAGGTAAGGTAATTAAGTTGATTCATGTGAAGAGTTAATGTCAACTAACTCATTTACATATAAAGGCCTTGAATTTTAAGCAGTTTATTGAACTCTTATCCAAGATAGGACTAATCAATATTCATCAATCATTAGCCCATCTTGAGGGGGAGTATCAAGGTCAGAAATCTGCCACAAGACAATCAAGTCAAGTTGTGATTCAAGATAAACATGAAGGTGTTGCTCAATAAGATGTTGTGAAAGTTGCAAACAGCTGTAGAATACACAAAGTAAAGCAAAAAGGAATAGAGAAGAAAAACGACAGTGATGTAAAACAAAAACAACATCTAGTTTTAGTATAAATGTAAATAGAGCTTAGTGTACACACGTGCTACACGTAAGTGTTTGTTATTTTTGTTTTCAGGTTAGTTAATTTAGTTTCTGGGTTTAGGGGTGAAATCAGATTGTATATAAAGCCCTGCTCAATAATTAATAACACTGAGAAATCATTTTTACCAAATTCAGTTTCTGATAGCTCATCCCTTGACTCATTAATTGGGCTTTAACCTACGAGCTTGCTCATGCATTTATACTACTCCTTGATTTCAGGTTGAAGTAGGTCGAGAGATCGTGAGGTTGTATTCTTTAACTGGCCGTCATCAAAGTTATATGCTTGTGATGATGTGGCTCGATACAATGTATTCTCAATGTTTGGTTCATTACTGTTAGTATTACATCTATAAGATTAATGATGATAATAATTATTTCTGTAGGGATTGAACTATGTTTTCCATCAAACAGTTTGGAAGAATCTCCTCCAACCCATATGACAAAGGAAATGCTAAAACTACCATATATTTATAATTTACTTAATATAAAAATTTTACAAATTGATATGGCAATGAATATAATTGAAGTCACATTTTGTGATTGAAGACACATCTATTTGTAAAGTTTATATTGTAAATTTTTTAGTATTCCTAACACACTTTAGGGCAATTCATATATAAAATCTTCCACATGTATTAAAGTGGATAGTTATTGGAATCATATTGTCATAAACATGAATAATTTTTTCTTAAATCAATTTGGAATTAAACTGTGTGTACGAGTAAACTCTGTTCATACACATAATTATTTTTTGGTTATTGCTTTGATTGGGAAATACAAGAGGTGTTGGTTTAATCAATTTCCAAGTATTACTTAGGGTTTCACATTGTTCAAAAATCCTTTATTTTTTATTTTTTTATGAGTCATTGTTCAAATCCATTGTCTTCAGTCTTCACATGTCAAAGCCTTGCTCAGGTAGTCACCAATCAAATGGCTTGTCCGAACGTTTCTCATAAAAAAAAGGCTTGTCCAAATCGTATATCAAAGACCCAATCAGAGCTTCCTACAGTACTTCGATGACCTTGACACTTCAGAAAATCATATTCTTCCCTTTGCTGTGGAGGGGTTTGCATATAAAGAACGCATTGTTTACTTTTCCTTTTTGACCCTTCTTTTACCACCCACTATTATTTACAGAAGGAAAAAAATATTCATTGAATTTGATTTGATGGTTTTGATCTGATTATTATACCCTATTTGGTTCCATCACTCAAACCCCAGACAAGACCATCACAAAGTACAAGGCCTTAAAGAAAAACGTTAACACGTGTCTAGTACTCATGCACCATCCACATTTTACGTATCAAACATAAACTAGTCCTAGTCTTAGTTTCAATTTTGACACACTTGAGCTTGAATTAAAGCCCATAAAAAGTTCACCAAGCTAATTATCAGTCATAGTCATAGAGTTTTTGAGTTCAAGTGAAACCCTAATAAACCATCAAATTAATATCAGTCACAAAGAGAGAGAGAGGGAAAGATAGAGAAAGAAACCAATGGTTAATAAGAGGTTGCAACAAAAACTTCAAAGCCAAATTAGACATCAGCAAAAAGCAGTTGGCTTGGCTTTGTCACCAACCCATAAACAAATCCTTCCTTTCTGTGCCACTTAGAAAGTCTTTTACCCTCTAACCCAAATTAGAAATATTGCTCTTCCAATGCTTTCCTGTCTCTTTATTAAATCCCACTACCTCTTCCTCTTTCCTCCATTTCATTTCAACAAACAAAGAACAACAAGAAGAGAAGAAGAAGAAGAAAAGTAGGAGAAGAAAGTTTGTGAGAGATGGGGAGAGGCAAGATTGAGATCAAGAGGATTGAGAACACAAACAACAGGCAGGTGACCTATTCAAAGAGAAGAAGTGGGATCATAAAGAAGGCTAAGGAGATCACTGTTCTATGTGATGCTCAAGTTTCCCTTGTTATCTTTGGTACCAATGGAAAGATGCATGATTACTGTAGCCCTTCAACTACGTATGTATATAATATATACTTCTCTTTGTTAATAACCTCCTCTTCTTCATATATATTATTATATATAGTCTCAGTAGGGTTCTTGGCTAGTTATTGATCTGTGATTCTCTTTGTTTTCTAATATGTTGGAAATTTTTATTTTTGAAGGCTGATTGACATCTTGGAAAAGTACCACAAGCAGTCTGGTAAGAGGTTGTGGGATGCTAAGCATGAGGTGGGTTTTCATATTATGAATATTCTCTCTCTCTTTTTGTGCTTGATATTGTTCAACTTTTTCTGTCAAATTTTTACTGTAAAAGCATCTGGTAGTTCTTGCTTTGTGACATGATTTTTTTTAGCTAAAAATATGTTAAGAAACATGAACTATGAATTCTATGAACAGATCTACAAATGGGATGTATATAGTCCCTCTTTTTCTCTCTCTATGCTTTCAAAATATTCTATTGTTTTTTTCATAGAGAAAGAAAACTAAAACTACATGAATTGTAACATCTATGAACAGATCTGGTAACAAAACATTATTCCCTCCCTTCCTTTTCCTTGCAAAAATTGAAACACCTGAATGGTTGGTAGTTATAAGCAAATAAATATAATAAATGTCGTTCCTTTGACAAGATCTATGTCTTTGTCTGATAGTTTCTTGACTAAAAGCATAGTAAACGGCAAATACACAACCTCTACTAACAGATCTGCAATTAGAAATTTAGTTTAACTAACAGATCTGCTGATTAAAGTCTGACCCATCATGGATTTGTATATTTTATTTTGTTTTCGTTTTTTGTTTTTTGTTTTTTACTTTTTGTTGTTGAGATAAACTAACTGTTAGGGTTTCCAACTATGATAAAATCAGAACCTCAGCAATGAAATTGAGAGAATCAAGAAAGAGAACGACAACATGCAGGTTGAGCTCAGGTATATATTGGTTATTTGGTTTCTTTGCTTCTCTCTCTCTCTCTCTCTCTCTCTCTCTCTCTCTCTCTCTCTCTCTCTCTCTCTCATGTAGATGGAAGTATATGTTGCAGGCACCTGAAGGGAGAGGATATCACATCTCTGAACCCAAAAGAGCTTATTCTCTTAGAGGAAGCCCTTGATAATGGGCTCTCAAGTATCCGCGAAAAGCAGGTTAGTATCCAAATATTAATTTTATATATATATATATATGTGATTGAATGGAGATAATAATAGGCATCCAAGAGAAGATTTAACTTACAGTTTTTTTGTTTTTTGCAGATGGAGTACTTGAATATTGCTACAAGAAATGTACGTGTAGACAGAACCATAGTGCCTTGCTTGATTGATTTCTTTTGTTACTCATGAGTAATGTAATAGGAATATCATAACTATTGGCCTATATTTTTTCTTTAAAAATTTTTAAAGCAATGCAAAAGAACTTCTTTTTTTTCGCTTGAAAGAGTAAGGAAGTATATCAAAGTCTAAAGATTTGAGCTTTTTTGATAATTTGGTAGATTGATGAACTAAGTTATGCTTTACTTCCTCATCTAAAAAAAAATGTTAAGCAATGCAAAAGAACTTTTCAATGTTCCTATATATAAGTATATGAGTTTTATTATTATAATTTTTTTCTTTCCGTGACCTTAATTAACTTTGTTAACTGGACATTGCTCAGACCGAGATGTTGGAGGAGGAGAATAAGCACCTTACCCTCGTTCTGGTAATGTCATTCAACTTTCTATATATCTTTACTTATAAGCAAATCTGTGGACACCAATGTATGTACATGAATATTAGTGCATGAAGTATATGATGTGTGCAGGTGTGCATGTTGTATGTTGTATGTTAATCTGTAGTTGTAGTTAGAATATATGCTTATTTATTTGCTCAATACTTTCTGTGTACATTTAAGCAGTTTTACACAATGATATGGTTTTGTGAGAGATTCATTTGTGTGCATTTGTGACTGTGTATCTCAGTTTGTAGAGCCGTTTGGTTGAATATATGTGTATGCATAATTGATTAAAGGCTTAGATGGTTATTTCAATTTTCATGTTCATGAAAGGGCTAAGTTGTGATTTAGTTTTGTGAGTGTGCCTCCAAGCATTGTGCATTTGTGGTGATAAATTGTATTTGAATATATGTGCATGCATCATTGTATCCATTTGGGTGAGCTTATTATCATTGGTCTATTAGGCTTAATAAAAATAAGGTTACCAAAAATGCAAATGGGCTATGATTGTTTCACATTCAGGATTGTTCACACTATTTTACACTATATCTATATTCTTTCATATCATGTAATGTAGATATCTCGTCTAAAAGTGTGGATATTGTGTGAGACATTTCACATCCAAGAATGTGAAGCAATAATTATCCAAACTAGATAAAGCTTGCCAAAAGCTTTTAATACATTTCAATCATAAGGTAGTGATTGCCATAGATCAGTAGAGTCAGTTTCGTTTTTTTAGATTGTTGTGAATGAATCCCCCCCCTCCCCCCCACAACAAAATAAGACATCTCTTTTTTTGAGCTATGTTTTCATGTTGATTGATAATCAATAACACAAGTCCAACAAAGTCAAATTTCTATTCATTATAAATTAATTAACTCAATTAAGATAGTCATGACAGAATTGTGGCAAAGTCTACTTGTAGTAATTACTAACATTTCCCTCCTCTTTACGACAGCACCAACAGGAGATGGCCAAACAGGAGATGGCCATGGAAGCAAACAGGGACATGAATGATGAGTACCAGCAGAGAGTGAGAGAGTACAACTCTCAAATGCCGTTTGCCTTCCGTGTGCAGCCTATTCAGCCAAATCTACAAGAGAGAATGTAATAGTACTACTGTTGCTGGCATCTAAACTCTTTAGTTTGCTAGCTCTTCTGCTTTCCATGGTTTGTAATAGACCTAGCTAATATCATGCTCCTTGAGCAGGTACTAGTATTAAAACCTGCAAGTGTGTGAACTTGGCTTTTGGGTTGATCGATTACTTTGTGTACTATATATAGTGGGGATGACGTTGTGTTACCTTAGCATATATTGGGCTATTTATGTCTAAGACCCTAGATATATATGTACCTTTATATACTATTTGGTTGGTTTGTCCTTGTTTTTACCTTATAATGGGCCATCATAGAACCTAGATAATCATCTGCTCTTTTTCTCGGATTGAATTGTTAAGTTTTAGCTAACAAGCATTTTCCTGTTGATTTTGTTAATTTTTACATAGATCTTTTTAAAAATTGAAATTCCTCTCCCCCTCTCTTTATATTGTCAATCAAAATTGAACTCTAAGTTTTACTCTTTTGATATGCCAGTATATGCCAGTTACCTAGGTGATGATTGAGCTTTATATACATCACATGTGTCTCGATCACTAGCATTTCACCCCTAAAATACAATAACCCAGCCAAACATAATGAAAGTTACTACAACAATAAGCAAAGTTCCGCCAAATAAACACATTTTGTACGTTGTCCACAAAATAATCCACATAAAAATACTCACCCCACACCTCTTAAAAAAAAATCACTCCATACACCCAAAAGTCATTCTAAGTACTCCTTTCAAGAGTATTAAGGCTCCTTTATATAGAAATATATATAATACATGTAAATTATTATAAGAATTTAATCACAATATAATGGAAAAATAAATTACAAAGATAATGAGGTTATTGAGATATAAATATTTTGTAAGAACATTTTGAGTTGATGGGGTGTTATATTTCATAATAACTTTTGTAATAATAAATGTATGAATATGGAGATTTGTTAATTTTTCTTATAATACACTAAGGGTCCGTTTAGTTGGAGGAGTAAAAAAGTGAGAGGCTAGAAAATAGTGGGAGGATGGAAAAGATTTTAATTTCCTTCATCTTTGTTTGGTTGAAACTTGAAAGTGAAAAAATAGAGGGATGGAAAAGTGAATTTATATAATTTTACTCATTTACCCTTATTAAAAAATGATGTCCAATCGAAACAAAAAAGTGACCAAAAAAAAAAAAAAAAATACAATCACCCAAATTTATTAAAAAATAAAAATCATGTGTAGAAAAAAAAATCACGTTTAAACCCAAAAAAAAATATGGAATGAGACATTGAACAAAAGAAACACTTAACAACTTATTAAAATTGGAATTAAAAATAAAATAAAATAAAATAAATAAATAAAAAAACGTATTGAAGAAGCCCATGTGTAACTTGCACATGGGCATTTTTGTCCTTCACCTATAAGATTTTCCCCCACCAAATTTTCTCTCAACTTTTTGGTGAGCCCAAGTGAGCCGCACCATCATTTTCCCCTCTCCCCCTCTCAACCAAGTACCATCCAAAAAGTTTTTCCTCCTCATTTTCTCTCAAAAAATTTCCATCTACCCTATTTCACTTCCAAACAAACACACCCTAACAATTGGTGTCAAGAAATCCAATTGCATCGAGTTAGTAATTAGAAGCTCTCGGAGGCACAAAATTAATCAGGGACAACTCTCAATACCACATGATTCGGTGAGCTCTTTCCTTACTCTTGATCTTTTATTTTTATTTTATTGTTGTCTTTATTGTTAATTTCCATATTAATTTGTTTTGTTTGTGACAAGAACTCTACACTAGGGATGACAATTTTTCCCCGCCTCGCTTAACCCGCCCCTCTCTGCTTCGCCCCGCGCGGGTTTTCCCCATCCCGCAAAGACGGTGGGGTGGGGATGGGGCAAGATTTTAGCCCCGCACCAAGGGGGCAAGGCGGGATGGGTTTAGACTTTTTAGACCCACCCCGCCCCGCCTTGTGTTACTAAGGGTTATAATTGTAAATTTTTCATACCCTAAAACCCTATTATTTAAACAAACATATTAATATTAGCATATTTTATTCTACCCAATGTGATTTTTTGCCTTTATGATTGTCTTGTTAAACACTTTGATATATTATTCAATTTTTTCTAAAAATTGATTTGATTTGATGGGATAAATTTAGTTGTAATTTTAAGTATATTTTTATTAATGAAATAGGTTTCATTAAAAAAATTGTACTAGTTGTAGGGCAAATTAACAAAAAGTAAAGTTTTACGGGGTGGGGCAGGGCTTCGCGGGGCCCCAAAGGGCGGGGATGGGACAAGACAAAACTATGCGGGGCGGGGACGAAGACCCCATCTTTCGGCCCCGCCCCGCCCCATTGCCATCCCTACTCTACATCCATCACTGCATTTTTTTCTAAGACTTTAGCTGGTTTAGCACGAAGTATGATGCAATCACATCAAGAGTATATCACAGTCTTACTTATTGAGCTGTGATGTATTTTTGATGTGATGCACATTACGATGATGTGATATTAAAATTTTAATTTATTTTATTTTTTCTAATATTATTATAATTTAAAATTACAAAATATATCATATAATTTTAATCTCATCACATTCCTAAACAATATTGTGGGGGGTGAAAAGCACAACCTAACATATTGGGCCTAAGGCCCTATTTGAAAACTACTGTTTGTCCGAAGAGATGAAAGTACTTGAGAAGAAGCCCATATAAGAGAAACATGTCTGGGGATGAGTGTGGGGCATAGTCCGAGGAGGTATTCAATTGTCCGAAGAGGTCATTATCCTCGGATCCGAAGAAGCGTGGTCAAACAGACGTCTGGGAAGTTCGAGTGAACCTCCTAACAAGTCTAATGATAGAGATGAATCTCAGGCACGCATGAGGATAGCAGGAACGGAGAAATATCTAGAAGACAAACTTCAACCACCACATTAAATGCACTGCACCTACTTTCCTGGCCGCATTAATGTGGAGAAGACCCCTGAACAGTACACTCTCAGCTACCGCCACTCATACAAGGCTAAAAAGGGTACATGATGGGACATGCACTCAAGTGGGCGTCTAGATGGTGAACAAGTGGACGATGAAGATGAAGGAAGAGGGTACTATATAAGGGGGAGAGGCCTCTGATAAAGGGGGATCGAAAAAAGAAAGAGAGAAAGGAGAAAACTCCATTACTGTAGCTCTAAGAATTGCAACCCACGTTCATTCAATACAACTCCTCTTCGAACGTCTATGTTTGCATCTGTCCGAGCACGATTGAATGTTAATTTACTCACAAGCACTGCAGTCCAATACTGTTTAATTCACTACTAACCTAGCTCTGTCACCCACTTTCTACAAATTCATTGTCTTGGGTTCATTGGGCTCACAATCCATACCTTTTGGGCTTGGGCTACAAAAATTAACCCTACAATTGGCGCCGTCTGTGGGACGAGCTTGTGCAAGGGTGAAAACAGCAGTTGATGATGGCAGGACAAGGTCAACAACAAGCAGAATCCAGGGCATCCCAACACGTGGATCCTTTTGTTAACTTAGAAAGGAGACAAGATCGTGAGGGCAGTGCACACACTGTGCATGTTGGCCAAGGCCAGTCACAGGGCGTAAGTCACATGTCCCATGCAGAGAAGAACCGGGATTTGCAACTGGAGGTAGAAAAACTAAAAAGGGAGTTGCGCCATGCAAAGAGGAAACGGGCTTCCTCGTATTCTGATGAGGACCTTGATGACGAGCAGGATGTCACTTATCAACATAAATCTAGGACACCAGCCAGCGAGTCCTATACCTATGAAGAGGAGTCTCATCGCAGGAGGCAACACAGAAGCCCACTACGTGGAGACGTGGGGAACGATGCCATGAGCAGAGCTCTGAATCAGATTTCTAGGTCGCCCTTTACGCGCAGAATTGAGGAAGCGAGACTTCCTCGGCGCTTTAACCAACCAACTTTTACCATCTACAATGGTAAAACAGACCTCGTGGAACACGTGAGTCATTTTAACCAAAGGATGGTGTCTACTCCAGAGATGAAGCCCTAATGTGTAAGGTTTTTCCTTCAAGTTTTGGGCCAGTTGCCATGAGGTGGTTTGATGGTCTGAAGGCAGACTCCATTAACTCCTTCAAAGAGCTCACTCAAGCATTCGGCTCCCGTTTTGTCACATGCCGAAGAGTGGCCAGGCCCTTGTCTTCATTGCTATCCTTGACCATGCAAGAGGGTGAGACCGTAAAGGCATATTCAAACAGATACTGGGAGATGTTTAATGATATGGAGTGCAACTCTGATGCAATGGCCCTCAAGCACGTTCAAGCTCAGCCTCCCTACTGACCATGGTTTGAGGACGTCCTTATCTGGCAAACCGGTCACAAACATGCGTCAACTTATGGACCGCATAGAAAAGTACAAAAGAGTTGAAGATGATCAACAGCAAAGAAAGGGTAAGGACAAGGTTATCCCCCAGGAGAGGAGGGATTTCAGGCCGGACCATTATAACCACAGTAAACCGCGGAGAGATTTTGCTGGGCAATCGGGGTCGACAAATCCTCAAGCGGTCAACACTGTGTTCAAAGAGCCAGTACACCAGGTCTTGGAAAAAGTCAAGAATGAATCATTCTTCAGGTGGCCGAACAAGATGGTAGGAAACCCTGAGAGGCGCAATCATAATCTCTACTGCCAGTACCATCAAGACCATGGGCATACCACGGAGGATTGTAGGAGCCTGTGGGATCATTTGGACCAACTGGTTCGCGATGGTAGACTAAGACACCTCTTGCACCCCTCTAGCGGCCGAGAAGGGCAGATGGGCTCAGGGCCACGGAGAGATGACCCTTCAAAGCCGCCACTAAGGACTATTAACGTCGTCTTCGCCGCGCCGAGGAGAACAGGATCCTGGCCATTGAAAGTTATGTCGGTAGGCCGACCGTCAGCAGGGGATTCTAGCCGAGGTCCGAAGAGAGTTAAGTCTGGTGCCTCGCTGGTGATAGGGTTCTCGGACGAAGACATGATTGGCACCATCCAACCCCATGATGATGCGTTAGTCATCACCCTCAGAATTTGAGGGTACGATGTGAAGAGGGTGATGGTGGACCAGGGTAGCGCTGTGGAGATAATGTACCCAGATCTCTACAAGGGGCTAGGCCTAAAACCCCAAGACCTGACACCATACAATTCCCGCCCTCATAAGCTTTGAAGGAAGGGCTGTCACCCCGAAAGGCCAGATACGCTTACCTGTGCAGGCCGGCTCCGAAGTGGTAGAGGTGGACTTTATAGTTGTGGACGTATATTCACCCTACACGGCACTCGTAGCCAGACCTTGGCTTCATGCACTTGGGGCTGTTTCCTCTACTTTGCATCAGAAGGTCAAATACCCATCTGAAGGGCAAATTCATGAGATCCGAGGAGACCAGTCCGTAGCCCAACAATGCCTAGTGGCTGCCATTCAACGTGAGCCCGAAGCCGAGTCCTCGTTTAGGGCCGAAAGGGGCTTATAGCAGTTAAAGTCTTGGGAATTGCTCGTCAAAGGTTCAGACGAGGGCACTCGATGTGAAAATTTAATGAAGGTGGTTATTGGAGATGATCTTGATAGGTTCTTCCAAGTCGGATCTCAGCTACCTCTTCAAGAGAGGGAAGAGCTAATAGAGTTGCTCAAGCGAAATCTTGATGTATTTGCCTAGAGTACTTACGAAGCCCAGGGGTAGACCCAGAGTTCATATGTCACCACTTGAAGGTAAATCCACTGATCACCCCTAAGAAACAGCTTCCTCGGCGCCCGTCCAAGGAACATGCTAATGCAGTAAAAGAAGAGGTAGCGAAGCTCAAACAAGCTGGAGCTATTAAGGAAGTTTTTTATCTTGAATGGCTGGCAAATACCGTGGTGATAAAGAAGAAGAGTGGGAAATGGCGAGTGTGTGTGGACTTCACTGATTTGAATAAGGTTTGCCCCAAAGATCCATTCCCTATGCTGAAAATTGATCAGCTGGTGGACGCAACTGTCGGCCATCCTCGGATGAGCTTCCTAGACGCCTTCCAAGGCTACCACCAGATACCATTGGCCCTGGATGATCAGGAGAAAACCGCTTTTGTCACCCCTATTGGTAACTACCACTATAAAGTGATGCCATTTGGCTTGAAGAACGCGGGGTCTACCTACCAGAGGATGATGACAAGGATGTTCGAGCCACAGCTGGGCAAAAATATCAAGGTCTACATAGATGACATGGTGGTAAAGAGCAAGGTTGTCGCCGAGCATGTGAAGGACCTTAAAAGTACCTTTGAGGTTCTAAGAAAGTACAAACTGCGACTAAATGCTTCTAAGTGCTCATTTGGGGTGGGGTCCGGCAAGTTTTTGGGATACATGGTGACTCACAGAGGGATTGAGGTTAACCCCGACCAGATAAAGGCCATCAACGATTTACGAGCTCCTCGGAATCCCAAGGAGGTTCAGAAACTAACTGGAATGACTGCTGCCCTGAATCGATTCATCTCTAGATCAGCAGACAGGGGTCGGCCCTTCTTCTCTCTGCTCAACAAGTGGAAGGGATTCAAATGGACTGAAGAATGTGCTTTGGCCTTTCAGCAACTCAAAGATTATCTAGCTTGGCCACCAATCATGTCCAGTCCTGAGCCAGATGAGGTATTGTTCGCCTACATCGATGTAGCCCCCTGTGCGGTGAGCCTGGTGTTAATACGATCAGACTGTGGTGTGCAAAGACCAGTTTATTACGTAAGCAAGTCGCTGCATGAGGCCGAGATCCGTTACTTGCCTCTGGAGAAAGCTATCCTAGCAGTGGTGCTTGGTACACGGAAGCTACCTCACTACTTCCAGGCCCATACGGTCATTGTCCTCACTCAACTCCCACTCAAGGCTATACTCTGAAGCGCTGATTACACTGGGCGGATTGCCAAATGGGGTACGATCTTAGGGGCTTTCGATATAAGATATATGCCCCGCACATCAGTCAAGGGTCAAGTCCTTACGGATTTGGTGGCTGAGTTCACGGAGCCCCAACTAGAAGAAGTAAAGCCCACGTCAGACATGGATGAAAAATCAGTTGGCATGATCTCCTAACAGAGTCCCTCCCATTAGGAAGTGTACGTTGATGGCGCGGCAAACCAAAGAGGTTCTGGAGTTGGGCTAGTGTTGATATCCCCCGAAAGAATCATTATCGAGAAGTCGTTAAGGCTGGACTTCTCGGCAACGAATAATGAGGCGGAATATGAGGCCCTACTGATGGGAATGGCTATGGTTCGAAGAATGGGAGGAAAGTCCGTGGAGTTGTTCTCGGACTCAAGGTTAGTCGTAGGCCAAGTACACGGCAAGTTTGAGGCAAAGAATGAAAGAATGCAGGGGTACTTGAGCTGAGTTAAATGTCTGCAATCGGAGTTCGACTCTTTCAGTTTGCTACACATCCCCAGAAGTGGTAACTCACATGCTGATTCCTTGGCCACGCTTGCTACCTCCTCGGCGCAAAACCTGCCGAGAACCATCCTTGTCGAGGACTTGCATGGGCCTACAGAGGCAAAAAGAGAGGTAATCCAGGTTCACCAAGTCAGGGCCGGGCCCTGCTGAATGGACCCTATAATTAAATTCCTAAAAGAAGATATATTGCCAGAAGAGAAGGGGGAAGCTGACAAAGTTCGGAGGAAGGCGACCAGGTTCTAGTTATCCAAGGACCAGAAATTATACAGACGCTCCTATTCGGGACCATACTTGTTGTGAATGCATCCTGAAGCGTCTGAGCTATTACTAGAAGAGCTACACGAAGAAATTTGTGGAAGCCACACTGGAGGCAAATCCTTGGCTCACCGAGCCCTTACCCAAGGTTATTGGTGGCCTAACATGCAAAAAGAAGCCCACGAGTATGTTAAAAAGTGTGATCAATGTCAGCGCTTCGCCCCAAACATTCACCAGCCAGGGGGAACTCTTAATCCGCTATCTAGCCCATGGCCTTTCGCCCAATGGGGCTTGGATATCGTGGGACCCTTCCCTAAAGCTGCAGGAAACAAGAAGTACCTTCTGGTCGGCACAGACTATTTCACCAAATGGGTCGAAGCTGAGCCGCTAGCCAATATCAGAGACGTTGATGTGCAAAAGTTTGTGTGGAAGAATATTGTCACTAGGTTTGGAGTTCCTCACACTCTCATCTCGGACAATGGCCTGCAGTTCGATAGCAAGGCATTCAAGAATTATTGCAGCGAGCTGGGAATTATAAATAGATACTCCACTCCTGCCTATCCCTAGGGTAATGGGCAAGCAGAAACTGTCAACAAGGTCATAGTGAACGGCTTGAAGAAGAGGCTAGATGACGCGAAGGGCAAGTGGGTAGAAGAATTGCCACATGTACTTTGGGCTTACAGAACTACGCTTCACAGGTCTACTGAAGAGACCCCCTTCTCAATGACCTATGGGGCTGAAGCTGTCATTCCTTTGGAAACCGGGTTCCCAACATTAAGAACTAGCTCGTTTAGTCCGACCGGCAACAATGAGCAGCTAGAGAAGAGTTTGGACCTGATTGAGGAAAGGAGGGAGAGTGCAATGGTTCGGCTGGCACATTACCAACAAAAGCTCAGATAGGGCTACGATGCTAACGTAAAGCTAAGACCTCTAGAACCTGGTGATCTGGTGCTGAGGAAAGTTGTGGGCACTGCAAAGAACCCAGCTTGGGGAAAATTAGGACCCAATTGGGAAGGGCCATATCGCATCACTTCAGGAGCTGGCATTGGGGCATATTTCTTGGAAGACCTAGATGGTCATGTAATACCACGTCCTTGGAATGTAAATAACCTCAAGAGTTACTTTTATTAATCGAATCTTTTCTTCAGCCGATATGCCAATTTGCTACGTCAAGTGTTCTCTAAGAGTTTAAACTTAAATCCAATCATGCCTGTAGTCCTCGGACCAGATGATTTGGGTTAGTTAACACTCTATTACAGATCTCTAAGTGTTTAAACTTAAATCCAATCATGCCTGTAGTCCTCGGACCAGATGATTCGGGTTAGTTAACACTCATTCACCGTTCCCTAAGTGTTTAAACTTAAATCCAATCATGCCTGTAGTCCTCGGACCAAATGATTAGGGTTAGTTAACACTCTGTTACAGTTCTCAAGTGTTTAAACTTAAATCCAATCATGCTTGTAGTCCTTGGACCAGATGATTTTGGTTAGTTAACACTCCGTTACAGTTCTCTAAGTGTTTAAACTTAAATCCAATCATACCTGTAGTCCTCGGACCAGATGATTTAAGTTAGTTAACACTCCGTTACAGTTCTCTAAGTGTTTAAACTTAAATCCAATCATGCCTGTAGTCCTCGGACCAGATGATTTGGGTTAGTTAACACTCCGTTACAGTTCTCTAAGTGTTTAAACTTAAATCCAATCATGCCTGTAGTCCTCGGACCAGATGATTCGGGTTAGTTAACACTCATTCACCGTTCCATAAGTGTTTAAACTTAAATCCAATCATGCCTGTAGTCCTCGGACCAAATGATTAGGGTTAGTTAACACTCCGTTACAGTTCTCAAGTGTTTAAACTTAAATCCAATCATGCCTGTAGTCCTCGAACCAGATGATTAGGGTTAGTTAACACTCCGTTACAGTTCTCAAGTGTTTAAACTTAAATCCAATCATGCCTGTAGTCCTCGGACCGGATGATTAGGGTTAGTTAACACTCCGTTACAGTTCCCTAAGTGTTTAAACTTAAATCCAATCATGCCTGTAGTCCTCGGACCAGATGATTAGGGTTAGTTAACACTCCATTACAGTTCTTAAGTGTTTAAACTTAAATCCAATCATGCCTGTAGTCCTCGGACCAGATGATTAGGGTTAGTTAACACTCCGTTACAGTTCCCTAAGTGTTTAAACTTAAATCCAATCATGCCTGTAGTCCTCGGACCAGATGATTAGGGTTAGTTAACACTCCGTTACAGTTCCCTAAGTGTTTAAACTTAAATCCAATCATGCCTGTAGTCATCGGACCAGATGATTAGGGTTAGTTAACACTCCGCTCCGGTTTCTCAAGTGTTTAAACTTAAATCCAATCATGCCTGTAGTCCTCGGACCAGATGATTAGGGTTAGTTAACACTCCGTTACAATTCCCTAAGTGTTTAAACTTAAATCCAATCATGCCTGTAGTCCTCGGACCAGATGATTAGGGTTAGTTAACACTCCGCTCCAGTTTCTCAAGTGTTTAAACTTAAATCCAATCATGCCTGTAGTCCTCGGACCAGATGATTAGGGTTAGTTAACACTCCGTTACAGTTCCCTAAGTGTTTAAACTTAAATCCAATCATGCCTGTAGTCCTCGGACCAGATGATTAGGGTTAGTTAACACTCCGCTCCGGTTTCTCAAGTGTTTAAACTTAAATCCAGTCATGCCTGTAGTCCTCGGACCAGATAATTAGGGTTAGTTAACACTCAAATACGTTCGTTCCCTATGGTCCTTGAACCAAATGACACAGGTTAGTCAACACCCCTACACAGCTATTGTCACTGGGGCTTAGTGCTAAAATTCTTGATTGCGATTAAATTGATTCTAATTTATGATTGGCTTCCTTAGTTATGTTTAATTCAAAGCCGAGGGGTAATAACACCTTTTGTATACTTGGAAAGACATGTGAAACTTACATAATTACTCGCTGCAATCATTACTTATTAATAACTCTTATACTAACTGTTCGTTTCAGTACCAATTTCAATTATTCATACCATCAGTATGATATATTAATCAAGTTTATTCGCATTGTTATGTTATAATTGCAATGTACAGTTATATGCAGCAATAATAAGTCATAAGGCATGTAACGAAAACACTAGAAACAAAAGAAACACTATTTCATTGATCAAAAGAAAAGGGTTTACAATTCCTTACATAAAAACAAAATTAATACAAGCACAAAGGAAAAGCCCCCATTTCTAGGTCTTCGGTTGAGGGACCACAGTGTCGGCAGCTTGATCGGTCCGAGTAGCAGCAGCTTCTGGGGCCTGGTCCTTGGGCTCAGAAGAGGTCTTCCCCTTTTCCAGCCCTTTGCCTTTGTCCTTGGGTGGCTCAGCTTGTTTGCCCTTGTCACCTAGCTGGTCAGACTCCTTGGAGGCCTTAAGGTTGGCAGGAGGGACTTGGATGGCCAGGGGTTGATCCAAGGCCTTTGGGAGCTGTGTAGGAGGAGGATCATCCACCGGGAGCACTCGGATATCAGGATCGTAGTATATGCTCCCAGGCAGCCTCAGCTCCGAGTCAGCAGGGACTCCAGCAGCGTCCAGTGCCTTGTTCCAGGTTATGTCGCAATAATATCGACTAACCGAGGCAAATTGCTCCGTAAGCTAGGATCCGGTCTCGTCCACCCCCAGCTGGTATGCTGCTTTTCTCTCAGCTTCGATTGCCTCCTTGGCCAGTTGAGCATTCTACTCGGCTAATCGGGCGCTCTCCTTGGCTTTTCTAAGTTCATCTCTAAGCCCTTTCACCAGCTCCCTCTCGGTTGCCAAGTTGATCTCGGCCATATTCAGCAGCTGGCGTTGCTCTTCGGCCTGTTTTTCAACATTTTTAATACCAGCATCGAGGCTTTTCTTCTGGTTGGTCATCTCTTTGAACTGCTCGGATAGATGAGCATATTCCTCCTTCAGCTGGCCCAAAGATTTTTCCACCTCGGACCGAGAGTAGACCTCTGCTTGGACCTCAAGATGGGACTTTTTATTTCACTCCTTGGCCACAAAGATCTGCTGGGTGACCTACATAATGGAAATTCTGAATATAAAGTACAGAAAATGGGAAAAAACAAAAGTTTCAGTGATTCAACTAAGCAGGCTGAGCTCACTTACCATGGCCATATCCCTCTTAAGGGATTGAAAGAGCTCCTGTTGATTGAAACGCCTGTAGGAGTCCATGTCATGGGGGAGGAGGAGTGGCTGCTGCAAGGCCTCAGCAACATAACCTACCCTTCCTCCATCATAATTTCTGAGGGAGGTGTCCCAGGAGATTGGAGCACCATCCAACTCCAACTTTGGAGACTAGATACGTGGTTCTCCTCCTCGGCGGACATCAGCCACTATGACCTCATCTCGGCTCTTAGTGGACGAGGCCCTCTGGTTCCGGTGGTCCTTCACCGCCTTCTGCTGCTTGGTCCCTTTGGGTGGCAGCGCTTGCTTTTCTTTGGTATCAAGGAAGGGCCTCTTCTTCCTCAGATCCTGCATGGGCTTCAGGCCGGGATCAGGAACCTGGGGAGGCGCTGGAGGAAGACTCACAGGCAGTTGGGACGTATTGGTCCCTTTGGGCTCGGCTTTTTTCCCCCTGCTCCTCATCAAATTCCTCAAGTCAGCCATGTCTTCCTCTTCCGAAGAACCTACTGGAAGAGCAGTTACTAAAATAGGACGGACACTAGAATGCCATCAGTTTCCTCCTCGGCGTCAGAAACTTGTATCACCTGAACCCCTCCTGAAGTTTCCCTTTCGAACTTGAACTCGTCAATTTGCTCGTCAAGCGAGGAGGTTGAAGAAGCGACTCTTTCCTCGGCCGCAGCGGATTCGAGAGGAACCTGTTGGATGGGCTGAAGGAGCAACGGCACACCCTGAGGATTTAGATGTGGCACGGGCGCAAGCTCGTGTGGTGCTAAAAAATTATGCCTGCCGACGTCTATCCGTTTGAGGCGGAAGTCCCCTTGAGTAATGGCGTTGCCGACCGGTTGGAAATCTTTCCGCTTGGACGTATAGCCAAGGATGAGAGGAACAGATCGGAGCTGCCCGTCTTCACTAACGAAAATTTTCGACCGGAGTAAGTAATTTAGCACGGGGATGTTTGAGAGGCTGAGCCGAGGAGCAACTTGCCTTCTATCTGTAAACACCACAGAGAAAACTTGGTCAGAAACTTAAAGATAATGATACACACAAGAGAAAACAGATTGTTAAAAAGTGAAAACCCTAAATCTATTGTCTGGAAACCTAGGCCTAAAGGGTCCTACCTGGCTCTCCTGGTTCGGTCGGGCAATGAAGACCGTCATGCCACGCACCCGAGACGATCAGATAGTCGTCTTTCATCCCCTTATTAGACTTGGGAAGGCAGGAAACGAGCCTAACGAGATCGGACCGGGATTTAAGATAGTATCCCGACCCCTTTTGACTATGACACTCATACATATGCACCACGTCATGCCAGGTAAATCCTAATCCTAGTTGACGGTTTAGGGCATCGACTGCTCCTAGGATCCTAAAGAGGTTGGGTGTGCACTAATCAGGGGAAAGCCTGTGATTACAAAGATAACCTCCAGTGATAGGACCCATGGGAAGAGTCATTCCCCCTTCTATGAATGCTATCATGGGGATTACGACTTCCCCCTCTCCTCGGTCGGTCAATATCCTCTCCGGAGGACAATACCTCAGATTTACCCCCCGTGGAATGCCGTAGGTCTCCTTAAATTCCTCTATTAGGGCGGGACTCTCAACAAGTTCCTCGAATCTACCCATTTTTGGCTAAAAAGAGAAGGGCGCAAGGCAGTGACTAGCAAACAAGGGTTTGAAAGTCGAAAACACTAGCCGAGCAGAAGATGGAGGATTAGAAACATCGACACTTACGCAAACTGAATCGAAAAGCGATTTTCGAACTCGCGGAAGGATTCTTGCAGACTCTGGGACGAATTAGGATTGATGATTGAATGTACTCAGTGGTTTCGAGTGCTTGAGTTTGCTGGGAGGTCTGAAGATTCGCAAAGTAAAGAAGAAATAACCTCCTTTGAGGCTTTATATGGGAACAAGCGAACGGTCAGGGGCCATCCCGCCCAAATTCTGAGGAAAAAATCACATCCGTTGGATCTATAGCCCACCGTTGGATGCCAAAGACAAAATGCTGCCTGGAGTAAATGGCAGTGCCTCGGGGAGACTGAAATGACAGCGGCATTAATGAAGCGCCTACTTCTATGCCCACACGCGTGTAAGTTCCGATATTTTTGTCATTTCAAACTTCCATTTCGTGACAAGTCAAAATCCTATTTTTTCTCCTCGGATGCGAAGGAAAAACTAAAATTTTGAGGGGCTATTGTGGGGGGTGAAAAGCTCAACCTAACGTATTGGGCCTAAGGCCCTATTTGAAGACTATTGTTTGTCCGAACAGATGAAAGTACTTGAGAAGAAGCCTATATAAAAGAAACATGTCTGGGGATGAGTGTGGGGCATAGTCCGAGGAGGTATTCAATTGTCCGAAGAGACCATTATCCTCGGATCCGAAGAAGCGTGGTCAAACAGACGTCTGGGAAGTTCGAGTGAACCTCCTAACAAGTCTAATGATGGAGATGAACCTCAGGCACGCATGAGGATAGCAGGAACGGAGAAATATCTAGAAGACAAACTTCAACCACCACATTAAATGCACTGCACCTACTTTCCTGGCCGCATTAATGTGGAGAAGACCCCTGAACAGTACACTCTCAGCTACCGCCACTCATACAAGGCTAAAGAGGGTACATGATGGGACATGCACTCAAGTGGGCGTCTAGATGGTGAACAAGTGGACGATGAAGATGAACGAAGAGGGTACTATATAAGGGGGAGAGGCCTCTGATAAAGGGGGATCGAAAAAAGAAAGAGAGAAAGGAGAAAACTCCATTACTGTAGCTCTAAGAATTGTAACCCACGTTCATTCAATACAACTCCTCTTCGGACGTCTATGTTTGTATCTGTCCGAGCACGATTGAATGTTAATTTACTCACAAGCACTGCAGTCCAATACTGTTTAATTCACTACTAACCTAGCTCTGTCACCCACTATCTACAAATTCATTGTCTTGGGTTCATTGGGCTCACAATCCATACCTTTTGGGCTTGGGCTACAAAAATTGACCCTGCAAATATAATATTATATTCTTTAATGAAATTTGGAAGATCAATATATATGATATCTTTATCACCGTCTTTCTATTGTACCTTTAATATTTTTAGGGGTATGTATGATACATTGATTCCCATATATATATATATATATATGTTAAATGGAGGCAGAAAGAAAGTTACTTCCAAACGGAGAAAAATATTGCTAAGGACATGAACCTTACGCAGTTACGCTCAGCTGGATGCAAGATTAATTGGTTAAGCAATTTCATGTTTTTAAAATTTTCTATAAGCAAAATAGAAACATGTATATTAATTAATTATATGTATATTTTCAAACTTTATAAAATTTCTTTTATAAGAAAATTAATTGTTTTAAAATAATTATTAAAAATTCTTTTAGAAGAATGTTAAAGCTCTTTTTTAATATTCTTTTTTTAAAGAATAATATTAAAGCTTAACCGCTAATAATATATACATGTGTCTATTGTCTACCTTAATAATAAAATAAAAGAATTTCTTATATTTACCATGGGAGACTAAGGTCCGAGTACAGAATAGAGCCCATGAGCCTAGTTCGAGGAGGTGGAAGGGCCCACCCACACATCAATCTTGACCTGACACATGGATGAGAATCCGAGGAGGAGAGATGAATATGTTGACTCCCCGAGGAGCCCGAAGAGTGAGCATTCCTTGGGAAACATCGAGCTAGCCATTTGCACTAGAAAACAAAATACCGAAAAAGATGGTAAAAATGTGCAAGCAAAGAAGAAGAGAAATATCCAAATAAAGTAGCCATCACCTCTGCATTCAATGCAATGCACTAACTTAACTGGTCGTATTAATGAAGGAATGACTCCTAAACGGTATCCTCATAGCTTGCAACACATTTTTCCACCTCCAGCAAAACCTTGAAGGGACAAGCATCCAAAGGAAGGACAATGATTGTACAAGTGGAGGATTAGAATGCAATTCAACTGACTATATGAAAGCTCGAAAATGTGTTGAAAACACAAGAGCAATTTAGACCCCCAAATTAAAGTTACGGCTTGGTTGATTTTACACTAACTTAATACTAAGTGCAGAATAGTGTAAACACAAATGTATAAACAAGACAACTACTCTAATCCATATTTAAAGCAACACAGCGATAAAAATGAAATAAACAAGAGTAGGGAAGAAGGATGCAAACACAAATAACACCGAGACGTGTTATCGAAGTGGAAACCGAAGAACTCGACGAAAAACCTCTCCGCCGCCCTCTAAGCAGAAATCGATCCACTAGACAATCAGTTGGGATACATGGGTTAGCAAAAGACCCTCCAAGCCTAATCTACCCGATGTACTAAGCCCTCCAAGCTCCTACTCCAACAAGGCTTCTTGGAACCGTGTCTTGTCTAGCTCTCCGGATCCCGCAACAAGCTCCATGTTGCATCTGCCATCCTTGGCTTCTCCAATGCGTCCCAACAGCACCAAAACGTCACACTGCACTCTCAAAGGGTGTGGTAAGTGATTGGGTACAAATCTCCTCTCAAGGTATGATAATGGGAGAGGGATGGAGAAGAGGCTACAGTGGTTTCTCACTAAGGATGAGTAGCTCTCTCTCAAAAGATGGGTGTGTGTGTTTTAGAAAACCTCTCTAGGGTTTTTCTCTTTGAATGGCCTCCTTTAACATTTGTGGGTAATGACGGTATATATAGTATGGGTGAAGGGTAAGAAAGTCACTCATTAAAACCCTCTAGGCAGAATGTTTCGTGACTATCTCGCGGGAAGGCCTTACCCACGAGACACTCGCGAAAACGACAGCCTGGCATGACTCTTCAGCTTCCAGCATGTGCTTCTCACATGGCTCTCTCGCGGGTTAGCTTCCAGCGAGACACTCGTGAGATCCACTTATTCTTCATTTAAGCTAGAGTCTTCACCAACTTGATACTAAACCTAATACAATAAAATCCCACAAAATACAAGGAAATAAATTAAGACAATTACAACATTTTTTGTCATGGAATAAAGCCAACATAAAACATAGTTGTAAATCACAACTTTACAATCTCCCCCTTTGGCTATTCCGTGACAAAACACCCTATAACAGACTCTAGACATAAACATGAGTTTGGGAACAATGGCAAAACTCACTCACACCTAAATCTAGAAGCTGTAATGAACTTGGAACATGTATACCTGTAACCTAAAACACTTGCACAAAACACATTAAACCCTCAAGGTAAATTAAGTGATAAAAAGACAAGTATAATGTAACAAGTAAAATGCGATCAAGCAAAATGGAATAAAGCAATAGACCATGGCTTGACCAAACACGCAATCACTATACAATAGTGATCACAATGCTCATTCACACAAGGAATGAACATCCGGACATGCAAGCTAATAAGCTCAATTGCAAACTTTCATTTGCATGTCCAACACTCAACCAATGCATACAAAACATATATGCATCTAGGAACAATCCTACAAGGGCACAAGAGTGAGGTACTTAAGACATAATAACAATATCTTAAAAGTACAAAAGAAATGCTACAAAAGCATTGAGAGAATCACAAAAACATGATGCAAAGCATAGATACTAAAAGTAACACAAAGTACCATAAAACAACGAGAAAACAAGCATAAAGTAAATCAAGGTTTTCTCAAAAACAATGTCTTCTCCCCCTTGGTATATGCATCTCCCCTATGGCTTTCTCCCCCTACGAATGTGCACAAGGTAGAATTTCTCCCCCTAGGAGTGTGCACATGAGTCATATAGAAATGACGATACTCTCCCCCTTTTTATCACGAATAGACAAATTAAACAAGAGGAAGGAGGGAAAGAAAAGAAGATATGAACAAGATGATGCACGAGGGGTGTAAGATGTATGAGAAAATGAAGCCCAAACATAAGACAAAATTTTTTTAAAAAATGCTACAAAGCATAAAGAACATGACATGCTAAGGATGATGGAATGTCATGTAAACCTAGACATGACATGGACACAAGAACATGTTATATGTGCTAAAAGGTCTAAAAAGACTTAACTAGCATGAGTGAAAGCAAAAACATGTCGAGTGTTAGAGTGTGTGCAGCAAGGTGCAGCTACTGTGCATCTAGTGTGCATGTGAGATGCATGACCAATGCATGAATAAGCACTCACGGGGTAAAGTGTATAAAACACAGCACCAATGATCAAAACATGATAAACATGAATAATTATGGTGATCTCCAAAATTTGGTACTCATCGGAATCCAAAACAAAGAGAAAATGCTATTTGGGCATTTTATCAAACACTTAGAGTGCACACACTACACATGTGTGTTAAACAGTGCAAGAACATATGAAAATCTGGCCTAAATACATGTTATTTTTGCCACAAGGGACCAACATCCAAACCAAATCAACATTTAAAACAAAGCCCAATCAAAAAGATTGACAAAAATTAAGTTTTCCAACTCCCATTTGAGAAAAATCCCAACTATGAACATAAAACCCCCAAAAGCATAATCTCAGGATCAAAAACAATGAAAAAGGTTAAAGATTACCTTAGAGATGTTAATGGAATGAAAAACACTTGAATTTAGTTGGGTTATGATGTAGAAACATGAAAATAGGTGTTTGGGAGAAGATGGGAGAAGTTTAAAACAAAAGACCCACGAAATGCCCTTTAAAAAGCTGATCTGGAAATTTTCGCGGGAAGCTGACTCACGAAAGTACTCGCAAAATTTTTCGCGGGTAAGCCTTACTCGCGAGCTACTTGCGAAACAGTCGCGAAACTCTCTGTCCAAAGCTGAAAAAGCTTTAAAATTGGACCAATTAACTCCTAGTTGAGCCTATACATGAAATAGGTCATGAAAACACCCAGAAAACATGTTTTTCAGACAAAAACACTTTAAAAACTTTGAAAAACCTGGGTGATACAAATCACTTCCAAAAGCAAACAAAAAGAACAAAAATCTTTTTGGTTTGAACCACATATGGTTGAGCACACACACATCACATTTGAACATGTACAAACACACAAATGAGATAAGCATTAATTGAAACAAAGTCTTGTATGTTATGTGTGAGCATCAAATGTGAAATAGTCCTTAGACTAGAGTGAAGTTTCAATGATCAATTCAATCGAGTCATACACAACTGATACGAAATCAAGTGGACTATCTCCATTATAGAAATGAGTATATATGACCTCCTACTAATTGATTACACAACTTAGAAGCTTTTCATTTGGCTCCTGCATTAATCATAACATTTGATCCATTTTGGATAATACATCTTCTTTTTGAAATCGGTGCTTGATATTTTTGATATATCAACATTTGGAATTAGCCTTTGGCTTTTTGAGCACCATACATTTCAAAACAAAAGTCGCTTTCCCTTTTTCCTAGTCAAATACTAGTATGTGCGACAGGTTTTTGCAGCTCGATATCTCTTTTCATTTGGAGATTTACATTTAGTGAGCTCTTTTGCAAAAACAAAAAAATAAAGTGGGAAGAGATATAGACACAAGTCTATGCAAGTATCAAGACCATCAAGACTATTGACCAATCATTCATGACAAGCTTGAAGATCTATTTACAACAATCACACATAGTTTTCAAGATTTCTTCCACAAAGATAAATGTGCATACATAACAAGCTAAGCTCGTAAATACACTACGCCATTAGTACGAAGGTACTAGGCCAAACTCACATGTGATATGTGCTCAAACATATACGATCAAATTTTTTGAATTTTTCACTTTTTAAGTGGTTTTGGATTTTTACACACACAAAACAAAGACATAAAAGTAAGATCAAAACATAAACAAAACAATGCATATGAAGAGATGCATGATGCACAAATGCATGACAATAAAGCATCTAATGCATGAAGGGTCTTACAAAGATCGAAAGAATTAGATCAAGGACCAAAAGAGCAAAAGCTCAACCATAGGAACCCTTCCCCATCCAAACGGAATGATTGTTTGGAATGAGTGTCTCAAGAGAAGTGAGACGAGAGTTGGAAGAATGAGAACCAAAGATGCACATAGTCAAGGAGTTAAGAGCATTAAACACTTTCTTTAACAACATGTTATTTTCACTTAAATCCGGTTTATCATGCAAAGCACAACTTCTAAGAAGCTCAAGTTTCTCTTTTCTTTTTATTCTTTTAAGAGCTTGAAACTTAGAGCAATGTGGTCTAAGATGACCAAAGGCACCACAGTGGTGACAAGCAATGTGTTTAGGTCCACTAGGCTTTTTGGAAAGGGATCTAGCAACATAGTTTTGTTCTCTCTTCTGCTTATGACATTGAGGTCTTATATGGCCACTCACACCACAATAGTGGCAAGTAGGAACAAACTTAGATCCATCCAAAGCCTTAGGTTGAGACCTAAACGGAGGCTTTGACTTAACAGTCTTTCTCTCCACCTTTTGATTTCTTTTATGTGGAGGAATGTACACCGATTTGTCCTTTGAGATAGAACACACAATAGGCACAAAATTAGGTACCACAACATGATTGCAACAAATATTTTCATCCTTTTTAGTAATAGGTTCAGCAATCAAACACTTGGCATATATTTTAAGAGATTCATTTTCACATTTTAGCTCATCAACAAGTTTGTTAGACAAAACAAGTTTAGCATCCAAGTCCATATTCAAACATTCAAACTCTTTCAGCTTTTCAACAGAATTTTCAGCAAGTTTCTTATATTTTTCAATCAATTTGTTGGATTCATTGAGCTTAGCAATCAAATCATCCTTTTCACAAAATAACTTGCTCAAATCCTTATTAAACTTCTTAGCCTTTTTCTTCAAGAGTTTAATGTTAAGAATATCAATAACACCCAAGGATTCATGTAACATAGCATCACAATCATGAGGATTATTACTTATAGAGGCATTTTCACAAACACGTGGCATGCTACAATCATCATTAACCAAATCATACAAAGAGGCATACAAAGCACAATCTATGGCAAATAAACACAAGGGGTCAAGGATCACACTTAGGTATTTAAACCACAACAAGTGTACCCGCTCTGATACCAATTGAAAGCTCAAAAATGTGTTGAAAACACAAGAGCAATTTAGACCCCCAAATTAAAATTACGGCTTGGTTGATTTTACACTAACTTAATACTAAGTGCGGAATAGTGTAAACACAAGCGTATAAATAAGACAACTGCTCTAATCCATATTTAAAGCACACACAGCAGTAAAAATGAAATAAACAAGAGTAGGGAAGAAGGATGCAAACACAGATAACACCGAGATGTGTTATCGAAGAGGAAACCGAAGAACTTGGTGAAAAACCTCTCCGCCGCCCTCCAAGCAAAAATTGATCCCCTAGACAACCAGTTGGGATACATGGGTTAGCAAGAGACCCTAGGCCTTCCCGCGAGATAGTCGTGAAACATTCTGCCTGGAGAGTTTTAATGAGTGACTTTCTTACCCTTCACCCATACTATATATACCCTCATTACCCACAAATGTTAGAGGAAGCCATTCAGAGAGAAAAACCCTAGAGAGGTTTTCTAAAACACACACACCCATTTTTTGAGAGAGAGCTACTCATCCTTAGTGAGAAATCACTGTAGCCTCTTCTCCATCCCTCTCCCATTATCATACCTTGAGAGGATATTTGTACCCAAACACTTACCACACCCTTTGAGAGTGTAGTGTGACGTTTTGGTGCTGCTGAGAAGCATTAGAAGAAGCCAAGGATGGCAGATGCAACATGGAGCTTGTTGCGGGATCCAAAGAGCTAGACAAGACACGGTTTCGAGAAGCCTTGTTGGAGTAGGAGCTTGGAGGGCTTAGGTACATCGAGTAGATTAGGCTTGGAGGGTCTCTTGCTAACCCATGTATCCCAACTGATTGTCTAGTGGATCGATTTCCGCTTGGAGGGCGGCGGAGAGGTTTTTCGCCGAGTTCTTCGGTTTCCTCTTCGATAACACGTCTCGGTGTTATCTGTGTTTGCATCATTCTTCCCTACTCTTGTTTATTTCATTTTTACTGTTGTGTTGCTTTAAATATGTATTAGAGTAGTTGTCTTGTTTATACGCTTGTGTTTACACTATTCCGCACTTAGTATTAAGTTAGTGTAAAATCAACCAAGCCGTAATTTTAATTTAGGGGTCTAAATTGCTCGTGTTTTCAACACATTTTCGAGCTTTCACTATATAAAGAGAGGAAACCCCTCCAGAAAGGAGGACAAAAAACTAAAAAGAGATATTCCCTGTGTAGCACTATCTTGTAATTGAGACTTGAATATTATATGAACTCCTTGGCCTAATCCGAGGAAGTATAAATCTAAAAATCTACTGCTCTCTTGTAACTTATGTAATGTTTTTCCATTCACTTAATAGCTAAACCATATAAGCATATCAAGGTTGACTTCGCAAACCCACTCTCTAACAAATTAATTGTATTGGGCCATCATACTTAAACTTTCTATTCTAGGAGGGCCTAAGTGTTTTCAATCGCTTACATTTACCATTAAAAAAAAAGAACTAAAAACAACTAACCTCATCACACGCGCTTCACGCATGCGATGAGACTTTTTTATTTTTTTGGTTTAGTGTCATAATATTCATTTTAAAAAAAATGGATAAATTTGTTTTGAAGACATAAATTAGTAGGAGAGTGCCATATTTTGTAGGCATTTTAAGTGGAGTTGGAGATAAATTTTTACTAGATTGTCCTCAAATTTTTTCCTTGTTAAACCTTTGGTTTAGGGGTATTTCTGAACTACATAAAAATCCAGTTCAAAGAGGTGAATCCTCTTATAGATAATAAGTATAGAAAGATAGATAGATATTATCTATACTACTATTTAAGGGGCTTCCCATGTTTTAGATTGACATTTTTTTTTTGTTCAAAAATACCTTTAACTCCCAAACAACCCATTACAAAATAACTTCCAACTTCCCACTCCACTAAACCACCTCCAAAATTCAAATTTTCTACAGTCACTCATATTAAACATGGTAACTTTTCTTTTTTTCCTTTAAATTGCTTTTGCAAAATAGAAACTTACCTTAAAAAAAAAAAAATTCTCACCTTCATAAGAAAAAAAAAATTTATACACCAAACAAAAAAAACCAAGTTTTTTTTTTTTTTTTCAAAATCAAAAACCATGTTAACTAGATTTTAAGAATGACTCAGAGTTTTAAAAAAACCCTTATTCTTATTCCATCATTATTATTTTTTAATGAAATTATCATATAGATAAAAGAATATCCAGTTATCTACCACTCTTTTTCATTTATCTAAGCAAAGACAAAACTAGAATCCTAAAATGCATGCCCGAAATTGGACTACTCTCCCACTAACCCACCCACGTATACAACACAACATAGTTACTCCATATTTCAAAGCCAAGCCACCATTTACTACTATAAAAGATAAAATTTTCTGGTCATTTGAACACACTCAAGACAGAAAAAGAGGCAAGCTTTAAATGTTGCACAACCCAACTTAAAAAGTTCCTCTCTCACCATCTATTTTGTTAACAAAAATTTTGAATTATGTGTATTTTTTTAATGGCCCCTTCATATATTTCATCAACTTTATGAGCATCTAAAGCATATTTTATTTTTTCTAATCATTCATTAAATGGAGAAGTGTATGTTTTTCAAATGTCCAACTTATATTCTTATGAATTATATCTTGACCACAAAGAACGAGCAACGTTTGTCTCTTTGTCTCTAAGAAAGTTGGTTCTCCCTCCTCTCTTAGGCAGTAGAAGTTTGTTTGTCCCTTGTTGATGAATGAGAGTTTTGTTCTCTTGAGACAACAGGTTTGTCTCTCGAGCTTGTGGTTTTGTTTTTTCTGGGTTACAAGGAAACACTTTTCTTGTTTGGTTTGCTTTAGTCTTCAATTATCTGCCTGGATTATGGAGGACCTTACGAGAATATGGGGGAATTTGAACCTATCCAAAATGGAAGATACTAGTTTTGTTCTTCAGAGTGATCAGCGGTCTAGAGAGTTTATACTAGCGGCAACGTTTCTCATTTCACGATTCTTGAGCATGGAAGTGGTGGCTAGAACTATCAAACAGATACGGCGTCCCACAAATGGCTTTTAGATAAGTAACCAGGGTGATCATATCGTCCTCCTTGAGTCTCAGCAGTTTGGACCGAGTCTTAGGGCACCTCCCTACCATTCTACTGGTAAGGATGTGTTTTTTGTTCCAGGTTTTTTTTGAAAAATGCTCATTTGAGCTGCCGTGGAGAGACAAGGTGTTGGTTGGGATTTCAGAGGGGATAGACAACGGCGGTGACATGGTAATTACGAGGGGCGACAAGCAATTATTGGAAACCGAATTTGATGGGAATGCAGTAACTACAGAACCGTTTCAAAATTCAAATCCTAACGTGGAATTGATGATTAAGGAAATTGATTTGGAGTCAAGAAGGGAAGCTTTCAATCTCTTTAAAAATTCAAACGTTAAGGAGCAAGATTCGGGGAAAGGAGTTATAGCACAGGAGGGAATTTTAAATGCTATGAGGCCATGTGACAAAGGGCAGGAGGCACGTGAGGGTGGGTTAAATTCTTTAATCCTGGAGATAGATTCTAGCACTGAAAAATCACGTGCATGCCCAAATGAGTTGTTTCGCCACCGTATAGAGGAAATAGATAATGAACTTCGAAAGTTTGACAGGGATTCCGATGAGAAAATAAGGGGGGAGGGTGGAGGAGATGCTAGTCATACAACTTCGGTATGTGAGGAAGTTTATCTTGTGGGCAAGCAGCAGGGTGAGAATCGGGCTTCAGCTAAGCTGTCCACTATGGCATCAATGGTCAGTAAGGAATCCTTGGGTCACGGGGAAGGTGAAGCTGAAAAATCTATTAATGCAAAGAAAGTAGGGAAGTAATCAAGATTGCAACGTGCTAGAACAACACCGAAGGTTCCCTAGTGGATGAGGTGGGGTAGAAACGGTTTATGTCAGTTAGTACAGAGGAGTCGGAAGGCAGTCTAGAGGGCATGAAGAAAAAAAAGTAGAGTAGAGCGGGGGTGCGAAGAAGGTGTATGCAGAATGGCGGAGGCTGGATCCGAACCCCGCCAACTCCAATGAGTATTTTATGTTGGAACTATCAGGGGCTTGAGAACCGCCAGACAGTTCAAGAGCTTGGGGATTTAGTCTGGGCATAAGATCCTTCAGTGGTGTTTTTAGCCGAAACATGGCTAGTAGAAGTAAGGCTAGGTGACGTTAAGGAAAGATTGGGTATGGGAAGCTATTTTGGTGTGTCAAAGGTGAACTTGGGTGAATGTTTGGCACTTTTTTGGAAGAAAGGATTGGAGGTGGATGTTGAATCTTCATCTCTGAACCATATTGATGTGTTGATAAATAAGGGTAAGGAGGATGGATGGAGGTTTACTGGTTTTTACAGTGATCCGTTAACACAAAGGAGGGTGGAATCGTGGAATTTTTTAAGGAATTTGCATGGGAGGTTTTCGGTTACGTGGTTATGTGCAGGTGATTTTAATGAGATCACAAAATCTCATGAAAAAAGTGGAGGGAGGTTGAGACCTTTTCTGCAAATGAAAAATTTTAGAGATGTCCTAGATGAGTGTGGGCTAATGGATTTAGGGTTTATGGGTAGCAAATTCACTTGGTTCAAAAATATTGCTAATGGTATTTTAGTTTGGAAACAACTTGATAGAGCATTGGGGACCACGGATTGGCTTGAGATTTATCCAGTGACTAAAGTGGTGATTTTGGAATGCGGTATATCCGACCACAAACCAATATTGATTCACCCATGTGGGGTTTCGATGAGACAAAATAAACCTTGGCGCTTTGAGAAGATGTGGTTAGATGAGGAAGGCTGTCATGATACGATGACTTCGGCTTGGAGGGATGGAAAGGGTAACACACCTATGAGTGGGGTGGTAAATAAGGTGGGGAAATGTCAGGCAAATTTAAAATGGTGGAGTAAGAGATGCTTTAAAAATGTTACTTGGGAAATTGCTGAAAAAAAGAAAAGATTGAAAGAGGCAGAAGCTTCGGCCATAAGGGGTGGTAGTATTGATTCGATGGTTAAATTAAAAAGTGAGTTGACAGGGTTGATAGCTAAGGAGGAGCAAATGTGGCAGCAACGATCAAAAATTCATTGGTTGAAATTGGGTGATAAAAACTCAAAGTTTTTCCATGGTAAAGCTTCCCAAAGGTTTAGAAGAAATAGGATTATGGGGATTGAGCATCCGAATGGGGTTTGGTGTGTGGGGGATGACAATGTGGCTGGAGTTTTTGAAAATTATTTTCGAAACCTCTTTACATCATCAAATCCGAGTGAAATTGATGAAGTAATACAACACACGGGTAGAGTAACCACTGAGGAAATGAATGAGGAGTTGATTGGAGAGTTCTCTAGGGGTGAGGTGGAGATGGCACTAAATCAGATGGCACCTTTGAAGGCACCTAGACCAGATGGCATACCTCCAATTTTCTACCAACACTATTGGAAGGATATTGGAGATGATGTAACGGATGCAGTCCTTTTCTGTTTGAACATTGGCAAGATTCCCTCAAGTTTGAACCACACCTATCTCACTCTAATTCCTAAGGGAAAAAGTCCTGTTAAAGTTGCAGATTTTAGACCTATAGCTCTTTGTAATATTTTGTACAAAATTATTTCAAAGGTTTTAGCAAATAGGTTAAAAAAAATTCTACCTTGTATAATCTCTGAGTTTCAAAGTGCTTTCCAAACAGATAAAGCCATCTCAGATAACATTTTGGTGGCCTTCGAATCATTACACCATATGAAAAAAAAATGGAAAAAGGGGTTGTATGGCTATGAAATTAGACATGAGTAAAGCTTATGATAGGGTGGAGTGGAAATTCTTGATGGCAATAATGGAGAGGTTGGGTTTTCATTCAAAATGGAGGGGTTGGATCTATGAGTGCATAAGCTCAGTTTCCTTTTCTATAATGGTTAATGGGAAACTGAGGGGTAATATTATCCCAACTAGGGGCTTGAGGCAAGGGGATCCATTATCACCATACCTGTTTTTGCTATGCTCTAAGGATTTAAATGGATTGATACATCATGCTGTATATGAGGGAAAAATCCATGGTTTCTCTCTTTGTAGGAATGACCCCAAAATTTCTCACTTGTTTTTTTGCAGATGATAGTCTCATTTTCTGTCATGCAAAGGTGGAGGAGGTGAGAGCCATCTAAGCCATTTTGAATGTGTATGAAAAAGCCTTAGGTCAACAAATCAATGCAACAAAGACTACTTTGTTCTTTGGGAGATCAGTGAGGGAGGAGACAAAAAATGCTATCAAACTATTACTTGGTGTGCTTGAAATAAAGTACTATGAGAGGTATTTGGGGCTACCTGCAGTGGTGGGGAAAAATAGAAGAGCAAGTTTAAATTACATCAAAGATAGAGTGTGGGGGAAATTACAAGGGTGGAAGGATAAGTTACTGTCACAAGCGGGTAAGGAAGTGCTCTTGAAGGCGGTGGTTCAAGCAATTCCCACATTTGCAATGGGTTGTTTTAAACTCCCAAGTGGTTTGTGTAGGGATATTGAAATGTTAATTAGAAAATTTTGGTGAGGGCAACGAGGGGAACGAAGGAAGATCCATTGGAAAAATTGGGAGACACTTTGCAAACCAAAAGTAGAAGGAGGTTTAGGATTTAAAGAATTGACAAAGTTCAATGACACAATGCTAGCAAAACAGGTTTGACAACTTAGCCATGACACAAGTTCTTTGTTCTACCATGTCTTTAAGGCAAAATATTTCCCCAATGGCTCCATCTTTGACGCTACCCAAAAATCCGGTTCTTATGCTTGGAAGAGCATTCTAAAGGCTAGGAAAGTGGTTGCATTGGGGGCAAAATGGAGGGTGGGTGATGGTGAATCTATCAAAGTTTTTGAAGATTGTTGGTTGCCTGGGTCAGGGGGTGGGAAGCTTAATTATGCTTACTCAGGTGTGAACAGAAATCTAAGGGCTGTTGAGTTGATGACTCTCGAAAAAACTAGTTGGAATGGGTAGCTGATTGATTCTATTTTCCTCTGCTATAAAGTGCAGAAAATCAAGGCTTTACCTCTGTGTGTAGTGCCTCAGAACGATTACTTCTATTGGAGCTTGGAGAAGAGTGGTATTTTGATCGGTGCAAAACTGCAAGTGCACAGTATCGTAGTTTTATAGTAAAGTGATGAGAAGAGTATCGTCCTCATGGATTGGTCACTTACTTTTGACAAATACCAAAATTATGCTAATCTCGATTTTATCTAGAGAAGTCACTAAGGTTGTTGTAATTGGAATTTAAAATAAAATCAAATTAAAGAAAATACACAGAGGAAAAGAACGATAATGTTTGAAAATCAAATTAATAAAGCAAGAAAGCATTAAGATCAATGATTTCAATACTACACAGGTTTATACAAGTCTTTCGATCTCTATATTTACCTATGCCGAAATATTCAAGATCTATCCTATAATTCCCTCTTTCGACAGCAAATCACAAGATCAAAATCATCTAATTAATGGCCGATTAATTAGAAGCAATAAGCTCAGAATAAATCAGACAAACATGAAGAGAATTAATTCAAATTAACATGAATAAGCAAGCATAGTTCGGAATTAGATTGCATCGTTTTCCTAGAAATAAGAAATTTAGTTCATGCTAAAAATTCAATTCAACATAAACGAATTCACCATAATTTTTTTGAGAAGATTTGAAGGGAAAAAATGAACACAAAAATTTGCTTCAGCCTCCTTTCTGCTTCAGCCCCTGTTTCAACTTTTCTCTCTTCTGTTTCAGCGCCACCCTCTTTCTTTTCTGCGTCAGCTTCAGCTTGTCTTCTTTTCAGCGCCTCAAAACTCTCTTCTTTTTCAGCCGTGGTGCCCTTTTTTTCTTTTAGATGTGGTGCCCTTTTCAGCCCAAAACGTTTGTCTTTTTCAGCCCACTGTTTCAGCCCAATACCTTGCTTTCTTCAGCCCAAAAACCTTGCTCTCTTTAGCCCAAAACCTTCCTCCTTTCAGCCCAAAAGCAGTTCCTCTTTTCAGCCCAATATTTTCTTTTATTCAGCCCAAAAACGTTGCTCCTTTCAGCCCAACATTTTCTCTAGCTGCTTCACATCTCTTTTATTTGAATAAATATTCATTTTCTTCAAATCTGCAATAAAATTTAAATAACAATAATGAAGTCTAAAATCAACAAAAAAAATAAATAAAATTAGACTAAAGTTTAAAGTTAAGAAGTGATAAATTATGCTAAATTATGCAAGTCATCATATTTACTCAGTGAAGTCGGGCTACAAGCTGCTGTGTGAGGAGGAAAGAAAGGATGAAGCTTTGAGTTCTAGCAGTCAAGGCATGTTGGTGCTGTGGTCTAGAATTTGGAGCTTGAAGGTACCTGGAAAAACTAACCATTTTTTGTGGAGAGCTTGTACTGATTGCCTGCCAACAAAAACAAACCTGATGAAGCGAAAAATTGTTGAGGATTCTTTATGCCAATTGTGTGGAAAATTTCTAGAAAACACGATGCATGCTTTGTGGAATTGTGAAGTGGTGAGGAGTGTATGGAATGTGGAGTTTAGTTGGGTGAATGAGGCGATGGCAGCAAATGGGTCATTCATGGATCTTGTGGACTTATGTGTGACTAAACCTGGAATGGGCGAGCTGTTTAGGACCAAGCATGGTTCCTTTAGAATCACTGGAACAAAGTCAGGTTGAATGATAGGACTTTACCATTGAGCAAAGTGGGAGAAGCTGCAAAAAACTTAGTGCAACAGGTGCAGTCAGTCCGTGAAGGTCATAAGGGGGTGAGACAGACACGAAGGGGTAAATGGATCCCTCCTCAAGCAGGGGATTTCAAGTCCAACTTTGATGGAGCATGGTTCGATGAAAGTGATGAAGCTAGGATCGAGATTATGGTATGCGACTCCTCGGGGCAGGTACTAGCGGCACTAGCTGAGAAATAAAAAAAACCACATTCTGTGGACTGTTTAGAGATGATGGCAGCAAGAAGGGCTGTGATTTTTGCTCAAGAGATTGGATTACAAAGCTGCCAGTTTGAGGGAGATTTTGAAGTTGTGATTAAGGCCCTCAAAAATGAGGATATGTTTTGCTCATCCTTTGGCCATATAGTCAGAGATACTTTAGTTTTTGTAAACTCATTGAGGAGTTTTTCTTTCGCTCACATTGTTAGGCAAGGCAATTCTGTAGCCCATGCCTTAGCTTAGAGAGCTCATTTGTCTTTTCCATTGTTAGTTTGGATGGAGGATGCTCCGTCTGATATAGATACCTTTGTTATTGCTGATTTTTCAGGTTCTTAATAAAACTTATTCATAGGCCTGGGCTTGATTCACAAAAATAAATAAATAAATAAATAAATAATAATAATAATAATTATTATATTCTTATATCATTCAATTCTCTTTAATTTAGGTTCTTCTAAAAAAAAAGTATCTTTTTACCATTAATAGTTTTAAAAGTAAAGGTTTATGTGGTGCCTTATTTTGCGGTTGCCGGAATGGGGAAATTGAAAATTTTATATATTGATTTAAATACTTTTGTGCCTTATTCTATGCATTTTTAGTTCTATGACTTGACGAATTAATTTTGAAACTAAAGATATTAAACATTTTCTTATATATTAAATTTTGATTTGATTAAAATTTGAATCGTGATTTAATGTAATTTTTATTTATATTGTGATGAGTATTATGAGTTTATGGGTGAAATAATTTTTTGATCACACTCTTAGATTTTTTGTTATTGAAAATATAGTAATCTTTACAAAAATTATATAAATTATTAATCTTTACAAAAAAAAAAAAAAAAGGAGTCCATAAACACTCGTGATTAAAAGAATTAACAAATACACATACCTTTTCTCTCTCAAGTCCCTCTGCTGAGAGACTAGAGTGTAGAACCCATTTATCTTCCTTGGAATGATAAACTGTTCCCTCTAATAACATCGTTGTTGGTAGGGATATTTTTCTTTTTTTCTTCAAGTATGGACGATGTTCTTAAGGATTGGCGGAAACTATCTCTAACAAGTGAGGAAGGGGAGAAAGTTGAACTCAAGAATTCTCACTTCTCAGAGAAAAATGAACATGTATTGGTAGCAAGATTTATGACTAGAAGAGCTCTCAATGTGGAAGCGGTGGGCAGAACTTTTAAGCCACTTTGGAGGGCACGGAAAGACTTTGAAATCAGGGAGGCTGGTGACCATGTTCTTCTTTTTGTTTTCGAGTTAGAAACGGATGCTGAACGGGTCTTAGCTATGGAGCCTTGGTCTTTTGATAAGCATGCGGTTCTGTTTCAACGATATGATTTCTCCATCCTGACAAAAAATCTTCGGTTCACGAATATGAAGTTTTGGGTTCAGATGCATGGATTGCTAGTGAGTATGTTAAAACCAGAGGTAGCTATTGAACTGGGAGAGAAGTTAGGTGTGGTTAGATCTACGGATCATACAAATGAAATGATTGGAGGCGACTTTATTCGAGTTAAAGTTGAGATTGATGTCTCTAAACCGCTGTGTAGGGGGCGAAGGGTTGTTCTCAATGATAAGGACAAAGTTTGGGTATCTCTGAAGTATGAAAAGCTCCTAAACTTCTGCTACTGGTGTGGCAAAGTTTCACACACGGAGAAAGAATGTGACAAATGGCTAGCCAGCAAAGGTACATTGAGCGTAGATCAACAAGAGTACGGTGCGTGGCTACGAGCTCTCTCTCATAATCCAGGGAAAGCTATCTCGACAAAAGTTTCGAGCATGGGGGATGGTTATGGAAGAATGCAGTCGATGAAGAAGATAAGCGATGAAGGACAAATGCTGGTGATTCAGAGAAACCAGTCAAACAAAGAAGCCGGTAAGGATGCAAACACGGTCCAACGAGGATTGAGTTCGGTGAACAAGCATTCTCACGAGGGAGGAGCCAACGGCGAAGTTTCCATGGTTCAAACGGCGGCAACTCCGGATTCCATGGAAACTTTCCCACGAAGCACGCAGTTGGAGGAAGTTTCAAATTTTGAAAAAAACTGGTACTAACCCAATCCTATCCACTACACCTGATCAAGCTGTAAATTTCGAAATTCAATTTCAGGAGATAGATTCGGCTATACATGAGTTCGACAGCAAGTCTGTCTTATCAAATGTTCAAGTAGTCCCGTCTGGCACGAGTTTTGTGGGAGATCATGTAGGAGAGGATAAAGGAGTTGTGGTGGACCCGAAGTTGGACTCTAGTAAACCATTGGGAACATTAGCACGTGAGGAGTATCCATCAGATATTCCAACTCTTCGTACGTGGAAAAAATTGGCACGTGACTTTACATTAGTGGACTCTCCCATGCAGCAAAATGTATTAACTAAGAGATCAAGAAGCCAGGAAGAAGTAAATCAGTCTAAATTGCCAACGAAGAGAGTACAGGTTTCAAAGGTTGAAGAAAATGATATTTCAATGGCGGAGGCTGTTAAACAGCCCCGCCAATCCAAATGAGTTTCATAGTTTAGAACTGTCGTGGGCTTGGGAACCTACGTATAGGGAAGGAGCTGGGAGCAGTGATCCGAGCAAAAGATCCCCCTGCCGTGTTCATAGCCGAAACATGGGCAAATGAAGCAAAGCTAAAAGACATCCAACGACAGATAGAGTTTGAAAACTTATTCTTTATGGAGAGAAATAACAAAGGTGGCGGTCTAGCTCTATACTGGAGAAACTCCTTGGATTTGAGTATAGACACTTACTCAAAAAATCATATTGATGCCATCATAAATAAGGGGAAGGAAGATGCATGGAGATTCACTGGATTCTATGGGGAACCAATTACCCATAAACGTTCTGAATCTTGGAACAAGCTGCGTCAGCTAAGTAATAAATTCAGGCTGCCATGGCTCTGTGCAGGAGACTTTAACAAGATCAGTCAAAGCTTTGAAAAATTATGAGGAAGTAATAGGAGCCAAACACAAATGCAACTATTCAGGGACGTCATAGATGAGTGTGGATTCCTCGATCTTGGTTTTGTGGGAGCACCCTTCACGTGGCAGAAGCATTTTGCAGATGGACATTCTATTTGGGAGAGACTGTTTCGGGGTTTGGCAACTCAAGATTGGTTAATGAAATTCTTGAGAACAAAAATTCATCACCTTCATTCAGATTCTTCAGACCACTGCCCTCTTTGGATTGCGACTAGTGGCTTGGAAGTTGCTAGCCCCTTGAAGCCTTTTCACTTTGAGGAGATGTGGCTCTCAGATCTAGGATGCTCCAATGTGGTTGAAGTAGTGTGGTCCTCAACTATGGCAAGTGATCCATCTAATAAGGTTATGAAGAAAATAGAGAAGTGTGGTAAGGAATTAAGAAGGTGGGATCGTGATCACTTTGGAAATGTCAAAAGAGAGTTAGCCAAGAAGAGAAAATTACTGATAGAGGCTGAAAAGGAAGCAAGAAGAACGGGTAGTAATCATTGGGTTAGGGAGTTGAAAAGAGAGATTACAGAGCTCATTGATAAGGAGAATAGAATGTGGTTTCAACGTTCCAAGGTTCTATGGGCACAGAATGGTGACAAAAATTCTAAATTCTTTCACATACGAGCTACCCAGCAGAAGAGGAAGAATTTAATTCAGAAGATTAGAGATGATACTGGCACCTGGACATCAAATCCTGAAAGCATTGCTCAATGTTTGATTAATTACTATCAAGATTTGTTTACCTTAGCCAATCTTCAACAACATGATGCAGCTATAAATTCCATTAACAACTTTATCAGTGAGGAGATGAATGCTTAATTGATTGTAAAATACAAGGTGTGGGAAATTCAGCAGGCAATAAAACAGATGGCTCCCCTCAAAGCCCCAGGACCTGACGGTATGCCCCCTTTATTTTATCAACACTATTGGAATTTAGTTGGTGATGATGTATGTCAATCTGTTCTTAAATTCCTAAATACTGCCTTCTTACTTGAGCATCTGAACCATACTTTTATTACTCTCATCCCAAAAAAAAAGAACCCAGAATTTGCCTCAGAATTTCGACCCATCAATCTTTGTAATGTCCTATACAAAATCTTCTCCAAAGTCCTAGCAAATAGATTGAAAATAATTCTACCAAAAATTATTACTGAAAACCAAAGTGCTTTTACTAAAAGCAGGCTTATTTCTGACAATATTTTGGTAGCATTCAAATCTCTCCATAGCATGCAGAAACATACAGGAAAGGATGATTTCATGGCAGTCAAGCTTGATATGAGCAAAGCTTACGACAAAGTGGAATGACAATACCTAGAAGCAGTAATGAGGAGAATGGGATTTGGTGATCAGTGGATCAAACTCATAATGCTTTGCATCACATCGGTCTTATATTCCATCCTAATCAATGGTAAGCCAAAAGGAAGGATCTATCCAACAAGGGGCATCAGACAGGGAGATCCTCTCTCCCCTTTTCTTTTCCTTCTATGCACAGAAGGCCTAAATGGACTCATCAACAAGGCAGCAAGGCAAGGGGACATAAAGGGCTATTCCATATCCAGAAATAGCCCTGTTCTAACTCACATCCTTTTTGCAGATGATAGTCTTCTGTTTTGCAGGGCTAATAGACAGGAATGTCAAAAGATCTTGGATATATTGGACATTTATGGCAGCTGCTCGAGACAACAAATAAATAGAAGTAAAACCACTGTCTTTTTCAGCAAATCCACATCAAAGGAAATCAAAGACCATATAAAGGAAGCATTGGGGATTCCAGAGATAAGACAATATGAAAAGTACTTGGGGTTACCATCATTGGTGGGAAAAAATAAAAAGGCAAGCTTCAATTACATTAAGGAAAGGGTGTGGAATAAGATGCAGGGATGGAAGGAAAAGCTACTGTCCCAAGCAGGAAGGGAAATTCTAATTAAGGCAGTGGTGCAAGCAATCCCCACATATACAATGAGATGTTTCAAGCTCCCTGTTGGTTTGTGTGCGGAGATTGAAAGCTTAATACAAAAATTTTGGTGGAGACAAAAAGGAGACAGAAGGATGGTCCTTTAGGTAAAGTGGGAGACTCTATGTCAAGCTAAATCTGAAGGAGGAATGGGATTTAAGGACCTAGCACTCTTCAATGATGCTTTGTTAGCAAAGCAAGCATGGCGGCTCTTACATCACAAGGAGTCTTTATTTTACAGAGTCTTCAAATCCAAGTTTTTCCCCAATTGTTCAATTTTGGAAGCCCATGAATCATATGATGGCTCTTATGCTTGGTGTAGCATATTGAAGGGACGTGATGTACTTCTAAAAGGTGCAAAGTGGAGGGTTGGTACTGGAGACTCAATCAGTGTTTGGCTGGACGCTTGGTTGCCTTCCCGTGATCATCCAAGGGTGTTATCTCCAGTGGTGGAAGGTTTTGAAGAGGTTCGAGTGGTTGATCTTGTTGATCCGGAGACAAAATAGTGGGATTTAAATTTGCTACAAGGTTTATTTAATCCTTCTGAGGTTCAGCAAATTAAAAGTATCCCACTGTGTAAAACTGAGTTGGAAGATAAAGTAATTTGGCCTCACACTCCCTCGAGATAGTATATTGTGCAGTCGGGGTATAGGTTTCTGATACACCAAGACTCTGATACTTCAACAAGAGAGAGACCAAATGATGAAAGGGAAATTTGGAAGTTGATTTAGAGCTTATCAATCCCAAATAAAGTGAAAAATTTTCTGTGGAGATCTTGCAAGGAGGCACTACCAGTTAAACATAATTTAATGAAGCGGAAAATTTTACAGGAAGATCGGTGTGACCACTATAAGGAAGAGTCCGAAAGTTTGATCCATGCCTTATGGAAGTGTTTAGCTCTATCACCGATTTGGAGCTCTATACCGAATATTTGTTCTAGTTCTACACGGAACCTCTCCACCATTTCAGACCTCTTTCTTCATGTTCAAAAGGATGGAAAGGACGTTGAAAAGCTAGCCATGATATTATGGACAACCTGGTATCGAAGAAATCAGGTGCGAGTTAAGGACAAAGCCTATCCTGTTTCAAAGGTTGTTCCAAATGCTCTTCAAGCTCTTGAGGACTTTAGAAGAGCCAACCAAGCTGGGGTAACACAGTCTGCCACTTCCTCATTCCCACAAGTCAGATGGTCGCCACACCCACCAAATTATCTGAAGGTAAACTTTGACGGTGCAACCTTCAAAGAGATCAAAAAGGCGGGAATCGGTGTAGTAATACGTGATTCTCAAGGTAAGGTGATTGTTTCTCTATCTGAGCAAATAGACCTTCCTTTCTCATTTGATGTGGTGGAGGCATAAGCTGCTACACGGGCAATGGCTTTTCCGAGGAGATATGATGTCCTCCATTCATCCTCGAAGGTGATTCGGAAGTGGTGATCAAAACTCTCAACAGTGAGGAAGAAAGCCTCTCTCCGTTTGGACACATATAGAACCCACTTGTTTTTCTTTTTCTCATGTACGTAGAGTTGGTAATTCTGTGGCACATAACCTAGCTAAACATGTTAGACATGTTAGTGGTTATTTGGTGTGGATGGAGGATATTCCTCCACACATTCATTATGTATTGATAGGTGACAATGGTTGATTTCATTCAATAAAGTTTCAAGACTTCTTTCTCAAAAAAAAAAAAAAAAAACAAATACACGTAGCTAAACTCTGGTTATGTAATACTATATTATGAGTCTGTTTAAAAAACTTTATATACTATTTTCGTGTGTTATTTCTCCTCTGGCTGATTCTTCAATGACTCGAGTTTGTGATCTTTTTTATCCTGGTACTTCGGATTTGGAACCCTGGGCGTTTGGTGGCTTGCTTCCTTCCATGGGAAGCAGAGGTGGTGGCTCAGATTACTCTCTGTGAAGATTGGGATGAGGATATTCTAATATGGCCGTTAACTTCAGATGGCAAATATAGTGTCCGTAGTGCATATCGTATGCTTGTTTCAGCGAAGTGTAGTTCCATGCTGAGTTCCTCTTCTTCAAATCCTTCCCAGGCTTTTTGGAAGTCCATTTGGAAGATAAGGGTTCCTAATAAAATTTAGCATTTTGTTTGGCGTGCTGTGAAGGACTCTCTCCCTACAAGACAAAATCTGAAGTTAAGACATGTTCCGGTGGATGATATTTGTGATGGATGTGGAGATCATGTCGAGTCGATAATGCACTGTTTGTGGCTGTGTGATCAGGCGAAATCTGTCTGGAGATCGAACCCGGGGTTTAGTTTTTTATTTCATAAGGAGGTCAGGTCTATGTATTATCTTTTGGAAGAGGTGTTCAAAAATGGCTCTGGGTTCAGAGTTGCCTTGTTTGCGACAGTGGCCTGGTGTTTGTGGCAGCGACGCAATAGGGTGAGGGAGCGCCAACCGTCCTGGCAACTCCATGAGATTGGTGAGCAGGCTTCACAAATTCTGGGAGGTGTACGATCATGAAGTGAGGCCTCCGGTTTGTCGGTCGTTGGTTCGCTGGTCTCCACCGCCTGTAGGTTGCTACAAAGGTAATTTCGACGCTGCCCTTTTTGATGGTTCGGATAGTGCTGGGATTGGTGTTGTGTTTAGGGACTCCTCTGGGAATGTTATTGCTGCGTTAAGCGAGCGGATTGGGCACACACCTTCGGTTGATTTGGTTAAAGCGTTGGCTACAAGAAGGGCAGTGGTTTTGGCTAAAGAGTTCAGCCTGTTTAATGTTATTTTCGAAGGCGATTGTCTCAAGATTGTTTAGGCACTAAAGAAAAGTAGTTCGTGCAAGACTCCGTTTGGCCATATTGTGGAGGAAACTAAATGGTTGAGAGGTACGTTGCGGCGTTGTCTTTTTCAACATATACATTGAGAGGAGAATAGGCTGGCTCATGCGCAGGCTAGAAGAGCAGTTTTAACTGCTGGCACTTTTGTATAGATGGAAGAATTGTCTATTGATTTGGAGGATGTATTTCGGTCTGACTTAGTTTAATCCTTTGTTTTTTTAATAAAATTTCGCTTGACTCTTTTTTCTTTTTCTTTTTTTTTAAAAAACTGTTACTGTTTCCTTTAAATAAATAAAATAATAATAATTCCCAAGTGGGGGGTATAAAGGAAAAACTGCAAACTATATAAGGGCATATTTAAAAGAAGATAAAGAAGATTGGGGAAGAAGATCGGCTGATTAGCTCTCCCACGGAAGAAGAAGAAAAAGAGATCGGAGAGAGATCGGAGAGAGAGAGAGAGAGAGAGAGAGAGAGAGATCGGAGAGAGAGAGATCGGAGAGAGAGAGAGAGAGAGAGAGAGAGAGAGAGAGAGGAAACTGATTTTGGGTGCAGGGATACTCTCAAAACGCAGCGTTTCAGGTTAGGGTTTTTACTTCTTCTTTTTTTCCCTGTCCTCGCCGTGTCACGGCCTCGTTCGACACGGGTGCGGCAGGCAAATTGCCGTGTCCGTGCTTTCTTGAGTTTAATTAAGTGCTTGATGTTGAACTCTTTATTTTTAGGGTTTTAAATTGTGATATTTGGGTATCGGATGCTGAATGGTAAAAATAAGCTGTTTTGTTTTGTTTTTGTTTGCTGACAAATTGAGTGTTTCCTAAGGTTTTAATAATATTAGGCATTACAATTATATTATGTATTGAATTTTGAAAATCCGCTTTTTGTTTTTGTTATTAGACTAGTAATTAGTTGAAGGGGGAGAATGGGAGAGAGGAAGGTGCTAAACAAATACTACCCGCCGGACTTCGACCCGGCGAAGCTACCGAGGGCACGGCGGCCAAAGAATGAGCAGATAAAGGTCCGCATGATGCTCCCAATGAGCATTCGCTGCAACACTTGCGGCAACTACATCTACAAGGGCACCAAGTTCAACTCCCGCAAAGAGGACGTTATTGGCGACACTTATTTGGGCATTCAAAGGTTCCGCTTCTACTTCAAATGTACCAGATGCTCTGCTGAACTCACCATCAAGACCGACCCCCAAAATTCCGACTACATTGTCGAGTCTGGTGCTACCAGAAATTTCGAACCTTGGCGCGAAGAGGATGAGGTAGAATAATAATAATAGTAATAATAATAAATCTAGCCTTCTTGTGCTTCTGTACATTGTGACTAATAAATATGTGTTAATTATTCAGGTAGCGGAAACAAATAAACAGCAGAGGGAAGCTGAAGAGATGGGAGATGCTATGAAATCTTTAGAGAACAGAACCTTGGATTCCAAAAGAGAGATGGACATCATTGCCGCGCTGGACGAGATGAAATCTATGAGGGTATTAAATGTTTTAGACATGTTGTGAGATAATTTTAATTGAATCCAAAGTAAGTCAGTGTGATTGATACTGATACTGATACTGATACACTTCTTCTTTTGCAGTCCAGACACGCAACTGTGAGTGTAGATGCCATGCTCGAGGCCTTGCAGCGCACGGCTGTGGAAAAGGTATGATTGACCTGCTCTATTGTATGTAAGTAAGATTAGTTTTGTTTCTTATTAAGCGCAACAGGCTGTGTTGTCACATTTCTGTTTGGATTTGTTGGCCTCGTTTTTATATTGTGAAAATGTGTATGTTCCAACACTTTGTGATGTGTGTGACTTTGTCTCGCCTGCTTGACTGGAAGCTTCTCCAGCTCAAGCATTTACTTTTTCTAGTTAGAGACAAATGTCTTGGGGCTACCGGGTGGGTAAATATGAGTGTTTATCCTTTGTAATCAACTGGCCACAGAAAGGATCTAATTTCTGCTCATGTTTCTTCAATTGTGGCTAACTGGTCCTTAGATGCCTGCACTGAGTCATTATACCATTCTATGAGAACCACTTCAGTGAACCATGACAATCATTTTTTGTTTTTGTTTTTAATAATTTTTGTCTTAAAGGGGAAGGGAAGGGCATGACAATACTATTTTTTTGTGAACTTCTTTCACTCTCTCTCTCTCTCTCTCTCTCTCTCTCTCTCTCTCACATGCATGCACACACATCGTTGTAGCATTTAATATGATTCTGACAATATTAATTCTTCTGTATGCTGACAGGAGAAAAAGTTGGAAGAAGAGGATGAAGCACTTATAAAATCAATATTTCAAGTCAGTACAAGCATTCTACTCTTATTAGTTTGCTTCCAATGTGTTCCTTTCCCTTAGCCCCCCCAACCCCCCCCCCCCCCCCCCCTCTCTCTCTCTATTATAATTTACTTTGTTTCTTTTGCAGAGTTCAAAGCAAGATTATGTTCGAAGGATTCGTGATGAAGATCTTGATGATGATGAGGATATGATTCAGATTTCAAGTGGCAATGGTAAAACATCTGGTCATGATTTGAAGGTATGTTGATCCTGTAACGATAGTTTTTGTATTTTGAGGTTGTTTTATAGATTTGGATCAGTCAAGAATTTGTTTAATTGTTCGTTTTGGTCTGAATGTAAGTCTACTCTTGTATGCTTCTTCATGGCATAACCTGAACAGAGCTCTAATAATTCATATAGTTTTTCCAAATAGGAGTCTTTTGATCTTGAACAGATTTGAAACCTGTCTAAGTTGCTTATCTAAGTGGAGTGATAACCATGGTTTTAGGTTTTGTGATGGAGAAAAAAGTATTAACGTTTCTAAAGTTGTTAAAAGGCTCAATTTGGAAGCTTCAATATTAGTGTAACTGGTCTGTGCTATTTTGACACCTACATCTGTCCTAGTCTTATGTAATAGAGTTGATATTAGCTTGCTAGAAAGCATAGTGGGATACTTTGTTGGTTTAAGATGAGGTACTGCTAACTTCAATCTTTGATTTGAATTTCCTTTATATTTTAATGTTTATTAAAAGAAACTGAGGATTGTAATGTCTATGTTATTACATTGGAAAAATATGATCTTGTGAACTTATGTTTGAATATGTTTCCAATGTAGAGGAGAAAGAGTTCCGAAGAGCCTCCTGGCAACCCAACAGATTCTTTGACAAAAGCCACTTTGGATGACAGCTCCAGCCTGAAAGGTATGCCACATATGTTCAGATCTCTCTTCCTTATTATAGAAATTGTAGTCATCACTTAAAAGAAGCATTGTAGCCATCATTTCTGAAGCATTAACACTTACAAGGCAATGCAAATTCAGAGTTATTTTTTTCACCTTTCTGATTTATTTACGTGTATGCAATTTCAATTTTGAGGCCTAAAAAATTACAATTCATAACTGAAATCTTACTTGTTCTGGATATGCATGCGTGCTCAAATGCGTTGGTTGAGCAAAATTATGCCCAGTGGGGGCAATTGAATCCTAAATTTGAAATAAATATTTGGGGCTGCATTCCTCTTCATCATACTTGAATAATCATGTAATATATATATTGAAGTACATTCATGTGAATCCCTTATGGAATTACAAAAATATGTTTATATAATATGGGAAGAATGGTGCCAATGAATTTCTTTATAGATTGGTTAAACCCCACAGGGGCTTAAAGTTTTGGTTGATAATATCCCTGCTCCAAAATTAAAAAATAATTATAATAAAAAATAAATTGACATAACAAAATTTCAAAGACTACTGTCGCAGAATATTATAACTGATTCCAACTGAATGATATGATTATGTAACTGTATTGGCTGAACAAATCATGATTATCTGCATGACCACATTCCCACAACACAACGACAACAACTAAGCCTAGTTCCAAATTTTTGGAGTCAGTTATGCATCCTCAGCACATTAGTCAAGGTCAGCCATATTTATTCTTCTCTGCCATTCGGTTGAGGTCAAACCTTCCATGTCCGTCTCCACCATCACCATATCTTGGGAGCAACTACTAGCTTTCTATGCAGTCTGCAGCCCTTCTTTATACATATGTCTAACTCATTTTTCATTTCCTGGGAGGCACTCCACTCTGCAATGGAAACAGATTGCCAGACATTTTAACCTTCTGTAGGGATATCTTTCATGATTAGTAACCTGTGTGTGTGTGTGTGTGTGTGTGTGTAAATGCACAGAAGTTAATACTCTTATTATGAGAAAGAATACATTAAGCACAAGGTGATTGTATAATTTCACACCCACCCACCCACACTAGCAGATTGTTGGTGAAAAAAAGAAGAAAAGAGGGAGCAAGGGGGAGATAATTGGAGCATCTGGCTTGGGCATTGTTTATGTAACATAATGCTTTGTCAACCATGTTTTTCAATAGAATAACTCTTAGTTTTGTGTGAGTCTGACAAATTTATGTTTTATGTTTGGTTGTTGACAGAAAATCCAGGTAAAACAGGGGCTCCTGGTGATGCTAAACTTCTATTCAAGTCCTCAACTGTTAGGGTTTCTGTTGTTAAGAAACCGGCTTCTAATGTTAGCAATTCAGCGAAATTGGAAGTGAACTACCAAGGGACTCAAACCAATAATACGAGTCCACTCTCTAATGGTAACAATTCAGCAAGCACCGGACTACTCTCTCTCGTCCAAAACTATGATAGTGAAGACGATTAGTGAGTGTTTGTTAAGTGTATTTTATGATAATCATTTTTTTTCCCAGTGTATCATTTTAAGGAAATTCATTTACCTTCTTGTCAGATTTTTAGTTTCATGTTAGCAGCTAGATCCAGTGGTACTCAAACTAGTTAGAGAGAACTTCCAATACAATAATCCAGTGCACCTGATCTCAATCTGTCATATAATAATCTAGTTTGATTCTAATAAAGGAATTAATCCATAACTGTAGATTTTTCGGGAAGTAATAATAACAATATGGGTTAGCCATAGCATTGTGAGAGGGATATGGTCTTATGGAATTCAACTGATGCTAACCATGTGCTATATGTTTTTTCTCTTCCCTTGATTTAAAAGGAAGTCAATTGCTTGAATTGAGACTTCAGCTTGTGTTGGTTAACTGTGAAATTGATATTTGAATACATTTAAATCTGAGTGCTATTGCTTGAAGAATTTATTAAAAGTATGAGTGATGGGGTTGAAAGGATGCAGGTGTTTGATATTGTAAGTTGTAACACATGAGAAAAGAGTTAGTCATATATACACTTACACCTAAAAAGTCTAGTTAAGTTGCAAAGGGGCTCTTCGTAATTACTTTTAAACTCAAGATTGACCTAGTAAACATTCAATTAATCATATTAAATCTACACAATTTGAGATTTGAGATATTACTGATATGTTTCCGAAAGAGATTTTTCAATTGTAGCCTTCTCTTTTTCTTATTTTAATTCCTCATATTTTAACATAATGAGGAGGCAATTAATGAAAACCTGATTTATCAAGCTACCTTTAGCTAGGAGACTCTTTTCCTTCTGCCATTTATCAAATTTGAAAAAGAGGCAGAAGAAAGGGTTCGATTATTTTATTTATTTTTTGGAAATAAAATGATTGAATTATTATTATTTTTTTTTATGGGGGGTCGAATTATGTTTAATATGATGACAATGTGATTTCCTATGCATTTGCTTCAAGTATATATACCTTGGCAAGACTTGCAATCCATTTACCTTGGTGCGCATTTTTTACACTAACGGGGGCAAGTATGCCTTTCACATTTATCACACCCCTCTCCGGCGTCGTTTCTTCTAACCATTCAAAAGGAATCATTATATTCTGAGTTTAAATCCAGAAAAACCAGGGAACATTACCGCAGTACCACCCACCCCCCACCACCACCCCCCACCCCCCTTTCTCTTCTCCAACGTCCCCAAAAAAAGCTATGTATAAAGAGAGTCAGAGAACTCTACTACATGTGAAAACTGGAACAAAAGAGAATTATAATCAACATTAAATAAACAACAAAAGCAAAGGTTGGCCCTTGCTTTAAAAAAAAAAAAAACAAAAGGTTGACCATATATATCAACTAGCACGAGAGAATGCATGTGTGGTTATGCACACCGATAGAAATTGGATACTGAAACTGAAATCCACAGTACTTGGCCATAAACATGGATTGAGTCCTAGAAAATTGATTTTGTAAATGCAGCATGATACTATAACCACATGTGAAAGTGAGGCTTGAATTGAATGCTAGAGCTGATATTACATTAAAGACAAAAATACAAATTACACCCTTCAAATTTGTTCAATTGTCATCTTAATTTTTAAGTTTTATATTTTTTCCATTTTAGTTTTCTAAGTTCACATTTGCTGTCATTGTTAATATTTCCGTACATAACTCCGGTTAATTGTTAAAAAGCATTTAAATATTAAAAATTACTAAATTTTCTTTTAAATAATAAAAAATAGTTATTAAAAAAGGTTTAATTATCCTTATGTTTTCTAATATTTGTCCTGTGTCAAAATGATCTCTAACGTTTTAAAATGTGCCAATTTAGTATCTAACAAGTTGGTATTAAGTCAAAATAGTCATTATTATTAAGTAATATTATATGAGAAAATTTGATATGGCTCACGATGACACTAAAATATTAATTTTATGTCATTTGAGTTTTGTTTTTTTTTGGAGATAGTTTCAACCTATAGCATCCACTCCTGATGATAGTTTTTTATCATCAAACCAAGACACTAATCGATTTTTGGTGTAGACAAATATTAAACCCCAAATCTCTTATTCAATCATCATAAACTTTATTAGTTGAGTTAACTGAAACCCACATGTCATTTAATTTTATGGGAACCAAACACAATCTAAGATAACATATCTGACAAATCAACATAAGGAAATGCGTGTGGAGAGAGAGAGAGAGAGAGAGCTTAATAACCTTTATAGGAAGTCTAACCAGAAAGAGAAGTGTATGGAAGTTTTTCTCAATCTCAAGAGATGATGACAACTACTTATTAGCTCGCTCGGGTGCACTTGTGTTGCTACTATCGCAAGAAGCTTTTTGTAATTTTTTTTTTTTTAAATAATAATAATAAAAAATCTTGGTTTGTTTACATTTGTGTGCTATGACTTAGGAGTGCAGGAGATTTGAAATGGAAGCAATTGTTTTGTATCAAATTAGTGAGGGTTTTTAATTTTTATAAAGTTTTTTATTCCTTGCGTTTTTCCAATATATCATGGCTGAGATGAAACACACAAAGATCCAAATGGCTATGTAGCTTCTACCTCTTCTTAATCTCAATCGGGTATTTCCAGGGATTTTAATCCCAAATGGGTTGGGTTTGTGATTCTAGTTTAGCTTTTAAAAGAAATTTTGAAATATATGACACTCTCACATAGCATCCGAAGTTGCATAAATTATTATTATTATTATTTTTTTTTTTTGGAGAATCAAAATATTATTTTAATATTACTATTGGTCATGTCTGCTTTTATATCTACCATTTAATAAGTAATTCTAGGATCACATATTATTTTACAATTTTTTTGTCACATCTTTGACGTGGTAGATTGTGAATGGTTAACCATTATAGACCCAACATTTTTTTTTTTTTTTAATCAATCACACTAGGTCAGGTTAAAATTGTGGTAAGAAATTGTGAAAAATTTTGTAATCCTAGAATTTTTCCATTTAATAACAATGATTATTTTGACATAATACCAAAATATTAATGACTAATTTGACATTAATATTTAAAAATTTACACAAGCGAAGATTTAGAGACCAAAAAGATATCTAATCCTTAAAAAAGCCATATTTGAAAATTAAGGCAACTCAAAAATTTACACAAGCGAAGATTTTCCTAGATTTTCACACATTAACTGATGGAAAACACCCAAAAAATATATATATATATATTCAAACAATAAATCAAATCAAACTCAAAAAAAAATCAGACCAAGGAACTCCAAAAAAATCAAACATGCTGACCAAAATCCAGTACCACAAATAGACCATTATAAGTCCACCCCAACAACATGAGAAATTATAAGGTTCACATGGTGGACAAGTGACGTGATCTATCATTCCACTAAAAGACTCACACCTGTTTAAAATTGCTGAGTTGAAAAAAAATTTTAAACAGAAACTGATTACTGACTTAGCAATTTTAAACAAGTAGAATGGTGTACAAGTAACGTGGTCCACCAGAGTACTGTATAATTTCTCCAATCATCACCGAGTTCAAACCCATTAAAGAATTTTTTTTATTTTTTATTTTTTTTTAGAAACCAAACCCATTAAAGGATTCATACCCAAAAACCCGAGCAACCACCAAACCTCCACAACAAAGCCATTAATGTCACCACCCTAAGATCCTCACTTTAGAGCATCTCTAGCAGTGTATGTATCCGGGTATATTAGCTAAAATTTGGAGAATATGTGCACTGTTCATGCTCCAGCAGATTCGGTAAACATGAATTTTTTTTTTTGGTTCGTGAACAGTAGCCCATCAAGTCTGATGGGCTACTGTACATTAGTAATCGAATTTCTTGGATTAAAAAATTATCCCAGCTACTTATTATATCAATCCTTTCTCTCTCCTCCGGATTTTTTTTTCTCTCATTCTCTCCGTTTCTCACATAATCCAAACACAAAACACAAAACAAAATCCAATTCTTAAAATAAAGTTGAATCAGAACAAGCAAATATGAAAAAAAAAAAAAAAAAAAAAAAAAAAGAAGAAGAAGAAGAAGAACAAGCCGATTTGACCCAGCCTGGTGGTGCCTCAATGGTGGTGGCCGAAGCTCTCACCATTGCCTCCATGGTACTCACACATTCACCACACGGTTCCTTCCTCAAAATCAATTCCGATTCTTGCTAGGTATTTTGGTGGTGATGTGGTGGAGTGGGTCGTTTTGTTGCTACTGGTGGTGGTGGGTCGTTGGGGTTTCCGATTGTGGGTTTGGGTTAAGATCGGGATGTGTTTGTGGTCGGGATTGGTGAAGGTGTTTATGTTTGTGGTCCAGATCGACGACGACATTTGTGTTTATGGTTGGGATTGGGCCGTGTTTGTGTTGGTGGTTGGGATAGGGCTATCATCGGCGGTGGGTTTGTGTTTGTGATCTCTCCGCTCTCTCTCTCTCTCTCTTCTCTGATGTGAACGCTGATCTCCCAGTCTTTCTCCTCTCTCTCTGTCTCTGTCTCTCTCTCTTTTCTCTAATGTGAAGCTAGAAGGTTCTGGAGGAGAAAAAGAAATAAAAGAAGGGGGATAAAGGACACGTGTGTGGAGGAGAATGAAATGAAAGAATAAAAAATCCTAATTAATAAATTCTACCACAATATTTTCACAGTAAATTTTAAGTAACAAATTGTTATTAGTTCATATTGGAAAAAAAAAAAAAAAAATTCAGTGGTGAGTTCAAATTAGAACTAGTAACAATTTTCCACATAAATTTTGTTGTAAAAGTATTGCGAAAAATGTTATAAATATAACATTTTTCATTAAAAAATATAATTGTTGGGAATAAATATAGGAAGAATAAATAATGATAAAAAATGAATGAAGAAATAATATTTAAATGAGATAGAGAATCTGTTGGAAGTGTATTTAAAAAAATGAGTAGGTAAAAGTTAAATATCACTATTCATTATTCAAACAGTATAAAAATTTGCTGAATCTGTTGGAGATACTCTTACCAACGCTAATAAAACACCACATCCAGAAAAGCCAAAACAAAAGTCAGACCCATGACTCAGCCCTGTACCATATCAGCGTGTGCTTCAAGTACCAATGCAACCACACTCCTAGTTTGTAATCCTGTCACCATCCATTCAAACTTAGTCAGTTTCTATGTGTGTAAGGAATATTATATTGCCAAAATTATAAAATTTTGTTGCGGATAATGCATTAAATCATGACCAAGTCTTGTTTTGAATCTTGAAACATAGCTTTATTTTAATTCAAAAATTTTTGGTTTTTTTTTTAATAAATAAATTGTGGGGGTATTGGGCCTAGGGCCCTATTTGAAGATTACTGTGTGTCCGAAGAAAAGAAATCAGTTGAGAAAGAGTCTATGTGGAAGAGAGATACCTGGAAATGAAGAAGGAGTGCAGTCCGAAGAAGTCACCAGTGGTCCGAAGAGGTCATTCTCCTCGAATACAAATAGTCTTGATCAATCAAATGTCTGGAAGATTCGAATGATCTTCCTAACAACTTCAATGATAAGGATAAGCTTCAGGCATGTATGGAGATGATAGGAACAGAAAAATATCTAGAAGATAGGCTGCAACCACCACATTAAATGCACTGCAGCTACTTTTCTGGTCGCATTAATGTGAAGAGGACCCCTGAACAGTATAATCTCAGCTACCACCACTCACAGAGAGCTAAAGAAGATACTTGACGAGACATGTACTCAAGTGGATGCTTAGATGAAGAACAAGTAGACGATGAAGATGATGAGAAAGGATGCTATATAAAGTGGAGAAGCCTCTGATAAAGGGGGATCGGAAAAAAGGAAAAAGCAGAAGAGAATAACTTTACTGTAGCTCTAAGAGTTGTAATCACCTTTCATTCAATAATACATCTCTTCGAACATCCATTTGTTTGAGTTTTTAAGTGTGTTTCTACGTTAGTTCATCCCTTAATACCATAATTTACTATTGTTTAATTTACAACCAGCCCAGCTTTTTCACCCACTCTTTACAAATTCATAGTTTTGGGTTCATTGGGCTCATAATCCAAACTTTTTGGACTTGGGCTACAAATCCTGACCCTACATAAATAAAACATAAAAAGAACACTTTACTAACCTTGAATTTAGAAGGTTCATAATGGTCCAGATTTTGTTGATCTTTCATCTCCACAAGCTGGATTTACCAGTACCAGAAAGTAGATAATTTGTTCACTCGCTTCACAATTGCAAGCATACATTGGTAGAGATAGTGAAAACAAATGAATTTTTAGAAAAAGTGGCCAATTAGGCAATTGTAAAATGAAGTCAATAGTCTCTTTCTTCCTTTTTTTGCTTTCTTTTCTTTTGAATGCTATAACATGTTTTAGGACTCTTGCAAACTAAATCATAAGACAAAACGATATATATACCAATGTTATTAATTCCATTTTGGATCTCGTTTCAGTTTGTCTAGTAAAAGGGAATATTTCAATATCGGCCTATTTCAGCGTACTGTTTTAAAGTGTTTTGGGATTCTTAAAAAAAAAAAAATGTATATATTTAATTTAATTTGTCTAAAAAAATTAAATAAAGTGAGATTAAAAAAATATTTATTATAATTTTTCTATAAATAAAATTCACATTTTGGATAATTGTAAAAAAAAAATACAATAAATGTGAGAGTCAAAACACTTATTGCAAGCACAAAAGTTAATAATATTTTAATAAATATATAGATCTTAAATTTATAATAATAAATAAATATTATGTCCACAATATTTTCACAATAAATTTAAAGTGACTAGTCATTATGAGTTGATATTAATGGCAAAAAATTAATTTCAATTGTAGGTTTAAATTAGAACAAATAAAAACCTTCAACTAATAATTTAGAGTGAAAATATTGTAAACAATTGCTTTTCCTAATAACAATACTTTTTTTTTAGTATAAATAAACATTAATATATATTATATACCATTGTATTTGTACCTACTACCAATCCCAGCTGTAGCTCGCATCAAATCTCCCAACTCGCAAAGGAACGGTTGCAAGAATTCAGGGCAGTTAATGCGCTCCATCCCTCAAGTCGGCCTATCCCTTCTACGGTGCAAAAATGGAAACCACCTGAGCATGGTCTGGTGAAGGTTAACTGTGATGGAGCCAGGTTCATGAAGGAAAATTGTGCTGGGATTGGGGTGGTCATTCGGAACAGTGAAGGCTTGGTTTTAGGCTCACTGTCGCAGCTGGTTCCCCAGGCTTACAGCCCTTTGGAAATTGAGGCAATGGCTGCTGCTACCGCCTTGGAGTTCGCTTCTGATCTGGGTCTTCAAAGGGCAGTCCTTGAAACTGACTCGCTTGTGTTGGTAAAGGCTTTGCGGGAAGATACGGTGTTCCTTTTAGCCGTAGGCTTAGTTTTGGATGAGATTAGACATAAGGTTAATTTTTTTAGTGAATTACACTACTCTCATGTAAAGAGAGAGGGTAATATTGTTGCTCATAAATTAGCTCGTCATGCTATTTCTGTTTCGGATGTTGTAGTGTGGATGGAGGATGTTCCACCACTTTTATTTCCAGTTGTATTGGCTGACATAGCCGGTTTTTCTTAATTTGAATGAATTCCGTTCTTCCTCAAAAAAAAAGTCTGACACTTGCATAGATTTTTTTTTTTTTAACGTTTCTTTGTCAATTCCAAAGCTACATAAAGTGCGGTCTCAATAAAAGATTAAGGTCACGTTTGGTAAACTGTAATAGTAATTATATAAAAATATGAATAGGCATTACAAAAAATAAAAGATAATGTAATGTAATACTTATTACTATTCATTTGTTCGGTGACAACACAATAATAGAACCTTGAAAACAATAGAATGAAAGCATTTTAAATCAAAGTTAAGATATATTTTAGGAAATATCTTACTCATATAATTATATTTCCTAAAAAATAATATTTTTTAAATTTGAAAAAAAGATTATTTATTTCTTATTAAAAAATATTTCTTATTTTTATTTCATATAGAAAGTTTATTTATTTGAAAATATATTAATTTTAGAAATTAATACACCTGCTAAGGAATAACTATTACAATTTTTTTAGAGATGAATAGTTATTATTCATTTTAAATAATGGATATTCATAAGGAATGGTTATTCCATATAATATAAACATAACCAAACCATTGAATAGTTAAACCATATGAATAACTATTACATTACAGTGCGTATTATAATCTACCAAATGTACTCTAAAAGTTGAAACTTAGTGTCCCTTGGCATGATTAATTTTGCCAACTTATTTTACTATTTAACTTATTTTACTATTCAGCTTATTTTTGCTACTATTCATGAGTCAACTTGCACTTTTTGGTATTATTCATAAGTTCCACTATACTATTTCAGCTAACTTTTATCTTTATCTACCGTACTTTTAGCAAAAAATTTTCAATTTCAGCAAAATAAACGGATTCTAAACAGACCCTTAAAAAGAGTACTAGACTCTAGAAGACAGTAGAAACATAAATTAAGAGAGGAAAAGACCAGTGCAAAGTGAAGAAGAAGAATAAGAAACGGAGAAGAAGAAGAAGATGAAATTGAGAAGAGAAGAAAAACGGCGGCCAGCGGCATGGTGGCGACCTGAGTTTGTAGTTTTTTTTTTTTTCCCTTTTTTTTTTAAATTCAAAATCTGATCTAGTCGAAATGTACATTTCAGCCAAAATTTGACAGAGTGGCTGGAACTTTCCAAAACTGGCCAGAATTCGACCCAAGGTGGAATGAGTGGTATTATCGTACCAGATTGCATGCCGGTATGAGATATTCCGACCATTGAAACGGAACAAAATTAATAACAATGATATATACATAGTAATTAATTTCCATAATATCATTAAAAAAAAAAAAAGAGAATATGTGAGAATGGTATGGAGATAGAGTATGTCACAAAAGTTAAATGTAGTACTTAGCAATAAATGAGAGCTCATCCAACTCTAGTATTCTTTAATGAAATGAAGAGTAACATCAAGAAAAATGGTTAATGTGCCCCTAAAGAATTAACAAAAAAATCATGTGGATGATTAAGGCTTTGTTTGGTTGGGGGATAGAAAAGTGGAATGATACAAAATAGGGAAGGAGAGAAAATTGGAGGCATAGGAGAGATTTTAGTTTTTCCTTATGGTGTTTGATTTAGGAGTGAAAAAGTGGAGAGATAGAAAACTCTTTTGTTTGGTTGGGAAGAAAAATAAAAGTAAAATAAATGTAGTTTGTATTAATTTACAATCATATCCCTATTAAATAAATAAATAAATAAACACATTATATTTGTATTAAAAAATATAGAAAAAGAGTACAAGAAATTCAAAAACCCCAAAAAAAATTTTTCTAAAAAAAGAAAAAATCAAAACTAATGAAAAGAAAAAAAGAAAACTAAAACAACAGAAAATAGATACAAAAATAAACGTTCTAAAAACTAAAAAGCGAACATCGGCTTGTGGTTATTTTGGTCCAAACCGATAAGAGCTTTGCTCCACATTTCCACTACTTTTTTCTCTCCATTTTGGGGAGATTGAGTTTTGGTGGGCTTGAGGAGAAAACAACAGTGCCCTACTATTTTGTCTCAACTTTTTTCTTTCTCGTTTTCTATCCTTCCTGTCTTCACTCCAATCAATTATGGTCTAAGATAATCTTTAAAAGAGAAGTGTCATAAGACCTTTCAACCTTCTATAATAAGGAACTTTGAAGCATGGAGAATCAAATTTGGGGTGGAAAAAAAAAAGATGGAAAATATTGACTAATTGAGTTGCTACTTGAAGTGTTCTCAAAATCTTTATCTTCCTTCTTTGAGGGTGCTTATGTTTTGTTGAGAGTTAATTTGGAGGATTTATGGTAAAGCTTGCTTACAGGAGGAGGAAAGCGATCTTTTATTGGGATTGATCATTTTGTTGTTTTGCTACCCTTTTGGATGACCAACTTTGCATTGGAGCGATTAAACTCTATAAAAGGTAACATAATTGAGTGAGGTTGGTTTAGTTATGAGCCAAAAGAGGACGCTTATGGGGTTTGCAATTAACAATAAGGGCATAGGTTGACACATAGTGTGTGATGCGCAGCAGAGTGACAATCTGACAACAAAGTGGGTGACACTTAGCTATTGTAACTTTCATCACAAGTGGCTAATTGGTTAAATCAGTGTCCCAAACATTGACATCAACAGTGTTCGTTAATCAGTTAAATGAGTCGTTAAAACGTATTTATTTATATTTTGAAAATAAAATGATTGAATTATTTTTTTTTTTTTATGGGGGATTGAAATATGTTTGTTATGATGATAATGTGATTTCCTATGCATTTGTTTCAAGTATATATACCTTGGCACGACTTGCAATCCATTTACCTTGGGGCGTATTTTTTACACTAAGAACATCCGCATCAGTGGATGCAAAAATTTTGTAAATTTGCACATTTAAAACCTACTTTTTTTTTATTTTACACTCTCATTTTTACAAAACACTCACATCAGTTTGTCTATTTTACACATTTATTCAAATAAAATATTCATATTCACCCACCATCAACCCACCCAGCCACCATCATCAAGCACCATCACCCCAAAACCCACCGATCAAATAGAAAATCCAAAACTAATCAAACAAAAAAATTAAAAAGGATCAAAGGTGAGTGAGATCATATCGGTAAGGTTGGATTGATCGGCGAGGCTGATCAGTGAGGCTAATCGGCAAGGCTGGACTGATCGGTGTCGATGAGGCTGGACTGTGAGGGACCAGAGATAAAAGAGAGAGAGGTGAGAGTAAAAAGTTGAAAATGAGAGAGTGAGGTGAAAGAGAGAGAAAAAAATGTAAAATAATAAATGCAAGAGCTACAGTAACGATGCGTATATGCATGATTACTGTAACACTTGTGCATAAATGCATAATTTTACACCCACTAATGTAGGTGTTTTTTTAGTCAAAATGTTTAAAATGAAGTGTTTTTTCTATTATGCAAGACTTTGCATCCGCTGATGTGGATGCTCTAACGGGGGCAAATATACCTTTCACATTTATCACACCCCTCCCCCTTCTAACCATTCAAAAGTAATTATTCTATTTTTTCAGTTTAAATCCAGGAAAAATAGGGAACATTACCGCAATTACCCCCCCCTCTCTTTCCAAACGTCCAAAAAAAAGCTATGCAAAAGGTTGACCTTATGAAATTATCAACTAGCATGAGATAATGTTGTTCATGCAAGAGCAAGTAGCCTAGTATCATCACAGTCACAGAAGCGTTTAGAGAGAGAGAGAGAGAGAGAGAGGTCTCAACATTTTTTATATGAAAAAATTATGTTATATTTTATTTTGTAAGAGCATTCACATTAGTTCGTACAATTTTTTTGTGAGCGTCTATTTTAGTATAAAAACCTAATTTTTTTATTTTACATTACATCCTCACTTTTCAAAATACCTCACATCAGATTATTTATTTTACACTACATTTCATTAAAATGTCAAATTTTCTTGATTTTTTAAATTATTTCTTTTTCTTCACACACAACAATCACCATCCACTCTTTTCTTTTATCTTCGAGATACATAACGAAAGAATAAATAACTAAATGCAAAATGAATAGTGTTAATGTAAATTTACATTATTGCTATAGCAAATTTGTAAATTTACACAAATGCATATGGAAAAGGATCTAAGGTGGAAATTATATTTAACTCAATTACTTAATGATGTCAGGAAATATTATACCATATATGGCAAGAAAAATGGTTTTGTCATGGCTAAAAAACCTTTAAAAAATGAAAATGATGGGGAATGTCCGAAACCGTTGCTTGTGATCCTGCTGAGGATTTGATCTAGCAACTCACTTGAAAGTTAAAATGCAACCACAATAAAATCAAAAATTAAAAATTAAAAAACCGCAAAGTGCAACCTTGTGTGGTTATGCACGCCGATAGAAATTGGATATTGACCGTATCCATGGATTGAGTATTACAAAATTGATTTTGTAATTGCACCATGATACTATAACCACATGTGAAAATGAGGCTTGAATTGAATATGAGAGCTGATATTACAATGAAAACAAAAATTCAAATTACACTCTTTAAATTTGTTCAATTGCCATTTTAGTCCTCCAGATTCACATTTGCTGCTATAGTTAATCCTTTCGTACATAACTCCTATTAACTATTAAAAAGAATTTAAATATTAAAAATTACTAAATTTTCTTTTAAATAATAAAAAATGGCTTTTAAAAAAGGTCTAATTTTCCTTTTGACCCCTAAAGTTTGTCCTATGTGTCAACATGATCTCTATTGATTCAAAATGTACTAATTTAGGGTCTATTTAGATCTACTTATTTTGCTGAAATTGAAAATTTTTTGTTAAAAGTACTGTAGATAAAAGTAAAAGTTATCTGAAATAGTACAGTGGGACCCATGAATAATACCAAAAAATGCATTAGGACCCATGAATAATATAAAAAATAAGCTGAATAGTAAAATAAGTTGGCAAAAATAATTTTTGCCAAACACATACTTAGTCTCTAATACGTCAATTTTTCGTTAAAATAATCCTTATAGTTTTTTTTTTTTTTTTTGAGAAAGAAATAATCCTTATAGTTAAGTGTGATATTAAAATATTATTTTTTATGTCATCTGAGTTTCCAAATGGGCTGCCAAGGGTTTTTAATTTAAAAAATAAAAAACTTAACTAAACTAGAATCACAAACAACAATGATTATTTTAATATCATCATTAGCCATGTAAAGATTTTCATTATTTTAATATCATCGTTAGCTATGTCAACTTTTCCATCAACCATTTAATAACAATGACTATTTTTTATTTTGACACAATATATAAATTCTACTATAATATAACCTAAGTATATATGTTTGTGAAACTCCCTCCTAAAGAGTTAAACCTCGACCCTTACCCCCTTACCTTACAAGAACTTTGTACTTATAGAATGACCATCACACCAAGAGTTCGCAGTGATACGACACTGGTTATTTTAACACAATACCAAAATGTTAATGACTAAACCAATACATTTAAAACGTCAAGGACCAAAATAATATTTAAACCTTAAAAAAGCTATATTTGAAAATTCAGGCAACTCAAAAATTTACACATACAAAGGTTTCCCTAGATTTTCATACATGGAATGATGGAAAACACCCAAAAAAATTATTCAAACTATAAATCAAACCACACTCAAAAAAATAAATCAAGGAACTCCAAAAAAATCAAACACACTAACCAAATCCAGTACCACAAATAGACCATTATAAGTCCACCCCAACAGCACCAATCATCACCGAGTTCAAACCCATTAACGAATTCATACCCAAAAACCCGAGCAACCACCAAACCTCCACAACGAAGCCATTAATGTCACCACCCCACGATCCTCACTTCACTACCGCTAATAAGTGCCCGTTTGTTTCAGCTTTTAGGGGCTGAAACGCGCGTTTGTTTAAAAGCTGGACAGAAATTACCGTTTGGTGAAGCAAAAACGCAACTTTTATATAAAAGTTGCGTTTTGGACGAAGGCATAAACGCGCAAGACAATTATGGACCTCGAGAGGTCCATAAACAAAAAGTTGAATGCGCGTTTGAATGGTATCCGTTGGGCTCTGCCGAAAAATACCAAATTACCCTTGATAAATGGCTTCAGTTCTCACGCGGTCCTCATTCCTCTCTGCTCTGCCCTCTCAATAACAAATTTCCAAATCCAAACACAAAAAATCTATAACAAATTCCCAAATCAGATAAGGAAAAAAAAAAAATCAATTCCTTGCATGGGTGTTACAGACGATGTGCTAAGAGAAAAGGGGGGGAAAAAAAAGAAGAAGAAGAAGAGGAAGAATGACTGAAGGAGAGCTCTGTGAGTTTGTGGAACGTTCTAGGAAAAACAAAGAGCAGAAAAGAGTAAAGGAAAAAAAGAGGAAAGAAGGAAAAAAAAGAAAATAGTAAGGGTATATTTTTAGTAAAGGGAGAAAGGAAGTGCTAAGAGAAAAGGGAGAAAGGAAGAAAGGAAAAAAAAAAAAAAAAAAGAAAGAAGAGGAAGAAGGAGAGCTGGAACGTTCTGAGTTTGGAGGAAGTGGTAGGTTGCAAAAGAGAAAAGAAATAAAAAAAGAAAAGTGTAAGGGTACGTGTGTGGAGGAGAAAAAAAAGAGAAAAAAGGAAAAAAAAGAAAAGAAAAAGAAATGCAGTACGAGTGTGGAGAATACAAAAAGAGGGAAAAAAAAGAGAAATAGTATCACAATATTTTCACAATAAATTTTAAGTGGTAAGTTATTATTAGCTAATATTGGTGAGAAAAAAATAATTTTAATAGTACGTTAAAATTAAAATTAGTATCAATTTTTATCACAATATTTTTACAATACTTTCACAATAAATCTTAAGTGGTAGGTTATTATTAGCTAATATTGGTAAGAAAAAAATAATTTTTTTAGAAAGAGAAAAAAATAATTTTAATAGCACGTTAAAATTAAAATTAGTATCAATTTTTATCACAATATTTTCACAATACTTTCACAATAAATTTTAAGTGGTAGGTTATTATTAGCTAATATTGGTCAGAAAAAAATAATTTTTTTAGAAAAAGAAAAATTGATTTAAGTATGATGAAGTAGTTGATTTAAGTATGAACCAAACTCACATCCAAAAAAAAAAGTATGAAATAAACTCCCTTATATATACATTGTCATTTTTGGTAATTTATCCCTCAAACTGCTACTTTTATAAGTGCTAGCCAAACACTTAGTTTTTTCAAAAATCACTTTTTAACAGCTTTTACCAAGCACTCAGCTTTTTGAAAATGCACTTTTTAAAAACTCCACTTTTTCATTATGCATTTATGAAATAAACTCCATTATATATACATTGTCATTTTTGGTAATTTACTCCTCAAACTGCCACTTTTATAAGTGCTAGCCAAACACTCAGTTTTTTCAAAAAGCACTTTTTAACAGCTTTTTCAAAAAGCACTTTTTAACAGCTTTTACCAAACACTCAGTTTTTTAAAAATGCATTTTTTTATTATGCACTTTTACAAAAAGCTGAACCAAACTCACTCTAAATAACCACATCCATAAAAGCCCTAACAAAACCCAGATCCATGACTCAACCTTGTACCACATCAGCGTTTGATTTGTCAGTTACCAATGCAACCACACTCCTAGTTTGTAAACCTATCACCAACATTTGTCAATTCAAACTAAGTCAGTTTCTATGTGTGTCAGGAATATTATATTGCTAATAATAAGACAGATTCAATAAAATTGAGATGCTTCCTTGCAAAATTATAAAAATTTGTTGTGGATAATGCATTAAATCATGACCAAGTCTTGTTTTCATTCTTGAAACATAGCTATATTTTAATTCAATTTCTTTTTGGTTTTTTTATAAAAATAAATAAATAAAACATAAAAAGAACACTTACCTTGAATTTAGAAGGTTCATAAGAGCATCTGTATCAGCTGTTGCAAAAATTATGTCATTTTGCCACACTAAAAGCCTACTTTATTATTTTACCACATCATTTTACAACATCTCATTTATCAGATGTTTTATCATTTAATTTTATACATTAAAATAATATTTACTACACATTAAAATAATATATTATCCCCTCTCCCGTTATCATCAACGGCACAACCACCAGCCACCAATATCCACTGCCACAACAACACCTCTACTGCAAACCAACCACCACAATTACTCACCAATATCAGATCAACCCAAATTGCAGCCAAAAAAAAAAACCCACAACCAAAGAAAGGCAAAGTGAAAGGCGAACAGAGAGGAGAGAGAAGAGGGTGAGATCACCTACCAAACCCAAACCTATCACTGGCTAAACCCACTTTCAAGCTCACACCATGGCAAACCCATCTACCACCATCGATGAACCCAAGAGAGAGGCAATCTTAGCCGATTTGGACGCCGCCATGGAAAACCCATCTACCACTTTCAAGCTCACACCATGGAAACCCAACTTCTCCGCTCCATTCTGCGAATCCGCCGCCGCCGCCGATTTGGACGAAGTCACGGTTGCCTTTCCTCCTCTCTTGGCCGCCGCCATCGCCTTCTTCTATGTCGTAGATGGGCTTCTTGCTCGTGTCCGATTGTGAGAAGAGGAAGAACGGGTTGGGAACTTGGGAGAGAGACAGATTCTGAGAAGAGAAAGAGAAAAAATCAAAGCCAAGAATTGAGAGATATGAGAGAGATAGAGGAATAATAAAAGAATAAATCATATGCCACACCGGTTCCGTACCGTGGCAAATTTGTGACTCTACTGTAGCATGTTGCAAAAAATATGAGATATGACACATCTGATAAATGGGGTCAAATGGTGTTTGGTGTGCCAAATGTGCTAAATATTTAGCATTTGACACATATGGCACATCTGATACGGATGCTCTAATGGTCCAGATTTTGTTGATCTTTCATCTCCACAAGCTGGATTTACCAGTACCAGAAAGTAGATAATCTCTACCAATTGCAAGCATACATTGGTAGAGATAGTGAAAACAAATGAATTGTTAGAAAAAGTGACCAAGCAATTTGGCAGTTGTAAAATGAAGTCAATGATCTCTTTCTTTATTTTTTTGCTTTCTTTTTCTTTTGAATACTACAACATGTCTTAGGACTCTAGCAGACTAAATCATAAGACAAAACGATATATACATAGTAATTAATTTCCATAATATCATTAAAAAAATGAGAATATGTGAAAATGGTATGGAGAGAGAGTATGTCACAAAAGTTAAATGTCGTACTTAACAATAAATGAGAGCTCATCCAACTCTGGTATTCTTTAATGAAATGAAGAGTAACGTCAAGAAAAATGGTTAATGTGCCCCTAAAGAATTAACAAAAAAATCATGTGGATGATTAAGGCTTTGTTTGGTTGGGTGATTTTTAATAAATAAAAAGAGTACAAGAAATTCAAAAACCCTAAATTGTTTTCTAAAAAAAAAAAAAAAAATCAAAACTAATGAAAAGAAAAAAAGAAAAAACCTAAAACAGCAGAAAATAGATACAAAAATAAACATGCTAAAAACTAAAAATCGAACATCGGCTCGTGGTTATTTTGGTCTAAACCGGTGAGAGCTTTGCTCCACATTTCCACTCCTATTTTTCTCCATTTTGGGGAGATTAGTTTTTATGGGCTTGAGTAAAAAGCAACAGTGCCCTACCACTTTGTCTCAACTTTTTTCTTTCTCATTTTCTATTCTCCTTGTTTTCACTCCAATCAATTATGGCCTAAGATAATCTTTATGAGAGAAGTGTCATAAGACCTTTCAACCTTCTATAATAAGGAACTTTAAAGCATGGAGAATCAAATTTGGGGTGGAAAAAATAGATTGAAAATATTGACTAATTGAGTTACTGCTTGAAGTGTTCTTGAAATCTTTATCTTCCTTCTTTGAGGGTGCTTATGTTTTGTTGAGAGTTAATTTGGAGGCTTTATGGTAAAGCTTGATTACCAGAGGAGGAAAGTGATCTTTTATCAGGATTGATCTTTTTGTAGTTGTGCTACCCTTTTGGATGACCAACTTTGCATTGGATCGATTAAACTCTATAAAAGGTAACATAATTGAGTGGGGTTGGTTTAGTTATGAGCCAAAAGAGGACACTTATGGTTTGCAATTGACAATAAGGGCACAAGTTGACATGTAGTGTGTGATGCGCAGCAGAGTGACAGACTGACAACAAAGTGGGTGACACTTAGCTATTGTAACTTTCATCACAAGTGGCTAACTGGTTAAATCAATGTCCCTAACATTGACTTCAACAGTGTTCGTTAGTCAGTTAAATGAGTCGTTAAAATGTATTTATTTATTTTTTGGAAATAAAATGATTGAATTATTATTATTTTCTTATGGGGGATTGAATTATGTTTAATATGATGATAATGTGATTTCCTATACGTTTGTTTCAAGTATATATACCTTGGCACAACTTGCAATCCATTTACCTTGGTGCATATTTTTTACACTAACAGGGGCAAATATGCCTTTCACATTTATCACACCCCTCCTCGACGTCGTTTCTTCTAACCATTCAAAAGGAATCATTATTCTATTCTTTGAGTTTAAATCCAGAAAAACCAGGGAACATTACCGCAATACCCCCCTCCTACCCAACGTCCCAAAAAAAAGCTATGTATAAAGAGAGAGTGAGAGAACTCTACACGTGAAAAATGGAACAAAATAGAATTATAATCAACAAATTAAATAAACAACAAAAGCAAAGGTTGGCCTTGCTTTGAAAAAAACAAAAGGTTGACCTTATGATATTATCAACTAGCATGAGAGAATGTTGTTTATGCAAGAGCAAGTCTCATCACAGTCACAGAAGCTTTTAGAGAGAGAGAGAGAGAGAGAGAGAGGTCTCAACATTTTTTTATATGAAAAGATTATGTTATATTTTATTTTGTTAGAGCATTGCATTAGTTCATACAAATTTTTTTTTTTGGGTCTATTTTAGCATAAAAACTTAATTTTTCTATTTTACATATATATTTTAAAATACTTTACATCAGATTATCTATTTCAAAATACTTTACATTTTATTAAAATGTCAAATTTTCTTAATTTTTTTAATTATTTATTTATTTTTCACACATAACAATCACCATCCACTCTCTTACTTTTTTTTTTTTTAGAGAGAGAGAGTTTCAACCTATGATGTCCGCTCCTGATGATAACTCTTTATTATCAGACCAAGACACCAATCAGTTTTTTGTGTAGGCGGGGATTGAACCCCAAATTTCTTATACAACCATTAGAGACTTTACCAGTTGAGCTAACTGGAACCCACGTCTACTCTTTTACTTTATCCTCAAGATACGTAATGAAAAAACAAATAACTAAATGTAAAATGAATAGTGTTAATGTAAATTTATACTGTTACTCTAGCAAACTTGTAAATTTACACAAATGTATACGAATTGATATCAGTCATTTTTAAACAAAATTTCGTAAATTCTACACATTTTTATATTATACACTGACCGGTGTGAATGCTCAAATATTGTGTATTATATTGTAGAGGCCTGAAAGAAGAAATAACAAATGGCTCTTAACGTATGAAGTTGTATGATAATAACATCAATTAATGAAACGTAGGAAACAAACAATGAAAAATACAAAAGAAAGGATCTAAGGTGGGAATTATATTTAATTCAATTAATTAATGATGTCATGAAATATTACACTATATATGGCAAGAAAAATGGTTTTGTCGTGGCTAAATGACCTTTAAAAAAGGAAAATGATGGGGAGGTGATGTCCGAGACCGTTGCTTGTGATCCTGCTGAGGATTTGATCTAGCAACTCACTTGAAAATTAAAATGCAACCACAATAAATCAAAAATTAAAAATTAAAAGTTTATTTATTTTTTTGGAAACAAAATGATTGAATTATTATTATTTTTTTATGGGGGATTGAATTATGTTTAATATGATGACAATGTGATTTCCTATGCGTTTGTTTCAAGTATATATACCTTGGCAAGACTTGCAATCCATTTACCTTGGTGCGTATTTTTTACACTAACGGGGGCAAATATGCCTTTCACATTTATCTCATCCCTCCCTGGCGTCGTTTCTTCGAACCATTCAAAAGGAATCATTCTATTCTTTGAGTTTAAATCCAGAAAAACTAGGGAACATTACCGCAATACCCCCCTCCTCTCCAAATGTCCAAAAAAAAGCTATGTATAAAGAGAGTCAGAGAACTCTACTACTTGTGAAAAATGGAACAAAAGAGAATTATAATCAACAAATTAAATAAACAACAAAAGCAAAGGTTGGCCTTGCTTTAAAAAAAAAAAAAACAGAAAACAAAAAAGCTTTTAGAGAGAGGGAAAAAGAGAGAGGTGTCAACATTTTTTTATAAAAAATCATGTTATATTTCGTTAAAGTAGTGTATTATATAATTATTGTATAGGAATGAAAGAAGGAACGTTGTGTGGTTTATGCACACCAATAGAAAATTAGAAGTTGGATACTGAAACTGAAATCCACTGTACTTGTCCATAAACATGGATCGAGTCCTAGAAATTTGATTTTGTAAATGCAGCATGATACTATAACCACATGTGAAAGTGAGGCTCGAATTGAATGCTAGAGCTGATATTACAATAAAGACAAAAATACAAATTACACCTTTCAAATTTGTTTAATTGTCATCTTAGTTTTTAAGTTTTATTTTATTTATTTTATTTTAGTCTTCTAAGTTCACATTTGCTGTCATAGTTAATCTTTCCGTACATAACTCCCATTAACTATTAAAAAGTATTTAAATATTAAAAATTACTAAATTTTATTTTAAATAATAAAAAGTAGTTATTAAAAAAAAGGTTTAATTATCATTTTGACTCCTAATGTTTGTCCTATATGTCAACATGATTTCTAACGTTTCAAAATGTGTCAATTTAGTCTCTAACATGTCAATGTTGTGTCAAAATAGTCTTGATAGTCAAGTGATATGAGAAAATCTAATATGGCTAACAGTGACACTAAAATATATATATATATATATATAAATTTTTTATGAGTTTCCACATTGAACGCCAAGGGTTTTTAACTTAATTTTTTTTTTTAAAAAAAAAGCAAAAATCTTAACTAAACCAAAATCACAAATCTGAGGAAATGTTTGAAGAATCACTTATTCCTTGCATTTTTTCAAGTCGGTTTTCCAAGATATCATGGTTGAGATGACACACACATCCAAATGGCTATACAGCTTCTACCTCTTCCTAATCTCAATCGGGTCTTTCTAGGGATTTTAATCCCAAATGGGCTGGGTTTGTGATTTTAGTTTAGTTTTTCATTTTTAAATTAAAAATTAAAAACACATGGCAACCGAATTGCATAAAATGTTATTTTAATATCACCGTTGGCCATGTTAATTTTCCATTAACAACGATTTTTTTTTTTCATAAAAAAATGATTATTTTGACACAATACTAAAATCTCAGTGACTAAACCGATACATTTAAAATGTTAAGGATCAAATGATATTAAAACCTTAAAAAAGCCATATTTGAAAATTTAGGCAACTCAAAAATTTACACATGCAAAGATTTTCCTAGATTTTCATGCATGGAATGATGGAAAAAAAAAAAAAAAAACCCAAAAAAATTATTCAAACTATAAATTCAAATAAATAAAAAAATTCAAACCAAGGAACTCCAAAAAAAAATAAAATCAAACACACTAACCAAAATCCAGTACCACAAATAGACCATTATAAGTCCACCCCAATAGCACCCATCATCACCGAGTTCAAACCCATTAAAGAATTCATACCCAAAAACCCGAGCAACCACCAAACCTCCACAACAAAGCCATTAATGTCACCACCCCAAGATCCTCACTTCACTACCACTAATAAAACACCACATCCAGAAAAGCCCTAACAAAACCCAGACCCATGACTCAGCCCTGTACCACATCAGCGTGTGACTTGTCAAGTACCAATGCAACCACACTCCTAGTTTGTAAACCTGTCACCAACAATTCAAACTAAGTCAGTTTCTATGTGTGTCAGGATTATATTGCTAATAATAAGATAGATTCAATAAAATTGAGATGCTTCTCTGCAAAATTATAAAAATTTGTTATGGAGAAGAATGCATTAAGTCATGACCAAGTCTTGTTTTGAGACTTGAAACATAGCTACATTTTAATTCAATTTCTTTTTGGTTTTATTATCAACCACAAATTAAAAATAAAAATATAAAAAGAACACTTTACTAACTTTGGAAAAACCCCAAGGGGTTGGCTTAGTGATTCCTAAGAACTTATGATATCTATGAGATTCCGGGTTTGAAACCTCTTGTCAGCATCTTGAGGCCACCCTCATGGGATTTCTCTCTATAATAGCCTAGTGCATATATACATAGTAATTTCCATAATATCTTTAAAAATGAGAATATGTGTGAATGGTATGGAGATAGTGTATGTCACAAAAGTTCAATGTAGTACTTAGCCATAAATGAGAGCTCATCCAACTCTAGTATTCTTTAATGAAATGAAGATTAACATCAAGAAAAATGGTTAATGTGCCCCTAAAGAATTAAAAAAAAAAAAAAAACTCATGTGGATGATTAAGGCTTTGTTTGGTTGGGGGGATAGAAAATAGGGAATGAGATAAATTGGAGGAATATGAGAGATTTTAATTTTTCCCTTATTGTATTTGGTTTAGGGGTGGAAAAGTGGAGAAATAGAAAACTATTTTGTTTGGTTGGGAAGAAAAATGAAAGGATAAAAAAAAAGTAATTCATATAAATTTACAATTATGTCCCTATTTTTAAAAAAACACATTATATTTGAATTAAAAAATAAATAAATAAAAAGAGCACAAGAAATTCAAAGAGCCCCAAATTGTTTTCTAAAAAAAAAAAAAAACCAAAACTAATGAAAAGAAAAGAAAGGAAAAGAAAAACTAAAACATCATAAAATAGGTGCAAAAATAATTATAAACGTTCTAAAAAGCGAACATTGGCCCTTAGGTATTTTGGTTCAAACTAGTGAGAGCTTTTGCTCCACATTTCCACTCATATTTTCTCTCAATTTTGGGGAGATTGAGTTTTGGTGGGCCTAAGGAGAAAATAACACTGCTCTACCATTTTATCTCCACTTTTTTCTTTTTCATTTTCACTCCTCCTTATTTTCACTCCAACCAATTAGGGCCTAAGATAATCTTTAGGAGAGAAGTGTCATAAGTCCTTTCAACCTTCTATAATAAGGAACTTTGAAGCGTGGATAATCAAATATGGGGTGGGAAAAATAGATGAAAAATATTGACTAATTGAGTTACTGCTTTAAGTGTTCTCGAAATCTTTCTCTTCCTTCTTTGAGGGTGCTTATGTTTTGTCGAGAGTTATGGTATTTTGGAGGCTTTTATGGTAATGCTTGCTTACAGGAGGAGGAAAGAAATCTTTTATTGGGATTGATCTTTTTTGTCGCTGAGCTACCCCCTTTAGACACTTGGCTTTGCATTGGAGTGATTAAACTCTATAAAAGGTAACATAATTGAGTGGGGTTGGACGGTTGGTTTAGTTATGAGCCAAAAGAAAACACTTAAGGTCTGCAGTTGACAATAAGGGCATAAGTTGACACGTAGTGTGCGATGCGCAGTAGAGTGATGGATTGCCAATAGAGTGGACGACACTTGACTATTGTACCTATTATCACACGTGGCTAACCAGTTAAATCAATGTCCCAAACATTGACATCAGCAATGTTTATTAGTAAGTTAAATGAGCCGTTAAAACGTATCTGAACATTCCACACCACTACTTCTAAAAATTCCTCGATCCATTATGAGTTTGATCCACGTGGTACAAAAAAGGAAAAAAGAAAACGAAAAAAGAAAAAGCAAAATGTAAACCCTAAAAGGAAAGCAATTCACATGAAATAAATTTAAGAAAAAGGATAGAATATAGGAATTTTATTTTATTTATGACTTTTTATTTTTGAGAATATTTTTATTTTTGACTAGTTCCATATCTACAAACTCGAATCACAAAAGAGATTGCATGCGCCGGCTATTTGACTAGTGGATGTTGCCTATATATGTAATTTCATAAGTCAACAATTCGAGCATAAATATAACAGCTCTTTTTAGTCCATGTTTATACAGACATACACAACTTATTTTCAACCTTTTTGTACAAATATACCGTAGAATCCTCAAATTAATGTTAGCATACTACTACATATGTTCATGTCTTTTTCCCAAACCCATCAACCAATTTTGACTCCCAACAACCCCCAAACCCCCCCAAAAAAAAAAGGTGAAAAAAAAAAGCCCCAAAACAATGATAAGATAGTTCATAATCATCTCTACATATTTAAGTGACGAGAATGCCCTTGGTAGGACACGTGTCCTACAAGTAGATTGTAAAAGTGGTACAAGGCCAAAACGGTCCTCTTCAAAAATCGGCATCAGAAAACTTTGATAGTTTGATATATATGTATGTATAAAATCTAACGCACACCGTGCCTTAGCCCCCTCTTCTCTCTGTTTCTCTCTCACAAACAACCGTTTTGTATGGTTGACGACACCACTCACTCTCTCTCTCTCTCACACCAATTTTTCGTTTCTCTCTCTAAAAAAAAAAAAAAAATAAAACACCAAAAAAAAAAAACGATTATAGCAAAAGAAAATTGTTACAATTATTAACCACAGGAATTTTCACATTTTTTTTTGGTTTTTCAATCTCTTCCACGCACAGGTATTTTTTTTGCTTTTTTTTTTTTTTTTTCCTCTCTGATTCTGTAATTGTTTTTGTTTTTTATGTTTATATTTGTGTGTGTTTTTGTTTATCTGCATTATGGTGAATTTTTCTGATATTAGGGTTTGTTTGGTTTTTGTGGTTTCTAGGGTTTTTTTCTGTGCGGCTAGAAATTCTAACGGCTTAAGGTACTGGTGTTCGTGGTTGAGTTTGAATTTGGAGAGGGTTTGTGGGTGATAAGTGATAACGAGGTTAGGGTTTTGATTCGGGGCTTGCATTGTGTTGGGTCTCAGTTATAATTTAGTTTTAGTGAGATACTAATATTTGATTGAATTTTTTAGTGGCGTAATGAGTTTGCGTTAGGTTTTTTTTGGATAGATTTGGTTGAATTTTGAGATGGGTTCGTATGAAGATGTGAACTTGGATGTAATTGAGGAACCTTTATCAGTAATTGAGCAGAATTTGAGCTTCTCAGTTTCGGTGCAATCGGGTTTTGAGGAGCAGGCGTGTTTGGAGGCAGCTTGCAGAGTGTTTGAGTCTAATGTGGAGCTCGCAAGTGCTCCGGATGGGTTTCTGGGTTCGTCTGAGGTTGATGATACTTTTCGTGTGAGCTCTGTTGAGGTTACAGAGGAGGGTAGGAAGGTGTTGTGTGTTAATAAAGATGATTTAGTGGGTGAGGGAGAGAATGTGGGTGATTTGATGCTGGAGAAAGTGTCGGGAAATGAATGTGGGATCAGTGGGGACTGTTTGGATGAGATTCTGTGTCTGGGTGATGTTTGTAGGTTGGAAAATGGCGGATTGTGCTTGGAGAAAGAAGGGTCTCGAGGTGAGGGTGATTATGAAAAGCCATTGGAATCTTCACCTCTGACTGATTTACAGAGGAACTGTGTTCAAATGGATGAGATGGATGATAAGTGTGTCAGCAGTTCATCTGCAGAAAGGGTCACCGAGGTTAAAACTGATCAGAGTGGGGTTTTAGATGGGGCGGAGACTGATATTCATAGCCTAATATCTTCTTCACAGGGTTGTGAAATGCCTTCGGATTTAATACTGAAGACTGGTTTGCGTAATAATCATACCCAGCAGAACGAGCAGGAGGACACTAAGAGTGTAGGTGGTCTTTCTTTGGAGGTTATGTATGGGAAAAGAGCTTCTTCAGCAGAGACAGAAACTATTTTTTGCAACCCGATTTTACCATCAGGTGACTTGGTGAGTAACGGTGATTGGCACAGTGATCAGAAGGATGAAAAGAATGTCAGTGATCTCTCTGCAGAAACGGTTACAGAGATTCTTGAAACAAATAACGATGTTGATACGTGCACCCAAGCATCAACTTCATGGGGTTTCCAAAGTGACTTGGAGAATTTGCATAAGGCTGAATCACGGAGTATCTGTGCAAAACAGAATGAGCAGAGTGGTGTTTTAGATGGGGTGGAGACTGATACTCATAACCTAATATCTTCTTCACAGGGTTGTGAAATGCCTTCGGATTTAGTACTGAAGACTGGTTTGCCTGATAATCATACCCAGCAGAACGAGCAGGAGGACACTAAGAGCGTAGGTGGTCTTTCTTTGGAGGTTATGGATGGGAAAAGAGATTCTTCAGCAGAGACAGAAACTTCCTTTTGCAAACCCGTTTTACCTTCAGGTGACTTGGTGAGTAATGGTGACTGGCACAGTGATCAGAAGGTTGAAAAGGCTGTCAGCGATCTCTCTGAAGAAACATTTACAGAGATTCTTGAAACAAAAAACGATGTTGATACGTGCACCCAAGCATCAACTTCATGGGGTTGCCAAAGTGACTCAGAGAATTTGCACAAGGCTGAATCTCTGAGTATCTGTGCAAAACAGAATGAGCAGAAGGATGGTGAGGGTGTTGATGGTCCATGTGTAGAAAGGGTTTCAAATGTTGTGCAAGATAAAGGTGATATTATTACTGTTGTAAGTGTTGAATTTGACACCCATATATTACCTTTAGAAGAAAATTCCTGCAAGTCTGAGGAAGGTGATACCAAAATAGTTCATAACTGTAATTTTGAGAAATTGGTTTCTCCTCAATCGTGTCAACCCTTTGGTATTGTCAATCATAGTACTTCTAAGGATACCCCAGATCAGGATGCTGTTGGTTCTATTAATTCTAGTAGTGTGGTGGAAAGTTCTGGACATACTGATAATGAAGGAAAAGATAATGTCAGAGTTGGTTGTGTTTCTGAAACCAAATGTCCTGAAGTTGCGTCCTCTTCTTCTCGAAGGAATAGCCAGAGAAGTAAATCAAGACAGAAAACTCATAGAAAAAGGGCTGCGAAGAAATGCAAGAATGCAGCCAATGTACCACACCCACATGAAAGTATTGGAATTGTTTTGAAGGTTGGAAGAAGGAAAAGAAGCTGTCTGTCAAAACCAGCTCGTTCTTCTATGTGGGGATTGTTGGGGCATATTACGCAATTTCTTGAACAGGGCAACGTGCTTGATGGGGTCAATCAATTTCATAATCAAGGATTGGGAAAAGCAAGGCGTGGCCAAGGAAGCGGAAAGCAGAAAAAGATTCGGGGAAGTGGAAACTCAGGAGGGTCAAGGGGAAATCGTTGTGCTTCAACCGGTCTTATTCGTTTGAAGGTTAAAGTGGGGAAAGTAGCTGGTGAAAGTTGTCTGAGCAATATGGTTCCAGAGGTTGTTAATTCGTTAGCATCTGCCGATGCTACTACCAGTGATGATCAGACTGAGATGCATTCTGGAACTGGTTTAGAACTGTCAAAGTTAGCTAACGGTGTAGAAGCTAAATCGAGGGAAGATGAGACAGGATTGCACCTCCAGTGTTTCAGCAAGCTCCCAGAGAAGGCAAAAACATTGCCAGATGGTTTTATTATGGATGGACAACTTGCAACTTCGGGCTCTGAGAATACCAACATATTAGATAAGACAGCTGGAGATGCAGACAATTATCTTGAGGTTCCCTCACATGTAGTGGTTGAAGCATTGGGAGGGGAAATTGATAGTAAGTGTACAGATCCTGGAACTTCACCTGATTCGGAAGTGATCAATTTAATTCCAGATATTCAAGTCGCTGCAAGACATCAAGCAGATTTGCATGATGCCGTTTTGACTGCCTCCAAAGATGTTGCTGCTCGAAGACGTCGTACCAGCAGTAAGAGGGGAAAGAAGGATAGGCTTCCTCATTCACGTAATTCTGTTCTGGAAGATGGATCCCAGGGTCCAGTTAGTATGAATGAAGCTAAACCATCAAAGAAACAGGGGTGCAGACAAGATATAAGTAATGGGTCCAAAGCCTCTAAATCAGCAAGCAAAAGAGGGAATGTACAAAGACAGAGGGAGAAGCAACGGAAGTCTGTTAGTAATTGCAAAGTCAAGGATAAGGATGCTTGTAATCAGATTGTGTGCAAAGTGGAAACTCAGCCAGAAAGTGGTAATAGTTTGCCTAAGGCGCGTGCACACACAACACACACACACACACGCATATATATTGTGTGGGGTAATTTTCATTCATAATTGTTGCTGTATCTCTTGTATGCTTCTCTTCACACACACACACACACACACACACACACGAGATCTAGCTCAAATGGCACTTTCTCCTTCCATAATAATGGGATGGAGAGTGTGTTCGTGGGTTCAAGACCCATTATGTGCTTTATAACTTACCAATAAAAAATATATACTCTCTCTCGATCTATCTATATTTTTCATATCTATTTCTGTAATTCTCGTCGCTATGTTTGTGTCTGTGTTCTCGGTTAGAGACTTCTTTAATTTTTCCCTTCTGGCTACTTGTTTTTAGCTTAGGGAATTCATAGTCTGCTTCTAATTTAACATGACTTGATGCTGTAGGAAGTCAGAAAGTTGATGGCATTGGAAAAGCCAACACTGGTGATGATACTGCAGTCACTAACAAATCTGACTTGGAAATGGTGCGAGGTGGTCTAGAGGAGCAGCTTTTGCCCCCAAGAAAGGCCTGGGTGCTGTGTGATGATTGTCATAAATGGCGGCGTATACCAGCTGTGCTTGCAGATTTTATTGAAAAAACAAATTGCACATGGTACTTCATCTTTTATATCTCACTATATCATTTTAAAGGTTATAGTACTGTAGAAACCTTAAGATACTCAGTATTTATGTTTTTGGCTTTAAATTAAGGCCAAAATGCAATAAGACACCTTGATGTTTAGGTTAGTTGCAAACACACATCAATTTTGTTTTTAGACCCCCGAGGTTTAATGTTGACCAAATTGATCCTCTGTCCCATTTCTGTCAATTTTAACTGACAGAAGACCACTTTATAAGAAAAAAAATCATTTTTTAATAAAATTTAATAAAAGCTTCACATGAATTGTCATTAAGATGATAAGCACACAACAATTGGTAGCATTGTTTGGATGGACAAGGTGAAATATTGACGATTTGCAATCTTAGGAGAAGGGGAATAATTGTTTTGAATCGATATTGCATGTGTATGATTTGTGGTGAATTGGTAGATCATTTTCTTCTACATTGTGAACTGGCTACTGATTTGTGGCCCTTAGGGTTAAATTAGGGGTTAATCCAGCTTTTTTAATTTTATTAGCTGTAAATTCTGAGTATCGTGTAATGGAAGACAATCCTTGGAACTTCTAGCCGAAATTTGTACAAATTCCACCTCAATAGGCATCTTTTCCAATTTCCAAGAAATATGTCCATTATGTTTGATGTGGATCATATGGAGGGAATGGAATAGACATATGTTTGAGGGTATGGAGAGTGTGGGGGAGCAGCTTATGATTGCCTTTTTAGACATTTTGTTTGATTGGTCTTGTGCTTGGGGTTTCATGACTAGATTCTATTCCGTTGTTCTTAGTCTCTGTCCTTTGTATTCTTTGGCTACTTCCTGGCTACTTTATGCATGCCCTCTCTGCATGAAGTAGTCTTCTTTTAATAAAATTATTCCTTTTTTCTTTTTAAAAAAGGCTCCACACTTTCTACAAGAACTCAATTGCATCCTCAAGGTGTAAGAAGCCTCTACTCATTAATAACATGGCTGCAAGATTGGTGTGTCCTCCTCCTCAACTACTCCTTCAATCTCCACTGGCTCCATGGCTGTATTCGTAATATAATCTTTGTTGTTTTAGTCATTGACTCTGGCCTTTATGCCACTCTCTGTTCCCAAAACAATGCAATATGGAATGTCACTTTGTTCTTTCCCTTCATATAGTCCACAACAGACGTAAAGGAACAAGATTCCAGACACCTGAAGAAGTAGACCCTCCAATTCGCCACCCATATAATAAATTAATTTATAAATTATAATTTTATATACTCCTTGGCAAGAAGCAGGAGGATTCCCAGTGTAGTCAAAGGGGAGCCAGGTGCTCGCCTATGTGCCTGGGCGAGGCGCCTTTAGAGACTAGGCAAGCGAGGCGACCGCCTTAAGCCATGAAAAAGGTGCTAAGGCGAGAGCCTTAAGTTATATTATTTATCAAAAAAAAATATTATTTATTTTTTTAAATAAATTTTTTTTAATAGAAGTTTGTTGTGAAACCTATTTTAGATTATTAATTTCATAAGGCATGTTATAAAACCTATTGTTAGTTAAATTAATTTACAAATTTGTTTGGTAAAACTTATTGTTATATAGAAGCTCGTAGTAAAACGTATTGTTAGAATTAACTAATAGAGCCTAAACCATGCTAATCCTATTCTGAAATAATTTTATGGACCTAATTTCTTCATGCTTCACATTGAAAAACACTTCATTATAATATTATAATACACCAGGTACATGATTTAAGTTCCATATGTATAATAAATATATTAAGAATTTGGTGTCTCGCTTTACTCAGGCTAGCGCCTTTTTGTCGCCTCACGCCTCGGGCGATACAAGGCCTTGGCGCCTTAAGGTCGCCTTTCGCCTTTGACTACCTTGAGGATTCCTAAATATTTATGTGAGTGTTTGAGAATATAATTACTGGGTGCTAGAATTCACAGTTCTTAATCAGGATTACTAGAAATTGTGTCAATGTCAGAAGAATGAAGAACCAATGAGAAACTGCGACTGACTTGGTTTTCACTTTCCACGCAATTAAAAGAATACCATAAAAGAACAATTTATTTCAACCTGAGAATACCATACTTAATGTAAAAAGGGTCCGGTTAATGTATGCCCTAAGGGCATACATTAACAAATCCGTTTTTGGAAAAATTTTATCGGGAATTGAAAAAACTGTCAAAACTTTTTCAATTCCCGATAAATTTTTTTCCAAAAATGGTATACTATTGTGTGCCCTTAGGGCACACGTTAGTAAAATCCATGTAAAAATAATAATTAAAGAACATAAAGGAAAAAAAAGAAAAAATTAACAATACCTATAATTTAATATTTTCTATGTACTTTACATCCAAACAATGAAATTTGTGAATGATTGAAATGTGAATCCCATAATTTGTAAATTTATGCGTAATTAACAATTTCTTCACCCGAACACATGTAGAGAGTTTCCCTCTTTGCCGTGTTGGAGTTCACCCTTTTGCAGAAGTTCCATATCTCATTGCTGTTTTGGTACTTTTGATTCTGTTGTCTGAAGATATTGTCATTCCACTGTAGTTTGGTACATGGAACCGTATGTGGTTTCAATACATTGTGTGTTTTTAATTTCTATTTTTGGTACTTGGTATAATATATAGTCCATTATTTCAACTTGTTTTATGTTTTCACTTTCTATTATGAAGGTATACATAGCTAATGTGTATGCTGTCATATTTTTTTTTACCCGAAACTTTCATTTAATGTCTTGCATTTGATTTTGCTTATGTTTTTCATTTTCAAAGGACCTGTAAGGACAACTTGGATAAAGCCTTTGCTGCTTGCTCAACACCCCAAGAGAAGTCAAATGCAGAGATTAATGTGGAGTTGGATATATCTGATGCCTCTGGTGAAGAAGATGCTTGTGGTGCCCGTTTAAATTTTAAGGGATTGGATTGTAGGCGTTCAACAGGTATGTGATCTTTGCTACAGATAGCAGACCTGTAAGGTCGTTTGCAAGCTTGAAGCTAGCCTGAGCTGGGGGCCTTAAGTCATCCTTTTCTTGTAAGGTCATTTGAATTCTGATACTTTTTGTTTGTTTGTTTGTTTTGAATGCGCTGCAGGTTACCAAGATTCAACTTTTAAATGTATTTCTACTAATGAGTTTCTGCATCGTAAGCGTAGAAGTCAGACTATCGATGAGGTATGTAATTGACAGATAATTTCAAATATTGTGCTATTCTTTATTTGGCTACCTTGTGTATTCTTTTCACTAGACTTTGAAGCTTTTTTAACTTGTCTTTTCTGTGCCTGTACATAGCCTGTGTATTGGGATTGCACATTTTATTAATGAATTTATTTACTTATCTTTTTTTTTATAAAATTATCTGCTCTTGTACTAATAATGAAAAGGATTGTGCTGCATGTTGAGTAACATAATCTATATTATCAACAAAGCAAACCCTCCTACTATTTTTCAATCTGGTTTTGCGCTGAAGACTCCCATGTTGCACCCATTTTAACTAGAGAAATGAAAAAGCACATTAAAAAAAATCATATTTGTAATTTAGCTATTGGATAAATTAGAATGAAATTAGCGTAACTTCTTTTTTAATTGATTCTACCCAATTTGCTTTTCCTCCTCATTCTCTCTCAAAATTTCCCCCCCTTCACTTTGTTTAAACACACTTCGAAACCATATGTTCTCTCTGTTCTCTCTTAGGGCGCCTTTGATACATGCATGGAGGGGCACATGCATGGAAAGGGACTGTGTATTATGTTGAGAAGCAAAAATACACGTGAAGGTGAATGGTGGCCATGTTGGATCTGTATCTGATAGGTGCTGGATTGGGCCTGAACATTTTATACTCTGCTTGGCCATGTTTAAAGTTCAAATTATAAAGAAGCATCATAGTTTTTGTATACATGCTAGTGAGAGTTGTAGCTCATTTACATGTGTACAATAACTATGATGCTGACTAGCATGCCAAAACAAATTTCGCTTGTTTTTAATATAGAATAGCCAACAAACTCTAGTTCAACTGGCAACTCTTCCACTTACAAGTGTTGGATGGAGGGTGAGGTTGTGGGCTCAAGACGCACTGGGTGTGAGTATATAACTTACCAATAATAAATAAAAAAAGAAAGAGGGGGGTGCACAGGAATTGGATGGATTAATTTAAAACCCATTCAATGGAAAGTGGTACTATACAGATCTTGAATTTTTTTTTTTTTGGGTAAGTGAGGCATCTAGAGTGGGTTTTGAACCCATAACCTCACCCTTGGCACAATATTGTAGTAGGAGGAAGTTCCATTTGAGCCATAGCTCAGTGGCAGACAGATCTTAATTACTGTACTGTACTTTACAATTGCTATTTTCACATGATCAATTAAATTTGTATGCAATATTAATGATATATCTTTTTGTCAGGTAACACATATTGTATCCAATGTGATTATTATCAATCTCTCTCTCTCTCTCTCGCTCTGTGAAGTAATTAATTTCCAATATTGGTTGGGTTTCATCTTCAATTACTGATCTGGCATTCAGTATCTGTTTTTTCTTCTTTTGTGTTGAATATTAGATTCCAGTTTCTCCTTAACATATGTATATATGTGTGTGTGTGTGTGTGAAGATTCCTTACTTTCATGATTTTTTTCTCTCATTGATGTTGATATTTAGCTTATTTTATGTTTCTTGAACATTGATGGGGTACTCTATCTTCCAGCAGAGTCTAGCACTTCTGCTTCTGGCTGTAGTGGTGTCTTACCCTATGTTACCATGGTATCTCATCCATTTTACAGTTTTGATGCATTCTTTTGTTTCCGGTATCTACTATTGATGTTTCAATGTGTCATTTGCGTAAAATAAATGACATTACTAGTTCTAATATTGGAGGTCAAGTCTTCTAGCCTCTAACTTCGACAGTACTGTAGTTTTTCCCGAATGAAGGATTGGTAATTACAGTGTGTGATTCCATAGGTGTGTATTATTTTCAGTGTTTATTAGTTGAGTTTTTTGGCTATCCTGACTACATCATTAACCTTTTTTTTCCCGTTTCTTTTTACTTTTTCTCTTTTTGTTTAGCACTTGGATGTTTGCTCTTGATATGATTAATAAACTAGCATGCGATTTTCCATTAGCTTTTACTTTTTTATCAATTGTATTTGTTATATGCAAAAGGCTGTTGCAAGCTGAGGCTTTGTAGATCAGTTCATCCTTTCTAACATTGTGTATTTTACAAATTTCTCATCAGATAATGGTTTGCAGTTGCAAGCCACCTTCAAAAGGCCAGTTGGGTTGTGGAGAAGGATGCCTGAACCGGATGCTTAGCATTGAATGTGTCAAAGGCGCCTGCCCATGTGGGGACTTATGTTCTAATCAACAGGTATTTCAGCTTTTCATTGCTGCTATGTGTTTACCTGTTTCTTTTAGTGAATTTAATTATTTGTTTTAAGGGCATTGTTTTAGTCCAAATCTTCGCTTTCAGTTTCAGAAACAGAAGTATGCCAACCTGGAGTGGTTTCGATGTGGGAAGAAAGGTTACGGGCTAAAGTTGCTTGAGGATATACCCGAAGGGAAGTTTCTTATTGAATATGTTGGAGAGGTAACATAAGAACTCTTCTCTCTTTCTCTTTCTTCTTTTTCTTCTTCTTGTCTTTTATTGTTATGATGAGTCCATAGGTTTCTCTGCCTAGTGGTAAGTTCAGATGCTGTTGGTTAAATGAGGAAATGCAAAGCCTTGTTTCTTTCTGCTAATTTTTAAATTTAAAATCATGGCTGTGCTATATTTTTTCCAAAATTAACAAAAACCATTTCATATGTTGGCAGTGCAGCAAGGTTAGATTGCTTTCCATGTGAATTCCCTCTCTCTCTCTTCTCTCTCTCTCACACACACACACACAGACCCACCCGCGACACACACTCGCACGCACAAAGGAGACCAAGGATTTCATGGCAAGCCTCTTTACTTTTAACTGCATGGTTTCCCTGCACATACCAACCTGATAACCGACATGCAAAGAAGAATTCATGTAACCTAGCCTGATATAATTGGACAAGGCTTAGCTGAATTGGCTGGCAACATAAGTTTCATTGTCTTTTCCATCAATGAAGGGTGACACATAGCTGAACTTTCTTATTTTGCTAATTTAGTAAATCTCTCAGTGGTATATAAGAATAAAATCTTAACAGGAACTTTCCCTTGACCCAGTTATATCTACTTAAGTGCTTTGATGTGTGTTTGTGTGTGTGGAGGTGTAGTGTGTCTGTAACGCGACTTTCTCTGACAATAATTTTAATATATGGATCCTCCAGGTGCTTAATATGCAAGCTTATGAGGCAAGACAAAAAGAGTACGCTTTGAAGGGCCATAGACATTTCTATTTCATGACATTGAATGGCAGTGAGGTAAGGTTTGGATATTTCCTTTTAATTCGCTTTTCCCTCAAACTTCAGTGGCTTCTTATTTAATAAAAAATTTATAGCAGCATCTTGTGGTTTTAAACACTTTATTGTTTGGAAAAGCTTTTCTGGTTTTAGTTCTCAATGAGGGTAGTTTCATGACCTTAAGTTCTATAGACTTATATATTTTGGAAACTTCTGGATTTATGTGTATCTGTTGTTCTATGTGGTGTCCAATTGTTTTTCTGCTCCCCATTCCTGCCCCCCAAAATTAGACATTCAATTTCTCAGGGTAGCAATCTTGTTTGTCTTTTTCCAGTTTACTTTTCATCCACGAAAAGTTATAGCGACTTACAAAAACAAGAGATTATTTTCTTATGAGCAAAGCATGTACTTGTGACATAGGAAAAGTATTGGGGATGGTATAAATGAATAGGCATGTTAACGTTAACAAGTATTGAGAAATGCATTCTGTGTTATGATTTTTAGGCCATTGATTGTTGGACAATAGTTTCGGATTTCTCAGCTTGATCTTATAAGTTGTCTTGGTATTTTCTTCTTAGGATCTCAGGTTGTTACAATGTTTATTACAGTGGTTGTTCATGTGAGAAACTGATGCAGGACTGTTAAGAAATTCAGCACTACTAGGTTTCTTGATGAATTCTTGAATAAGGATTGATGTTTAAGAGTTTAGGTTAGAAAAGAATGAATGTTGACGGCTGTTTGGGGCTGAAACAGGGGATAAACAGGAAATAACATAAATAAAATGCTAGGCAATCACACCTAGGTCTTCCTAAGCATCGCACTTAGGGTTCTTTGGCATCACATCTCGGAGAAGTTTGCATCACACAAACAAAGCTTAAATAAGTTGCTGAATTTTATTAATCAATCACAATATTCTACCATAACATGACCACAAAAGAGTCTTTTTATAGAGGCTATAGTTATCCTTTTCCTAGTAGGACTTGGGACTCTAAATAACCTATTCTTAGAATGAATAAGAATACTAATAATAATTAAATAAAAGACTTAATAATACATAAACATAAAAAAAGACTCATGAACCTTTGGTACGGCCAAAGACAGCCCATTCCAGATTTCTTGAAATTACCAAATTGCCCTTATTCTAATATAACTTAAATAAAACTGATTCAGCAGCTTCTCAACCTAAAAGACTTAATACTAATAACTAAAATGACCTATCGAAGGTGCTAAGAAGGTCCGACATCAGAACTAGACCACTATTGTTGAATCTTTGAGCTCTTCCTTATCTTCATCAGAAACTCTGTTGGTGTCTAAGATGGTAGATGATGGTGGTGGATAATTGGATTTGTTAGGTGCTTCTTGGCCATTTTTTATTAGTGACAGGTTGGGTGTTGGGATTGATGAGGTCAGTTGGAATAGGGATGTTCATTGGACTGTGCTGTTGGTTTTTGTGGATGTTTTCTTTCAGCACTAACCTGATGTCCATTTGGTACAACTTATTTTTTAGCTTTTTGAAAAGGAAATAGTTTACATCCAATCTGGTTTGGGGGAAAATTCCTCCAACCCACTATCTGGTGATTGATAAAATCATCTATGTATTCTTTTGGTCACATGAATTATTTAATAAGTCATGTGATTTGTTTAAATAATATACGTGGATGATTTTATGAGTTGCCACATAATGCGTTGGAGGAGATTCCTCCAAACTGGTTTGGATGAAAACTTTTTCCGTTTGAAAAAGCACTTTGAAAAAAGTGAAGTTTAAAAAAATTGTAATTTGTAAAGTGCGGTTTTTCACCGAATTACCAAATTGGTAAGTCTCTGTAACTTTTACCCACCTAGTCAGTTTCCCAACATTGGGAACTGATCTGCCCCAATGGAAGGGGGGGGGGGTGGGGATGCCAAGTTGCACCGAGCTTGGTTTTTCAGATTGGCGTGGTTGGCTTTGTCGGTGTGCGGGGGGAGATAAAATCAACCGCAAGGAGGTGTCAAAAAGAAAAACACGTCTTAATCGAAAAATAACCACTGCAAAGTGCTCTCTGCCTAATCACAGCAGATTGACCGAAGAAAGACCAAAAAAGGATATTCAAGTGGGGTGGTGATAATGTTTTTTAGAAAATGAGTCATCTTTCAAAAAGAATTTTCTACTATCTCATTTTCCTATGTTTGGTAGTAACCTTAAATGAGTTGAAAAACAATCTCCTAACTTCCCTTATTTAGTTTGTTGTGAGATAGAGTTATTTTCCAAAATTTTTTAATGGAAAGCAATCTCTAAAAATAAAGTCACTTTTTTTTGTTTGCCAAATATAGTTCTCCTTTTACTCATTTTTCCTGATGCTACCAAACACTGGAAAACACGGAAAACTATCTTTTCTTAAAGTTTTCCATCGAAACAAATAGAGAGTAAAACTGCAGAAAAAAAAACCAAATAAATGAAAAATTAAGCCAATTTAGGGCATTGAGCTAAATGGGAACTTGTTTAAAAGCATTCTCCTTTGATCTTTGTATGATTGGCTTCATGTTATAGGCTGTATTGTCAAATTTAATTGTTCTTCCTTTGGTCCTCATTCCCCTTCAAATATAATTTTTAGTTCTATTGTCTCACTCTATCTTGATTATCGGTCATTCACATCTTCCATTGTTTCAGGTAATAGATGCATGTGCAAAAGGAAATTTGGGCCGTTTCATTAACCATAGTTGTGATCCTAATTGCCGTACTGAAAAGGTGAATTTATTGTATTCTGATGTAGTCTTAAAGAAAACTTCTGCTATTAATACCTGTCAGATGTTACTGCATTAAATTTTCATATACATTAAATTAAGAGACCTGAATTTAGTAATTGATGAGATTTGCATATATGAAGTGTAATATTCTTTTTGTTTACTCCATTACCATGTTTGTATATGTAAGAGTAGAGACTTTCCAATTGATTTAGTGCTTATTTTGTTTCCTTTTATATGTTTTTTTTTTAATCAGTGTTTCCTTTTATATGTAAGAATATTGATCTGTAGCTGTATGCTGCTTATCTATATAAGTGATCATTTGTAATACTGTTTTGCTTTGAATATATTTATTATTCTTCCAAAAAAAAAAAGGCTTTCCCATTGTTTTGGAATTTACCTCTTAACCTCATTTCATATGTACAGTTGCTTGAGCTATAATCCCCAGAGAACTCACTATTCATGATTATTATCTTTTCTTGCTTCTCTTATGAATTACTTATATCTTATATTTTTTGAGCAGTGGATTGTCAATGGGGAAATTTGTATTGGACTATTTGCATTAAGGAATATTAAGAAGGTACACTTGCTCCTTGCATTAATTATCTTCAGGCTTGTTTTTTGGTTGGAGTCCACATCAACATAATTTATTTATATGGTGCAGGTTCTTTATTTCCATAACTCAATTCATAAACATTTTACTCTTGATCCTCAGGAATTCTTTTTTTAAATTATTACTTTGATAGTATATGCGTGGGTGTGAGTTGGGGGGGGGGGGGGTAGGTTGGTGGGTATATAGTATACACTCCCACGTGTGGTGTATTTTGTTTGTGTGCTTGCGTGCACGTCATGGGGGCATGTGAGTGTGCATAAGTATCTTAGTGGAAGAAGACTAACGCATTGCACTTCTATTATTGGTTAAAACAATGGGCAAAGACTAATCAATAGGCATGATGAACGATTTCAGGATTATATATGAAGAAATTTCATTATTTATCAAAAAAAAAAAAAGAAGAAGAAATTTCATAGCACAGCATTTTATTTTCCCTAATGCAGTATATCAAGGTCTCTTTATCATCATTTTTCAGAGGCTATCAATTGTCAAGATTTTCCCTAAAGCCATAGTCCACACAGAGAATGAAACCTTTTGAGGGCCACGACTATCCAAATGCTCTTCTGAGGGAAGTGAATACCTTTAGAACCTATTATAGAATGATCAAATCTTAAGCATGCCTTCTGAATATGGCATCCATATAACTCGGTCTTTACCCTTGGATATAGGCAATTTAGCATAGAGTAGCTAAACAAAAGGAGCTACGGATTCCAGTTCCCAATCATGGAAGGACCTGGTGAGGCAACGATTTTGGTGTTGGACCTCACCCTCATGGGTCTTGGCTAAATACAAGACCTTTGGGGCCTCCTTGTCCTTTGCCTAGGCCGTTAGGTGAACAGGTCGGGGAACAAATTTTGAAGAGAATGGTCACCATATCAACTGTTTGTCCAAAATCTTACTTGAGAGCCATCTTGTACCTCGAACTATAAGAACTTGGAAAAAGGCTCCCAACCCCCACTGATGCTCTTTTATAAACTAACCCTAGGAGGACCCCAAGGTTGCTCTCTGATCCACCCTCCCCAGCGTTCCCCATATTTAGTATAGATAGTAGCTAAAGTAGAAGGATGCTAGACCCCCACATCAAAACTAAACCACAATTACCACGAACATAATAAACTACCAAGTGCACTTATTCTAGGACTGAAATAGCTTCTTGCATGGTCTAGATGTGATTTTCTTAGGCTTAGGCTCTCATCTATGATGGGGCATCATGAGTAGGTCTAAGAAAAATGAGCGGCAGTTATCTTGAAGCAGTAGCAATGAATTATCCAACAAAGAAAGGAATTCCTCATCATATCAAATGAGATAATCAAATTCAGTGTTTAACGAAATCGGTGTTGGTAAAACTTAAAAAGTGCACTTAAGCGCCAAGGCTCTTCCGCTTTGGTCAATAAACAGAAGAAAGCAATGTAATAGGATTTCTTTCAAGAGAATAATTGACAATACCATGTAGAGCAAAGAGATAGAGTTGAGAGCGTTTATGGGTTTGTAATCTGGAGATCTTAATGCTTAAGTGCATAATTTCACCTCTGGAGACATTGTTGCTTCCTAATCATTTTTTCTCTTTGTTGTTTGCATTCATTACTATTATCCTATATTAATCTTCAATTTTTTTCTTCTTTTTGGTCAGGGTGAAGAGTTGACATTTGATTACAACTATGTCAGGGTGTTTGGGGCTGCTGCCAAGAAATGTTATTGTGGTGCATCTCAATGTCGGGGTTATATAGGTGGCGATTTGCTTAATACTGAAGTAATTGTTCAAGGTGATTCAGATGAAGAATTTCCTGAACCTGTTATGGTTCCTGAAGGTGGCAAAGGTAGAAATGGTTTGGACTATATGATGCCTAGGGCAATTCCCTCTGATAGTGCTGAAATTAAAGCTGCGAAGGGTATGTTAAAAGATAGAAATGGATTAGATGAAGCCACAGCTGCTGTTGAGCAATTGAAGAGTACCATAGAGAAAGAGGAGCCTATGAACCAATCTGCTAATTCCCAACTACTCAGCTCACTGGAATTGGAGGACTCCAAGGGAAATTCACCATCTTTTGTTCAACCAGTAGAACTGTCCCATCAAACAGAAGATGTAACATGCAAACATATGCCTGCTGTTCTGCCAGAGACTTCCATAGAAGAGGAGACTGTGAACAAAACCTCATTCAATGGTGATAGATTAGAGATAATTTCTCCAACTATGCTTAGCAAATCGTTAGGTCATGGTGTTGATGCTAATAGGAAGTCCAAATTTGAGACTGTTGAAGACAAGAGGGTTTCTGTAAAATCACATTCTCTGATGAAAGGTTCTCGTTCATCTAGTTCTGTCAAAAAGGAAAAAGTGAGAAGTAGTCCCCTGAATACTAACCAAGTTCAGGTGACGGCAAACAAATCTCAGGTGCTGTCTATTAAATCAAAAAAATTACTGGAAGGTTCTTCAAATGGCCGTTCTGAAGCAGGTTCGGAGTGTTCATTTTTGCTTGTCTTGACAACTAGAGTAGTTCATAAGGGATGCTGTATTAATGATTTATGCACTACTATTCTTGCAGTTGAAGAGAAACTTAATGAGTTACTGGATACCGATGGGGGGATTAGCAAGCGAAAGGTAATGTTACCAACTAAATTAGCAGAAGAATTCTATGTGGTTTCTGGTATTTGCTTATCTAAACTGTTTCATTTTTTAGATTACTTTTCTTTTTGATAAGTAAATAATTCATTAGATCGCAGAGGCGCAACCCAGGTACTTTTTTTTTTTTTGATAAGTAGAGGCGCAACCCAGGTACACAGGAAGTATACAAGTGATGCATTAACAACTACTAATGAAAATTACAAAGATCAAGCATCTTAGCTGAGTTATAAATGGAAGCAGTGCTGAAGCTAATATTCACTTATATAAGGATATAAGGAATGTGGACTTAAGTTCTAAAGCTGATCTTTCATTCCTTCAAAACTCTGACCACATAAGGTAATGAGGAATCACATTCCAAATGCCTAGACTACGATATCAACCAAAGCCTTGCCAGGTAGCTGGGAAGTCAGTCACACCATGAGGTATAATCCATTGAATTCCAAATAGGCTGAAAACCAAGTACCACACTTCTCTAGCAAAATCACAATGAATGGCAAGTGACCAGTAGTTTCTCTGCTCTTATTACAGAAACAACACCAATCAATCACACTAACTTGTCACATCTTGAGATTATCTATGGTGAGAATTCTTTCCATAGCTGCTATCTGAAGAAAAAAAATACCACTCTAAGGAATGTGGACTTAAGTTCTAAAGCTGATCTTTCATTCCTTCAAAACTCTGACCACATAAGGTAATGAGGAATCACATTCCAAATGCCTAGACTACGATATCAACCAAAGCCTTGCCAGGTAGCTGGGAAGTCAGTCACACCATGAGGCATAATCCATTGAATTCCAAATAGGCTGAAAACCAAGTACCACACTTCTCTAGCAAAATCACAATGAATGGCAAGTGACCAGTAGTTTCTCTGCTCTTATTACAGAAACAACACCAATCAATCACACTAACTTGTCACATCTTGAGATTATCTATGGTGAGAATTCTTTCCATAGCTGCTATCTGAAGAAAAAAAATACCGAGTCCTGCACCCGCACCTGCACCCGAGTCCCGAAATGCACCCGTGCTTCATAGATTATATGTATCTATTTATACAATTCATGCTTTTATCCTATTGGCCACACATGGCTCAAAATCATTGGCTAAAGAATTCAGTTTGTGATCATAAGGATTTACACATGTTTAATGTGATACATGTGCTAAAGCCCTAATTAACTCAAGCTATTCTATCTAGAATAACTAATTTATAACTAACTCTAGCTAAGCAAGTGCACTTTTGAAATAACATCCATCTGAGCTTTGGATTGTCATCTTAGGGTTGAACTGCGCATGGGAGTGAAATGAAGTAGCCATGTGAAAACGGATATTATTGGAGCAAGGATTGCCATTCTAGGGCCTTTGTGTCGTCCAGCACTCTGGGCTCTGACCTAAGCGGCACTTAGGTCCAGAAATGGTCCTAACATTCTCCTTATGAATTTCTTCAAAAACACCATACAGCCTGTTGGCAGGACTTGAAGCCCATCCCCTCATGCTACCATGCTTCTTATCCACCACCCTTTGCCAAAGATCTTTTTACTCAATGGCAAAATGCTAAAGTCATTCCCTTAAATTTCTTGATCAAATACAATCAAATTTCTAATGCCCAAGCCTTCACATTGGAATGAGTCATAGATTGCAAATGGGTCCCAGATTTTATTCCATTTGATCAAACTATGAATTTTTTTAATTTTTTTTTTAATTTATAAAAAAAAAAGGAATGGAATGAATAGAGAGCATAAAAGAACGGAATGGGAAATGGATTGTGGTGTATTTTATCTAGTGTTTTGGGAGTGTATATGAGAAGCAATGGAAAGAAAAGGAATATATAGTTTTACCATTATATCCTTTACCTTTTGTTTGTTTTTCCTAAGTAGGGATTAAATTGGTACTTCACCTCCATTTTAAAGAAATGAGTGTTCTTCCCACTTTTGGGAGGAATGCTTAGGAGGAAATGTAATGGAATGGAATGCACATTCTCTCTAGCTCTTCAATTCCTTCCAATTAAACTCCAAAACACGGGTTTTTTTTTTGGGTATTGATGGAATATTCTTTAAGAAGATGTGAAATCACAAACGATTAATGTGTCATCATCAAAAAGAAGATGTGAAATAGTCAATGAGTTCATCTAAATTGTAGGAAAAACCCACCCCTTCAATTGTCTTTTCTATCACTATAACAATATACGTAGGGATAAAGGGTCTCTTTGTTGTAACCCTTGCAAGCTATTAAAAACGCATTATGCTGCCATAAAGAACAATGGAAAACGGAACTGTGGTTATACAGAAATAGGCCCACCTTCTCCATTTCTAAATAAAACCACACCTACTTAACACATAAATAGGGAAATCCCATTAACACCGCTTTCTCCACATCTAACTTACCTAGCACCCTCAGAAAAATTAACTAGAATTAGCCTTACTTTAACAAAGGCATTTTGAGACTAATAAATGTTTTGAAGCACTATCCTCAACCTATTGGCTAATACTTGCATCAGAATCTTATGGATCTCACCGACTAGGCTGTAGGTTTGAAATCCTTTACCTCTAACGCCCTAGGTCTTTTTGGGATGAGTGTGTTGAAAGTAGTATTCAAACTTTTTGGGATGAGTGCATTAAAAGTAGTATTCAAGCTTTTTACAAATTTATGTTGCTCATATATATATATATATATATATATATATATTTTTTTTTTAGGTAAGAAAAATTTGTATTAAAAAGAAGCTACTCCATCAAAGAGATGAAGTAAATGAAGGAAATATTTACAAGCAAAAAAGGAAAACAAAACAACTTATGTACAAGAAAAAAGTGAATCTAAAAACAGCAGGATGGATTTTGAAGAAGTAAAACCCCACGCATGAGACCAATCAAACAAAGTGGTTGCAAACAACTCTAAGAGCTAATCCCCAGAAAGCACTGAATCTTCAAATTCGTGATTATTTCTTTCCCTCCAAATAATCCACACCACACAATGTGGTACCAAATTCCAGATATGAAGAATGCTTCCCCAACCAATTCTTCCAACCGGCTAGCAAGTCAATAACCCTTTTAGGTAGAACTCAAGAAATGCCAAAAGATCTAAGGGCAAAGCTCCATAACCAAAAAACCTCACTACAGTGTAGAAGCAAATGATCCACACTCTCCCCATTACATTTACACAGCAACACCAATCCATAATAGTGTAGCCCCTTTTCCTCAAATGGTTCGTTGTGAGAACCCTCCCCCATGCAGCTGACCAAACAAAAAACGACACACGACGTGGAGCCTTCACACCCCAATTACTCTTCCAAGGAAAAGTAATAGAGTTTGATCCCCTCAATGCACCATAAAAGGATTTTACATCAAAAACCCCTTTCAACCCCAAACACCACCTCATCTTATCTCCACCTTCAATAGGAGGACCTAGCGACTCCAATGTATGAGTAAAGGCCCCCACCAACTCCATCTCCCATTCATTAAGACCACGTTGGATTCCATCCTTCCTCCAAAGTGTGACTCACCATCATATTTGCCACAGATGCCTCCCTAAAAGTTGCAAGTTCAAATAGCTCTAGGAAAGTTCCCTTCAACGATTGATCTCCACACCAATGATCATGTCAAAATCAAATTCTACTCCCCAAACCAATCTCAAAGGAAAGAAACTTACTAAAAATCTCCCAACCTTTCTGAATGCCCCGCCATAGACCACACCCATGTGAACCCCTACGCGACTTTGAAGACCCCCCCCCCAAAAAAAAAAATTCCTCCCCAAATTTCAATGTGATCACACGTCTCCATAATCTTGTCTCCTCAACCCCATAATGCCACAACCACTTACCCAAAAGAGCTTTATTAAAGGTAGTAATTTTCCTAATCCCTAACCCACCATCAACAAAAGGACGACACACCTTATCCCGTGCTACCAAATGAAGTTTATGCTCATCTGCCAAACCACCCCCGAGAAAATCCCTATGTACCTTCTCAATCCTATTAGCCACCCTAGTAGGAATAGTGAACAGAGATAAGAAATAAGTGGGAATATTTGAAAGCGTACTCTTTTAAGCAAAGTCAAGCAACCCCCCTTAGAAAGATATGTTTTTTTCCGCCTAGCCAAGTGTTTTTCCAACTTCTCCAAAATCAGATTCTATATAGAGGACGACTTGTAGGAGGCTCCCAAGGGCATACCGAGATATGTCATAGGCAGAACCCCAATCTTGCAGCCCAAAACTTCTGCTAACTCGTGTAAATTATTCACCTCACCAACCGGTACCATCTCACTTTTACTAACATTAATCTTTAGCCCTGTAACTGTTGTGAAACAAGTTAGTAACATCCTAATATGAAGAAAAACTATTCAACACTAGGGTCACAGAACAAAATGGTATCATCTGCAAATAACAAGTGAGATACGCATAACTCATCACCTCCCACACCACGCACCTTAAAACCCCTAACAATACCAGCCTCCTCCATACGTCTAAGCATCCTAGAAAATACTCCCATCACCAGAAGGAATAGCATAGGACTTAAAGGATCCCCTTGCCTTAAACCTCTCAAATTAACAAAGAAACTAGCTGGAGAGCCATTAACTAAAACTGAAAACTGGACAGTAGAGATACAAGTATGGATCCATTGTTGCCATATAACTCCAAAACCCATCCTTTCCAACAAGTAAAGCAAGGCCTCCCAATTTACATGATCGTAGGCTTTTTCTATATCCAATTTACAGATTACCCCAGGTATCTTACTACGAATACGACTATCAACACACTCATTTGCAACCAAAACTTAATCCAAAATCTGACGACCCCCCACAAATGTATTCTGAGATTCAGAAATGAGGCCATCTAGCACCCTTCTCAATCGGTATGCCAAGACCTTAGCCAAGATTTTATAGACACTACTTGGTAGACTTATTGGTCTAAAATCTCTAATGTTGGAGGTTTTATGTTTCTTAGGAATAAGAGCAATAAACAAAGCATTCAAGGACTTCTCAAATTTACCATAATCATAAAATTCATCAAAGAATGCTAAAATATCACTCTCCACAACCCTCCAACAATGATGGAAAAAGGCCATCGTAAATCCATTAGGTCTTGGGGCTTTGTCCCCCCCCCATATCACGCACAACCTGTAAAATTTCTTCCTTCTCGAATCTCCGTTCAAGCAGACCATTCTCCACTTCCCCAATAGTATCAAAATTCAAATCATCCACCACTGGTCACCATGTTTCTGTCTCCTTATATAACTTTTGATAAAAGCCCACTACTTGAGCAACCACCTCAGCCTTACCTTCATATACCACACCATCCACCTCTAAATCATCCAAATAATTATTTCTCCTATGAGAATTAGCCATCCGATGAAAAAACTGAGTTATTATCTCCCTCCTTGAGCCATAAAACTCTAGACTTCTGTCTCAACGATATTTTCTCCAATGAAGCCAACCGCTTCACCTCTAAAATCACTCTATTCCTCTCATGAAAGTCATGAAACACTTGTTTGATGTCATCTTTGATTATGCTCTAATAAGACTAAAAACATGACCTTGCGTAGTCATCTGGGCCTGGAACTTTATCTCCATACATGTTTCTCACCTTGTTGAACACCTCGTCTTGTTCTTTAAAAGGTCTTTCCATCCAATTGGCTTCATCTTCATTTATGGTTGAAAACTGAAATCCATCCAGTATAGTTTGTTGAACGCCATCTTTAGCATAAAGCTGTTTGTAAACTGTACAATTGTCATTTATGACTTCTTGATCAGCTGTCACTTCCCCATCTATAGACATGTTGCCTATGGTATTGTTTCTTCAAAGTGTTTTGGCTAGACGATGAAAGAACTAAGTGTTCGTTTGGGAATAACTTATCTAGCTTTTTACTGAGAACTTTTTTGTTGAAAGTGTGCTAAAGTATAATTGTACCTTGAAAAAATTTGAAAAAGTGAGAAGAGGCTGGAAAAATTGAGGTTTTAAAAAGTTGTACATAAAAGATAAAAGCTAAAGCTTAAAGCTGATGCCAAAGTCACCCTAAGTATCCAAAAGGCTCTTGATTTTTGTCTCCAACTAATCTCCTTCAAAAGAGTGAGCCTCTTATTTTTTCAACTGACAAAAGTCTACTTTCCTCCATTGCATCTAGCTTGTGAATCTCTTTTGATAACTGATTTTTCATCTAGCCCACCTTACCCAGCTTCTTGTTCCATTTCTTCAAGTCCATTTTCAAAGCTTTTAGCTCTTTAGTTTCTTAGCCAATACATGCTCAGGGAGCCTTGGAAATATTATGATTCCCACTTCTTAACCTTCTCCAGGAAATTTTAGCTCTTAGCTGCAAGTTTTTGAATCTTAATGGGCTTCTTCCACTTTAAAGGTCTCCAAGAACCAACAAAATGGGGAAATGATTTGAATGCAAAAGAGGAAGCCTCTGCTGGACCGTATATGGAAATAATCCCTTAAAACTGGCAATGATAAGAATGTCAATAGAATTATTTTCTATTCACTTCAATATAAATTTTCAAACTTGTATATTAAGAGAATTTCAATTCTAGAGAATGATTGGTTCGCCTAATTATTACTTCCAAGTAAAACTACCCCCTCCATATGAATATTTAGTAATTAATGACATGGAAGTCCCGACCTACGCACCAAGGCACCTCCCACCAGCACCTGACAATTAATCCCACAACTTCTTCCTGTCACTATCACAATTTGGCACATAGTGTGTGTTTGGATACCACTTATTTTGCTGAAAATTGAAAACTTATTGCTGAAAACAATAAAAAAATAATTTCCTCGTTACTGTTCACTGCCGAATTACTGTACATTTACCTTAATGCACTGTTCATGTCCCATGAACAGTGCAGTAGGCTCTGGTCAAAAAAGAAAAAGAAAAAAAAGAAGCAAAAACGCCAGACGTGAGGAGCAAAACGCTATCCAAACGGGGCTATAAACTCCAAAAATGGCCCATTCAAACTGGTTGGGGTGACATTTTTGAATTTGTATGACATGCAAGGTTCCACTTCTTCAATTTTCCATAATCTGCTTTCCTCCAGACGCCCCTGCTGAGCCTAGCCAATATACATGTTTATAGCACCACATGCTCCTTAACAAAGCTCTTGTAATGAGTTCCTATATAATTTCCTTCAAACAAAGGATGTCTGCCTTCCATAGCTTGAATAAGTCTTGAGTCTCAACTTATTTCCCTTATCGTCTAAGCCCCTCGTGTTTCAAGATAAAATTTTCTGATTCATGTAATCAAGTACAATGCCTTATCACCTCTGTTGCTACTCCTTTTTGAACCTACTGGCCATTGACTGAGCGTTACAGATTTCTTCAACTCTCTATGACCCTTAAGACACTGGCTTGGGACTCCTTTTGAAGGAAATTACCCTCAATAGCCAGTAATTAGCAAGTAACATCATCTTCAAAACCCTCATAGGATGCACACAGTAATTTTCCTAAACCCTTGAGCTTCTTCATGACTCAATTTTGATGGTCTGTGCTGAGAATATTTAAAATTCTGGGCTCCCATCTCTAATGGCATCACCCACTCTTGATCTGAATGACTTCTTGTTACTACCAGTTCCATGAACATAGGACTAGAAGCTTCTTCCTCCGAAGATAGCAACTTGTCTACATCTCCCATTGAATTAGTTTTTTTTGTTATCCTCACAAAAGTATCATTATCTCCTCACTAAGTATTGTACCAGTTGAAATAATCTGGACGGTGGCTATAAATTTGATCATGTAGATGCTTTAAATTCTTGCTCCCCCAATTGCATTAGCCGACTATTGATCTTGTGGGTGTGAAGATATTGAAGTTTGATAGCCCTCCGTGATTGTTCAAAATGAACGCCAGCCATTGAAGCCACCAACTTCCTTACATCTCTTAATCCAATAGCAACTTGTGTTGGATTGCCCTAAGCTTTAATTAAGTCGCCTGAAGGTAGTAACTGTTGCCGATTAGAGACATGGAGTGGTTCTCAGACTTTCCTTGAACGACAAGACTTAAATCCTCAATCTATCCCTTTGAAGCCCTCTAATCCAAAATGCTTCTTTCCCCCCGTCTTTGGAGTTTCACATTCTGCCTCAGTCCATTTACTACTTATATTTGGAGAATTGGTTTCAGATGGATAATATTCTAATAGTGCCAGTGGGTAGGGACAACTCACTAGGACACCTCATCATTGAAATATTCTAGACTTTTCTAGAAGGTACCACCCATACAGCACAATAGTACAACCCAGTACAATATTACCCAGTACAATATTATTTCTCCGACTCTAATGCCCCTTTGATGTCTTTTGTAGACTTTATTGATTTCCTAGTGACATGTATTCTTTGATCTGTTTGCATCTATTTATATGGCATTCTCTTTTCCTTTTTCAATGAAATTTTATACTAAAATATATTTTGCAACTTGTACCCCTTATCTGCATGTCTAGCTTTTGTTACTCCATTTTTTAAGCCACATTCTTTTCTCACAGGATGCCCCGAAAGGCTACTTGAAGCTTCTGCTTCTCACTGCAGCATCAGGTGATAGTGGCAATGGTGAAGCAATTCAGAGGTATCTCATAGATAGTTCTTTTCATTTAGTTGTCTTATGTTGTAATTAAGGTCATTTTTACTAATGGTTTATTGGGTTTTTGTCTTGTATGTGTAGTGTTTATTTGACAATTTTATATTCAAGTGCTTTTCTGTCATATTTTTTCACAGCAATCGAGATCTTTCAATGATCCTTGATGCACTTCTGAAAACAAAATCACGAGCTGTATTGATTGATATAATCAACAAAAATGGTAGGTATTCTTAGCTTTGTTGCATGCTTTACAATTTGTTTCCCAAATTTGTGGAAATTAAAATTATGTAGTTATACCTGTATTTCTTCAAACCATTTCTGTTGCTTTAACTTTCAGGTTTGCGGATGCTGCACAACATAATGAAGCAGTACAGAAGGGACTTCAAAAAGATTCCTATCCTCCGGAAGCTTCTTAAGGTACTATTCTTGAAATAAACAACTTGTACACACTTCCTTTCACAAAAAAAAAAGAAAAAAAGAGAGCACTACACTCAGATTCATTGGATTTGTTTATAAAATATCAGTATTAAACCCAAAACTCCCAGTAGATGACCAGCAACCCAAGGAGTGGAAAGCATCAGTTACATCTTTCATATAATCTCCTCTATATATGGATAGACTAGTCATCTATTTATTTTATTAATAACTTTTTTGTTAATTTTAGAAAAAGCTGTTTTGGAACCCTGCATAGCTCAATTGATTTAGGTCCTCTTATGGATTGCAGAATGAGAGTAACACATGATCTTTTGCATGACAAATTGGTTGTCAAATACTTCTGTTTAGATAAGCTGATAGTGAAAAGTAAAGGTTAGGCCAGACTATACTGCCAAAAGAAGTTCAAATCAGTCCTATTCTGAAAATTTGATATATATCCAATATTTACAAACAAGTGTCCCCTTTGAAAGATACACAAGTTTTAAGGAAATGCACTTATTGTGGGGTATTTACCCTTCTATTATCAGTTCTCAAGTGGTAGGAAAGAAGAGAGAAAGACACCATGATATTGGAAAGAATGATGATAAAGTTGTGTTTTTTATTGATCAAACTCAATGTAGGATGCTGCGATTAGATATCTCATATCATATCTAATCTGCTGCTGTACTACCAAAAGAAAATTATAAATATGTCATATCATTTGTCATTAGATGCTGACAACCATCTTTTCTAATTATTAGGGAATCTATTCAAGACAGTCATTGCATTAAATTAACAACATTCCTTTTATAGTACAGATTGTGTATAATAGTGAGTATAATGCTGGCTAGCGACCCCAAAACATAGAAAACATGAAACTTGACAAATAAATTATCTTAATATGGTTGGCCTATCTCTCTTTCTTATCCCCTATACTGTTTGCAATCAGGTTGGACGTTGATCTGCAGGTTTCAAGTCTATTTTTATTTTTCTTTAAATTGTGAGGATAATCAAGTTGAAACAATTTTTCAAATAGTTGAGCTTGAAAATTAATTCTTTGGCCAGTCGAAAGGTGACAATATTTTGCCTATAGCGAATTGGTGGCTGGGACCTTTCTGTGTGTGTATGCGTGCATGATTTATTTATTATTCTCTTTTTTTGTAAGACCATGGTTAGGTTTCAATAGAAATTAATAAATGGGAAAATGTTGTCCGGCATATGAAAGGGGAACAGAATTTTTGCACTCTTTTTTCTCTGTGTGAGGGGGTGTGTATCTGAGCACATTATTATGGAAGACCATGGCTGGGCTTAAATAAAAATTAATAAATAGAAAATTGTCTTCAGTAATATCAAAAGGGAACAGCGTACTCACTTTCGTTTTCTGCAGGTCTTAGAGTATTTGGCAATGAGGGAGATACTAACACCAGAACATATTAATGGAGGTCCTCCTTGTCCTGGAATGGAGAGGTTAGAAGATATTATCTAATTTGGCCTTACTGTTCCTAGATTATTATGCCTGTTGGATTAATACCTTGTCATATGTTTGTTGTTGGGTTAAACTAGTTCGTGAGCTCTTTTAATTTAATTATATAATTTTTTCTTCCAATATATACATAATAGAATGCTAAGCAATTATCACAAAGAGTGTAAAAATATATTTTTCTTTTAAAAAAGGATTTTATGAAATTTGACCAAATTATGACGTCACTCACCACATTATCTTAAGGAACATTAAACGGATGAATGGATATAATTATTCCATTACAGCATTCTTCATTCCTTGTAAATTTGTAATACTTATTCCTATCAGAATGTAATCACCATTACAGTGAACCAAACACACCCTTAATTTGAAACTACCCTAAAATATAAGGTATAAAATGTTATTTGCTTTATTTTTATTATTATTTATAATTCCTTTTGGGAGGAGGGTTTTTATGCAGGATTTTTTAAAAACTGAAATATAAATGGGAAAATATGGGCAAGAGGATATTACTTTTGTGATCCTCCAAGGGATTAGCCTGAATTTGAAGCAAGATTTCTTAAAGAAAAAAGCATTTGAGAAATATTTTGAACTTTAGTCATCTATATAGGCTTTTCACAATGGTAACGATCTAAAAAATACTGGGAGCCCACTGGACATATTTATACATGAAAGGACAAGAGACTTTTGGAAAGGCTATAAGTTCAAGAACAAATTTCTTCAAAGAAAGTTACAACTCTGAAACAGTTTAGACCAGACTATTGAGGTTGGCCCTTTGCTGTCCCCAATTGTATGTTGATGGATTCTGTGCTAGATTATTCTTGGTTGTAAAGAAATATGTTTGAAAAGTACAGAACTTTTGACATAATAGTATACTTCACAAGTTTATGCTAAGTGTACCCCAAATCCTGCCCCCACCAACCACAAGAATAAAGCCTTGGTCCCAAAAGGTATGTTTTAGTGATTGCAAGATATAAATATTTTCCTCTAAGGTATGGGGTAGTGTCAAAGTCCTCTTTAGAAACGATATTGTTATTTCCTGTTTAGCTTCATATGGAATCATTGTTTGAATCACTATGATGCTGATATGAATCAGTGTAATTAGAATGGGGTTTGCTTTTACTTGAAATTGTCTTTTTCTAAGTTTGCCCCTCAAATCTTGAGGTTAAGGGAATGATTAAAACATTTCATGTTTACCATGAAGAGGCCATTTGGTTCACCATTTTTAAAATGTTTTTTCAAAATGGGTAAAAACTTGAGAAGGACATTGTTATTACCTCTGTTACCTTTTATCGCTTGGTCCCGAGGCAGCAAATTCTTGTGGTTGGCTATAAATTTGCGATGCAAACTCAAACCAATGAATTTTTATTTTTATTTTTATTTTTAAACTAGTCAAGTCAATGAAATTGTTATCTTAGGCATGTAGCTCTTTTGTCCCTGAGACATGTTTCTGTGCAGCTTTAGGGCATCAATACTGTCATTTACGGAGCACGATGACAAACAGGTATTTGGCAAACTCGTACATAGCCTTTTGAATTCCATTTAATATTGAGCGGTTAGGTTGCTTAGAAATTCATTAGCTTATTTTTGACGTTTGTCATTTTATTATTTGAACTTTTTTGGGGGGTTGATGCATCAATGTCTAATTGTCTGCTCTTGGGTCAGATTTGAGTATTAATTGGTGTGATGTGCACATACAGGTTCATCAAATTGCACGGAACTTCCGAGATAAGTGGATTCCTAGACCTGTCAGAAAACTTAGCTACTTGGACAGGGATGATGGTAGGATGGAGAGTCGCAGGGGTTCAAACTGCAATAGGTCTTCAGCACAACCTGGGTATTGGCATGATCAGCATGTAAGACCTACAGAAGCAATTGATTGTGTGAAGCAAGCAATGGTTGCAACAACCTCAGGTGATACTGGTCTCCAGGAGGGCTGTTTTTCTCCTTGTGTTGGTAGTTGCCCAGATAAGGAGACAAAACCTCGTAAACGTAAAAGCAGATGGGATCAGCCAGCAGAGACAAACCCAGATTCAAGATCTTCTGAGCGGAAGGAACAGAAGATTGAGTCTACATTGCTACAGCAATGTGAATCCAGGCCATCACAAGGTGGTGTTGAAGTGGGAGTGGATCATATAGACAGCATAAGCAGAAAGAACAGGAATTGCCCTGGTTGTGTTCAAAATCAGTGTCAGCATGATGAAGCTACTAGAGCTGACAATGAAAGGCAGAACATCCCTGAGGATGTTCCACCTGGGTTTTCATCTCCCCGAGCTCTGGGTACATTGAATGCTTCTTCAACTGTTATTGATCTCCATCAACAAAATGTTTGCCATACCAAGTGTCCCGATGATGCAATTATTGGGCAGCCACAGGAGAAATTCATTTCTCGCTTGCCTGTCTCTTATGGAATTCCGTTGTCAATTGTACAGCGCTATGGCACACCCCAGGAAGAAAGTGCAGAGTGTTGGGTTATTGCTCCTGGCATGCCTTTCTATCCTTTTCCTCCATTGCCTCAATTTCCCCGGGATCACAAAGACCATGCACCTTTGCGTTCTCTTAATCCTTTGACAATTAATCAACCTGCGGAAGAAGGACGTAGGGACAGCAACTGCCCTGCCTCTTATGCAGATGAAACCACTCCATGTGCAAATAGCCAACAGACATTTAAGCGACAGAGGGATTCCTCATATGACTTGGGAAGGAGGTATTTCAGGCAGCAGAAATGGAATAATACAAAATTAGGGCCCCCATGGATTCGGAAGAGGAATGGTTGGGAACACATGGGAGACAACTCAAGAGGTGAGACATGCAGCATAGGAATAGAGAATGTAGAAAATGAGCCGAAAAATTCATATTTATCAGAGGATGTAGGCTGTAGAGCGGAAAAAGCTGGAAATTTTTTTTATCAGCATTCCCAGCACCAAGACCATCACTGATTTATAGGACAAACTCTGAAGAGCTACTGGATTTCTTCTACATTCTTTGTTTCCCAGATTATAACTAATGAAAATTTCATTCAATTTCAGATTTCCAGTTCTCTTAGTCAAGTTCTTATACCATACTCAGGGGAAAGAGTTACTCCTAATTTGGCAATGTGCTCTCAAGAAATATTGAGCCATCAGTCGCCTCAAAGAGGTAGTCATTCTTGTCTATGTATCATTCTCATAGAAATTAAAAGGCTTATGAATGTGTTAAAAGATCTGTGGAATAAGAGACATATAATCGATTCTTTGGTGCCATCAATCAAGTTATGCTTTTTCTTCATTTTTTCCCCATTGTGATGTACATGATTGAAGGTGGAATTGTTTTAATTATTCTTCCATTCTATTATCTTGGAAGACATTGTTCCCCAACATTCCCACCACTCAATATCTTGTTTCTAACAGATTTATTTATGCTAATCTTTTTTGATAATGTGGAACCTCACCAATATAAAGCCCTTTGGACTCTCCCTTGAGGCGTAAACCATGGATACACGAATACATGCCCCATCTGTTAGAACTGTGTATCAAGTAATTATAATATCAATTCTCTTACTTTTGGAAGGAGAGTGATGCAGATCTCCTTTTCCAAAGAGTTTGTTGTCTAATGAGACAACTAGCAAGTTAATTTATGGCACAAGCACCTCATGCTTACTTCAGCAGTTATCAACTAGGATTTTCTTACCTCTACAAAATCTTAGAAAATTACTAATGGGATATTGTTATGTAAAGCGGAAACTAAAAATGCGCAATGATGATCATATGGGAATGACGGGATAGGGCAAGATGGGATCTTAATTTCACATTATGCTAGAATACTCTTTGATACACTTCAGTACTTGTCTATCTAAATGAGATTAAAGTCACCATATGGTTGTTACCATTTCAGATGTTTTTTAGTATTGGGTAAATTCTAAGCATATTTTATATGTGATCGTGAACGTTTATGCGTATGCATGTATGGACATCCAAAGTCATTAGATTCCATTGTCGAAGGCCAAAATGTAGCTGACAGCCAAAGTAGCATCATGAAGATTGTGTTGGTATTTGGATTGGTGAGGATTAAAAATTGTTATTTTATGAGTCTCTGTGTGAGGGCTTATTATTTAGTGTAATATGTTGCAAGCTATGTCCTCTCACATGAGGTGAATCCCTTAGTCTAGGACCAATTTCAATGAGAGATATCGCTTACAATAGTTACACATAATACCACCTCTTTTGTGATGGCTTAAAACTTTCAACATGTTGATATTTTTATAATTTGCTTTAACTATTAATGTAACATGTTATGAGTAACATAAAAAATTGATTTAAGTGATAATTTTCTTTAACTATTGATATAACATGTTATGATTGATACATAAAAAATTGATTTAAGTGATAAGAGTATGACCAATCACTCAATATTGTTACCCAAATGAGACTCAATTACTTAAACATGAATATCCTAATTATTTATTTTAAAAATATAGTAATACTGTGACAGCCATTAGAGTTCACTTTGAATTTGAGCAGTGAACGAAGGGAAGTTAAAGTGCCCTCAATCAATTACATCTTTTGCAATTGTCTAACCCGAGAATATTTTACATCAAATCAAAAGAAATGGAGCGTTAGATACATAATCTACAAACTGTTTATTATTATTTTTTTCAACATATAATTTCATTAGTACATACGATTTGTGTTATATTGTTTTCAATTTAATTCATATTAGGGATTGGAGAGATTTATATATATATAATTTTTGAAGATCTACCTTTCAGTATGGCTTAGCAACATTGTTTATTTCCGCACTCATGCTTCGTATAATGTTTAGAGTCCTAAATGCTCATAAATTCTGCATCACACATTTGCTACATGTTGACCGATTTGATTGAATGACTTTAGTGAGAATTGGGTCAAATGACCATGCTAATCAATATAAGGTGAAAATCATATTCCCAATCAATATATATATAAAAGCAGAGACCTCATGTGCGAGAGCATAAGGTTCTGTTAAGTGGCGCATTGTATAACATTTTTTTTTTTTTTTTTTTTCATTTGGGCTTTCACCTCATTTAAATTTAGCATTTATATTAAACTATTAAGTAATGATATATGCATTTATTTCGATGCATTAATAAAATTATAAGAATTTGTATAAATTTATAATTTGAAATGCTTTGGATAAATACGGATGGATCTAAAAAGTCATGGGAAAGATAGGAGTTAAGAAAACTTTCCAATTTTATGCATAAGACTAATTTTAATGCAGAATTGCAACAGTCAGATTCAATGAATATTGAGTAATATGATTATTTGTCTAATATAAATCCCCATTTCCTTGGACTTAAAAATCAAACTTCCATAATTTCTCTCACAGTATCTTTCGTTTGCTTTTTGAGAGGTATGTTAACTTCCAAAATATTATGTTCATCTTTAATATTTTGTTTAGATTTTATGTGTTCGTTTTTTACTGATGTAGCATTGTAATGTGGTTGGGATGGTTTTTTCATATTATGTGCTAACTTAGATTTTGGGTTGTCCGTATGATGCATATACTTGGTAAGGATTTGTAGTATATTTGGTGTTTTGGCTGCTTTTAGCTCAATTAAAATTTGGAGGTTAAATTGTGATATTATTGCGTCATTATGGCATTATTGTTTCAGTGTTTCTATTGTATCATGAAATTCTAGCAATTTTTATAGCTAACTAATTAAGATATTATTCTTTCAAATTTCACTCTATTATAATTAAGGTCTTAGAAAATCAAACTTTTCTTCAATTAAAATATTAATGGGCCTTAATTTTATCCCATATCAATTCTGAAACTAAAGAAAAGCTACTTTCAATGACATAAAAATTATAAGTGTTGATATAATGGAGATAGAGACTTTAGTGTTATAAGAAATGTAGAATTAACACTATAAAATCTATATATAAAGCATAAATCATACAATAAAAACACCTAAGAACCACCAAGTTTGTGAACGTAATATGGTGACATTTGTTGATTGCATGAATTAGAAGAATTTTCCCCCAATTTATTTAGTTTGAAATTTTTTTACTAGAAAACTTCATATATTAATTATGACAAACAATAATAGTATTCATGAAATTAATGGATCATATATAATTTTTTACTAAATTTATCAAAATGCACCGTTCATCAGGCGAGATATCCACCAGTATTAATAATAGTATTCTTTTTATTCTTTAACAGTCCAAGGTTAGCCATCAAAACTGCATTAGCAAGACCCAAAACTCAAAAATGCATCTCTTATTGCTTTTCTAACCAAATAATCCAAATAAAAGTTTATCCTTCAGCCAACCAGTTCCTCCCACCTCCTTTTTTTTCTTCTTTTCGGTGACCCCCAAAATAAGAAGAAACCAAAAACAAGAATTGCTTATTTTCCCCCATTAAATGAACAACCTCGTATACAGCATAAAAATCAGATTTTTCTCTCAATATTCTGTCAACCCTGAGCTATATATATTTCATCAATATCTTCTTAGCATACTTCTAATACGAACGAAGCACCAAGTTTTTACCAGTGTTTTGTACCTTCTCCAGCCATCAAAGTACCTCCCAATCACCTTCTTGTAACTAGGCCTCTGCTGCACCAAAACCCAGTACTCAGCAATGTTTGGCCTGCTATTTATGTACTCATCTTTCAAATCCAAGAGCACTAAGCGAGCCAGCACTGGGATGAGCATTACATCTGCCATGCTAAAATCTTCCCCTGCTAAATATTGTGATTCATTCAGCTGAGTTTCAACTTCATCAAGAAGTCTAATTAAATGCTCCCTGTTCCCTTGCAAAACATTCTTGTTCTTCAACTTGTCCTCTGTCTCATGTGCTTCTCTTAGCTTATTATGGTAAGCTCCTGCTAGATCAGGACATTCAGCCATCCGAGCAATCAGCACCCGCCTTATGAATTTGGAAACATAGAAGCGGTACTTATCTGGGATGTGGGAAAGTGTGAAGAACTTAGGGTTCCACTCTTGTATCTTCTGCATCCATGCAACCACTTCTCTACCACTAAAGGAGATATTGTCACCACCTGACGAGACAGCTGCAATTCTTTCTAAATACCTGAAAATTTTTATTTCACGTTATTATCTTTCCTATAGTCTTCAGTAAAGATATAATTCAAGACAATTTCAAATATGGATGCCTTCCACACTCCCAAAATAAGACGAGTGGGAGACAAGGGAGAGAAGGAGAAAGGAAGAAATTTGAAAGTAATAGCAAGCACGTTGATTACCTAAATGCAAAGAAAAATCCTAACAAAAAAAAGTTGGTCAACATTTTCCCAACAAAGCATTTCACTCAAGATGATCAAATATGTCATTGTTTTGGGTGAAAAAAAAAAAAAATTTCCCCGCTAGAATTGATGTCAACATAGCTGGTAATGTGGCTGATCTGGGAACCCCATCATGATGGACAATTGACTATTGGATTATTCCGTTGTCAAGAGTTGAAGAAGAAGACATGTAACAAGGATATGGAGTTTTGGCAACTGCCATCCCCATGGGTTTTGAGAGTGAATGAAGCCAAGACAAAACCTCAGATAGAATAAAACAAGACACAATCTACAGGTTCAGGTGGAGAGACAAAGAGAGAAGGAGAGTTTTGAGAGTATGAGTGAATTCTATGGCCTGACAGTATCTGGGTGAGGCTTTAGGGTATATATATTTTAGAGAGAGAAATGGATAAGGAAAAAGACAATTTTGGATTGCCGAAAAGAGAGAGAGAGAGAGAGAGAGAGAGAGAGCAGGAAGAGATGATAAACAGCATTTGCATACAAACCCAATTGTTAAGTTCTAGAAAACTCCGTTCTAATGATTTTTAAGTTTGAGGCTCTGTTGGCGCATTTTTATTCACAGCTTTGCTTAATTTAATTTTGTGGTGTGATAAAACTAATATTACTTCATCATGCTACGGACTAACATGAGAGGATCCAAACCCATGACCATTCATCTAAATGTTTTTATTCTTTTGAACAACATTATAGATTCTTCTGTATAAGGAAATTTAAATGTTATGATGAGATTCAAATTTTGAAATGCTTCCAAACACATCCTGTATTTTCCAATGTATAAAGTGACCGCAAAATGGTGAGTGAAGAATAAAGACATACTGGATAATCTCTATTGTATTGAAAATGATGTGAGCACCATTCTTGAAAACGGGGAGTTTTCCACTCGGATTCATCCTGAAGAATGAGGAGTCCATGTTCTTGCCTATAACAGGATTGACATGGTATGATGTGTAATCAATGCCTTTCTCTTCCAAAGCAAGTCTCACCTTTTGGCTATCGAGAGAGTATGGGTGATGATATAGCTGCATTATTTGATAAGCATGAGCTTGTAGGATGTTATAGGCAGAGTGAAAAGTTGAGCTCTTTCGTGTCAACTTCGGATATCAAACACAGGAATTCAAGAACCAAGGGTATGCAAAGGTCTGCAAATGAATGGTAACAGGGAGGTCAGTTAGCATCTTATTTTCTCCAAGAAAGTGGATTAAAGATTGGTTAATACACATACATGACCACACACACACACACACACTCATGCGCATAGGTATGTGTTTAATCAATATTGTAATACAAAGTGTAGTGATGAGTAAATTTCCATAGCAGCAACAGAGATGATGACCAAAAATGACACCCCCATTGGTTTTTAATTCTACATTTAATGCTTTAGTGAAGGCATCTTATCAGCGTCAAACCCTAAGAATTTCAACAACATATTGCTACAATATTCCCAAGCAATATAAAGTTTACATTTAAGCAGACTACTGCCAAAGTTTCCATTAATTTATGCAAAAGAATGTTTTTGTAAGAAAGATTTGCACATTGTATCTTTCTTTTAAAGCAAAACCTAAGAAATTCTAGTGCTTAGAAATTCAACAACTTAGCAGAATTACATTCTCAAGTAACATAAATCTTACAAATAATAATTTTCATTGTTTTAGACAAGTTAAGAGTGACTTTTAAATATAGTTCTGCTCACTGCATCTTTCATTTAAAGCAGACCTTTCAATAATATATTCTTAAAAAAAAATACATGGCTAAAAAAAGAGGAAAGTGGGGGGAGAAGAGAGGAATCAGAAGTAGTGAACAGTGTTAATAAATTCTGCTCTACCCACAAGATTAGATTTGAAGTGGAGAATATTGTGTGTGCGCATTGGCGCATATGACACAGAGAGAGAGAGAGAGAGAGAGAGAGAATGAAGGGCAGGGGAATGACAGAGGGATAAATAGAACAGGTAGGGCACATCATCTTCATCTAAATTGACAACTTTTTAATAATGTCCTCGGATATACTTCTATTATAGAACCAGACAGAGTGGAAGCATCAATGCTTAGCATATATTAATACTTCTTTAAACAAAATTTGAAGCTGAGAATCAGTTATGATGATAAAACAAGTGAACAATAACATTTATTGGCATCTTCCTAGACTCCTAGTTGCCCTTGATCAAAGAAAGCATGTACAATGACAGAAGATTCTGCGAGCTGCCTTTCTGTGCTTTAAGAGACTAGCAAAGTAGCCCTTCCCCGAAAGAGAAAAATTGACATTCTTGCCTCAAAGAAACAATTAATTTCATGACTAATATCAATTATAGAAAAATTACCAATAAACAATGAAAAGGGCTTCGCTAATTATGCATTCAGTGCCATGATCAATCTCATTGACCACTACATTCCTACCTTAGACCTTTTTCTTCTATCTTTTTTGTGATATCAAAGAGGGACAGATTGGCTAATAAGAAAAAAAAAAAAAAAAAAAAAAAAAAAAAAAATATATATATATATATATATATATATAATGAAAAGATTATTGAGTATGAAGGTTTTCATTTATCATGGTTTGCTTATAATTGCAAAGCTGCTTTGGAATCTCAAAACATACATAGTTAAGACCCTGTAAATTAATAATGAACAAGGATTGGAGGACAGATAACGAGTCTGCATTGATCAGGAACGATTAACCAGTAATTGCCCAATTGCAATAAGATTAAGAATCGTTCAAGTTCTGCTTTCTAAATTTCAATTCAATTTCAAGAAGCAAATTTCCACCAAAACAAAAACTCAAAATAATTAGAGTTCAAACTTCTCCAACTTCGCAGTTAAGCTACAAAAAAAAGAAGGAAGCTTGATCAATAAAGAAAACTCTAACATTCACAACCCAATCCAGAAATTACAATTTAAAAACTCACAGGGAAGAATTTACAGCTTAAGGTCCTTAATAAAGCAACCAAGAAAACAGACCCAGAAATAAAAGGTTCACAACAAAACTAAAGTCAAAGCACAAAAAGGAAAGAAACCCAACAACTAAAACAAGCAAATTTACATAAACTAGCATGAAAGTCTGTAACTTGAATTAGAGACATGAGTAAAAGAAGAGTGAAAAGACTTACAAGTAGACAAGAAGGAGACTTTAGAAACTTGTAGAAAGGGGGTGAGATCACTCTTAGCGGTTTTGGAGAATTGCGTGGACTGGGCACGTACAGAAAGAAAGAAAGAAACCTTTATTGAGAGGACTCTATAAAAGCTATAAACTAAAAAGGGTTATCGAAGAGAGAGAGAATTGAATTGAATACGTGAGACTATGCTTCTTCCAAGTGCACTGAGAATCTTAACATGTATGTTGTATATATATGAAGGGATTAGGAGGCAAGAATAAACGCGGTTGGACTACTTGATTGGGTACGATGTAACAAGTACGCGCTCTGTCTTAGTGGGCACGTGGACGTCTTTTTCAGTCTCTGCATCTGCATGCCCCCATCCCTATTTTTACTGTTACTTTGCTTGAAATTCAATTACGAAACAGAAAGTTTCTAGACTGAGAATTATTGTTGTAATTAATATTCATATTTTGTACATGTATGTGAAGGAGTGACGGCTCTAAGAATTTTTCTCAGAGTGATCAATTGATGTATTACTAGTAACAAAAGGTACTTTAAATACTAATTTTTTATTTTGTTGAAATGTCACTAATTACATTCATTACATGTTAATGTTAATTTGTAAGTTTTTTTTAAGGAAAATTTATAGCATTTTCTCAAAAAAATTATAGATTAATAGAAATTCAACCAAATCACCATTAAGTGAATTAGTGTGCATTTGGATGTGGATTAAAATTATAAATTGTTTCACTATTCAGCTTATTTTTGCTACTATTCATAGATCTCACTGCACTTTTTGATACTATTCATGGGCTCCATTGTACTATTTTAACTAACTTTTATCTTTATCTACAATATTTTTAGCAATAAATTTTCAATTTCAACAAAATAAACAGACCCTTAGTAATTAAAAAGTAAGAATTATGAATTTTAAATATAAAAAAATTATAGTATAGAATATAAACTAAATATTATTTAAGTGATATTTGAAAATAAGAAGATCTAATATATATTTTTTTTTGGAGAAGAATAAGAAAATTTATTTAAATTTATTGCCTTAGGTCTCAAATTATATTAAACCTGTCCTAAATTAAAATTTATTACATATTACTTCAACAAATTTTTAAAAAGCTAAAGTTATGAAATATTTTGTGTAACATTATTTGAATTGTAAGGTAAAACGTACTATTTTAACTAAATGGTAAAATGTAAAACTTGTTTTATCGTAGCCAATGAGGAGAAGGCTTCTTCATTAATTTCAGTGACTCTCCTCCAAATGGATGAATTCAGATTTGACTCACTGGCTCTTCTTATGAGATGGTTTTTTTTTTTCTTAAATGTGTCATCTTAATTCTTAGATAATATGATTTTTTTAAAATAATTTATTAACAAATACTTTAAAAACATTTATTAAAAGGACCCTTTTTTGTAACGTGACAATTAACATGTATAAATCTGTTTGGGTAATAATACAAAGTTTAGAGTGTTTGCCTTAGGGTTTGTTTGGATACCGCTTATTACTAAAAATTGAAAACTAAAATCTGAAAACATTGTAACAAAATAATTTTTAAATGTATGAATAGTATCGTGGAATTCAGTTTTAAAGTTATTTTTGCTGAAAAAAGTATTTGTGGGTCCCATAAACAGTGCACATGACCTACAGAAAAACAACGCAAATGCACAACGTAAGCTAAAAAACGCTATGCAAACTCCACCTTAATATAAGTGACCTTTTAAAGGTGCCTTCTCATTAATAATTCTTTATTGCTTATAAATTGACATCCGTTAGTAGGTTTAAGTTAGCTCAACTAGTAAAGTTTATGATGGTTGAATAAGAGATTTGGGATTCAATCATCGCCTACACCAAAAACTGATTGATGTCTTAGTCTGGTAATAAAGAGCTATCATCAAGAACGGACGCCATATGTTAAAACTCTCTAAAAAAATTAACATCCATTATTTACAAATTTTTATAGATTTTGCCGACCATAGAGAGAAAGTTGTATAGGATTCTCCAAGACTGGTACTTCTTGGAAAATCTTGATTTAATTGTATCTTAGAGATGATTTGATTAGCAATCTTAATCGTGTTAATGTTGGGCAAAAATTATCTTAAAGAAAAATATCATTTTGTGCCTCTAAGCCTACTTCAATTCTTAGTTTTCAGCTTTTCCCCAAATTTCCCAATAGAACTGGTTTTTATAGGATTGAATTCTCAAGATTTGTTCAATTAAACTCTTTTTTTTTTTTTTTTTAATTGACAACACAATTTTTCTTAACAAAAATAAATCTGAAAAATTAACAAGAAGAAAAAAGAAATAAAATATTCCAAAAATTACATAGCATTAATTACAAACAATGCATTTGCATGATTCTATAACTTGGTGAGATTGTATCCCAAATTTTGCTTATTTGGGAACAATCTCACCAGGCCATAGAATCATGCATATGCATTGTCTTTAAAATTTGTTCGTGTCACCCATAGTGATTAATTAGTGCATAGCGGTTACCAATAAATTTCCCAAGACTATACAATATCATATACCTTCGTGTTTACACTTCCAAGTACAAAAGTTCAAGCAACCTTTCATTGCCAATAGAAAGAAGAGAGGAACCAGATTTATTCTTGTTTCAAAGAGCAAGAACGATCACTGAGAGAGAGAGAGAGAGAGAGAGAGTTGTGTATTGAGAAAAGAAACGAAGTTACCCTGTAACTTGGACAAATGTGTAAATCAGGTAGTTTCCAAAGCCCGCATTAGTAATAAATGGGTACAAAGCCCAAACAAGTTCATAGCCCAAGAATGAAAAGGTCTATAGCATAAGAAAAATAAATATGATAAAAAAAAGTGAATCAGGGGAAGGCACAGAGGTATTATATAGATAAGACCCAATCATTACACGAGGTCCTAAATAAATATACTAAAGAGAACCCACAAAATTGTACAAATCCAAAAAAGAGAACACTTCTTAGACAAAATCTAGCGTAATAATTTTTTTTCTACAAATTTTGCTACAGCTATAATGTGACAGATTATGAGTAGCGAAAAAAAAAAAAAGATTTATTTGAAAGTGACAGATTGTAAGTTGTGACAAATAAAATTATGGTCTTAAAACCACTCCACTTCTAATTAATGTGGGACTCAAAAGAAAGTATTTGAAAGACACACAAAGTCCAACTCTATAGAAATTTTAAACCAACTATGATGAGTTTTTCTTTGTGCCAAGCATATGACTTTGGGGTTTCATGCCATTTAGCTCAAGTTTTTCTAGGAATGTCAACAGGTTGGCTTTGGGACAAATTTTTTTTTTCCCCTAACCCAAACCATCTAAGTATTTTACATACATACCCTTACTGTGAACTCAATGAACTACTGAATATTTTCAGCCATACCTGATATGGCTAAGGCCTTTCCTTTATATAGAGTTGTACAGATTACAAGAATTTGACATATAACATGTTAGAGATATATATTAGACATATTAGCCCAATGTAATAGGCCCAAGCCCATTCCTGCTTGTACTAGTAGTCTAGGGTTTAATCGCCTATATATACTCATGTTAGGGTTCATTGTAACACAGGTTATTGTACTACACTCTTATATAATAAAGATGTAGCCCTTAAGGGATTCATCCGTGGATGTAGGCCGACAAAGCTGAACCACGTAACCCTCGTGTTCTCAGTGTTTCTATTCTATACTTCTCCTTTCGCATCCACTCTAGCATATACAACATGGTATAACACATCATGTTTGCTAATATAATAATGTCATTTAACATGGTATCAGAACCAAACTTCGTTCTTGGCATCAAACAAAACATCTCTAGCAAGCAAAGAAGATTCTCACGTACATAACACAGATCCACAACAGTGCCCATGCCTTCTTTCAGATCTGGGTCCACAGCATCACACAGCTCCCACAGAAACCCCGTTGCTGCCTCGCTACTACATCTCTGATCTCTCAAGCAAGTCGAACCACTCACCTTTCAGATCTGTGCAAATCAAGCCTTTGCCTGACGAAACCAACTACACAACCATGCTCCACGGCCTACCGTGTGGAAAACCCAGAAATCCGGTCACCAGAAGCCCTGCCACGTGCCTCCACGCACCGTAGTTGTCTCCGAAACTCTCCCACGCGCCGCCTCAGATTCCTCAGGAGCAAATCCTCCTCCGGCAACATGTGCCACCATGACGGCCTCGTAGCTCGCCGATCTGCCAAACCCCGAAGTCCGAGCATCAATCTACCTCGCACGCGCCTTCCGGAGTTCAGCACGCGCCGGTGGAATACCCGCACGCGCCTGAAGACTGCTGCTAACATCATCTGATGACGTCATCTTGCCACGTCATCACCACGCAAGCCGTTGCCACGTCAGCCCTAATCCAGGTCAGCACCACGTCATCAGGATGAGTCAGCGGCTCTGCAGCCCGATCCGTGACCCGACCCCGAAAACCCGGAACCGACCCGGTCCTTGTAGCCGTTGACTTTGACCCTGATTGGTTGACTTTGACTACTGTTGACTTTGACTTTTGCGTTGACTTTTGACCAAATAAATATAGATAAGACCCAATCATTACACGAGGTCCTAAATAAATATACTAAAGAGAACCCACAAAATTGTACAAATCCAAAAAAGAGAACACTTCTTAGACAAAATCTAGCGTAATAATTTTTTTTCTACAAATTTTGCTACAGCTATAATGTGACAGATTATGAGTAGCGAAAAAAAAAAAAAAAAAGGATTTATTTGAAAGTGACAGATTGCAAGTTGTGACAAATAAAATTGTGGTCTTAAAACCACTCCACTTCTAATTAATGTGGGACTCAAAAGAAAGTATTTGAAAGACACACAAAGTCCAACTCTATAGAAATTTTAAACCAACTATGATGAGTTTTTCTTTGTGCCAAGCATATGACTTTGGGGTTTCATGCCATTTAGCTCAAGTTTTTCTAGGAATGTCAACAGGTTGGCTTTGGGACAAATTTTTTTTTTCCCCTAACCCAAACCATCTAAGTATTTTACATACATACCCTTACTGTGAACTCAATGAACTATTGAATATTTTCAGCCATACCTGATATGGCTAAGGCCTTTCCTGATATGGCTAAGGCCTTTCCTTTATATAGAGTTGTACAGATTACAAGAATTTGACATATAACATGTTAGAGATATATATTAGACATATTAGCCCAATGTAATAGGCCCAAGCCCATTCCTGCTTGTACTAGTAGTCTAGGGTTTAGTCGCTTATATATACTCATGTTAGGGTTCATTGTAACACAGGTTATTGTACTACACTCTTATATAATAAAGATGTAGCCCTTAAGGGATTCCTCCGTGGATGTAGGCCGACAAGGCTGAACCACGTAACCCTCGTGTTCTTAGTGTTTCTATTCTATACTTCTCCTTTCGCATCCACTCTAGCATATACAACATGGTATAACACATCATGTTTGCTAATATAATAATGTCATTTAACATGGTATCAGAACCAAACTTCGTTCTTGGCATCAAACAAAACATCTCTAGCAAGCAAAGAAGATTCTCACGTACATAACACAGATCCACAACAGTGCCCATGCATTCTTTCAGATCTGGGTCCACAGCATCACACAGCTCCCACAGAAACCCCGTTGCTGCCTCGCTGCTACATCTCTGATCTCTCAAGCAAGTCGAACCACTCACCTTTCAGATCTGTGCAAATCAAGCCTTTGCCTGACGAAACCAACTACACAACCATGCTCCACGGCCTACCGTGTGGAAAACCCAGAAATCCGGTCACCAGAAGCCCTGCCACGTGCCTCCACGCATCGTAGTTGTCTCCGAAACTCTCCCACGCGCCGCCTCAGATTCCTCAGGAGTAGATCGTCCTCCGGCAACATGTGCCACCATGACGGCCTCGTAGCTCGCCGATCTGCCAAACCCCGAAGTCCGAGCATCAATCTACCTCGCACGCGCCTTCCGGAGTTCAGCACGCGCCGGTGGAATACCCACACGCGCCTGAAGACTACTGCTGACATCATCTGATGACGTCATCTTGCCACGTCATCACCACGCAAGCCGTTGCCACGTCAGCCCTAATCCAGGTCAGCACCACGTCATCAGGATGAGTCAGCGGCTCTGCAGCCCGATCCGTGACCCGACCACGAAAACCTGGAACCGACCCGGTCCTTGTAGCCGTTGACTTTGACCCTGATCGGTTGACTTTGACTACTGTTGACTTTGACTTTTGCGTTGACTTTTGACCAAAAGTTAAAATTTCTGAAATGGTCTATCTTGCTCAGTTTTTCACGTAGATTCCAATTTTGGACTCCGTTTCTTCATTTGAAACTCTGAAATTGGTCAATTGGCATATTCTTCATTGTGGTTTCTTCAAAGGCATTCTTCAAGGCATCTCCAAGTGATCTTCTCATGCTTATCCAACCTCAAGCCTTCATCGAGCTTCCACCTTGAGTTTGAGGGAGGGTGTTAGAGATATATATTAGACAAATTAGCCCAATGTAATAGGCCCAAGCCTATTCCTGCTTGTACTAGTAGTCTAGGGTTTAGTCGCCTATATATACTCATGTTAGGGTTCATTGTAACACAGGTTATTGTACTACACTCTTATACAATAAAGATGTAGCCCTTAAGGGATTCCTCCGTAGATGTAGGCCGTCAAGGCTGAACCACGTAACCCTCGTGTTCATGATGTTCCTATTCTATGCTTTACCCTTCCGCATCCACTCTAGCATATACAACATGATATAACACATCGCGTTTGCTAATATAATAATGTCATTCAACATGGTATCAGAGCCAAACTTCGTTCTTGGCATTAAACAAACATCTCTACACAGCAAAGAAGATCATCACGTGCACACCATCATCTAAAGTCACACATGCTTGCCTGCTGGATCTAGACTTTACAGCATCACGCAGCCGCCATGGCTCTGTGCTGTGTCAAAATCCAACAACCAAGCAAGCCGTGACTCACTTTACAGATCTGCCCAAATCAAGCCTTCGCCTGAAGAAACCAACCCCACAGACGTGTCCCATGACCTCCCGCGATGAAAACCCAGAAATCCGGTCATCCAAAGCCTTTCCACGCGCCTCCACGCGCCGCAGGTAGCTCCGGAACCTCCCCACGCGCCGCCACGATTTCCTCTTTTGTAGCTCATTTATTGGTCACACGCGCTGCCCTATCGGCCATGTCGACCACCGATCTGCCTACAGAAGAAATCTGGCTTTCAACCGCTGTTGCACGCACCTCCACGCGCCGCCTGGGATTCTAGCTTGTCATTCACGCGTCGGTGGACTTATCACGCTCCTCCACGCGCCGAAAGACCATTGATGATGTCATCTGACGTCATCAGCCACGCAAGCACGTCCACATCAGCCCTAGTCCACGTCATAGGATGACGTTAGCGGCTTTGCTGCCCGATCCGTGACCCGACCCGGAAACCTGGAACCGACCCGGACCAGTATCCGTTGACTTTGACCTTGGACAGTTGACTTTGACTTTTGCGTTGACTTTGACCAAAGTCAAAATTTCCGAAATGGCCTGTCTTGCTCAGTTTTTCGTGTAGATTTCAATTTTGGACTTCGTTTCTTCATTTGAAGCTCCGAAATTGGTCTATTGGCATATTCTTCATTGCGGTTTCTTCAAAGGCATTCTTCAAGGCATCTCCAAGTGATCTTCTCATGCTTATCCAACCTCAAGCCTTCATTGAGCTTCCGCCTTGAGTTTGAGGGAGGGTGTTAGAAATATATATTAGACATATTAGCCCAATGTAATAGGCCCAAGCCCATTCCTGCTTGTACTAGTAGTCTAGGGTTTAGTCGCCTATATATACTCATGTTAGGGTTCATTGTAACACAGGTTATTGTACTACACTCTTATATAATAAAGATGTAGCCCTTAAGGGATTCCTCTGTGGATGTAGGCCGACAAGGCTGAACCACGTAACCCTCGTGTTCTCAGTGTTCCTATTCTATGCTTCTCCTTCCGCATCCACTCTAGCATATACAGCATGGTATAACACATCACGTTGCTAATATAATAACGTCATTCAACATAACAGAGTTTCAAATACAAACAGCTCTATCCTATTTTGAGTTTGAAAATACAAATAACTCTATCCTATCATAATCTGCAATTTTGTATTTCGTATCACATTATCATAACTAGGATACAACTGGTTTGGATATTGATTTGCTCTTATCCTTAACACTTACTAAACCCTATTAGATTTTAGGAATTACATATTAAATCCATCCTATTTACTATTTATATTTGAAAAACCAAAACCCCATCCAAGCCCATCCATATTTATCTTATCGTAAGTTGGATGGTTGGATCAGATCGGGTTAACCTAAATATTATTTGACTAATTTAAGCATTTGTAAATACTTTTACACTAAATTAAAAAGTACCTAAGGGATAGAGATTGAGATGCATGGTTTGTGTAAATAAAATTAACATTAGAGTTATTTTAGTATTTTAAATACATAATCGGATTCGGTTTAAACCCACTTCAAACCCATTTAAACTGTCTCACAACCATATGATTAAGGGTTGAATTGAAAATTCAACTAAACCTGATCTATTTACCCTCCCTAGTTTCTTCTACTGAATGGTGGTGTGTTTGCAAGTAACAAGTAGGTAGGAATAGTTTAACTTTTATTGGCTCGTTTGTCACACCTCTGATGGAATTTTAAAGATGAATCTCAAGGCCTTGAACAAGGTTCTCTGCTAACTGCTACTGATCTATATCATTTTTTGTGTTTCACTTTATATTGCACTAATTATAAGTAGTCATGTGTGATGCGTTTGATCTTTTTCTATTTTAAACTTTGATTATTTTATAAGGAAAGTAAAAATAATACATGACAAACCGTAATTGGTGGAGTATAAAATGAAACACAAAAAATAATGCAAATTAAGGATCTGCATTCTTAAATCAAAATTACAAAACCTTAACGATGTTGACGCAACCTTTTTTTTTTTTTTTTTTTTTGAGAAGATTGACGCAACCTATTTTAGGTATACAAAAGCCATGCACTCTCTAAACTCATCCCTGAACTCAACGTCCCTGGAGAAATCCTTCCTTCAAAAGCTAACGAAGAAAAAACTCATTTGGACACACTACCAGTCTTCCAGCAAGGAACCAGCCTAGTAGAAATAAGATTTTCCTTGGCACCCATGTCATTCAAGGAAAATTTACTTGCTAATTAAATCCATTGCTGATTTAGAGAAGACACCAGTAACAGCACAATCCAAGGATCCATGCCCTGCCTTAGGAATTGACAGATACAATTTATGCTCCTTGGAATAGAGTATTATTGTTTGGTAAGTCTTTTTGTTTCAAATCTTTACATCAACTTCTGTTGGGAACGAAAAATTCAAAGCTAGTATATGCACATGTTTTATGAGTTTTTTTTTTTTTGAGAAAGCACATGTTTTATGAGTTAATGTATATACTATATGCTCTTTCATTTTTTTACTATGTAGGTACCTTACTTATGTCCCCTCATTATACTAAATAAATTCATATTAATTATCCTTGATTCAAGCATAATATATAACCCCATGTAAATCAACCATTTTGTATATAATAAAACATCAATACAAAAATTTTGAAATATCCAAAAATTTCATAATACAACCTGGTATTTTATTCAGTATATTTTAGGAGAATCTACTAAATATCAATATCAACCAAAACACTTGAAAACTTTGACCATTGTCATGTTTTTGGGTCTTGCTAATGGAAAACACCCCCAAGGCACCTACTAAATTTGTGGGATGTGGTTAGGACGTATTAAATGCAGCCAAATTATTATCGTTAACTTAGGTTAATTACTCTGGATTTGTGACAAATATAGCAAGCTAGATCTTATTTTTATGTCTAAGGCCAGCACACGGGCTTTTAGCTTTTACAAATGTTTCAAGCTCACACTGTAAAGCCCACATAGAGATTCATGAACAAGCTCAAATAGGCTCATTCTTTATCCCGCAAACCACAACCCTTCAATTGCCCAATTAAAATACAAGGCCCAAGCATCAAAATGATGTGTGAACATACATCTCTACTCTCGAGTTATAAACTTTGAATCCATTCCATCTTCGTTTTTTTCTTTTCGATGAGTAGATAGCATTTCATCTTCGTTTAATTATCTATCATATCCACTTCATTAAGGATTTATACAGAGCAAGTTATTGACTTACACTGTAAATATCATCTCTGATCAATGACAGATATAATTAACACTAGATTGCTACCTTTGAACTAAGATTTAAGGCCATTTAATATTAAGTCATTGATGTTATATTCTGAAGATTACAATTATACGTAATAAATAAAAAGCACAGATGTCATATCACCTTGGCCCAATAATTTATTTAATTGAGAACACAACTGGTTTACATTTTATTGTTCTCCTCCTCCTCTTTCAAAAGATTATGAGAGAGAGATAAGAAAATAAAATCATACCCTAAACACAAGAATGGTTCCTACAGAGAGCCGGTTCTATGGTACTTTTAACAAATAATATTATTTCTTTCATTGTAATAGTATTAATTGAGTACAAATATTAGCCAATAAATAAAATAATATTTAAAAAAAGAAAAAAAAAAGTAGAAGAAATGCTACGTTTACAACAATTTTTCATAATACTTTTTGTTTATGCCCACTTTGGCAAGGAGGTCCAATAGCAGGAACCCAACAATATGGGAAGAAAAGAGCTAGTAAGTTGAGAAGAATACCATTAAACTCGAATGATAGAAATAATGGATCATAGGCCTAGAAAATAGCCAATGGGCCTCAAAGAAAGCAAGTGGGCCTAAAGGAGCCCAAAGAAAGAAGTAATAAACCCATGGGCATTATGAGAAATGAAAAGCAAGCAAGAATGGGCCTAAGAGGTCCAAAGTAATGAATTAAGTGAGTAAGGGGTTGATGAAAAGCCTATAAACCCCAAAAGTAAAGGATATGGTAATTTGGGCAGAGGAAGCCCAAGAGACATAGCAAAGGCCCATGGGAGTAAAGAATTGGAATGGGTCGAGGATGCCCAAGGAAAGAAATTAGGCCGAGGATGCCTAAAAGGATGAGATGGGCCAAGGGAGCCCGGAAGCAATGGAATGGGCCGAGGAAACCCAAAAATAGCATGAATACTAGCCTAATGACGATACTGGGCCACTGGAATTAAGCATATAATAGCCCAGCAAGCATGGGTCAAATAATAGCACAACAAGAATGGCAGAATGGCACTGTAGAAATGCTAACAGATCTACAAAAGAGGCAAAGAATGGATTAATGAAGGAATAAGCCACAATTAAGCAAGGCCCAGTTTAGGAAGGAAGTAAGACATAAAGAACGAAGGCTCAGGGAAACATTCACGCCATAAGAGGTTAAGAACAAACAGCAAAATGAACAGACAAGCCTTCAAGTCATGGCAAACGCATAAGCAGCAGACAAGCCATGGGCACACATGGAAGTGGAGCACGCACAAGGCTTAGGCACCACCAACTTGTAGCCAGCCAATACAGGAATTGTGGGCCATGGGTTAGAGGTAAAAGAGGGTGTGGTCTGGCAGTGGGGAGAAGAGAGAAGTCTATTCTGGGGTTCCCGCTTAAACTCTTTTGGGGGAAATGTCTTGCTGGGATGACATACCACCCAAAAGAGGGAAAGGTGAGTTAGAATCACTAGGTGCATGCCATGAGGGATAGTGAGAGAGAGAGAATGCCCACCCTTATTTGGATGGAAATGCCACGATGAGTAAGCAAACAAAATAAGGCTCTTTGTCTAGTAATGGGATGTGGCACGGCCATTATAGATAAGTGGTGGTGGCTGGGCAGCTGACAGACCAATGGATGGTCTGGAAGGACACTTACACCCAGACAAAAGCAGTTAAGGGGTAAAATAGTAAAAACCCATCACGATAGGCAGTATAAAAAGGTCCTCCGCCGTGCACAGGAAACATAGAGGAACAAGGAGGAAAGGGGATAACATAACAACACCACAAGAAAACAACGAAAAAAGAGAGTAAAAAAATACGGAGCAAAAAACTTAGAAGGAAAAGAGAGTTAAAAAACAAAGCAGAAAGTAGACAAAAGTGTGGTAGCATGCATGCATCGATAGGCTAATCCATTCTCTCCTTCTAAAAGCCTACCCTCTAGAAAGGATTAAGGAATTGGAAGACAAGCCATCTAGGCCTATTCTCTCAAAGTGGGTAATTTTCGTGACAGGATCTCCCCGTGAAGTTACCCATATTAAAGAAGTGGTTCCCTTCCTAGACTTAACTCCGAAGGACAACCAAGCATGGCAGGTTGATCATTCTTTCTTAATTTTTATTAATCACGCAATGGTGTTATTTCCTTTTTCTTTATTGTTATCATCTTATTTATATTGCATTCAGTATTTCCTATTTTCTAGCTGACAGTAGGCATATTTCCTTTTGTTGTTGTTATATTACACCTGCCTGCTGTAACCCTTTTGTAACAGTTTCCTCTGTCATGGGCATGTGACCAAAATTATAGCAAAGGGGCTTTAGTTTGTGCACAAGTCGGTTTGGGGTGTATTGCAGTCAAGTCGGTTCTGACTCTCTGAATGTTCAAATAGCGTTGAAAACACTATGAATGTTTAGACCCCCAAATTACAAATTACCAATTCAAGCTTAAAATCAAACAATGTATGTGCGGAAAATGAATATAAGCTTATACCAGAATTGATAAACAATCTAAACCAATTAAAATCACATCTACAGTAGAAATTAAATGGCAAAGATTAAGGGAAGAGAGATTCAAACACAAGGACAACACAACGATGTGTTATCGAAGAGGAAATCGAAGCCCTCGGCGTAAAACCTCTCCGCCGCCTCCAAGCGGTAAATAATCCACTAAAGAATGTAGTTGAGATACATGAACAGTAGAAGACCCTCTAAGCCTAATCTACCCAGTGTACCTAAGCCCTCCAAGCATCTTGCTCCAACGAGGTTACGCCGAACCTATTTCTTCTTTAGCTTACCGGATTCCGCTATAGCCCATAGCATCAACCAATAGTCTTTGGTTCCTTCCTAACTGCTTCCCAAAGCACCAAAAAGCTTTCTCAAAGATGTGGGTATAGTGAGAAAAGGATTTGGGTAAGAACCTCTCAAGGATGTAACAATGGAGAGGGTGAGAGTAGAGGAATTTGAAGAGTCTCTATGTGAAGATTGTGGATGAATCAATCTTGTTTTTCTCTAGGATTTCTCTCTTAAAATTCTCTCTGGAAGCTCTCTACATTTCATGGGTATAAGGGGCATTTATACTAGGGTGAGAATGGAATACGAAGAGTCAGATTTTTCAAAACAGAGCTGGTTGGCGGCTTGGCCTCGCGACTTGACTGAATCACGAGTTCAAGCCGCGAGATAACAGAATGGCAAGGCTGGACTTTTTGTCCTGCAACGCTCCAGTTGGCGCGACTGTTCATCTTCTCGCATGCTTCACTCGTGTGCTACAGTTGGAGGCTTGCCAGTCGCGAGTCCCAGCTGCGAGTCTCTGCATCCTTGCACAATCTTGAGCATTTCTTCACACTCTTTCACTTACTATCCTTACATGATTCCCACCTAAATACAGGGTTACTAATTGCTAAATTACAAGCAAATTTGGCACGGAATAAAGCCAACAAGATAGTTGATTAAATTCAACCTTATAATCTCCCCCTTTGGCTATTCCGTGACAAAACTCTACAACAAACTCTAGACTTAACGCGTGAGTTGGGAATAGTTGATCAAAACTCACTCACACCTAACTCTAGAATCTGTGAAGCTTTTGAACCATAAGAACAAGTATCTCTTGAAACACAACAACACAGTATGATCATTGTATGCAGAAAACTTGTAATGCAAATGGAGCAAGCACAATGCGATCAAGCAAAATGGAAATAAGTAATGAACCATGGCTTGACCAAAAACGAACAATCACTATAAATAGTGATCACAATGCTCATTCAAACAAGGAATGAACATCCGGACATGTAAGTTAATAAGCTTAATTGCAAGGTATCATTTGCATGTTCAACACTCAACCAATGCAACAACTCAAGGTAATTGCATTAAGGATAAAAATCCAACAAAGGGCACAAGAGTGATGTACTTAAAGAAAATGCATGACATTTAACATCAAGTACTTAAGTTACAAAGCAAGGGTACATATACCTTAAAAGCTTACAAAAGCAACAGGTACAAACCCTTAACACATACAAAATAACATCTTATGTATTGATAAACCAAAGTTTCACAGTCAAACAAAACCATGAGTTTTAAACCTTTAAACCAAAACTTTAACCACAGTGTATCAAACCCATAGTGAGAGCATTAACCAAACATAATACCATAAGATATTAAAGTAAAACTGAAACATAAACTGAATAAACACTATTTATGGCATGCTCCCCCTTAAAATGGCACTCCCCCTTAAGAGCTGCCCTTAAAAAATTCTCCCCATTTTTGACTGGAATGGCCAAAGGGTCACTGCTAGGTGTTGATGCTGTCAAACTTGGCTGAAAGTACGTTGAGCTGATCCTAAATTGCTGCCATCCTGTCAGTATGCTCATTCTGAACTTTTCTTAGTCCATCAACCCTGTCCAGGATGAACTGAAATGCATTTGGAGGTGCAGCTGATGAAGTTGAAGTTCTGCTCCTCTTGCCTCTGCTTCTGGGTGTGGATGTCTATCCTGCAGCCTCTGCTTCAGTTTCCATTGGATCACCTTCTCCTTGGTCACCCTCCTCTTCATCACCTGGAAGACGAACTTGTATCATTGTGATGATATGTTTGTTAATGGCTGAGAGTGGAGTCATAGGACTGATATTTTGAGGGATTGCAACACCTTTTACTCTGAAAAGTCTCATGAGAAGACTAGGAAAGATCAGCTTGGGCCTAGAGGTGGTTCTGGTCTCATCCACAATTGTGTCAAATATGTGAGAGCTGATGTCAATGAAGGTTTTCTCTTTGAGCTCCATGAGGAAGATAGCGTGGCATTGGTAATTGTAGTCAGCTTCCTCACTGGATACAAGTTGAACATCATGATAGTGGTCACACCTCATGTCAGCAGGGAAGGCATTAGTATTGAGACATCTCCCCTCTTTAACACCACCAATCCGATTCTGAACAGTTTCTATAGATAACATCCTGTCCTTGTAATTGGTGAAATCATGATCCTCTAAACCTTTAAGCCTTAGAACCTCATCAATATCATGTGCATCTAGGGTGAACTCATGACCTCTGATCCGGCAATTCAGCTCATCCTCCCTTATAACAACATTTGCATAGAATTCCCTTATTAAAGGCTCACAAACTGCAGGTAGGTCACTCAGCAGCTTATCCCATCCTCTGCCCTCAAAACAGTCTAGAATGAAGGTGTCCTTCAAGTCCCATAAGTCTACAAACCTTTCTTGAATAATGGTTCCCTTCAAGAAAGAATCTCTGTATCTCTCAAAGTGATGAACAGACCGAAACAGGTTATGATCCATTTTCAGTCTTTTGTCAGCCTTCTTAGCAGGAGTCTTCTTCTTTGTAGGTGTGGGAGCCATTTGTAAACAAGCAAAAGAGGCCACAACAAGACATAGCACAATGGATGAAATTCAAACATTAGTAACAGGTAAGAAACAGGTTGCTTTACCACTATTCAATTGAGAGTCAGTCAATAAAAGAGGTAGCACAAATAAGAAAATAATATAGCACTATATCAACAATATAATGCATAGCATATTGTGACATAGAGCACAATTAAACAACCAAGAGCCCTTTAGAGTACATTCCTAATCACATACTACACCAAGTAATATGTCTATGAGACATATTTTCATGTGAATAAGATGATTAAACCAGCGCAGAGTAGACAATAGACACAAGGTAGAAGCAACACACATGATATTTATAGTAACTTAAAGACAGAGATTATAACCCAACCATCACAACACAACTATATAGAACCGGTCAAACTCACACACAGAGTGAAACACAGTAAACCCGAACAAATAGCAACATGGGTATGAGATATAACAATCAATCACAAATCATTCTTCAAACTCTGTCAAAGAAACTAAATCATGATAACAATCATATTTAGGATACTAGACACAAGATTTTACCAAAACCAAACACCAAAACTCAACAAACATTAACCCAAACCATGTTCAAATACTATATTTCTCAAAAACTCAATAACACCTCACAAATCAAGAAAATAAAACCAAAATCATGAAATATGTAGTAAGAAATAGAAAGCCCATACCTTTTCCTTGAAGATTTGAGATTGAGTTGATGCAAAAATGGAGGTTTTTGAGAGAGACACGGTGAGTTTGAGAGAGGTTTGAAATGGGGAAGACAATGAACAGTCACAAAAATTCGAGGGAAAAACTAAAATGATTTTAAAAACTGCCTAATTTGCGCAAAGCAAACGTTTTTCGCGACTAGATCAAGTCGCCAGGATAAGCCACGAAACACTTTAAGAACAAGATTCTTGAAAAATCTTCTAAGTGTTTTTCGTGACTGGAAGGTCTACCCACGAGAGAGTCGCGAGGTGAGCCGCGAAAATCTCTATGTACCCCTCGCGACTGGACCTTCCACCTGCGAACAAGTCGCCACAGTGAGCCGCGAGAAACATAAAAATTCAAATTTTGAAAAATATTCTAAGTATTTTTCATGACTAGGGCATTTAACTGCCAGTGAGTCGCTAGTGAGTCGCAAAAACCTTCTGAGTAAAGTTTGCGACTAGGGCATATGGTTGGACCAACTCGCGGCTGAGTCGCTAGAACAGGGCAACACTATTTTTGAAATTTTGTAAAAACAAAATACTTTCCAAAAACAGCTAAAACACTCAAAAATCTTTTTGTGTTTGATCAACAAAGATTGAGCATGTGAAAACACATTTAATCAAGTACAATCACACAAATGAATATGACATTCATTGAACATAGACTTGTGTGTTGTGTGTGAATATCAAAAATGAGATAGTCCTAAGTCTAATGTGAAGTTTCAATGATCAATTCAATCAAGGCATACACAACTAGCACTAGATAATGTGACCCATCTTAATTATAGAAATATGCATATATGACCTCCCACATAAACTTGAGTACAATATTTTTGAAGCTTTTCATTTGGCTCCATGATCAACATATCATTTGATCTTTTTGAATCAACACATCTTATTGTGAGATCGATGCCTGAAATTTTTGATATTTCATTTAGATGAGTTAGCCTTTGGCTTTTTGGGCATCATACAATTTATTTTTGGTCGCTTTCCCTTTTTTCTAGTCAAATACTAGTATGTGCGACAGGCTTTTGTAGCTCAATATCTCTTTTCATTTGGAGATTTACATTTGGTGAGCTCTTTAAGTAAAGTAATAAAATAAAAGTGGGAAGATATATAGGCACATGTTTAGATCTACATGAACCTTGTAGATTTGGTGAGATCTTGGAAGTGATCTTCCTCTAGCTTCATGAATAAACTCGTGAACATGAGAACTTGAATTAATTATATATAATACTATATATATATATATATATATATATATTCCTGTCTAAAATATATTTATGTAGACTTGAAATTAGATTATATAAAATTTTAAATTGGTTTATATGATATAAAATTATTATTTGTAATTTATTCATAACATAAATAATGTATTTGGATTAAAAATTCATAGATTCGTGAAGGGATAAAACATTTTAGTCATGGTTTTACTATATACATAAAAATCATAATAAGTTAATCATGTAACTTGTGAACAACCTTGAACTTGCTCGACAAGTAGATGAACCAATCTTGAACATATAATTAACAAGTAGATGAACCAATCATTCAAGTGTCCGTTCAGACTTGGACCTAGTTACTCTTCTTTTGTTGCACCGTGTTTTATGGTTTTTGACTCTTGGATGGGTTTTTTGAGTTATTTTTTTCCCTCTAAATTCTGAATTTAATCCTCTTGAAGTCTAAATTTTCTTTTAAACACTTAGTTGGAGATAATTAAATAGTTATTTAAAATTCATGAACTTTCTAGTTGTTTCAAACTCTTAAGAGTTTTTTTTTTGGGCATGCATTCCCACAATTTTCATGACAATCCAATGAAATTATGCTACTTATTTAGTTATTCTTAATATTTTTATAGACCAATCATGATTAATTAGTGATGATTATATGTGATTCACCTTGATTTGTATGGATAGATATTAAACGATTACAATTTATCCAATTATAACTTTTGATTTGGTGGTCCAATTTAAGCATACGATATATTATTCTAATAATTAAAAATTTGAGATTTATTTTCAATGATGTCTAAGAAGATAGAGAAAAAAATGATGAAAATTACAATTTTGCCCCTTTGATTTGAAATGATTATTTTGCTCTTAAATAGAGGTTGCAAAATAGGGTGTCTAAACCCATCATTGTTGGCCACACTAACTATTCCACTCCTTGCTCCACGAGGAAATAGAAATTGTATGAAAAATTATTTTGTGTGACCCACAATTTAGGTAATGTAAATAAATAACAAAACACATATGAATCGATGCTTTGGATTGCTTTTTCCTCATCTCAAGAAAGTGATCTTGAACTAGGACATAGATTCTAAAAGTTAAAAAATATATTTTTATTACCTCATGAAATGAGATTCCTTCTGGAGTGTAATAGTTCGGTGGTAATGACATTTAAAAAAAAAAAAAAAATTACTCCATATTTGATTTGAATTCCACCTCCCCCTCCCCCTCCCCTACAATTTACCTATATTAAAAAAAAAAAAAAAAAAAAAAAAAAAAAAAAAAAAAACTTCTTTAGACAAAATAAAACTATATTTTGTTCAAAATTCCTAGCTATGATTATGGCTTTGTTTTTTTTATTTATTTATTTATATTTTAATTATTCAAGTTGTCAAGATTGTGTTTACACTTAAATGTAAGGTAAAAACACATAAGTAAAAAAAATGAAAAAGTTGATGGGAAAAATTTATTCCATTGTAGTCTAGTGATTGAAACAAATGTAATAATAATAATAATAATAACAACAACAATAACAATAATAAACGGGAGGGGAGCCTGGGAGCCTGTCCCGTATAAATAAGACTAAAAAAAAAAAAAAAAAATCAAAAGTTAAATACTGTCAGAGAAGCAATAAAGAAGTATCACCCATTTTCTGTGAAAGAGTACGGACAATTTGCTAAGTACTACAAATAATAATGAAAGAAAATTGTTTTGCCAGATCTACACGATTTGCATTTAATAATTTTTTACTCTTTCTGGTACAAAACAAGACCAAATCAAAAGCAAATCCATCTTTATATGTACACGGCCATGCGCGACGTACAAAGCTCTGAAAAAGTTGTCTATAACCCATGTGATCGAGATTCAAGATTCAAAAGGTAAATACTGTCATAGAAGCAATAAAGAAGTATCACCCGTTTTCTGTGAAAGAGTATGGACAATTTGCTAAGTACTACAAATAATAATGGAAGAAAATTGTTTTGCCAGATCTACACGTTTTGCATTTAATAATTTTGTACTCTCTTTAGTACAAAACAAGACCAAATCAAAAGCAAATCCATCTTTATATGTACACGGCCATGCGCGACGTACAGAGCTCTGAAAAAAGTGTCTATAACCCATGTGATCGAGATTCGAGATTCAAAAGGTAAATACTGTCAAAGAAGCAATAAAGAAGTATCACCCGTTTTCTGTGAAAGAGTACAAACAATTTGCTAAGTACTACAAATAATAATGGAAGAAAATTGTTTTGCTAGATCTACACGTTTTGCATTTAATAATTTTGTACTCTCTCTGGTACAAAACAAGACCAAATCAAAAGCAAATCCATCTTTATACGTACACGGCCATGCGCAATGTACAGAGCTCTGAAAAAGGGTGTTTATAACCCATGTGATCGAGATTCGAGATTCAGAAGATCTTGACTTTTCAAAAAATTTCCTAAAACTTTAGGTTGATTTATATAAAAATTATAAATTACATAAAACTATAGGTTGATTTAAGCAAAACTTTTGAATTACTCTATTTTAGAGGAAATTCAGGTGGGTTTATTGTATATTTATTGTACTTTGGGGATTTCGTGAAATGGGTTTTGTAAATTTCATTATTGGTATATAAAATTAGTGTTCAAAGTTCAAAGTTCCTTCTTCTTCTTCTTCTTCTTCTTTTTGGGTAGAGTTCTTTAGGTTTCATTCCAACTTTTGAGATTGTTATGGGCTGGAAATCGATTGGGTGCTATTTACAAAATTAATTTAATGTTTTTCAGATTTGTTGTAGAGAAATGTAGAGAAGATTGGGCGGTGGTGACGGCAGCGACTCTGGCGATGTGTGTGTGGTGGGTTGTTGGATTGTGTTTCCTATGAGGAAGAGATGAGATTTTATTTTGACATGAATGGTAGAAATTAGAAAGGGAGGAGATGGGATTTTGTTTTGTGAAATGGGGTTTGTTTGTAGCAAGTTGTGACTCTTTTCTTAATAATGGAATTTAAATATTTGGTCTATCTCTTTTTGCTTAACATTAAATATTTCCATTAATTCATTTATTATGTCTTTCTCAAATTCTAATTTATAGATTTGTTTAACAATTTTATTATGTCTGTCACATTGTTTTTTAGTATGTCCATATTCTTTACATTTATGACAAATATTATTTCTAATATGTCTGTCTGGTTTCTCATTATTTGATAACTCAGTAATCTTTAAAACTGTTATGTCATTTTTCGTTTCTTTTATATCTATTGGTGAATTTAAAATTTCTATTTTTTTAGCCAATTCTACTAAACCATTATCTTGGGTATATGTCATGGAGCTATCAATAAATTTTAGTCTTTCATCAATTTCTTCTTTGAAACTATTACTCTTTTTGGAATTATCTCTTCTTTCTTTGTTGACTACTTTTATCAAGCCATCATTTTCTTTCTCTTTCTCTTTCCTTATCATGTCTTTCTTTGTCTTTGTCTATGTCTCTTTCTATGCTAGACTTTTTATGTAGAGTTCCATCTTTTGAATTGGTTAAAGTACTATTGCCTTGTTGTCTTTCTATCCTTTCTAACATCTCTTTTAATACGCCTTTCCGTATTATCCCTTTTTCTTTGTCTCCATCAATTATATTTTGATTCTTCTTTTGTGTTGTTTCTATTATATAATCTTTCCTATTATTATCTTCTTGTCTTTCTATAGAACTTCTTACTATGTGACTATAGTCTTTCTTTTCTGTCAAAGTGATCTCCAGAGTTTTTAAATTATTTCTCCCGTCATCTTTTCTACATGTAATATTTATGAGTTTGTTGGTGCTTACTAAGTTACTATTTTTTCTATCATGCCAATTATCTGTTACTAAAGATGATCTTGGATGGGGTTCAAAGTTTCTTTCTTGTTCTGAATTTAAAGTTTTAATTTTTTCATAAAGGTCCAAAAAATTGTCTATTCTATTATCTCTATCATTTTTTCTTTCTACAGTAGTGGATCTTTCAATAGCTTCTAAAGATTCCAATTTTTTATTTATCCTATCTAAGAAACTATTATTGTGTCTATCAGTCTATCGGTTGATTTTATCTCCTATTAATGTATTCCAATTATTTGTGCTATTATTATAGTTATAATTATAATCATTAGTATTACTGTCAATATTAGAATCTATTTCATAATCCATATTATCATTTAACCAATTATTGTCTATATCTTTCATGCTATAACCTTCATCATAATCTATATCATCATAGTCAATGTTTCTAATTAGTGTGTGCCTAACCTAAGTGTGAACAAGCAAACAGATGATGAAATGATAAACGCACTTATCCTATTTCTAAGCAATTAATAATTACTGGCGGAACTATTACTAACCACTGGAATCCTTGTTATCGGGACCACCTCCTCGAGAAACTCCATTGCAGGACCACCCAAACACATGCTTGTCCGTCGGCTAACAAAAAACGGGCTGACCAACGCGAAACTATGGTTTGCCAACGAGTCTTGAGGTTGACCAATGCTAAAAAGGAGCAACAACGAAAGAAGAATCTATAGAACTAAAACAAGTTTGTCATCTTTAAAGAAAGAAATATCAATTGATCACCAATTGACAAAAAATGACAAAAAGAAATTTAAACAAGACAAAGAGACAGAGATTTGCTCTTATTCCCCCATTGCTTTTTTGTATAAGCACCGACATATAGTCCAAACACCTAGTGAAAAAGAATTTAGTGGAAAAGACAAAGACATGAAAGATGGAACTATACTCTCTCTTAGCCAATATGAATGGACTAACAGTTGGACAGATGTACCAAACAAAATTATAATAGATAACATACTTACACCCTTTATAGTATCCCCAAATGCTAATATGATGAATGTGTTAATAACTGAAGTCTTGACAGATTCTCCTTTACTAATTATTAAAGAAAACATTAATTGGGGTAATTTCTTGTACATAGATAGATTTAATTCCCTAATTGGAAGAGTTAAGCCCCTGATAGATTTTCCTATTATCGACATTGATGAAAGACTTTATGGAGAGGCTTTATTTCACATATTCTCATAGAATGAGATATATACATACATGGATAGAATCATGACATATTTTGAAAATATTTTGAACTCTACTCACTTTGACAGATTCTATCATGATTACTCTAATACCACTACTACTCAGCAAGAGCACAAAGGTTTACAAGAAAAAGTTTGTTTTATTATATATGCTTTAAAGGATTTTCTTATAAAGCATTTTAAAGAAGTTTCACAAAAAGCAATTGATAAAAGGATTTTGAATTTGAAAGAAGCTTTGCATGAAAATACTTATCCTCAAAATAATATTTCAAAACATAATCTTTTTCCCAAAACCCATTTGCAGACTACCATGAGTAAAAGAACCTCCCAGGAAGACATGAAAGGAAAGGGCAAAGCACCAGCGGTGCAGCCCAAACAATTCCGAAAGCCTTCAGTAAGGATTTCAAATAAGCATGAAGGCGTCTCGATAGAGACAATATCCCTTCAAGATACATTGCTAGCAGAGGCAATGTATTCATGTGGTGAAAAAAGTGAAATTCTGCAAGAAGTGCTTTGCACTGACCTCATTTTTCGAGACTGAGAATTTACAGACCTTCCCCTTCATATTAAATTACTTCTTGATAATTTACAAGCAGCCTTTACCCTCAGACAGAAACCCTTATTCCAAAAGACCCTTAAGGCTTTGGAATTACATCTTGTTAACACCAGTGCATTCATTGAAGCATCTGGTTGTCAACTCCCTGGCAAGGAGGATGGAATTCAAGCTCCACAAAGATAGAATCACAGTCTCCAAAAAGCTATCTTATGGGAACAAGCTTTTCAAAGCTCCACCCTAAGACTCGTTGGCAAACCAAATGTCTTGGATTATGATAATACTTCTTTCTTCATTAAAAAAAAAAAAACTAAATGTCTTGGATTCTTGGCATATTTATTGTTTTATTGTACAAGTGACTTTTATGTTTTTTATTTTATTTTTTGTTTGTAGAACTCGTGAGTAATGCTGCATTAACATCGAAACTAGGCATGTCCACACCAACACCTATTGAAGTTAATGGTTGAAGATTGCTCTGTACTCTTTGGACGGGTGGTATTGATGATGACATAGGGTTTTGTTAGTTTCTATTTTGACAACAACTTGACATATTGATAAGTACACTTTTTGCGATTAGACACTAGTAGACAATGGCCTACATATAGATATGAGCTTTTATTTTGAGCTTTGACAGTAGCCTATACATAATACATAGACAATATATGATATTAGGCAATAGGCAATGACATATGACCAATTTATTTTGAGTCTTTGGCCAAATATTAAATATGGACAGTATATGTTGGCATTGACATATGACCAATTTATTTTGAGTCTTTGGCTATAATGTTATTATGTAGGTATTGACATATGGACAATATGTGGACATTGACATATTACTAATGAAGTAATGAAATCTGCACTAGTTATTTTATTTTGACTTGTACAATTTATTTTTTAATCTTGTTTGTATTTGATGGCTGCTTATAACAAGTTACAGATTAGTTTGAGGCTTTGAGCACTAGAGCAATTTTTTGCTCTAGATTATTTCTGGATTTGTGAATCTATGTTGACAGGTTGTGCTTGTGCAAATGTATTGTTGACAGGTTATATCATGTTGACAGGTTATTTTTGGATTTATGAATATGTGATGTGTATTTTAAGGAGTATAATAGAAGTTCTAAAGCAGGTTATGAATTTATGATAGGTTGTGATTTATGAATCTGCTATATATGTTGTATTTTTGGGTTTATGAATCTGTAATAGGTTGTGATTTTTTTATTTTTTTTTATTTTTTTTTTTATGAATCTGCTATAATGTGTATTTCTGGATTTATGTTGAGCAAAAGCAAGTTATGAAAAATGTAAAATGCAAAGTAGGTTATGATTTTTTCTTGTTTGTAAAATGCTTTATGGATGTGTAAAAAGGCCCAAAAATGGCCAAAATAGGAAAGACCCGAATTTGGGCCAAAACAGAAAGCTAAAAATGGCCCAAAGATGGCCATTGCCAAAATAGAGAAGGCTCGAATCTGGGCCATAACTGGTTCCTAACAAAGGCCCAAAACAGGTTTCTAAAAAAGATTTAATTAGAGCATAAAAGGGCCATAAAACAAGAGGCTTGAATACTGCATTTTTTTTTTTATAAAAAAAAAGCCAAAACAGAAAATTTTGGGAAAAAAAACCAAAGGCCTAACTAGCCCAAACTCTAGGCCCAAAAACCGAAACTGACCGAAATCGACAGTTTTTCAACTATTTCGGTCGGTTTTGGTTGAGACTTTTACAAACCAAAAATTTTGGTTTCGGTTGGCCAAATAAAAAAAAAACCGACCGAACCGAACCGGTTACAGTCTTACTCTCAATAGTGGTTCATTTTTTCTGGCGTGGTCGTGGATCTGACGAAGTGGGTCGAGATGGTGGTTCGGCAGCGTGGTCCTGGCGGAGTGGGGCATGGTTCGGCATGGTTGTTGATCAAGTGGGTCGAGATTGTCGAGCAGTGGAGATCGGCGTGGTTCGTGAGTTTTGATCGGCGTGGTTCGTAGGTTTTGATTGGCGGTGGAGATCGGTGTGGTTCATGGGTTTTGATCGAGCAGTGGAGATCGAGTGGGTCATGACTGGGTTGGTTTGGATTCGGATTGGTTGGTTTGGTGGTGGTGGTGTAGTGATGGTGTAGTGGTGGAGTGGTGATTAATGATGGTGGAACCCTGGAGGTGGGGGTTTTCGTGGGTGCTGAAGGGGTGGGTTTACTGGTATGGGTTTGGGTTTGCTGTCATGGGTGTGGGTTTGGGTTTGACGTGGGTCTGGGTTTGCCGCCACAGGTTGCGGGGACCGTGGGTTGCTTCTTCTTCTTTTTTTGTGGTGTTGATGGTTGGAGAGGGTGGTGTTGATGGTTTGAGTTTTTTATTTTTTATTTTTTTTATGGTAGATTATGGGTTGCTGGTGGTGGTGGTGTTAGGTGTGTGTAGTGCAGCGGTTGTGGGCTCGTGGTGATGGTGGTTTCAGTAAATTTGTGGTTGTTCTTGAATAGAAAGAATGAGAGAGAGAATAAATAATGTGTTGTATTGTAAATGATGGTAATTTTGGGATATATTATTTTATTATATAGAAATATTATTTTAATGAGTAGGATAGGAAAATAAAAGTTGAGATGTTGAGAATGTTATAAAATAATATGGTATAAATGATAAAGTAAGTTTTAAAATAGTAAAATAAAATAGTTTAAAATTTCCAGATACAAATGCTGTAAAGATTCCACTTGTATCTCTCTCCCCCCCCCCCCCTCTCTCTCTCTCTCTCTCTTAAAGGGTAAAGTACTGATAAAGAGTTGTATTGTTTTTATTTTAAAGGGTGATGTACAGCTGTATTGCTGTAAAGCTTTGGCTGAGTTTCAATCTGTGGCTGACATGGCTGTCTGCAATTTTCATTAAACAAATAAGAAAGTTGTGGCTGTAAGTTTCCTTACATTTTAAAATTTATTGTGTTGTATTTTTTTTTTTGGGCAAACAAATTGAATGAAACTTGAAAGTGAATGTCATATATAGCACAACTTTGTTAAGTTAAAGTTGATTTATAAAAGCATTTGTTTAATCATAATTTTTTTTTATGCTTAAAATTTTTATTACATTTAGCTGGGCCTCAAGGAACTTGTTAAATTTGTGAGATGTGGTTAGAATGTATCAAATGCAACCAACCTATTACCCTTAGCTTAGGTTAATTACTTCAAATTTTGTGACAAATTCAACAGACTAGATCAGTGTTTATTTTTGTGTATGTGACCAGTACAAGAACTTGTTCATGGGCCTTCAACTTTTACAAATGCTCCGACCTTAGTGTTAATTGGGTTTAATTGGGTTAATACCCATTTAACCCAACTAATAATTGGGTGGGTTTGAGTCTCTTTTAAGTGGGTGGGTTTGGGTGGGCAAATGAATTTGGGTTGATTTTGCCACCCCTAAACCTCACTCTGTAGAGCCGAAATGCAGATTCATGAATAAGTCCAAATAGGGTCATTCTTTACATTCAAAAAAAAAAAAAAATCTCCCTCCTTTTCCTCAAAAAAAAAAAAAAAAAAAAAAAAAAAAAAAAAATCCCTCCTTAAAATGTCCAATTAAATACATTGGCTTGGGCCATACAAAAATGCCTATGAGTTGAAAATAACGGGCACACCAAGAACTTGGGTTTCGCTTCACGTGGGCTTGTTGGGCCTTTAGCAGAAGTGGGCATCAACAACTTCTCACTTATATTGTGACTTACACTCATAAGGTGTACACACACACACATCTTTTCTAGACTGTCGAGTTACAAACTCTGAAATCCATACCATCTTTAGTCTTTTCTTCTTCTTTTTTCTCGATGGGGTAGATTAGATAGCATTCCGTCTTCGTTTAATTAATCTGCATATCCACTTCATTAAGGAAGGGTACAAGGGCAAGTTATTGACTTGCTCACTTACACTATAAATGTCATCTCTGATCAATGACACATACAATTAACACTAGATTGCCTTTCAAAAAAAAAAAAAAAAAAAAAATTAACACTAGATTGCTACCTTTGAACTAAGAATAAAGGCCATTTAATATAAGTAATTGATGTTGTATTTTGAAGATTACAATTACAGGTAATAAATAAAAAGCATAGATGTCAGGATATCATCTTGGCCTATAATACATTTGGGGAAAAGTTAACGAATCACTATAGAGCATTGGTTTAGAAAAAAATTTTAAAAACTTTTATAGGAATATAAAAAAAAAAAAAAAAATGACAACTTTTTATATTTTCATAAAAATGGTACTACAAATTTCCTTAAATATTCCATTAACAAATGCCTTAAAAGTACCTATTAACTGGACCCATAATATATATTTCATTAAGAACACACTTAAATTTTATTGTTCTCTTCCTCCTCTTTCAAAAGATTATGAGAGAGAGAGAGATAAAGAAAATAAAATCACACCCTAAACACAAGCATAGTTCCACATATCTTTATAATTATTTAATAATTAAATAAATAAAAGTTCCTCATATCTTTATTGTCGAAAAGGTATCTGATACATAGATTACATGTAAAAATATCTTACAAAATATTTCACCAAAAAAAAATATATCTTACAAAATATGGGATCTACGAATGTATACAGTCTGTACTCTGTAAGGCAACGATTATATCCAATCCATGTACAAGTAGATTTCCCTGTCTTTGAGGAACAAACCTCAAACATCACTAGAAATTTGTACAATTCACATGCATTGAGAAAGAGATGTACCTACTTGTGGTGGTGTACACAATAAATTGATGACATAATATTGTGACCCATAACTAACTAAATCAGGGTGACATTCACTACTAGCCACTAGGACCTCCCATATCTAATGTTCTGAAAATGAAAGCACTTTCTCCCAACCGATATTTAACCAAGTCATGCACAGCAATATCTTTCTGGGGTCTAATCTACCTAGTTACACAACCAGTCAACCACTAATTTGAGAGGTCTGATATCTTCTTCTTCTTCTTCTTTTATTTTTTATTTTTTATTTCTTTTAACATAAGCATCTAGAACTTGTCAAACACCTAATTATATTCGAACTATGTAGTAGGGTTAGGGTTGTAAATGAACCAAGCTGTTCATGAACAGCTCGAGTTCAAATCGAGGAAAATAATGTTTATGTTCATTTTCCTTAGAAAAAAAGATAAGCTCAAACCCAACTTTAGACTTAATTATTTAACGAGTCAAGCTCAAACATAATAATGTGTTTATAAACAAACTCATGAACATGAGGGCTCAAATTAACTATAGATAATACAATATATATATGCCTAAAAATATATTTATATAGATTTGAAATTAGATTATATAAGTTTTTGAATTAGTTTATATGATATAAAATTATTATTTATTGTTTATTCATAACATAAATAATCAATTTGCAGTAAAAAAATCATAGATTTGTGATAGGATAAAACATTTTAGTCATGTTTTTACTATATATAGGAAAATAATAAGTTAATCAAGTAACTTGTGAACAACCTTGAGTTTGCTCGACAAGTAAATGAACCAAACTTGAACATATAATTTTGTTTGATGATAAGCTTGAGCTCGGCTTGTGTTCGAAATAAAACTATATAAACAAGCCTAAACTTTTATTACTTGGTTCGACTCGACTCGTTTACATCCCTATGTAGAGTTTCCCATCCCAAACATATCATATAATCAATTGCAAGGAGTAATTCCATATGAATGATCTCAAGATGCAAGTTAGAATTTTTAAATTAAAAAACTAGTTCTCATAAGGTCATAGAAATCACGAAACCAAAATCTTGAGATTTAGAGGTGTAATATCAAGTTCCACAACCACAAACTCGAATACAAATCTTGCCTTCCATTTGGCATTGAGAACCTGAGAGTATTGATTTAAAAAATATTTTTAAAAATTTTTTATAGGAAAAGAGAAAAGTAATTGATTTTTTTGACAACTTTTTATATTCATCATAAAAGTAGTATTAAAACTTACTTAAAATGTTCTATTAACAAATATCCTAAGCACACTTATTAACAGAAGCTTTAAAGGAGTATTAAAAAAATTTCATAATTTCACCAAAATTTTCAAATTATCTGTCACATAGCAATTGCCACTCACCTCAATTAAGCCCACCACAACATAAAGACGGGAAGGGTTTGGAAAATTGGTGAAATTTTCGGTGTCAATAAACTTATTGTCTAAGATTATAGTGTCCTAGAACTCGAAGACTATATTCCTTTATTCACAGGAAAAAATTCCACATCTTCTTAAATCAACAGGAATTCATTTTACTAAGAAAATTATTTTTTTTAAATCTCATTTAAATTACTCATTTTACTCAGGAAACACGACAAATATTGTCATTCATTTATTATTTTCTGTTTAATCTACTAGAGATCTATTGGATTTATGAACTGAGTTGGAAATCTTCCTCTCTCTTCTCTTCCAATATCAATTCAAAAAAAGAAAATTGATAATTCAATAATGAGGGTATTCACCAACTTGCCGTTCCTATTGATATAGGCTGAATTGGGTTTAGTTAACTCTATAACTAATGTTTTGGCCCCCCAAAAAAAAAAAAAAAAAAATCTATTGTAGGGTAGCTATGATAGTTCTGCTAGAGATTGGTGTTACTATAAAAAATAATAATAATAATAATAATTTTTAACCTTCTTTTAAAAAAAAAATTATAGTAGTAGATTTGGTGCCTTGTAATGGAAAGGAAGGCCACCAACTGACAAGTTACGTTTCATTTTCAGTCAGTTAAAAAATGTTAGGTAGCTCAATGAAGTAAATGTAGGAAAGAAAAATTAGAGAGTCTGCTCGTTTTGTTTGGCACTGCCGCTATTGCATTGTTTTCTTTTAGTTCATGTGTCGTTTTGTTCTTCCAAATCCCATTTTACCCGCCATATTAGTTGGGGGTCACAGAACTAAGCAAGAATTATTGCACGTAACCGCCAATACAAATCGTAATTCTAAGCCTTCCTTAATTGCTTTTCCCTAGTATTATAGCTTAGGCATAGATTTGAGTATGAAAAAAGTGTCATTTTGGTTTATTAATCATGTAAAATATATTAGTACTTTAATTTCTTTTGGGAGGGGTGTGAGGGGACCATTATTGATGACATACTTAGGGGCTTGTTTAAAGCCAAAATCCAAGCTATCAAGAATTGTGTCCAATTAATATTTTGAGTTCCCAAGATTGAGTCACCCTTCTAGCTATGGGCTAGAAATAGAATAGATTAGTTGTGCGATGCTTCAATAACAAGGGATAATGGACTTTAGGAACAGGTATAGGAAATTTCTTACAAGGAAGGAACTAAAATCGAACAATTTGATTTATTTTGTTAGGGCAGATAGATAATATCTAGAGTGTTAAGGGCAGGTGAAGGGGTCAGTAAGATCTCATTCAATATTGTACTTTTAAATATTGAAGAAAAGTTGGTACACAATCACGAACTCACGATACTAAAATGAAAACTTTGATTGTCATTATCGTTATCTATCCTATTGGATATATTACAATAATTTACTTTTGTGATAAAGCAAAAGGAACAATACACAGATCTAAGAATAAGCAATAACACAAATAGATGTGATAGACAAAAGCAATAAACAAATACTGAATATATATAAAGAGAAATCTGCAAATAATTAAAAACTCATATACCAAATGCGTGAAAGGATGAACAATTCAGATCAAGTCTTGTGTTTGACACAATCTTCTTAAAGCAGATTTCGCCCCTCACACAATCATTGTGGTGCTTTGAGACTCACAGACGTCTGCCTCCCAGGATAAAATGATCTACAACATGAAAACGAAGCACACAAGATCGTGCTTTGCAAACTACTCAATGTCTTTTTCTCTCTCTTTGACACAAAATGAATGCACAAAAATATTGTCTCTTGGAGAGTTTTTTCTGAAATGTAGTTTTATGAATGAGGGACTATGAAAACTTATACGTTACTGAACACGCACTCTGTTTCAATGATAACTGCTGTGCACAAACTAACTGACTCAAAAATTAAAATAATAAAATATTATTATTTGGACAAGTAGGCCCAGTCCACATATGCCAAAAGCCCAACTCATTGTCCAACTCATGAGCATATAAACTCATATATTATCTATTTCATTTCTTATGTGTGACCCGGGATTTTTACCACTTTTAATAACATCTAAGTGAACATAGAAAACATCAATTTCTTATTCACTCCATGCTATTTTTCCAACAATCCCCCACATGAATAGAAATTGATAGACACAATGCAAATGATGATGCAGACACAGAGAGAGTAGAAGAAAAGTTACTGTATCGGGAGAAGTAGCTTATGGCTTTGAACTTTCCTTTGTGAAAGACTATCGGATATACTAGCTAATCAGTGAACATGATGTTTTTGAATTGTCATCCATTTGTGTATACCAAGACAATAGAATTCACACAGCTCCTTTTCGGACATATTTCGTTCTTATAGTTGTGTTAATTTCGGCCCTGAACATATCCTGGTAAATTCATGAAGTGCTTTAGAGAATTCAGCCTTAAAACTCTCATGGAAGCGACCCACTTCACACTCATATAGGTGATACTTATTAAGAGCATCATGCTATACCCCACCTGGAATTCCAAGATATAAGAATCATTAAAAGTAAAACTTACCCTGAACATCACTTACAGACATCACCATTTCATCATAGGAATGGGAGGGAGATGTTATCTCCATAGTGATAAAAATAGTCTCCACGATTCGGTTGTCCCTTTGAACCTAGATCTTGGGATCTCCAGTCAGCTAAGTTGGGTTGCCATCCTGAAGACTTTTAGATAATAGACTTTAACCACATTCCCCTTGATGAACACGCAATTTATTTGCTCTCTGCATAAACAATTAATTACGGATCTGTTTTATAATCTGGAAATACTTTCATTTGAGAGCAACTGCCTCATGGTATTGTCTCCAACAAATATGTAAAGACCTACCATAACTTTGTGCCTTACCAATATATAAAATTAGGAGGCACAAGTATCCAGCAATGCATGTTTGTTTAGATTTATAAAGACTTCCCATAAAATACATATGCTCTTTGCATAATGTGTTCTCACTAGACTGTCGTCACATTTCTCATGTGATTGAGACAAGACAAGTCTATTAGATGTATTAAAAATTTTCATTTCTTGTATCACATCTACAACACTTACATGAGCATATCCCACAACGACATAACCTCTTGTGATATATTTCACATCGCACACTAGTCGCATTAAATCTAAACTCATTTGACATCATCTCATTGTCAAATTTATCATGTCATTACATTGAAACTTGCTTCAATCTATACAAAGATTCAACAAGCCTACACACTTTGTTTCCTTGTACAAGAACCATAAACCCCTTTGGTTTATTGTGTATCAAGAAAATTCATATCTTCCTTTTCTTCATAGCCTTCTACAACAAGTCTTTCCTTGTAATAGTCAATAATTCCATTAACTCTCAAACTCTTAGGTGGTAGATCCACCAATTACTATGCATATATTTCAAAGATGGATTTATTGCACAATTGACAATCTCTTTTCCAAGAAGGCACTTTAGGATTTTGCTTCTTTGAAACTTTAAGTTCATCTTGTAATATATAAAGGCGAAAAGCACATTTTAGTCCCTACATTTTCAGGCGATTCTCATTTTAGTCCCTACATTTTATTTTTACCGCTTTTAGTCCCTATTCTGAAAAACGCCATCTATTTTAGTCCTTCCCGTCAGTGCCCTAACGGCAAAATCTTAGGTGGCAGACAGAGTGCATCGCTGGCACACTAAATGCTGACGTCAGCATTAAAATAATAATATAATATATTATTTAGCATTTTAAAAATGCCACGTCATTTTTTAAAAACAAAAAATAATTTATGAATTTTAACTAAATGAAAAAAAGAAAAAACAGAAATAAAAACCAAAAATAATATAAATTAAGATCTAGCTTTATTTTGAGGAAGAACATACAAGAACATAAACCTACCCATTATTTTGTTTGCAACCAAACACAATATCAGCTGAAAACCTTTATTATCAAAAATATTTTTTTTGATACGGGAAAATAAGTAAATAAACCTAGTCAGTGTTTATCAAAAATTTAGTAACCCATTGTTCTTTCCCTGACATCAGAAACCCAGAAATTAAAAAAAAAAAAAAAAAAACTGAAGTTGTTCTTCGTGTTCTTCCTAGACCCAGAAAACTCACAGTTTCAATACCATGGAGAACAACAACCACCTTCCTGACGACCATACTGGCATTTCGCCGGTGCCGGAAGCCAAAGACGACGCGGAGCCAAAACTTGATTCCGCGGCAGAGGAGATCAAGAATGAAGAGTCACAGACTGAAGAATCTGAACCTCATTTTGACCTCGAGAAAGCTTCCGAGGATATCGACAAGTTTCTCTCGTCTCTGACGAGCGACGACGTTTCGGTGGAGGTTCCTGAGTTGGTGGAGAAATACTTGGATCTCGTGGTGCAGAAAGTTTCCAGCGAAGGAAGAGCCAAGTGGTGCTAGGTTCCCAATGAGGACTCGGCGTTTCTCGAGTCTTTGGATCGGGTTTCCAAGCTGACGAAATCGCTTCGGGAACTGAAACCGGAGGAGGAGAAATCGGAGTCTCGTGGCTCTCTGATCAATCGCATTGGAGGGATTCAACAGCGAGCGATGTCGTATTTGGAAGAGGAGTTTCGGTTTCTTCTCGAGGAATCGAAAACCGCCGAGTCCGAATCCGAATCCACTGAACCGGAGGCTTTCCCCGGATACTCCGACGACGTCGTTTCCGGCCTAAGCAAAATATCGAAGCAAATGATCTCAGGCGGCTACGAATCCGAGTGGTTGCTGTCTCGTTTGATCGTTGATTTCATGTTTTTGTTTTTTTGGAGAGAACGTGGAGTTGTTTGTTTTTATGGGTTTTGTGTGTGTGTTTGTTTATGAAGAAAATTTCTGGGTCTAGGAAGAACACGAAGAACAACTTCAGTTTTTTTTTTTTTTTTTTTTATAAAATTTCTGGGTTTCTGATGTCAGGGAAAGAACAATGGGTTACTAAATTTTTGATAAACACTGACTGGGTTTATTTACTTATTTTCCCTTATCAAAAAAAATATTTTTGATAATAAAGGTTTTCAGCTTATATTGTGTTTGGTTGCAAACAAAACAATGAGTAGGTTTATGTTCTTGTATGTTCTTACTCAAAATAAAGCTAGATCTCAATTTAGATTATTTTTTGTTTTTATTTCTGTTTTTTCTTTTTTTTCATTTAGTTAAAATTCATAAATTATTTTTTGTTTTTAAAAAATGACGTGGCATTTTTAAAATGTTAAATAATATATTATATTATTATTTTAATGCTGACGTCAGCATTTAGTGTGCCAGCGATGCACTCCGTTTGCCACCTAGGATTTTGCCGTTAGGGCACTGACGGGAAGGACTAAAATAGATGGTGTTTTTCAGAATAGGGACTAAAAGCGGTAAAAATAAAATGTAGGGACTAAAATGGGAATCGCCTGAAAATGTAGGGACTAAAATGTGCCTTTCGCCATATATAAATTAGAAAATTTGGACCAAACGAATATGACGTTTGTCCTTTTACTATGCTTAGGCTCAACCTCTCTTCCATCAACTCTTGATTATGAGAGATACTAAACATCGACTCAAACTTTCTTTTAAGAAAGTTTAACACTTGAAATATATTCTAATTAATTTTCATGCATAAAAAAAAATAGATTCATAAATTAGAAAGCACTATGCACTACTGTTATGACCATAACTCAATGGTTCTTTATCCTTTAGGAATAAGAACCACTACCTTCATCAAACACCCCCACATTTAAAGAATTAATAGAAAGGCGATCACTCTTTCCATAATTCACAAGGTGTCTTAGTGGTTTTCTTTTAAAACATCTCAATGAAAAAATAATAACGGAAATAATAGCTCCCCCCCACAAGTTCTAGGGTAATCAAGAACTTATTGCATTTTCATTGAGTTATTTCTCAATTTCATTCTTATAATGAATGGACATCTCTAATGTCTCATCCTTGCTTATTTAATAAGCACTCATAACAGACTCTTGTGCATTTCAAATTTTGACAACTCAAGTATGTCAACTAAGCCATGTAACATATATTTCATCTAAAGAAATATTACAAAACATATATTGGGATTAAACACATTTTTTGAAAAACGTATCATATCAAACAATCTCCCACAGTCACGATACGATTTCGCAGAACTACCCAGAACTCAAAGATATAAAATTGCACATTAAAACATGCTGATACACACAATAATCACAAAAATAAATTAAAGAAATAATAAATCTGCTTTAAGATTGTTGGATATATTACAACAATTTACTTTTGTGATAAAGCAAAAGGAACAATACACATATCTAAGAATAAGCAATAACACAAATAGATGTGATAGGCAAAAGTAATAAACAAATACTAAATATATATAAAGAGAAATCTGCAAATAATTAAAAACTCACAGACAAAATGCGTGAAAGGATGAACAATTCAGATCAAGTCTTATGTTTGGCACAATCTCCTTAAAGCAGACTTCGCCCCTTACACAATTACTGTGGTGCTTTGAGACTCATGGATGTCTGCCTCCCAGGATAAAATGATCTACAGGATGAAAACGAAGCACACAAGGTCGTGCTCTGCGAACTACTCAATGTCTCTTTCTCTCTCTTTGACACAAAATGAATGCACAAAAATATTCTCTCTTGGAGAGTTTTTTCTGAAAAGTAGTTTTATGAATGAGGGACTATGAAAACTTATATGTTACTGAACAGACACTCTGTTTCAGTGATAACTATTGTGCACAGACTAATTGACTCAAAAATTAAAATAATAAAATATTATTATTTGAACAAGTAGGTCCAGTTCACATATGCCAAAAGCCCAACCCATTGTCCAACTCATGAGCATATAAACTCATATATTATCTATTTCCTTTCCTATGTGGGACTTAGAATTTTTACCACTTTTAATAACATCTAAGTGAACATAGAAAATATCAATTTCTTATTCACTCCATACTATTTTTTCAACATATCCCACCCTTCCAATTGCCTTGTAAATCTGTTCTTATGGAAAGAAAATAATAAATGAAAGGCGAATTTTTTTTTTCCTTTTAAATTTAGATACAATAGAATTTTAATATATGACATCCGCTCTATAATAATTGTTTTGATTGACTTCTCGTTGGTGTTAAGTTTTAGACCTCAGTTATTAATTTTCAAGAGGATTAGTCCAAAAAAAAAAAAAATTCTTTTGATTATTTGATAGTTAAAAGAGAATGGATTTTAATTGTAGATGTCTCCGATTGAGGTATCAAGAAGTATCAACTAGTTGAATTACAAGGTTTTTGACAAGAATTAGTGAAGTTAATTAGTTAAGCATGTAAACAATTAAATTATATATGGCATGTAAAACAATGTGTCACCAATCACACAAAAGAAATCACAATGGAGATGGCAATATGGTGACTAAGTGGAAAACCAAAGAAAATTATCCAAGGAAACTACAGGGAAAATCTTCCCCAATGAAGCAAATTCACTATGATAAGAGAAGTTTTATAATCTTAAGAAAAACTTTTTTCTAGACTCTACTGACTCATAGACAACTTACTTTTTTCTAGACTCTACTGACTCATAGACAACTTACAAAGAAAACCTTTCGCTAGACCAGAACATTTGAATGCTTCAATCTTACAAATTGCCTCCATGAATGATTCACGCGTGATCACAACTGGAACCTCCAATTGACTCCAAAAACTTCTTGAAAGTTTTCTTTAAAGCAGCAAGTTTATGTGCTATGCCTTCAATTTCTTCACTAACTAATCTTTAAATCTACGTAGATGTCTCCAGTATAGTAAAATTGAGAGAATCTTGGTTACAAAACCTTAGGCTTACAAATGTCGCTTTCTCTCCTCTGGAAAACCCTCTAGGTTAACTTATATTTCAACAAGTAGAGCACAAATTGGTTATTTGGCTTTTTACGTATCTAGTATGCATAGTCTCGATAAATCAAGATTGGTGTCGAGGTCACATAAACTCTGCTTTCTTGAACTGATCTTGGGTTTTCATTTTGATCTTGAATTACACCTTTAAAACACAACAAAACTCATAATTTAGCGTGATTCGCCAACCCCAACACATACAGACCTAACAGTTGGTTTAGTGCTAGTGTGGTATAGTGATTTTTTTAATTAGTTGTGTTGCGCTCAACATCCTTCATGATTCATCCCTTATTATATGTCGCATTTTCTATCAATTTAGGCTTACAATTAGATTTGGAAATTTGCAAATTTGAAGAGATCAACGTGAGAAAGATGTTTCTCCACACCTCCACACTATTTATGATTAGGATAATCTGATTGGCATAGGAGAAAGCTTGTCTTTTGGGTTAAAATAATCACTTTTCCTCTTCTTCATTTTTCTACGTAAAAAAAGAAGAAAAATGAATTGATGTGGTTTATACTTTATAGACTCTGGTCCAGACATTCCTCTGCACCTTTTCTTTCGCCAAATAAAAACAAAGATACACGTACATTTTTTCAAGGACAGGAAGCACCTTCCTGCAAAACCTTTTTGGCTGGACCATCCGTGAGGAAAAGGAAAGCCAATCCATCACAAAAATTCATGGGAAAAGAAAAAGGCATTTACTGGGGCCGCCATATTATTAATAGTATATCATAGAAACCCCACCATTCACTAGTTAAAATATAGTAATCAGTCCCATAAATTAATTTATCATATTAGGCCCACAACCATCTCATATCAAGATTGATACGTTTGTCTGAGACCTGTTATCGTGGTAGGTCTATCCGTACAAATAAGAATATAAGATCCCCTACACTTTAGCTAGAATTTCATGCAATAATGGTAGGAAATATCATGTGAACGTTCTCTATATAATCATCATAAAATTAACGCATAAATTTAGAAATCACCGATAGGAATACGAACATAAGTACAAGTACTAGTACAAATTTTGAAAAAACAATAAATTAATATGATGTAGTGGGGTGCCATGTGATCTGGGTACGACATCATGAATGAAGTATTCATACTTCTTAGACATACTTAGAGTTTAGATATAAATTTCACTTAGCACCCAAAATAGAAAAAGTCTTTAAATAGAGTTTCCTCCTTTTATTTGGGAAATTCAAGTTTTGGATAAAATTAGTTTGGAAAAAAACATTTCAAACTTTGTTTATATCTTTTTTTTTTTTTTTTTTTTTTTATCTGGATTTTGACAAATTCATCACTAATTGGAATTTCCTCTTATATTATCATTGCTTGCAAAATTTCCAAAAAAAAAAAAAAAAAAAAAAAAAAATCAAAGATCAATAACTATATCATCAATTAAACATCTAATTTGAATGAAATTTGATACGCATATAAGAATATAAAAAATATGCACTCTAATAGTTAGATTTTCTAAATATATAATCATCTTAATTTTGTAGCGAAAATTTGAAGGATTTCTCTCCGAAACTTGTCCTTAAAATTTTACTTGCCCCCACTTTAAGGGACCTCAAAAACATGACTATGTTGTTGGTCAACAAAATTTGAGTGAACATGAGATAGTATATTGTGTTTGAGAAAATAAAGTAATTTTGAATTTCTTTTTTATATATACAAGATAGAAATTCTACTTTTAACATAATCTAATTGTATATGTGTGTGAAACTCCCTTTTGGAGACTTAGACTCCCGCACTTGCCCCCCACATCTCACAAGCACTTATACTTATGGTGTGACCATCACACCAAGGGTGTGCGATGGTTAATTTTGAAATATTTACATATAAAAAAAAAGTAATTATTTAAACTACTTTTCTATCCTTTCATATTCTATTCTACTTCAAGCATCTAAAACAAAATTAAATAGAAGGAATTAAAAAAAAATAGTAAATCAAGATTCTTTTCTCAACCAAATTCCTTAATACTTGGATGGCATATAAATTCATTCCCTTTATAATTCATTTAGAGGACTATATACAGTGTACTTATTTCCTACAAGTTGTGGTAATTATTGAGTACTCTCAGAGTACCATAAATGCGTGCTCTCTTATCTCACATAACTGTGGGTTCCACTAATTAAATTTACAATGAGTCCATAATTTATGTAAGAAGAGGGAGTACACATTTATGGTACTCCTAGAGAATTTAATAATTTTTCCTACAAGTTGTATCCTACACGTATTATTTGTAGGAAAAATCTACAATCACAATTATTCTTCCCACAATTATGAAGTTGCAAATTAAAAGTGGTGAAGAAAAATAAAAAATTCATGAAAAAATGCTAAACAATCATTCACGATCACCCGTAAAGGTTGTGGCCAAAAAAGTCATGATTTTGTAACAACTCTATTAGTAATTGGCTCTAACTTTTGTAGGTCTGGTAAGTAGGATATTTATGCCTTAATCACGTGAAAGAAACCATATATTTTGATTTTTGACCCACCGACAATGCATCTTGACCTCTTTATTTTTGAGCCGAATACCTTTTCAATTCAATTGATTTTTATAGTTGAGGAAATACAAACAATAATTGGGGGCCAGTTACTACAAGGGGAAGGTGGCGGACCCCACATCATCCGATTGATGTTGAAGCCGAAGAAGAACCCATCTTGTATAGAACCGCTCGTCACATGTTATTCAAGGACAGCGATCGGGGATTCATCAATCATCCTATTGTGCCCTGTCGTTCCTTCAATTTGGACTCACCCCCCCAACTCCAACGATGGTGATAGTTCGAGACTCGATTTCCCCCTCAAGTCACTGTTCATTTATATGTTTATTTTAAATGTTATCTTAATGTGGAACTCTGTCAATATCTAATTCTACATGAATGATAGTTTTGGAAAAAAGAATGGCACCAGGACGATTACAAAAGGGAACCCAAGCAGCAAGAAAATGGGGTAAACAGTTTGAAAATCTAATAACATGTGAAAAAAAGTAATACAAGAAAAAGATTTAGCGGCTACATTAATGTCCTCAATGATATTTGATATCATCCGATGAGGTGCAATGGCAAAATTTTGGATAGGGTCGATAACATTAAGGGAGTCACCTTCAAGAAATGGATGTGAATGAAAAGAAAAATATCAAGGAACCGAAAAACATAATATCAAGGTATTCTTTTTTATTGTTCAAGATTTTTCAAGATTGAATGAAAAAAACTAACTTTTTTTTTTATTTTTTTATTTTGATTTTGTGTTTTCAAAACAATTTATTGGGCCCGTTTGGTACATGTGTTTAAAAACTGAAAATTGTTGTTTGAAAACATTTGTGGAAATATGTGTGGGTGAAAAAGTGTGTGGAAATACATGTAATATTGTTTAAAAAACAGGCACTTGTTCTCTCTCTCTCTCTCTCTCTCTCTCTCTATATATATATATATATATATATATATATGGGTTAGGTTCAAGTTACACCTGGTGTAACTTTAAGTAATGTTACACTACTCAATATTTTTTAATTGGATGTGAATTTTTAAAAATCCACTGTTAGATTACATTATATTCATATATTCTCCATGTTTGCAAATTTTCAAAGTGATCAAAGATTAATAGTCATGACATCAATCAATTATTTAAATTCAAATTTTTGTAGTTTAAAATAATGCATAAAAAATGAGTTTATGGATCGAATAGTAAATAACAACCAATTGACATAAAAATTGGTATGAATGTTAAGAACATATAAAACATGTAATTTAACGGTGAAAATTTCAAAATATGAATTTTATAAAAAGTTATTGAGTGGTATAACATTACTTAGAGTTACAACATGTGTAACTTGAACCCAACCCTATACACACACACAAAAACTAACTATTCACAGTAGTGCACAATCCAGATCCATCAAACCTAGCCAACCCAAATCCACTTTACCTAGCTAACCCACCACCACAAATACTTCCTCCAAGCACCACCTTAACCTCCCAAACATCAACTCTGCTGCTAGTCCAAGTGCTGGGACAAAATTGGAAAATGCCCCATTTGGGTAAAAATAGCAGCATAATGCCCTTTTCTCCAAACTATATAGGGAAATGCCCCTCTTTTGTAACTCGATTTTCTCAAAATCGAGTTATAAAAAAAAAAAAATTCTGGAGCCCTATAGCGGCGTTTTTAAGGACCTATAGTGACATTTTCAGGATCTATAGTGACGTTTTGTAACTTGATTTCCATAAAATCGAGTTATAGGCAATTTTTTTAATTTTTTTTACCTATAACTCGATTTCTTATAAATCGAGTTAAAAAACGCCACTATAGGTCCTAAAAACGTCACTATAGGCTCCAAAAAAACGCCGCTATACGGCCTAACTCGATTTTGAGAAAATCGAGTTACAAAAGAGGGGCATTTCCTTATATAGTTTGGAGAAAAGGGCATTATGCTGCTATTTTTACCCAAACGGGGCATTTCCCAAATTTGTCCCCAAGTGCTGTGACTAATCACCCCCAAATAAGGTCGAGAGAGAGAAATTGCCAAAAAAACAAAAAAAAAAAACAAAAAATCTCGCAGTGACTACTCATTCACTAGTCTCGTGGTAGACTCAATCATGGTTGGTAATGGAGAGAGAGAGAGAGAGAGAATTATTATTATATGTGTAAAATGATTTTGATAACAAAAAATGGAGAGAAAACACCCTTGGGCTATTTTTTGAAAATTGTTTTGCACATTGAGTTTTTATAACAAATTTCTAAAAATTGTTTTGTAAAAATAGTTTCCAAACAAAACAATATTAGGGGACCCTCCATTTTTTGTAAGTCCTAAAAACTATTTTGTTAAACTAGTTATCAAACAGGCTTTGAGTTTTCTATGTTTAAGTTAGGAATGCTCACAAGTCAATTGAGCTCAGGTTAAGGGTTAATTCATCACTCGATTTGAATCATTGGCATTGGTTTCATATTAATTGCTCTTTAACATTAAGTTATAATATCAATAATATTTTTTATCTAGGAAAATTTTAATTTCAAGTCTCTCAAAAAAAAAAAAAAGTCTCTTGCTCAACAATAAAAGAGTTTACTAGTTTTTTTTTTTTGGAGAAACAAACACACACATATGAGAGAGAGAGAGAGAGAGAGAGAGAGAGAGAGAGAGAGAAATGAGTTCTAACATAAAGACACATTACAACTCCGCCTAAAAGTCATGGTAGTTTACTAGTTGAACTATTAAATACTATATTTCATATATTTTTTTTATACTTAAACATACTATATTTCATAATTGCATGAAAAATAATCCATTGACATACTTATTTAATTCTGACACAATTGTATCCCTAATTCTAACCATACATTTTTAACTTCTATTCAATGAATTAACAATTTAAAAGACGAAATATAATGTGAGATATAGATGATATAATTGAATCTTCATATTTAATCAAAGAGATATGATCATGATCATATCTTAGTATCTTACCTGTAAAAAAAATTTATATTATTAAATGAATTACCGCAATAATAATATAAAAAAAGGAGTTAATGTGACACGTACATTATGGTGACACAAAGTTTACAAATTTGTAGCCATTTGCGTCATACACAACACTCCAATGTACTTCGCATTAAACTTTATTTTGCCCACATTTAAAATCTACTTTAGGAGTAATGCATAGAATATAAAATATAATTAGATAGCTTCTAATAATAATATAATTTTTTTATTTTAAGTAAACTGTAATATTTATTAGAACACACACAAAAATAGTAATATTAATGTTTTAAATCGGGTTTATAATACATTATATAATCAGAGTACAACTACAAAATAACCTAACATTTATAATATAATTGTTATAGTTCGGGAACATTGATTGCAGAAGGTGAGCACGTGGCCGTCAACTTGTGGTTCACGTGTTATGAGCTAACAAGTGGGGGCTCACACCAATGAAGTTTGCCACGTGTAAAAGTTTACTTGATTGGGAATCACGTGATAACAAATTACACTCATCAACGACTCCACTGCCAGGAGGAGCGTGGCACATTAAGGTAAGTCTCTCTGTGTATTAATTAGCCTCTTTCACCGACCAAACTCACCTTTCTCACAAATATCTACCCTATCCTATCTACATGATTCTTTTTATTAATCAATGGAGCATTTACATTTTACAAAAATTCCCAACTAAAAAAAAAAAAAAAAAAAAAAAAACCACTTGAAGCCTTACCTTAACTTGTCGTTGGAGTAATAAATAATCATTCCCACGAGTAGTTTTCATGTCAAGCCTTAACATGGGGCGAAGTAAAATTTTTTTGTTTGGGGTAGATTTGTGTTACTAATTTATTAGTTTATACAAATTTTTATATACATACACACATAAGTTAATATTTTGAAATCCTTAAAGTTATTTTTTATAGAATTAAATTTACCTTTCACCATCTTCTATAGTGAAATCCTTAAAATTTTTATTTTCAATATAAGTTACCAAATTGTTTACCATTGTAAGTAGAAAAATTTCAAATTGAATTAATGACGTTTTCAAAGGCATGAATGATCCAAAACTTTAAGGGATACAATAATACATTTTACAACTAAAAAAAAAAAGAATTTGAGAAATAATAAATTCGCTATAACTACTAGACCAATTGGACAATTTTTTAAGAAAATTGTTAGACTAACTCAAATATTTGAAGGGGCAAGGGCCATTTTTGGGGTCTAATTATTAAAATATTAAATATTTCTATATACTATAATGATATTTTCATAATTTTTTTCCCTAGGGGGGGGCGGCCCCCACCCTAACATGTAGCTCCACCCCTGCATCTAAATTAGAAAACGATTTCGAGGTGGTGATCGAGCTAGTTGAACTAAGATGTAACATTAACTGAGATATTCTAGTCTTAATCCACACCATAAAAGGTATATGGAGTTTCACATTTTCAAAATATCTAATGAGTGACCACTACACCCTTGGTGCGATGGTCACTCCACAAGTATAAGTGTCTGTGGAGTGTGGGGAGCAAGGGTCAGGGTTCAAGTCTCCAGAAAGGAGCTTCACATACATATACACTTAGATTAGAGTAAAATAGAATTCTATCTTGTATTAAAAAAAAAAAAATCTAATGAGCGGGGAATTATATAGCCTAGACAAAGGGTGACACATCATTTCAAATTTTTTTTATGTATATAATTTAGAAAAATAAGTCCAAAAAATATAAATCAAGGTAATTCAATATTCTATTAAACCATATATTTTTTTTTTTCTTTAAAAGAAGAAAATTTTAAACCATGTATAAACATGAAAAGTACATATAACAATGATAAATTTATTCGAATAAGCCAATAAATTTTGAACAAGTGTTTTTTTTTTCTTTCAAAATGTATAATTTATTTGTGTAAATTATTATTGTGAGGGCATTTTTTGCTTCAAGGAAACTCATGTGTACTCCTTAGGCAATTTTTTGCTCTTGTCCCACATTGGAAGGATAACCTTCCTCTTTGCACCTTATAAGGCATGAACCAATGGTTGAAGAGTACCACTAGTTTGGTTAATGCCTTATAAGAGCATTACCATCAGATGTGGTAAATGTGCCAAATGCCAAATATTTGGCACATTTACCACATCAAACACCAAAATCTCATTTTATCAGGTGTGCTAGATCCCATAAAATTTGCCACATGTGAACAGTACCGTTGCAAATTTGCAACGGTACTGTTCACATGTGGCATAATTTTTATTGATTTTTTATTCTGTTTTCTCTCTCTCCTCTCTCCTCAGATTTTCCTTTTCTCTTCACTCTCACCGTTCCCTCTCACCTCTGTTCTCTCTCACCGTTCTCTGTCACCGTTCCCTCTCACCTCTGTTTTGTTGATCTTGATCCGTCATCGCCGTCATCGCCGATCGTCATCGCCGTCATCGCCGATCCGTCATCGTCGTCTCACCGGTTTCATTTTGCATCGTCATCGCCGATCTCTCCGGGCATCGTCATCGTCATCGCCAATCGGAATCGACGTGGGCATCGACGTTGAGGTGAGATCGGAGTGTTCGTCACGATCGTGGGCATCGACGTTGAGGTGAGGTGAGATCTTGATCGTGGGTTGCCGGTGTTAGTGGGTTTGGGTTGCCTGGGTTGCTTGGGTTTGGGTTGCCTGAGTTTCGTGGGTTTGGGTTGCCTGGGTTTTGATTGTGTTTTCTGGGTTTGGGTTGCCTGTGTTTTCTGGGTTTGATTGTGGCTGCCATGGTGGTGGTGGTGGCGGTGGTGGCGGCGGCAGCAGCAGTGTTGTAATGGTCTGTGGAGGTTGACTGTGATTGTAGTGTGGTTGTAGTTTAATGTGATGAAATTTGTTTAATATTATTTAATGGGTTGGATATATTATTTTAATATATGGAATGAAAGTATAGAACATCTGATAAATGATATGTTGTAAAATGGTGTGTTAAAATGATAAAGTAGGTTTTTGGTGTTGTAAAATGGCATTTTTTATGAGAGAGCTGATGAGAATGCTCTAAGGTGTAAAGAGGAAGGTCATCTTTCGAATGTGGGACAAGAGCAAAAAATTGCCTAAACTACACATGAGTTTTCTTGAAGCAAAAAATGCCCCCACAATTTTTTTTTTTTTTTTTAGTATACATTAAAACTCTCATTAACAAAACCCAAATAATATTGATCCTATTGTCCAAATTTAAAGGTCAACAATCAATTTATCATTAACTTATTGACTTTCCAATATATCCCTGCAATTATCTTGTTCAGGTCGATATTATTGAAAGTTTGTAAGGATAATTTTTAAAAATTCTACTATATTTTTTGAGAGACAAAATATTAAATATTAAGTAATTTCACTTAGAAGGATTTTTTAAACTGAACAAACAAAAAAGGTAGAGAGAGAGTCCATAACTTAGCTGCATGGTCTGTCAGTTGGACTGACCATTGATGTATAAATGTTAACGCAAAAGGAATGATTTGATTCGCCTAATGGTAATGGGCAATAACGCCTAAATATTAGTTAACACTTGTACAACTCAAAATGATGACTACTATAACTATCATTACTCATCGTTCTATTAAACAATAAACAATTAAGTTCGATAACTAACATCATGGTTTGGTTTCTTTTCGTGTCTAACTTCGTGATCGGAAAATTTTATTTTTCAATAATTAATTGCTTGTTTAATATTGAGAATACGATTTATACCACTTAGATGATTGGCCCTATTAGTATTTGATAGATAATGTAATTTATAATCCATGAGTATTTGGTGTGGACTTATAAAGTGGATGATTACGAGTGTTGAATAAAATATTGTTCAATTTTCCACATTTGATTTCATTTATTATGTGATTTTTATATGCTTTATTCATTAAATGAAACTTTCCAGAAGATTTATATCCTACCAGTTTGGCAGTGATGACATAAGGTGACAGTTTACATGTTGCTAGATTAAACCATAAGGAATATTATTAATTTTATGGGAATTTTGTAAAGATAGGATAGCCCATATTCTTTGACATTAAGGTTAATTTGACTATTGAACTTTTGGTTATAAGTTAGAAAAATTAACCTCTGGATATTATAGGTCAATATAAAATCAAACATTTTGTTAATATTTCTTGTTAAAGTCTAGCAAATCTATTAATTAAGTGATGTACACATCATATCTATTGGACTATCAATAATTTTGAAATGTTATTATTACCATGTATACATCATGTGATTAAATCCATTAGAATTTAGCTTAAACAAACAGGAAAAAATTATTTGTCGGATCCAATATCTAGAAGTTAATTATTCAAATTGAAGGTACAAAAACTAATTTGACACTTGTATGAAAGTTCAAAGATAATAGTTATAAAAACCTATTTTTAATTTTGACAGGTTAAGATTTTACATTAAAAAAATTTATAGAAAAACTTATAATCCCTAGCATAACAAAGAAAGAAAATTGCAATAGACCAATGACCATTAGCCAATGGTCATTGGTCTATTATGAATAATCTTAGGAAGCTATGAATAATTTGAAAATTATTCATATTTTCTAATTTTCCAATCCCATGTTTTATAATTATTCATAACTTCCTAAGATTATGAAAATTGTATGGGTAACTTCCTAAGATTATTCATAATTTCAAAATTATTCATATTTAACTTGGAAAAGCTAGATCAAGGTACCAATATAAATGAAAATAGATTCTCAGAAAAAATATATAACTGAAAATAAAACATGGGATTGGAAAATTTGAAATTATGAATAATCTTAGAATTACCCATACAATTTTAATATTTAGCTTATATATACATCTAAAGAGAAGGAATGTGTTGCTTCAAAAAAAAGAAGAGAAGGAATGTGAAAATTTTGGATTAAATACATAGGCTAAGATTAAAACAGAGGTAAATTTGTAAAAGAAGAATCGCATTAAAGACCTTAACCGAATAGATTAATGGAATGAGTGAAAATTCACCTGGTAAGATCTTGCAAGGATGAACTAACCTACTTCTTAAGCTTTGAACCAACTAGTAGGATTAGTCTGTTCATAGAAAAAAATTGTAGAATAACAGTATTTTGAAGGTTGATGGGGGATATTATATATATATATATATATATATATATATATATATATTGTGAGTGAAATTAGTATCCAGTTTCTTATAAAGAGTGAAAGCTCCTAACAATGCATCATCCCCCTAAGTCAACTATAGGGATATGCTCCTAAGGTGCCCACCTAATGCTGTAGAGCAATGACTTGTATTATTACATTAAATGCAAAATGGGGGCAATTGCTAAGAGTAATTAATGTTGACATAATGAGATAAGTGACTTTTCTCAAGCATTTTCTATGGTTTTTTTTTGGGGGGGGGGGGGGGGTGGTTTGCTCGATTATAGAGCTCTGGTATCCTCGACCAAGGTCTAGAGCTTTGCCCCTCTAGGTGTTAAGCCCTTTGCATCATGTGGTCCTTTTTTAAGAGTACTTTACTCAAATACTGATAAGTGGATGGAGAATGTTGCACAATAGGGTGTTGTGGGGTTGTCACGTAAACATGATTTCATATTTGACCCAATTGGGTTAAACCCTTGACTTGAAAGCTTGTTTAGAAACTCCTTACGCTTGGGCCTTAAAGGGTTCCTCTTCTTAAGTCAAGCTAATTAGAAGCAACTAATCATACATAATATACTAAAGTCGAAACACAATTAGAATCCAAATAATCTTTCAATTGTAGTCTAATTTTATGTCAAGTGTCTATTTTAATTTTGATGCCAAGTTACTAATTCGTAATACTTAAACTTAAATCATCAGTGCTATTAAATGTTTACGCAATATACATGAGTTATAACCTACTTAGCATATAAAATTAAAGCCATTAACAGTGGACAGATGGAGCAACATAGGGAGAGAAGTTTAGAAACAAGAAAAATTTAAAACTAATTAGTATATCTCACAAATATCTACCCTATCTCTATGCTTCTTTTTATTAATCAATGGAGCATTTACATTTTACAAAAATTCCCAATTAAAAAAAAAAAAAAAAAACCCACCTGGAGCCTTACCTTAACTTGCCGTTGGAGTAATAAATAATCATTCCCACGAGTAGTTTTCATGTCAAGCCTTAACATGAGACGAAGTCAAAAATTTTTGTTTGGAGTCTAATTATTAAAATATTAAATATTTCTATATACTATAATAATATTTTCATAAATTTTGGGGGTTATGGCCCCCACCATAACATGTAGCTCCACCCCTGCATCTAAATTAGAAAACGATTTCGAGGTGGTGATCGAGCTCGTTGAACTAAGATGTAACATTAACTGAGATATTCTAGTCTTAATCCACACCATAAAAGGTAAATGGAGTTTCACATTTTCAAAATATCTAATGAGCGGGGAATTAAATAGTCTAGACAAAGGGTGACACATCATTTCAAATTTTTTTATGTATATAATTTAGAAAAATAAGTCCAAAAAATATAAATCAAGGTAATTCAATATTCTATTAAACCATATTTTTATATATATTTTTTCTTTAAAAAAAGAAAATTTTAAACCATGTATAAACATGAAAAGTACATATAACAATGATAAATTTATTCGAATAAGCCAATAAATTTTGAACAAGTGTTTTTTTTTCCTTTCAAAATGTATAATTTATTTGTGTAAATTTTTTTTTTTAGTATACATTGACAAAACCCAAATAATATTGATCCTATTGTCCAAATTTAAAGGTCAACTATCAATTTATCATTAACTTATTGACATTCCAATATATCCCTGCAATTCTCTTGTTCAGGTCGAAATTATTGAAAGTTTGTAAGGATAATTTTTAAAAATTCTACTATATTTTTTGAAAGACAAAATATTAAATATTAAGTAATTTCACTTAGAAGGATTTTTTTAAATTGAACAAACAAAAAAGGTAGAGAGAGAGAGTACGTAACTTAGCTGCATGGTCTGTTGGACTGACCATTGATGTATAAATGTTAACGCAAAAGGAATGATTTGATTCGCCTAATGGTAATGGGCAATAACGCCTAAATATTAGTTAACACTTGTACAACTCAAAATGATGACTACTATAACTATCATTACTCATCGTTCTATTAAACAATAAACAATTAAGTTCGATAACTAACATCATGGTTTGGTTTCTTTTCGTGTCTAACTTCGTGATCAGAAATTTCATTTTTCAATAATTAATTGCTTGTTTAATATTGAGAATACGATTTATACCACTTAGATGATTGGCCTTATTAGTATTTGATAGATAATGTAATTTATAACCCATGAGTATTTGGTGTGGACTTATAAAGTGGATGATTACGAGTATTGAATAAAATATTGTTCAATTTTCCACATTTGATTTCATTTATTATGTGATTTTTATATGCTTTATTCATTAAATGAAACTTTCCAGAAGATTTATATCCTACCAGTTTGGCAGTGATGACATAAGGTGACAGTTTACATTTTGCTAGATTAAACCATAAGGAATATTATTAATTTTATGGGAATTTTGTAAAGATAGGATAGCCCATATTCTTTGACATTAAGGTTAATTTGACTATTGAACTTTTGGTTATAAGTTAGAAAAATTAACCTCTGGATATTATAGGTCAATATAAAATCAAACATTTTGTTAATATTTTTTGTTAAAGTCTAGCAAATCTATTAATTAAGTGATGTACACATCATATCTATTGGACTATCAATAATTTTGAAATGTTATTATTACCATGTATACATCATGTGATTAAATCCATTAGAATTTAGCTTAAACAAACAGGAAAAAATTATTTGTCGGATCCAATATCTAGAAGTTAATTATTCAAATTGAAGGTACAAAAACTAATTTGACACTTGTATGAAAGTTCAAAGATAATAGTTATAAAAACCTATTTTTAATTTTGACAGGTTAAGATTTTGCATTAAAAAAATTTATAGAAAACTTATAATCCCTCGCATAACAAAGAAAGAAAATTGCAATAGACCAATGACCATTAGCCAATGGTCATTGGTCTATTATGAATAATCTTAGGAAGTTATGAATAATTTGAAAATTATTCATATTTTCTAATTTTCCAATCCCATGTTTTATAATTATTCATAACTTCCTAAGATTATGAAAATTGTACGGGTGACTTCCTAAGATTATTCATAATTTCAAAATTATTCATATTTAACTTGGAAAAGCTAGATCAAGGTACCAATATAAATGAAAATAGATTCTCAGAAAAAATATATAACTGAAAATAAAACATGGGATTGGAAAATTTGAAATTATGAATAATCTTAGAAAGTTACCCATACAATTTTAATATTTAGCCTTATATATACATCTAAAGAGAAGGAATGTTGCTTCAAAAAAAGAAGAGAAGGAATGTGAAAATTTTGGATTAAATACATAGGCTAAGATTAAAACAGAGGTAAATTTGTAAGAGAAAAATCGCATTAAAGACCTTAACCGAATAGATTAATGGAATGAGTGAAAATTCACCTGGTAAGACCTTGCAAGGATGAACTAACCTACTTCTTAAGCTTTGAACCAACTAGTAGGATTAGTTTGTTCATAGAAAAAAATTGTAGAATAACAGTATTTTGAAGGTTGATGCGGGATATTTTATATATATATATATATATATATATATTGTGAGTGAAATTAGTATCCAGTTTCTTATAAAGAGTGAAAGCTCCTAACAATGCATCATCCCCCTAAGTCAACTATAGGGATATGCTCCTAAGGTGCCCACCTAATGCTGTAGAGCAATGACTTGTATTATTACATTAAATGCAAAATGGGGGCAATTGCTAAGAGTAATTAATGTTAATGTTGACATAATGAGATAAGTGACTTTTCTCTAGCATTTTCTATGGTTTTTGTGGGGGTGTGGGGGTTATAGAGCTTTGGTATCCTCGACCAAGGTCTAGAGCTTTGCCCCTCTAGGTGTTAAGCCCTTTGCATCATGTGGTCCTTGTTTGAGAGTACTTTACTCAAATACTGATAAGTGGATGGAAAATGTTGCACGATAGGGTGTTGTGGGGTTGTCACGTAGACATGATTTCATATTTGACCCAATTGGGTTAAACCCTTGACTTGAAAGCTTGTTTAGAAACCCCTTACGCTTGGGCCTTAAAGGGTTCCTCTTCTTAAGTCAAGCTAATTAGAAGCAACTAATCATACATAATATACTAAAGTCGAAACACAATTAGAATCCAAATAATCTTTCAATTGTAGTCTAATTTTATGTCAAGTGTCTATTTTAATTTTGATGCCAAGTTACTAATTCGTAATACTTAAACTTAAATCATCAGCGCTATTAAATGTTTACGCAATATACATGAGTTATAACCTAGTTAGCATATAAAATTAAAGCCATTAACGGTGGACAGATGGAGCAACATGGAGAGAGAAGTTTAGAAACAAGAAAAATTTAAAACTAATTAGTATATCCAAGATGGACCAACCCTTAAGAGTGGTCCAAGGACCAACAATTTAAAATTTTCCATAAGTAATTGCCAACTTGTAGATAGTTAATTGAATGATCAACTAATACCTACTTTTTTCATAGAAATTTCCTTAATGAAAATCTATTAATAGATAAACATTACACATTGAATGATCAACAAAAAGTAGACAAATAATGCGTGCGAGAACAAACTAGAGGGAAAGGAAGAGAATGACATTCAAAATAAGCAAAAACACCCGCGCTACGTAACATAACCAATTAACTATAGCCTATTGCCTATTGGGTGAAAATAAATACTTTCTGGTGGGTCCTCCTTCTCTCGTGTGATCTGATCATATGAGATCAGTCATCAGTCTTATAATTAAACAATCAATTTCCATAAATAAATAAAATAGGTTGCATCTCAAAAAAAAAAAAAAAAAAATAATGAAGAAAGGAAAAAAAAATCACTTTTATGATCCAGACACTCAGTCAGAACTATATTACTTACACTTACTGTGGCCCCACATCGTCGGATGATTCAGATCTAACCTCATACCTAATTGTTCTTTGATAATTTTTTTTTTTTTTTTTTGAAACCCGTAAACTCCATTTCAACTGTTTTCTTTTTTTTTTTTTGGAGGAAAAACTTTGACACTTAGGATTCGTTTGAGAATAATTTATTTAATTGAAGTTGAGAACTTTTTACTCAAAATACTCCAGATAAAACTCTAGAGAAAACTACAAGTTAACTAAAATCATGAATAGTACTAAAAAATACAATATGACTCATAAATAATTGTAAAAGTAAGTTAAATAGTAAAAAAGTTACCCAATATAAACTATCTTAAACACAACCTTAATGTATATTCCATAAATATAATTTTCATAATTTTACATTCAATATTAATATTTTTAATTAGTATATATCAAAATTTAAAATATGAAATAAATCTATTAAAAAAAAGTAAAATAGGTGTCGAGTGATGTGTACATTTAAGAATCAATTGTCAACAATCTTGTAACTTAACGGATAACTTTTTATGCACAAAACTTTGAAGGGTCTAATTTATGAGGAAAATTATTTGATCTATGAATTAGCAACTATTAAAAAAAAATCTAAGATTTTGTATTATTTTTATAATATATTTTATCTAAAATTTTAGCTTCCACGTCCACTGCAAGTGGGGTCCCATGGTCCATTTTTTAATTTTCAACACAGATCTTGCGTCAAAAACTAAATTACATTAATTTCTTGTTTATTTTAAGGAAAAGCTAAATTACGTTAATTAAAGCTAACAACTAATGATAATAATAATAAAATTGATGATAAGGTTACCAAAAAAGAAAAAAAATTGATGATAAGAAATGTTATAAAAGCATAATCAGAAAGCGATTCAAGGAAGCTAAAAATAGAACCGAGTGTAGTGTAAACATTCCATCCCCCCTATCTCTTTCTATTCTGGTGTCCGAGCTTGAAAAGCAAACCAACTTGACTGTTAAAGCCAAACCCAACTTTCATAATCGCTCTAACTCTAATGCACCACTTTTATTTATTTCTATTTTGTATGTATCTACTATATATATGTCTCACATGACTGCAATAACCGGCAACAAAACGACGAGGTGGTCGAAAAGCGACAGCTTTTGAGTTTGAATAAAAAAAAAAAAAATGCCGCAAAATGGTCTGGCCGGAGAAGCCCAGGCTTTGGGCGAGTCCGGTGGCCGGACGGTGGTGGTGGGGGTGAAGCTAGACTCACCTAGCAGAGAACTGCTGACATGGGCTCTGGTCAAGGTGGCTCAGCCTGGTGACCTTGTTGTTGCTCTTCACGTTCTTGGACATGATGGTAATGGAAAAAAAAAAAACATGAACAAAGTCTATGATATAAAGTTTTGTACCTGGTTTTTGTTTTTTGATTATTTTTTAATTTTATTTCTGGGTTTTGATGGGGTTTGTTGTTTTTGTTGTGAAATGGATAAATATGTGTAGAAATTGTGGATCAAGATGGGAAGTCATCTCTGCTTTCGCTTGTCAAAGCATTTGACTCTGTTTTTGACGTCTATGAAGGTTTCTGCAACCTCAAACAGGTTCGGTTTCCTGCAAAATTATTTCTGGGTTTTGTGCTATTTATTCATGGAATTTTGCTAGTATATAATTGCTTTGCTTTTGGTTGGTTTGAAAGCAGAAAACTAAGTTAAACAGAGTGAAACTTGAGTCGCACGTGTATTTCTTTTTGTTATTTGTATCAAGAGTCAAAATTTGTACTTTCAGCGTTTTTGTTTTAGCTAACAAATTTTTGAAAAGTAGAGGATTTGGTTGAAATGTTGCAGGTGGATCTCAAGCTTAAGATTTGCAGAGGTACATCAATTAAGAAAATCATAGTTCGGGAAGCACAATCTTATTCTGCTGCTACTGTTATTGTCGGAACTGCCCGTAACCACCATAAATTGCGGCCATCGACCTCGCTGGCTAAGTACTGTGCTAAAAAATTGCCCAAGGATTGTTGGGTTCTTGCTGTTAATAATGGGAAAGTTGTGTTCAAGAGAGAAGGGTCTCCAACAACAAGTGCAAGCTACTCCAAAGGTTTTGGATTTTTTATAATTGATTTGTTGTTTTTTGGAATGAATTATTGTACAATTTTCTTATTTTATGTACTTAATACAGGAACCGAAGATCATCATCGAAATGGGTTGCTTAGAATGATTCAGGGGACACTGAAGAAGAACACGAAAGTACTGAACGAAGGCAATGCCAGTGTGAGTTTAAAGGAGAGATTTGATAGTGGTACTTACCAAGAATTGGAGGAGGGCTTAGCTAAAGCTGCTCTGGATAGTAGAGAGAGTGCTATGAAGGAGAAATGCTCAATTTGTGAGTCGAACTCTGATTTGCCAGATAATTGTGGTGAGCAATCTGCAGAAGACTCTTCCAATGATGGCGTTGAAGACAAGTCTTTGGCTATAGTGCCAGTACAGAAGGAAGAAGCAGCGTCTAGTTCAATTTCTGTGTTGAAAAAAGAATTACCAGAATCAAAACCCGGCTGGCCATTACTTCGTCGTTCTATTCTGCCAGATAAAAAAGAATCTGAGAGGTCTTTGGTGCGGCATATCTCTGTGGTTCAATGGGCATTGCGGTTGCCTAGTAGAAAGTATTTGTATATTACTAATTCAGATCACAAACAAAATAGTTGTGACCAGTGTGAAGATCAGTCCTCAACTTTAGATAGTGAGAGTGGCGCTATTGTTCCAGTGGATACCAAGACATTGACTGCTCCACCTTCACCTGAACGCAATTCCAGCAGCCCACCAAAAGAATTGGAGGGTCTTCATGAGAAACACTCATCAAGTTGCAGATTGTTCAAGTACCCAGAACTCCTTTCAGCAACATTGAATTTTTCGCCAGGTTTGTTCCGATCCACATTTCATATTCGAATTAACTTACTTATAGTCCATTGTATGTAAATGTGGTTTTACTTTAACAAGTATTTTGCTCTGTAATTCCAGAAAACTTGATTGGGAAAGGAGGCAGCAGTCAAGTTTATAGAGGCTGCCTTCCTGACGGGAGGGAACTTGCTGTGAAGATCTTAAAGCCATCTGAAGATGCTTTGAGGGAGTTTGTCTTGGAAATAGAAATTATTACTACCTTACATCACAAGAACATTATTTCCCTTGTGGGGTTCTGCTTTGAGGATGGCAATCTTCTCTTGGTTTATGATTTCTTATCAAGAGGAAGCCTTGAAGAGAACCTTCATGGTATAAAATTACATATAATTATTGTGAACACTATGAAAAGTGAAGATTGTTATGCTACACAGGCTCCGAGTAGTTTCTAATTAATGTTATGTTTTTCTTGTTCTTGCTAACTTAGGGAATAAGAAAGATTCTCTTGTATTTGGTTGGAGTGAGAGATGTAAAGTGGCTGTGGGCGTAGCTGAGGCCTTGGAATATCTGCACAGTGGCAGTGCTCAACCTGTGATTCACAGAGATGTTAAATCATCAAATATACTATTATCTGATGATTTTGAGCCACAGGTGATGTAAAGCTTATGTCTTAATTTAGTGATTTTTTTTTCTTTCTTGTTGCACCGTTGATGCTGATGTTATGTTACTTGGTTTCTTCAGCTCTCTGATTTTGGACTTGCAGTATGGGCATCAACCTCCTCATCACACATAACCTGCACCGATGTTGCAGGCACCTTTGGGTTTGTAACTTCAACTCCCATAGTTTTAGCATCCATAGCTTATCTGCATGCTCAGCATTCCTTTCAAAGAGAAAATGATGGTTTCATTCTTGAATTGTTTCCTGAATAACAGTGAAATTTATGTTTAACCATTGAATATTATTACATTTTTCTGCAGTTACTTGGCTCCTGAATACTTCATGTATGGCAAAGTAAATGACAAGATAGACGTCTATGCATTTGGTGTTGTACTTCTTGAGCTTCTTTCAGGAAGAAAGCCTATAAGCAGTGAATATCCAAAAGGCCAAGAAAGCCTAGTCATGTGGGTATGTCTTCTTTACTCATGGGGCTATCAGTACTGAATTCACCTCTTAATGTTATATCTTAAAGAAGGATTAAATTATTCAAATTTGCTGTCCAGGCCAAGCAAATTCTAAATGATGGAAAGGTGTCCCAATTATTAGATCCAAGCTTAGGCGATAACTATGATCAAGACCAGATGGAGAGGATGATATTAGCTGCCACACTTTGTATTAGGCGTGCCCCACGAGCTCGGCCTCAAATAAGCATTGTAAGTCATCTCTAGTTCTTCCTCATAGCTTCCCTTCGATTATACTTAATGATTTGCCCACACTGCCCCCATGTCATATTCTAAATGTTATTGGAATTGCTGTCCCCCCCACCAAACACTTTCCCTTTTTTTGGGTGAGTGAAGATGTTGTTTTCTAATCTCACTTTTTATAACTTGCATATCCCTCATCATCTGGTCCCTCAATTATAATAGCTCAACTCCTTAAGTAGATTCTTTAAGATTATACTCTTGTCTAAATAACATTTTTTCTCCTTTCTATGATTATTTGTCTAAATTTATATCTGTTCTCATTGGCCACAGGTTTTGAAGCTCCTTCAAGGTGATATTGAGGTCACCAAGTGGGCAAGGCTACAAGTTAATGCTTCAGATGAATCCGACATGCTGGATGGCGAAGCTTGTCCACGTTCTAATCTGCAGTCACATCTTAACCTTGCATTGCTTGATGTGGGGTATGACTCACTCTCCATGAGCAGCATTGAGCAGAGTGTGTCACTAGAGGACTACTTGCTAGGCAGGTGGAGCCGCTCATCAAGCTTCGACTAACCACATTACTGGCTAATTGCTAGTAAAAATTGGTGTCTCCATTGTGTGATTCTTTTGTACATTCTTTTGTTTTTCCCTGCCATTTCATTGGCTTTTGTGTCTTCACTCGGTTTCATATAGATGGGTTTTGGATGAGAGGTTGTTTGTGGGTGTGCCCTCCTCCTTCCCCAATTAGTTGAGAATCTAGTCCTAATTTGTTGGGGCTAGCTTCCTCTGAGAGAGAAAAGGATGGTTAAAAAAATAAAATAAGAGAACAAGTGTCAGTTTTATTCCCAAAATTCTCAATCAAAATGAGAGTGGAATATGTTGTAATTTTAAGAGACTAATACTATTGTGATCACAAGAAAACATTGCTCATATCCAGAACAAGCTGGTTAGTAAGACCTATGCTGCATTTTGTGCTTGATTTATCCATCTTTTGATTACATATTTACATCTGTTTACTAACCATTTGATGCAATAGCATTTGTTATTTGCAACTTTATGACTCACAAAGTGCCCTTCATATGAGGACTATACAAGTCTTTATCTTCCTCAACTTGCTACAATTATTGTTGAGCTACGTTCTGTTTGCTTTTTCCCTCCAAACCCACTTTGGTATAGATTCCTCCCCACTTAGCATCAACATCTGCTATTGAATCCTCACATTTTTGACCCCGACGCTCTTTTATCCTCACGTGGATTTATAAAGTCATCAATGTCTCCAACCCCACGAAAGCTACAAGTGCTACTCTAGAAATATGTACTATTTTACTTTGTAGTGGTGCTCTAGGCATTAGTCATGGCAAGTCAAACAGGTCTCATGCACCCAAATAATAATCGCCACCGACACTCCATGTTCTGATGTTCATCACCCACACGTACACATCGACATCACTCTATAGTCTATATCTTGTACCGAAGTGCTTTGTTTCATTGTATGTGTACAACACTTGTCAAGGTATCATGGGGTTTAAAATGACCGCTAGTACTTTTAACTCGTCAAACACTGCCTCATTCCCCTTCTCTCCTGCCAATTTCTGATCTCTACGTACTTTTAACTTGTCAAGGTATCATGGGATCAAAAATCACTACTAGAACTTTTAACGAAGGACTACAGGAATAATATCTGTCAAAATTTTGTGCAGCACTTGCCGACACTCATAAACTAATCTTCATCCAGGAATACCTTGTGTATACACAATTACTATCTTAGCAGGCCAAACACTTAACAATTATGATAGATATGCTTGACATGACACTCTAATATGTCCCATTCTAACACAATCACTACTTGCCCCTCCTACACGTGTAGCAGAAATTAAGCTTCTACCCCAAGTATTGGCTTAAAATACTTGTTCCACATGCTTTTGAGCAAATATTACATGAACTGAGAATAGCCTTGCACAGGTGTTTGATGCAGGACAGGGTGGAAAAATAAGGAAATAAAGAAGAACAAGATAAATCCTAGGCTTCACCATTTAGGATCTATCTGAAAACCTTAGGCTTCATTGCCTATGGTTGTTTGGAATCACTACCAAGCCTAGAGATATATGAAACCTCTCTAATCAGAAAATTGTTATTCAAATTGCAGTACTTAAAGCCATTCCCTAGCTTCAATTTAATAGGTTAGGGATACATCAAGCCACATTATATTCCATAATTCAAAGTGAAATCTAGAAAAATCTGAAATTCAAATTTCAAAAAGTGAAATCTAAGATTTCAAATAAGGAACAAAAAATCTGAAATATTGTGGCTTTTATTTTTATTTTTATAAACAAATATTGTGGTTGAATCAGATCAAAATATGGCTATTAATGAGGTTTTCAGCATAGTTTTTGAGGAGTATCCTTATTGGAACCATGTGATGGCATATGCCAGGATCTCCTTGATTAGAGTTTGGAACCTAAAATGAAGCATACTCTTCTGCAAAGAAACTTCTGCATGGACTAGTGCTAGCTGTAACTCTGTATGACCAAGGGTTGCGCTATGGACAATGCTAACTTTGTAGTAGTAGTACCGCTAATTAATAATGGTAGTCTCAGTTTTGCAAATTCAGAACGTGATAATCTGACTTCTTCATACCTACAATATTTGCAGAATACACCGATGTCTGACATTTGTGTCAAGAAACTTGAATTTTCTGGTTTTACCATCTACCCTTTTCTTTTTCATGGAAACAATGTGAATATGAACTGCTTTTCACACAAACAATATGATTGTGAACTAACAAAGATACAGTTATGTTATGGTGTCCTGACTTTAACTATTGCCTCCGACAATTTCCTTTTTTTTTTTTTTTTTTTTTTTACAAAAGTTAGAAACTAACAGTTTCATCTTTTTAAGTGTGCGTTTGGATTCCGCTTATTTTGTTAAACTAAAAATAATAAAAAAATAATTTCTTGTTACTGTTTACTATTGTTCAGCACTGTTCATTGGACTAAATACATCATGGATTTTACTAATGTGTGCCCTTAGGGCACACATTAATTTCCATTTTTGGAAAAAAATTTCTCGAGAATTGAAAAAGTAATGACAGCTTTTTCAATTCCCGAGAAAATGTTTCTAAAAATAGAAAGGTTAATGTGTGCCATTTTCTAAAAATAGAAAGGTTAATGTGTGCCCTAAGGGCACACATTAACCGGACCCATACATCATTCATGTTCCATAAACAGTGCATTAAGCACCGGTTAAAAAAAAAAAAAAAAAAGGCCCGCAAACGTCCAAAACATGGACGTGATCCAAACAAACACATATCAATGTTGTAAGTTGTAACATCACTTTTGTATTACAAATCTACATATTATTATATCCTTTATTTTTTATGCTTTGTTCATTTCACTTTATAGGATCCTGATCTTCATTAAACACATTTTGAGTCACATTCTCCACTTTCTTTAATCTTACCATCATTTCCTTATTCTCTACTTTTGTTTCAACATGAGTCCAACTTACTATGATGAAAATAGACTGATTGGTGATGTTTATCTAAGACACATCAGACTTTTTTTTACTCCACTGACAAATTTTTCTAGGTGACATTTACCTTGCATGTTGGTTGTCTTCGTTTAAATCATTTCGTTGGGAAAGTGATTTATATCAATTACTTGAATCCTGATTGAATGTCACATTCATACATAATGTTATGTCAATCTACTTATGAGACTACTCTTGCATTAGACATTAGATCATCATGTTCCACTGAAGTAATCTTAACAAGCTTGACCAATTTCGCCATTATTTAATAGCTGATGTAATAAACATTTCTTCCAATTTTATGGCAAACCATATTTTAGCTAATTCATAAAATGAGTTGAGTTGAGTGAGTTAATTGGATTAAACATTCATAAAAATTATATTCTTAAATCTCACATTCTAAAGGTTTTTTTTTTTTGAAACTCATATTAAAATTTTGTTTCAGTTTTTCAGAGATTATGAATTATAATTTCTCATTCTTCCAAGGTCAAGTTTTCTTGAATAATGAGGGGTTTTAACAACTCAGCTCACTTTGCTGGCGAAATGGACCTTTGAACGCCATGTTAATTTTTCATATTGAGGATGAAGTTTTCTCATATTTTGCTCAAACATTATTTTCTTGGATTTAATCATCTTTTGCTGTCAATTTTCTTCTTGTTATTCAAATCCAAAGCTAACTGATTAAACTCCATTTGATTCCTTTTATTGGATCAAATCACCTTTTTTTTCAGTTGAGTATTTTGTGACGAGGTTATCGTTTCATCGTTTGCATGAAGAGTGGCTTTGCTCTATAATTTCTTACTTACCTTCTTTGCAAAACTTTTACTTTCATTGGTTTTGTGACTCAATATCCTTGCTAATGGTTGTAAACATTACAAAGAGTTTTTGAATGACGAATGATTAGTTTTCGCCACTCAAAATACCATGTAGAAAAATATCTTTTATTTATTCCTAAGTTGAGAATATTTTCTATATATACTTCTTTTTTCAACAGCACTTCTTTTTCCACAACCAACACCATGCATGTAAATGAAGTTACTATTTATCATGTTGTAAGTAATAATGACATCTAATTCACCTTTGATTGGTATGTATTTCACCTTATCGTTATCTAACTTAATCAATGTAAAATGGAATTTCTATAAGGATACTTTTTCTTATAATTTATTAATTTAAAAAATTATTAGTTTCTTCCAATTTCCTAAAGGTAGTTATTGTTGAACAATTTTTTTCTAAAAACATCAATTTGAGTTTTGAGTTCTTTTAACAACTTCAACCTTAATTGAATTGATTTATTTGTACTAATACCATGATAATCAAACCAAAATCATAAAATATTAACCATGTTATTGGCATGTTAAATACATTTCATGCAAAATATGGCCATATTGATGTGAGGGTTTTTCATTTGCATGAGTATTTTAAATATAAAATAATTTTTTCTACAAAACTCGTAAATTCTAATTTTTTTCATTTCTATCAAATACCTCAATTCAACTTCAAATGCATTGTTCAAATTCATAGTCCGTAATAATATGGCCAAGTCTTCTACACATTTTAGAGTCTGAGGTGACAAATTTAGTGGGACTTCTCTTATTTTAAATATTAATCAAATAATGTTTATATTTTGATACTTTTTTTTCATTTAAAAATTTATTTTTCTTACTTTTTGAGATGCAAGATTACTACTAAGATTAGTGTTCAATTTCACTAAGATTCTATTGTCAATTGGTAATATCGCTAATTCACTAAAAGTTTCTTACAACATATTCTATCTTAAATAGGATTTTATCAAATTTAATTTTGGATAACTTCTTTTGCAAGTGTAATATATATTGTTAGTTAATATTTTATAAACAATACATGCATTAATAGAAATTGATAACATCCAAATGAATCTTTCAAATTGATGAAACAAACGATTCTCAAACAGGTTATAGAAATTGCAAAGAATCATATTTGCACAATTCTCAATCAGTCCAGATTTGTACTTTGACCAATCAAGTTAATTGAAACTCGATCGACAGATTAAGCTTGTGTCGAAAATCTATGTTGCATCAATCTAGTTTAAGTTTTCTTGAGTCTTTCATTGTTCAAATCTTAAATTGTCTTGTTCAATGTTGTACTTCAATACCAATTTGAGAGACAATTTTGATTATAATTGTTACAATTGTCCATAGTTTACCAATCTAAAAATATGAACCGACCTAACATTTTAACCTAACAATATTTCCTAAGACTTTCCAACAAAATAGTTTCTTCGAAAATCTCTAGCTAAGAATGTTTAACTTTGCTATATCCGGGCCTAAAACCCTAACAAACATAATATTTTTGCCTTCAAAACATCTGGGCCTATGGGGAGGTTTATCCGTTTATGCAAATACTTTTGCTTTCAAAACACGGTATTTTTGACAATATTCCCTGCATTGTCGATGAAAAGATTATTTTGTGAGTGTTAGGCAAAATAATTGATCTTTCATGATTGTGGAAGTGGATATTAGAATGTTATAGGACTTTTTTTTTTTAGAAAGAATGTTATAGGACTTTGAGGAGTTGGTAATTTAGTGAGGACAATAGAAGGAACGTAAAAATAATGTTATGGGGCGTATTTATCCTATCAATCTTATCAAATCTAAAGCATCTTTTTTTTCGGAATATTCAAGCACATATTGAAGGCTTATGCATGGTTTCACCAAAGCCAATAAAAGAAAAAAAAACTGTTATAGGGCCAAAAATACAAGTTGGAAATCGCAATTTTAAGCTATAAGTTCAGTGCAAAAAAAAGTGAGTACGTGTATTTTATATGCAATATTATGTGTAAAATAAACACCATTCTAAAAATAAATATAGGAATGACTGACTTTTTAGAATTAGAAAAAATTGAAAATACGATTTATTGATCTTGCAAAATTAAGTTAGGACTTAACGAGACCTCTCTCTCTTTTCTTTAAGTAGGATTTATCCATATTTTCTTTTATGTGATCAAAAATCTCAAATTTTTTTTTTAAGTACATGACATCAAAACCATATAATCATCTAATCTTTGTCTCAATAGTACTAAAATCATCAAGAGTCATGTAATAATTATTAAATTAAGAAAATTAGGCTAAAATATAAAACTTACCCTCTAAGTTTCTTCAGAATTCATTTCAGTCCTCTAACTTTGCTTTCATTCATTTCAATCTTCTAAGTTTCAAATTTATTCAATTAGAGCTTTTCTGTCAACTATTGTTAAAAATTTTTGTAAAAAAATCTTGAAAATACTTTTCAATTATTAATTGAATTTTTTTAATTTAAAATTTTTGAAGTAAAATTTAAAAAATTAGAAAATTAACCACAACATATAACAAAAGTTGATGAAAAAGCCTTAATTAAATAAACTTGAAAATTAGGGGACTGAAATGAACAAAAGCAAAGTTAGAAAATTAAAATGAATTTTTTTTTTTTGAGAATCAATTAAAATGAATTTGGGTGAAACATTATAGGTGAATTTTACATTTTAGCCAAAAAAAATTATATATATAATACTTAAAATCCCTATTTAAAGCTTCAGCGGGAACAAAAAAAATCCGGATTTTGAGATTTAAGGACTTGTCATAAAGGGATTTGAATTTGGATAAGCAATAGGGTAGTTAGCTTGGAGAATGTGATCCAATCCACAAAAAGCCCATATACTGTAGACTCTTGGAGGCAAGAGGCTCATGGCCGTGTGAGACCCATTTTAGAGAAAAATCAATAAAGCCCAATTGCTTTCAAACGAAGTGCTAAGGTAGTGTTTGGTGGTAAGAATGATATGACTTCCAAACGTAAATAATAGAGCTCCATTGATACGAATGGGCATGATTTTGTTATTGGTGGTAAATGCTCAGCAGCCCGACCGTTTACAATGATGCTTTTTATTTTTGTGTTAGGTTTTTAGCTATGTTCTCAAACCAGTGAACAAAACGTTATGTTTGTGTGTTGTACACTTAGAATGCCTAATATTTGAAAACAAGAAAGTTGTCAAATTCTGTAATTCACTATCTCAAATTTGTGGCTTCGAAACTTTTTCGACAGCTTCTGATCCATCGAAACTGTCAGCTTCAATTGAAAGTGTGGTAGACCTAATTCGTGTTCCAGCCCATTCTGCCCATTCAATCACTAGGGTTTTGGTTCCTTGAGTCTCTAGAATACAAAGAAAACCTTAGGAAAGATGAAAAAGACTTTTGGAGCCTAAGATAGGATGGATCTGAAAGTTTTGTGCATGTCACTTACAAAAATTTCTACTAATATTCTAAAATGATCAAGTTCATGTTGCAATGATGTACATGTTGCTACTTCATCTAGAAACACAAAGTTGATGGAATCAAATTTTCAAAAGGTTCTTGGAGTTGGTCAAAGGTTTCGGTTGTGATCGTAGATGCATCATTTGTGGCGCATTCATGTAGTAGAATAGTTTAGAGATTATGATACTATAGAAAGTTTCTACAGTAAGTTTATTTATTGAAATTTTAGAATCTAGGGACAAAAGTTTTGTACTGGATCTATAAATTTCTCTTTATTATAGTGGAGTGTTTTTTGGTAAGGTTTCTCTCTAGTGGATTTTACTTTAGGACAAGTTGTTTCATTGATTTTCTGAGTTATCATATTGTGTCATGTTATTTCTGCTGCATTTCTACTAATTTCACAATATTGGAATTGTTTGCCTAACCAAGGACATTGCATAATTGGACTTAAAAATTACTTAGCCTAAAATTTGGTTGACCGATTCTTTTCGGGGTCTAAAAAACCCAACATTTTGAATTGTCATAGACTTAGAAACTCACACCCAGTTTGTGAGCTTCAGAGGTTAGTGAAACTAGAAGTCCCCCAAGTCCTATTTGTAATTGAAACATGATTTGAAGATCGAAAGGTGGTAATGTTGAAGTCCCCCATGGTTACAAAATTTTCTAAATAGTATTTGCAAATTGTTGTCATCAATCCTATGAAATTAATTCGATGTTTATTTATTATTTTATAATTCTCTATCATATAAATTGGCATGCCATTTATAATAAAATTGATAATAATAGTATTATTATATTTCATAACATATTAATATTAAAAATATTTAAAATAATAATATTGCAAAATGCTATGATGTTAGATCCATTCAAGTTTATTTTTAGGATTTGTATTTTCTTCCGTATGACTTGGAGGAGATTTTTCTTGTAAAATATATTTAGTTTATTTTCGATTGTATTTTATAGATAGAGTAAAGATAAAAGTATAGTAGATTTGACACTTGGAAAAAAACGAAAAAAGAAATAGCATACATATGATGCAAAATGTCCTTTTCCAATAAATTATTAGTACATATAAACAAGGATGGAAAAAAGAACTAGAAAAATAAAAAGATAGACATTAATAATAGTAATTATTCTTTTCTATTCAACCTTCAAACAAATTTATTAACTTTCCATTAATTACTTTTTTAGGTAACCAAATTAAAGGTTTGATTTTATTTTTTTGTCATAAAAGTTTGATTCCTTTGAAATCCTTTCCATGCAATAACTTATATTTTCTAAAAACAACAACAATCAAAACAACCAAAAGGACCGGACACCAAAACAAGAAAACAACTCATAAATTCAAAATGTATTAATAGATATTAGATAGTAGTATCTCTATCCATCTCCAACATGTAGGGGGTGTCAAATGGGTGGGTTTGGGGTGGACATGGTTTTGAAACCCGGACCGTTCATTGAACCGTAAAAGAGAGAGGTTCAAGGTTTTTAAGATTGAACCGAGGTTGAACCGGGGTCGAACCGTGATGATATCATAATTAATTTAATAATTATTTTAAATATATATAAAAATATAAAAATAATAAAAATTGAAAAATTAACTAAAATAGTCAAATTAAAATAAAAATCCAAACTTCAAATATATTTTTCATATCATAATTTTTACAAAAAAAAAAAAAAATCTTAAGCAAATATAGATATAGTATTTATTTATTTATATGTTATTTAGTAAAACCTTGATAATAATAATAATAATATTATTATAATATAAGAACTTGTGGGCTTGTGGCAAATTGGCAATACATGTATATTATGTCACGTCAAATCATGTTGGGCTCAAGGTTGCTCAAAGCTGAAAGAGAAGTCATGACTGAAACATTCAGCTCATTTTTTATTCAAAAATTCAAAGTCTTCAACATTTCCAATGCAAGTGCCAGTTAGTAGTCACGTGGAGGCTTAGGAAACTTCAAAAAGAAATTCAAAACAAAGAAAGAGAAACCACATATAACAAAAGTTACATAGCAGTGTTCAGCAAAAATAGAGACTCGGAGAGGAGACTAGTTATTGCAGAGTAGTGGAGACGGACGGATAGAAGAAGAAGAAGAAAAAGAAGAAAGAAGAAGAAGCTACTACTTCGTGCCACTGCACTTGGTTCATTGTCTTTTTGTTCCTCTTCTCCTTCTTCTCTATTTTTTTTTCTTTAGAAATTATTTGGTTCCAGATTTGAAAAAAATAGAACCGTGTAAACTGTAAAAACCGGCTACGATTCAGAGAACCGTACGGTCTGGCTGCGATTCAAATAGTTTCATGCTTTTTTTGCATTGAGAGGTTCTTTGAGTTAAAAGAACTGCAATAGGTAGAGGTTCACGATTAACCGGGTCAGACTGTACGGTCCGGTCCGGATTTGAAAACCTTGGGGGTGGAAATAGTTGGGTTAGGTACATAAAACTCATTTACTCATTTATTGCACATTTAACTAATTACTTTTAACCCAAACCTAACCCAACCTAGTTATTATGGGTAAACCCCATCCCACCCAATTATCCAATAATCAAAATTACAAAAATGCCACTAAAACTTGAAAATGACCAAAGCACTCATAAAATCCTTTAAATTTACCAAAATACCCCTCAAACCTATAAAAAAAAACCAAATATGCTTAAAAAACCACTAAAAATGACCAAAATACCCTCAAAACCTAAAAAATGATTGAAATACCTCCGAAACTAAAAAAATGACCAAAACACCCCTAAAACCTAAAAATTACCAAAATACCCCCTAAACAAAAAAAAAGAAAAAGAAAAAAGGAAATACCAATGAGACCTAAAAAATGACCAAAATATACTCGAAACCTAAAAATTGACCAAAATACCCTTGAAAATCTAAAAAATGATGAAAATACTCCCAAAACGTAAAAATTGACCAAAATATCCGCTAAACTTAAAAGTTGATCGAAATAATCCTAAAACCTAAAAATGACCAAAATATTCCTGAAATCTAAAAAATGACCGAAATACCTTTAAAACCTAAAAACTGATCAAAATACTCCTGAAACCTAAAAATTACCAAAATACCCCGTAACCCTAAGAAAATGACTGAAATACCCCCGAAACCTAAAAAATGACGAAATATCCCCAAAACCTAAGAATTGACCAAAATACCATCGAAACCTAAAAATGACTAAAATACCCACACAAAAAAAAAATGACCAAAATACCCCCGAAACGTAAAAAATTGACCAAAATACCCGCTAAACCTAAAAATTGATCGAAATACTCCTGAAACATAAAAAATGACCAAAATACCTCTGAAATCTAAAAAATGACCAAAGAACCTCTAAAACGTAAAAATTGCCCAAAATAGCCACTAAACCTAAAAATTAATCGAAATACTTCTAAAACCTAAAAATGACCAAAATACTCCTGAAACCTAGGTTTAGAGGTTATTTTGGTCATTTTTTTTAAGGTTTAGAGGTTATTTTGGTCATATTTAGGTTTCAGGGGGTATTTCGGTCATTTTTTAGGTTTCCAAGGTATTTTGGTTAATTTCTAGGTTTCGAGATTATTTCGATCATTTTTAGGTTGAGAGGGCATTTCGATCATTTTATAGGTTTAGGGGGGTATTTTGGTCATTTTAAGGTTCAGGAGGTATTTTGGTCATTTTTTAGGTTTTGGGGGTATTTCAGTCTTTTTTAGGTTTTGGAGGTATTCGGTCATTTTTTTAGGTTTAGGAGGTATTTTGGTAATTTTTAGGTTTAAGGGGTATTTCGGTCATTTTTTAGGTTTCGGGGTATTTTGGTCATTTTTAGGTTTAAGGGGGTATTCGGTCATTTTTTAGGTTTAGAAGGTACTTTGGTAATTTTTAGGCTTAGAGGGTATTTTAGTTTTAGTTTTTTTTTTAAATTTATTTAAGGGGTATTTTGGTCATTTTTAGGTTTTGGGGGGTATTTTGGTCAATTTTTAGGTTTCGGTGATATTTTGGTCATTTTTTTAGTTTTAGGGGTATTTTGGTCATTTTTTAGGTTTCATGGGGGTATTTTGGTCATTTTTAGGTTTAGAGGTATTTTGGTCATTTTTAGTTTTCGAGGGTGTCGGGGACATTTTTGCGTCAAGGGCCGAAAATGCGAGAATGGCCCAAATCTTCCCTTGGGTTCTTTAGAGGTGTTTATTATAGAGAATCAAGCCTAAAATTCCAAATGTATAATGAACAAAAGGCTAATGGTGCTTTGATAAGAGAGAATCAAAATGCTAATAACAAAAGTGCAGAAAAAGCATAAAAACATAACAGGTCGGAAACTTCGATCCACAGTCATCGAGAAGAGGAAATTGAGAGAGGTTGTGAGGAAGAGAGGGAAGGTTCCCCTGTACCCATATTTCCACCCCCAAGTTTTGAAATTGTAAGATTGTTGACTGGTTGAATAGGCTTTTGCTTTAAAGTTTCACGTATGTGGGTAGAACGTGGTTGGTTGATTTTGAATCTGATTGGAGCCTTTTGTATTGAACTTGGGGTGCTCTAAGTGGTTTTTGGTCAATAGAAGAGGCTTTGAAACCTAAGGTATGAATCAAAGAAGTTATGGTCAGATTTGATTTAATTGGGTAAGAGGGATGCCTTGCTTTTTGCATAATTTGGGAAATAAAGTAGCCTAAATTCATGGGCTGATGTTTCCTAGACATGGCAAGTCCTTGGAGAATGCATTTGGTTGTTGCAGCAGACAAGGCCAGCCACTTAGGGTCAGCTATGTGTTTTAGGCAAAAACACATAAGCCTGAAGTGCTACCAGTGTCCCTTACCCATTTGGTAGCACGCATGGGCAGGGCTCATGCAAAAGGTCCAAAAGGAACCGACCCATACCCTCCAAACCACATTTTCTCAATTTTTCCAATAAGTCGCATGGGCTTGGGCCATGCTTAAAAGAATAAAATATAATATAATATATGAATTGAGCCCACAAGTAAGTCGGACTTGGTTGAATCAGACTTGTACAAAATGTGTCGCGAAAATAGGTATCAACATTAGCCCCCCGAGCACGTGTGGCACTTGCGGCATACGTGTGAGTAGTTGATGATTCTCATTGCTTGTATATGTTGCGAGTTCGAGAATTAGTTTACCCAAATGCTTTATTTGTTGTTGACATTTCATGGGTTAAATAAGCCCATATGTTGAAATGTTGTCAGTTGTAGAGCCTGCTTTAAGAAAAATCGCCAGTTGAAGAAAAAAGCTTGTATGTGTCGAAATTTCATGGATCGTGAAGTCCAAGTAAATTGAGTTGTATCCAAATGATAGTTTCAACCCATAATGCTCCTTGATTTTTATGTCCACATGTAGCTTTAGAATTTATTTATTTTTGGATGAATGCCATGACCACCATGGTGATTTTAGCATTTCTTCTTAGTAGCTTCCATGCTACTTTGATGATTTCATCAATTCTTTATATTATTTTGTTAAGGCACCTTACGTGAAGCTTCTTTGCTTTGTAATGTATATGTGGCCTTTGACTTTTCAAACTTTCTTTCTTCGTGTACCTGCATGTAGCATTAGCTTTGCTCCATTCCAACTGCTTTGCTTTTATGCCAAAAAGTTTCACTTTCCTCTTCAAATGTAAGCTAAAGACGCCACTTCCATTTTCTTTAATTTCGCTTTAGCAAACACACTACTCATTTCTAATAGCATGTCGCACCACTTTCTGTAGGAATAACTAGACATGGCAAAATGGTCGGGTCGGGTCGAGTCGGGTCACGAGACGGGTCGAGTTGACCCGTATTTTTCAAACAATTTTTTTTTTTTTTTTTGGAAAATAGATGCAATTTGTCAATTGTTTCTGAGTTTCTTAACTGTGATTAGATTCTCACTGGTAATATTGTTACCACTTACCGATTACCACTAAACACTTGATACCCAAATTTAGTGCAACTCTTGTTCCAGCTTTCTAGAAGCTAATCTTGGTATAATTTTCGATATGTTTAAAGTAGGAAGAGAAAATGAAGGTGGCAAGTAAAGAATGACAAACTATAATAGAGTATATAACATATTAAGTGAAAAAGAATAAGTAAATATTTTATAAGAATTACACCTCAATCTCAATCTACTCAACGTTGATAGACATGGCAAAACGGGCGAGTCGGGTCGGTTCGGGTCAGGTCAATCGGGTCGCGGGTCAAAACGGGTCACGAGTCAAAACATGTCATTTTTAAGAGGGTCAAACGGGTCGGGTCAGAAAATTTTGACCCGTTTTGCCATGTCTAGGAATAACATATATAGGAATAAAATTCCTAATATCAATTGTGGTGGTTCCATCATCTTTGCTATCACCATGAGCAGATTCGCATGGTACAAGGCTAAAATTGCTTCTCCCAGCGTGGTGTGTTGGCGACCTTTGGGTACTAGCGAAGACAATCTATTAAGCACCTTCAATCCTCCACCCATAAAGCCGAAATGAAAGAGATCTTTGTTGATGAAGTGAGAGGATCCTTCGTAGACAAGGAGCGTAATTTTTTGTTGTAGGAGAATGATGAATTGTATATTGTGATATGGCTGATCTGTAGGTCGTATGGGTGCCACTAATTGAAGGCTTGATGGAACTCTATCTATGTCGAAAATAGATTTTTCCTAGCCCATCTATTTTACGGCACCGTGTGTGTAATCATTTCTTTTATATTAGTGAGTTGAGAAGGGGTTTGTGGATAATGAGTTTGTCTTTCATGAGCTTTGTTGCTCTTGTGTCGAGGATGCTTGACTTAGTTGGAGCCATCTCTAGGAGCAAGTGCTTCGATAATCCATACAACAGCTGGTAAGACACAAAAGCCCCCAAGTTGTGAACAAGGCCTGAAGGTAGCCGCTGAATGTAGCGACAAAGTGTCGAGACCATTCCTAGCGTGAATTTTTTTTTTTTTACCTGAAAAAGCCACATGCATGAAATTTCCATGTTCCCATTTTTTTTTTATAGGAAATACTAATTTTGTATTCATGAGTTAAGGAATAGTAGCTACATTAATGTCTTGAGCACATGCCTACTCAATATGGCTTGGGCAGGATTCTACCCAAGCGACGTAACTAACTAATGACTTAGAATACTGCGCTAACATGAGAGCAAGGACATTTCCCTGTCTTTTAGTGTGTGTGAAACAGCATGATCTAAACATGCGTGCTCGCTGATGGATGCCATCCACGATGAATTGGGTCGAAGAACTCGACGTCGCTATCCCCTGGACTGCATTGCTCTCAAACACCGCATCTCGGATGCCTATGTCTAGTGCGAAGCGCATACCGATCTCCAAAGCTTTGGCTTCCGTCTCAAAAGCACCAAGGGGACCCTTCATGGGGCTGCTTAGTGCAGCAATCACATTTCCACTGCTGCCACTGATCAACACGCCCAACCCCACCTTCCTCTGGTTTGAAAACACGGCCCCATCGGTGTTAACCTTGTATTATCCCTATGACGGTGGCGCCTACCATACTGGTTCGAGGCTTGCTGCTGTTGGCTTCCTCGGCCCCCCATTGGTCATCTGGTACTCATCTATTAAGCCGAGAGAGTTCTTCAAAGTAACCCTTCTAGGTTTACCCCTTCCACCGGTTCGAATGACATTTCTCTCTTTCCAAATACCCCAGCACACAGAAACAAACCATTCTACTAGACCGGGTTGCACTTCCTCAAACCTTTGAAGCTTTTCCATAACATCCAAGACGCTCCAGTTGGGCCCAATATCAAAAGGAAGAGAGAATTTACTCATATTCCACACTTCCTTGGCGTGAGCACAGAACCAGGAATGTGAAGTACGTTTTCCCTCGGGTTCCCGCATAGTGCATAGCCACCATCCACCACGATGCACCTCTGCCGTAGGGCCTTTTTGGAAGCCAGAATATCCCTAGCAGCCTTCAAAGCAAAATGCTTGACTTTTTGAGACAGGTTCATTCTCCATAGCCCCTTCCATACTTTCTTCCTCGCTGAGGGGTTCGAGCAATCAGTAGCGCAACCATCCCTGTTCTCCTCAAAGGCCAGTCTATATGCGCTTTTGACCGTAAATTTTCCACTTGGTGTTTCCTACCATACCATCCTGTCCTTAGGCCAATGCAAGCTTAATGGGATGCTTAAAATAGCATCGACATCCTCCTCTATGAAGTAGCTTTGAATTCGTTCAGCTTGCGTGAACCTGATAAAAATGGATGTGATGCTCACCTTGGTGAGTTAACATTTCTTTTTGCTGATCTTTTGGGTGTATTTGGCCACATGTTGAATAAATTGTGTCATTGTTTGTGTAGGATGGATCTTCTTTAGGAAATCACAAACCCACCACGAGATAAAGACCTATGATACTAAGCTCTTGCGGTGGTTGAAGTCAAATTTCATATCGAAGTCGACTTTGTATTGATTCCAATAGTCTTAAAACATGAAGGTAGTGCGACTGTGCTTAACCTTGAGTTGGCCATTTTGTTGAAAGTAGAATTTGTAGCATACTTGATTGTAAATTTGAAAAAGCGAAGCTAATTCTTGGCTTGGGTCCATGTGAGAAGATGATGATTAATGAGAGACCATCTTGAATAATTAGATCACATTGGGGATGCTTCAATTCTTGAGTTGCTTGATTGTTGGTCAATTTGGCGAGATTGTGTTTGCCAAGATTTGGTTCGATGAAGCCGTAACCACGAGCAATAAGCAATATTGTTGGCCATGTTGGTATAATACATTTGAGATGGAATGGAGTGAAGATATTACTTGCCACTATAATATAGAGATGAGACATAGCTGCTACATTGGTTGGCAGCCCCCTGTATCATGTTCTTGCGATGAACGCAAGCAAGAGCGAGTCACCAAGTGTTAGTCGCTTCTTGATTCAGCAAGCATGAAATGAAAATGTGGTGCAGAGGCGCATGGGGGTTGAGTAAGCCTTTAGCCCCCAATATTGCCGATGAATGAATTATTGTGTTGTTTGTATAACCGCTTAATCATTGTGAAATATTAAGTATTGTCACCATTGAGGGCAAGCCATGTATTACATAGCTTGATTATTAGCATGAATTGGTGGAGCTGAAGTTGGTGATTCCATGTTGCTGCCACTATTCCTTCAATGTAATTGTCGATGGCCTCGATGCTTTGCATAGACAGCAGCTCCATTTATTTGAAAACAAAGATGAAATTTCTCTAGCAAGTTAAAATTTGTTGTGGCAAGTCAAAACTCGCTGCTAGCCCCTTTTCATTCCATCAGGGATTGTGAGTGCGCCGCATTGCCGTCTTGCATAGAATAAGTGTACTTTGGGAGATATGCCATTGTTGATCAAGAACTTTGTAACTCACTTGGTAAGTCACATATTGTCTTCATTTTTTTATTGCATATAATAATATATTGAGTGAGTTGTACTATGGTTTCTTGTATAATGACTTTGGCTTAGACAATTGTGATGCCGTCATTGGGACTTTCATTCCCGAGGCCAATCCCATTGCCAATGCATCATTTTCTGAGGTTGAAGCCTCTATGAACAACAACATAGAGCTGCAATAGATGGTACCATGGTTGCCGCTAATAACTTTAGACCCTTTTTAGTCTATCTCTCTCTTGCGGCATTAGACATTTGATGAATTTGTCATCTTGCTGTCTGTGCGCAAGGCCAAGTTGCTTTAAGCTCCGATATTAAGAGACAACATCATAAGTTGGTGTAAAATTAAGTGCCAAAGTTGAAATTGAGTCTCTTTTGTCTAGTCTCATCACTTCTAGCTCGCCTCAAGAGGATTGCAAGGCTTCTTTGGTTGAGCTTGGTGAGGAAAATAACAATAAACATGGAGCTTGCCTAGAGAGTGGTTGTGGTAATGAAAATGCATAGTACTCGGTTCGTTCCTTTGGCCGAAAAGCGATTGTTTGAATGAAATAGTGTTGCCAAATACTTGATTGAGGATAGGAGGATTGTTTTGTATTGAGTTTTTGGCTTTGGAAGTTTGGACTGGTTGTAATGTGTAATAGAGGTTGCTGCCTTAGAGGCACTTCCTCTTGTATTTCGCCTTTGTGGACAACCCACTTATGTATAAAGCAGCTTCCTTTTACTTGTATTTATGGAAACTTTGAACTTATGCTGTCATGGTTAGTAGATGCAATTTGTGTTTTGTACAAAGAAATACATATATGATGTTTCAACATGTAATTTTGAATTTTGGAATAAAACGAATGATTTGTACCTCAAGGATGTGAATAGTTTGTATTTTGTACCTTGAGAACGAGCTTGTACATTTCTTCGATAGGCTATGAGCATGTTTTTGCTGCGAAAACAACCCTTGTATGACTATGAGCATTTGAGTATGCTGCGGAAATCTCGCTTGGAAAGGTCATGTGCACCTTGTGATTGAATAGCAAAATTTTGATAGATTATGCGCACTTAGTCTCTTGAAGATTACTTGTGCTTGATTGGATAGCTTGTTAATATGGCTTTACCTTTGCAAGGACAAGTTAGTAGACATGTTGCTTGGTTGTCATGCCTTCGCAAATAGGTTTTGGCTAAGTGCACATCTCACTATTTGTGCACCATTTTTCAGCGCTCAATTGACGAGCAGATTTGGTTTCACATATAGCAGCTCATATATTTTAAAGCTTGGCTTGCTGCTTGGTAGTCGACTTATTCTCGACATGTATTAGGTTGTTATTCCGTTAGTTTCAAGAAGCCCCCACATATGGGTTGCGTTTTTGCGCATTGCGACTCATGGTGCATTTTTCTGTCACCGTTTCATAGGGCGATCGCGTTCTTACATACAATGCATAGGCTTGCTAATTTCTTGAGGAAGGATTTTATCCTCGCGTATAGAAAACTACCATGTGGCAATGAGAGAGTGATTTGTTGCGTTGATTTTCCCATAATGTTTAGGGATGATTATGTCCACCATGTAATGGACTGCTATACTTGAGTTATAAGATGTTGTGTTGGCTTCAATACCGCTTCGTAAGGCTTGCCTTTATGAAAACGCTGGCTTTCCCTACCTTGTTGAAAGCGTTGCACCATCGTAAGTAGGGGTCTTACCATGTATGAATAATATGACATCTCATCGGCTTCCTAATCATTCGATAGGGCTTACCTTTGAGAGAGTGAGTGTTTGGCTTTCCTTACCTTATTGAGAGTATTTTCACCTTCTCATGTAGAGGTTTTTCCATAAGAGTAATTTTTAAGCTTTCTCGCCACTTTGCAAGTTTTACCATTGAGAGAAAGCATTAGTTTTCCTACCTTATTGAAAGCATTTCACCTTCACATGTAGGGGTCTCATCATGCTTGGATAATATGATAGTTCGTTAGCTTCCTAATGTTTCATAGGGCTTGTCCTCAAAAATTGGTATGAGCGAGATATATTGTTGTCGCTTATGATCTTGTGTGAGATGTCGAAGCGACGAATGTTACGCTCCTCGATAGAGTGGGATATGGCCATTCTCATTGCTTTCTTGAGTGCGATTACTTCCGCCCACTTAATGAATTACTTAGTGGCGATAAAGGCCCAAATGTACCCATTCAAGGGTGCATGGATAGGTCCGATGAGATCAAGCCCCCGAGTATAAAAGGCTATAGAGCGCTCATGTCTTGAAGTGCACTTGGAAGTGTGGCGACTTTAGCAAATTTGGTTATGCCAAACCAATGGTATTCTATCGCCAAGAGTTGTTGGTGGGATTTATTCCTCCCTTAGGACTCACCATATTCCTCCAAGATGAATTCCAAAAATGGGGTTCCTCATTTGCTATATAGAGGGTAGAATAATGATTCCTCTTTGTCGAAGATTTGTTGTGCCGCAAACAGCGACTCCATACTTTGCTGACTTGCCTTCTAATTTTGGGACAATGATAGGCTAAGCATCAAAGATGTTGGTATAAGGTTGTTTCATCCTAGCACAACAGCTTTTCTCCCGCGCTTCAGTTAATCTCTTTGTCGAAGATAAATGGTACCATAGACAGTGGCTTCATATTTGGCTTGCTTGACTTCTAACTTTGGGATAATGGTGGCCTAAGCATTAAAGGCGTGGGTGTAGGGTTGTTGCATCCCTAGCACAACATTTTCCTTCATTTTCCTTCACTCCGCTTATTCCAAGCTTCCACGTTATACTAAGATTCCACTCGAAGATCTTTGAAATGAATATCCAACAACTAGCATGTGATTTTGGGCCTTTTGACTTCAGTATCTAGAGTGAGGTCTAGCAAAGAATTCTTCAAAGGTGCGAGTGCAAACCCTTCTGATTAGTTGGCTTAGTTGCAGATTTCAATTACGAGAGTTGAACGACAATAATAATTTTCTTGAGGATGGCAACATTGGCACTTCCCTCTTCAAGTATAATCTTGAATTCAAGAATGATTAAGACGTTGACATGACTTGGAATGCATGCCCTTGTCGCGACTTGAGATACACGAACATGCCATGGCTTGGTGTGCGTGAATCGACCATGACTTTGGATGTGGAGCATGTCATGGCTTAGAGTGCATGAGCGTGTCACGACTTTGGTGAGAGGAGATTGAGTTCAAATTTCCTTTGTCGTTGGGTGCTCTGAGAAGGTTTCCGTTTCACCCTAAGTGCAAATGTGATTTACATTAGTAAGTGATAGTCATGGCCAAGCGAAGTAGCATAAACTAGTTATAGAAAATATTTTGATTAAAAATTTGAAGGATTAAAATGGTTTAAACGATATGTATAAAAAAAAATGAATTAGCGAAGAGAGTGCTTGAGAGTCTTAGCTTAAGCATGCTTTGACAATAGTATATCGCTTGTATGACTTCAAAACTTGGCTTATGAAATGTTGCTTCTTAAAGACTTGATGTATGGTATGTCGTAACCTCAAGGCTTGGTGCATGGAATGTCTAGCGTCTTGCGGTGGGCCGTTTAGTTATGGCCTTTAGCTACTTGGTGAAGACTTTATTTAGCGGTGACGCCAAAAATATTTAGCTGGAAGGGTCGCACACAACATCAATTATTGTTGTGGCAAAATGAGTTAATCACCAGTAGCAACCCCCATATGCTCGGTGCTAACTTAGCAACAATACAACTTGATGTATGGCATGTCACTACCTTAGGGCTTGGTGTATGGAATATCTAGCGCCTTGCGGTGGGCCATTTAGTTATGGCCTTTAGCTATTTGGTGAAGACTTCATTTAGCGATGACGCCAAAAATATTTAGCTACAAAGGGTCGCACACAGCAACAATTATTGTTGTGGCAAAATGAATTAATCACCCGCGACAGCCCCTATATGCTCGGCGCTAACTCAACAACAATACAACTCAACAATAAAGGACACGTGTTGAGAAGATGTTGAGGATGAGCTTTTAGCTATTGTTGTTGGGGTTCTTGGTTTTGAAATTGATGTTTAAAGCTTTGCATTGTTGATTATTGGTTGGAGCCGTCATTCCCTTTGCAGTTGGACTTGTGGCTCACAATTTTTGCAATTTTAAGCTACAAAAAAAAAAAAAAAATGTTCACAAATATTGTATAAAGCAAGAGATGTAGGATGATTCATCCATAAGAATGATAGCTAAAAAATAATATAGATGAGTGGAAGAAAATTTTTCCCTTGAATAAGAAAGTTGATTCTCCCTCCATCCTTCACTTCTTGGGTGGCTTCGGGAGGTTGGAGTGATTTCGTCACATGGTTTGGAGCATCTCCAGCAGCTCAATGAGCTAAGGATAAAACTTATTTCAACTCATCTTCACCATGCTCTTCTTGCGCGATAAAGTATCATACAGTTTCTCTTAGAATGACAAGTTGGTGTGAGAAACATCATCTTTTTGCTGGTTTTGCATCTTCGGATACATGACTTCTCTTGTTTTAGCTGCTTGACTCCCCGGCGGAGTCGCCAAAATGTCAAGGACATTTTTGCGATAAGGGCTGAAAATGCGAGAACGGCCCAAATCTCCCCTTGGGTTCTTTAGAGGTATTTATTGTGGAGGATCAAGCTCAAAATTCCAAATGTATAATGAACAAAAGACTAATGGTGCTTTGACAAGAGAGAATTAAAATGCTAATAATAAAAGTGTAGAAAAAGCATAAAAACATAACAGGTCTGAAACTTCAACCCACAGTCACCGAGAAGAGGAAATTGAGAGAGGTTGTGAGGAAGAGAGGGAAGGTTCCCTTGTACCCATATTTCCACCCCTAAGCTTCGGAATTGTGAGATTGTTGACTGACTGAATGAGTTTTTGCTTTGAAGTTTCAGGTATGTGGGTAGAACGTGGTTGGTTGATTTTGAATCTGATTGGGGCCTTTTGTATTGAACTTGGAGTGCTCTAAGTGACTGTTTTTGGTCAATAGAAGAGGCTTTGAACCCTAAGTTATGAATCAAAGAAGTTATGGTCAAATTTGATTTAATTGGGTAAGAGGGATGCCTTGCTTTTTGCATATTTTGGGAAATAAAGTAGCCTAAATTCATGGGCTGATGTTTCCTAGACATGGCAGGTTCTTGGAGATTACATTTGGTTGTTGCAGTAGGCAAGGCTAGCCACATAGGGTCAGTTATGTGTTTTAGGAAAAAAATGGTATAGCAGAAAAGTTGGGCCACAGTCACCCAGAGCATAAAAGCTGGTTTGGGGTGGAAATTTTGGATACAAGACCTCTTTCATAAGCCTGAGGTGCTACTAGTATCCCTTGCTCACTTGGTAGCACGCATGGGCTGGGCTCATGCAAAAGGTTCAAAAGGAACCAACCCATACCCTCCAAACCACACTTCTTCAATTTCCTTAATAAGTCGCATGGGCTTAGACCATGCTTAAAAGAATAAAATAAAATATAATACATAAATTGAGCCCATAAAGAAGTCGAGCTTGGTTAAATCAGACTTGTACAAAATGTGTCGCGGAAATGGGTATCAACAGGGGGTATTTTAGTCATTTTATAGGTTTATGGGGTATTTTGATCAATTTTTAGGTGTTGGGGGTAGTCGATCATTTTTTTTTTTTAGGTTTAGGGAGTATTTTGGTAATTTTTAGGTTTAAGGGGTATTTCGATGATTTTTTAGGTTTCGGGGTATTTTGGTCATTTTTAGGTTTAGGGGTATTTCGGTAATTTTTTTTAGGTTTTAGGGGTATTTTGGCCATTTTTAGGTTTAGGGGGGTATTTTGGTCAATTTTTAGGTTTTAGGTATTTTTGTCATTTTTAGGTTTAGGAGATATTTTGGTCATTTTTTAGGTTTAGGGGGGGTATTTTGGTAATTTTTAGTAGTATTAGGTATTTTATTTATTTATTTATTTTTTTTTGAAAGAAAAACGGCAGAGCTTTATTCCTTGAAACAGAGGGATACAAATAGCAAGAATTGGATCACTGGAGACATATTTCCAGTGTGGCATGCAAACCCAGACAACAAAGCCGCCCGTGGGGCTTAGCAGGGAATACAAAGGAAATGAAGAGAAAAAAAACAACAATATAAAACTAAAGAATGAATCTCAAGAGCTGGCCTGAGCTTCCATTAGCCTTTGATATTCTGTCAGCAAGGCTAAGGCCCCATCAGCAATGGCTTTCGGCTGCAACTGCACCTTTTCAAAATAGAATTTGTTCCTAGCATTCCATAGGGCCCAAGCAGTTATAGCCCAGACCTCAATGTCACTACGATCAAGCCTACTGAGCAGCAACCTGAGCATACCGAAAAAATCAACAACCGCATTTGGACATTTTTGCAGTCTGCCCTTAACAACAGCCCATGTATTGCGAGCAAATGGGCATTCCCACAGCACATGACAAACTGATTCAGGTTGTTGCCTACAGAATTCACATCGCGGATCCACTGCTATCTTCCTCCTATGCAAATTCTCTCTAGTGGGTAATATGTTTGAGCACGCCCGCCATATAAAATTCTGGACTTTTGGGGGTACATTTAGAGTCCAAATATGTTTCCAAATCTTTTCATTACTCCTATTCTGAGAGCTATTTATTAGGTATTTTAGAGTTTGGTGATTTGGATCATAATTGGATACCTACTTAAAACCCAATAAATATTAATGTTAATTAAGTTTAATTGAATTAATACCCATTTAACCTAATTAATAATGTTAATACCCATTTAATCCAATTAATAATTAGGTAAATTTGGGTGTCATTTAAGTAGGTGAGTTTAGATGGGCAAATGGGTTTGGTATGATTTTGTCACCTTTACCAAAATGTGACGTTTACTATGTTATGTCGGCACCGTTTAAAAAGTCATGACCCATACATACACGACACGAGTATCATATAATAATGATACAGATCAAGCAAGTCAAATAAGCGTGTGACCCTACACGCACCAAAGACACCCCTTCCTTTTATAAAGCAACCACTACCGCTCACTAAGACACGTACACAACACAAACTACACAAAAAGAAGAAAAACACGAAACGCAACAGCATCAACACACACATTATTATCGCAACATCAACAACAACAGCCGCCGCCGCATCCGCAGCCAGCAGATCTGACCTTCCGCCACCATGGACCTCCATCGCTTCCTCCAACAACAACAACACCACCACCACCACCACCACCACCAACATCCTTCTTCAAGGTACGTTCCTATCACTTCTCCTCGTCCTCAGTTCGTCGAACCCCCTACTTTTTCTCATCACCACAACAACAACCAAAGCCACCACTTTCCTCAGCCACATCCACCACCACCACCGCCGCCGCACCCCCGCCCTCTTCCTCCTATATATCACCAACAACCCCTCCCTCCACCACCACCACCACCACCACAACAGCAACGCCATCCCTTCACTCCAACCCAATCCCAATCTTTCTCCTTCTCCTCTCCCACAACTCCTCCTTTTTTCTCCCACAACCAGATCGACGATCGCACTCGCTACCGATTACCCGAACCCGACCACTCCCGACCCGAATTCTTCAACCCGCATCCTAGGGTTTTGCCCGATTCCCGACCTTACCACCACCTGGATCTCGATCGAAACGGCGCGCAGCATCATCATAATGAGCGCACGTTCGATAAGTTTAGGCTTGAATCTGAGGGTAATTCTAGTTCTAGGTTTGTTAGACCCGAAACCATTGGTTATACCTTTGGTTCCGATCCAAACCATAGAGATAGAGAAAGGAATGAATTGGTTTGGGGCGGCGATCATCGCCGTCTCAATACATCTTCTCGGGAGTTAGGGTTTGTGTCTAATCAGAATCAAACTTTAAGGAAAATTGAGTCGAATTCTAGTGGTTATGATCTCCGATTTGGTTCAGTGCGTGAGAATGAGGGATTTAGGGGTGGTAGAATTGAAGCAAGTCATGATAGACAAACCTCTAGAGATGGTGTAGGTGATTCTTTGTATGAGATTGGTGATGGTCATGGTCATGGTGATGGTGATAGGGATCGGATTGGTTCCGGGAAACGAGAGTATTTTGGTTCGGAATCGGGGAGATATAACAGTGGTAGGGGAAATAGAGAGGGTAGTTCTGAATATAATCGCACTCCGAGGAAACAAATACAGAAGAAGAGTGCTCTTTTGAGACTTCAGGTGGTGAAAACTAACCATAGGAATAGAGAGAGTGAGCGTGAACCGTCACATTATTCTGGTTACTTTGATAAAACCAACTCTGGTTCTTTTAGAGGTAAAGATCAATTTGGGTATTCGAGTCATGGGATGGAAGAAGAAGAAGAAGAAGTAGAACATGAGAGGGAGGGAAGCCCGGTAGAGCTTGATGTTTCATTCAAATCTAATTCACTGGTAGCCAAGGCAATTGTGACACCTCCTAGTTCAACAGTTGTTTCGGATACGGATTTGACTCCTAAGAGTGAGAAAATTAGGAAAATGTCTGATGGAGATTGTTCGAATTCAAAAACGAGAAAACTCAATGAGGGTACTGTAAAATTGGATAGTTCAACTCATGTTACTAGTAAGGCATCCCCTTCTGGAAAGGACTCGAAACATTCAGGAGAGAAAGCAATGACTTATAATGTTGGGAATGTTTGTGATGGTAGTTCGCAGCCTAGTTCAAGTCGGGCCAGTGTATCACTAGTAAAGAGTAAAGTGGAAAGGTGTAGTAAGGATACTGTTTCAGATAAAGATGGTACTAATGTTGGTTCTGGCAAAAATACTGCTCCCAAGGTTGTAAAGAGGAAAAAAATAGTGAAGAAAATAGTGAGAAGAGTTGTAAATCCTCAATCTCGTTTGTCAAGTTCAGAGCAAATGAAAAAGTGTGACCAACCTGTGAAATCAGATGGCTCCACTCATGGTCCACCTGCTGCATCGGGGTCTGATAAGGGTGTGACACCTTCAGAAAAGATAATCACTTCTGATGGTATGGCTTCAAGGCAAGATGTTGTTTTGCAGCCTTCTACAGATGAGGTAAACTTGTTGCCTAAAAATGACATAGTATCAAATGAATGTGGAATTAATGTTGATTGTAGTAGAGCATGTACACCTAAGATCAGGAGAAATTGGAAAGGCTCAACTTCTCCTTTGGGTTCTCCTAGTTGTGAAGAAAATAAAATTGGTAAGAGTCCTTTAAATGCTGATAATTCAACTCATATCTTGGATAGCATTTCAAATACTGACAATGATGTAACTAAACCGCTAAAGGAAATTACTTTTTCTGACATTGATATTGTGGAAGATGTCAGCAAGCAGATTTGTCATAATGGAGTCTCTTTATCACATAGAAATGGTGCAGAAAAAGATTCCACTGAGGCCATGCTTTCTTTAGAAAATAATTTTAATTCTGGTTTGTTAAGTTCAGAGGAAATCAAAACTCAAGAGGATATTACTAATACATACTCTTCACACGATGGTACAGATAAAAATTTGGGTTTTGAAAATGGCATGGTTAAATCACAAGAGAATATTACAGTTTGTGATGCTGGCATCATGGATGCCATTAGAAAACAGCCTTGTACAAATCAGTTTACCATATCACTTGAGAATAGTATTGCAGAAGAAATTCCTGGGACACGGGTAGGAAGCAGTGCAATTGTTGGTTTGTCAAGTTCAGAGGAAACCAAAATTCACCGGGGTCTTGTTCATGGACAATGCTCCAAACGTGGTAGTGATATTACATGGGATTCTGACAATGGTTTTACTAGTTTGGAAGAGAAAATTACTGTTTTAAATGGCAGGACCGTGAATAATACTGGCAAGTACCCATCTCCAGTTAAGGTCACCATGTCACTTGAGAATTGTGCAATTAAAAGATCTCCAAGTGGCATTTCAGTCAGAGCTAGTGAGGGTAACACACAGAAGATTAAGAGGAGGAGAAAAACAAGGACTCAGTTAGACTTCTCAAATTCAACTGACATACATGTAGAGCCTGTAAATGATTTAGTTAGCCCTGCAATTGCTGCGGATTCAAACTTATGTTCGTCTGTAAAGGGTCCAAGTCCTGCAGAAGTCGCATTTTCTGGGGTTGGAAGTTCAAATGTTGGTTTACTACCTGGTCAAGATGGTATGAGTGGGATCCATGCAAAAAGTTTGACAGATGGGCTTTCTGAGGTTAAGTTTACAAATAATGTTGATGTTAATGGTTATCTGTATGGGACTTCACTTAGATGTGAAAACAAGAGAGAAGTTTCTGCCTCTGATTTGGCGTTTAGGCCAACGGCATATGTGACCAATGAGGGACCCACAGGCACCTCCACATCTTGTGCAGAAGTGCCCTTATCTAATAATGATGATATAACACAACCAGACAAGGAAGTTGCAGCGTCTAGCATAAATAATCTGTGTACAAGTGGTTTGATACCTTGTCCAAATGGGCTCACAGCGTTGCCTAAGGATACTTTGGACAAAGGTTCTTCGAAAGCTGTGAGGGCAAGCAGGGATGTCTTGACAGAAGATGGTTTGAAACTTCTGCAACATGGTGTTGAATCTAGTATAATTGCCGAGGACAAGGCTATTCCAAATGCAGAGTCCCCTTGTATATCAGGGTTGGGAAGTGAGCCAAAAGAAATGAGTACACTTATGGCCTGTAATATTAATCAAAATGACATTATGGATATAGAGAGTAGTGGTAATGAAAAAATGGATGCACAGGCCGTAGAAGATCGAGTTCTAACTCATGGTGAGAGTCAGTGCAAAATTACTTCAGAACCTCAGTCTGCAGACTTTGATCAAAGATTTTCTGGTACAGATAAGGAATATGATTATCCACTTGTAAAGGAGGATTTGCCTTCTGTTTCAAACAAGCCATCTTTATTTGCTGATGGTCGTAGAATTTTTTCTTCTAACACTAGTGATGAAGTTATGGAGTCTATGTCTGGAACACATCCAACTTTGGTTTCTCCAGATACCTTGTCTGAAGTCCAGAACACACACATGTTGAATGCCAGGACATCACTCAGCCAAATTTCCAATGAGAAAGTTTGTGGGGATGACCAAAAACTAGATCAGAAGTCCATTGTAGAAGGTGGTTCCAATTTATCTACTCATACATCATTTCCCCAGTGTATCAAGCCGGTTCCTGTGACTGAAATTAACCACTCAACCATGGGGAAGACAGTACTGTTGCCGTCACAAGATTCCAAAATTACATCTCACAGTCTGAGTGTCAAGACTAATGAATTAATGGGGAGGAAGACACAACTGGGTCATGCCATTCCTAGGACATATCCAGGTCTTTCATCTTTTGTTTCAACCAATTCAAAGAACACAGCCTCTTCTACCCAAATTGCAAAGCCCCGAACTTGGCATCGAACCGGTAATTCTTCTGCTCCTTTACCAGGAAATAAGCCTTTCTCTCAAAGTGTTCCTCCTCAAAGGCAGTTGGTCAAAAATAATGTGAAGTCTCAGAATACTTCTTACATTCGTAAAGGCAACAGTCTTGTAAGAAAAACTGCCCCAGTTCCTGCTCAACGCCAGGGCTCTCATGGTTTGAGTTCATCTGTTTATTGGGCAAACTCTTCAGGCATAGATGAATTGAAGAAGAGCACAGGGTCTGACATTAGGGTTGATGTTATTGATGCACAGAATCTTTTAAAAACAGGAACAAATACTCCTCTTGAGAAGCCTGGGACACCCCCATTACCCAATGACACCAAATTATTTACTCAAGCTGCTGTCTCTTCTGGGGATAATACACCTTCCCCATTGGCAGAGCGTTCTGTAAGTGATTGCTTTGATAGTGCATCAGATCCCATGAAATTTTCAGAAACTAAAAATGCGCCAAAGACTTCTGAAGATGCTTTGAAGATTTCTGAAATTTCTGAAAACTTAATTGGTTCGTCAAACAATTCGGAAAGCCAGGCTGAACTAAATGGTGCCAATTTGGCATCTTCTAACATGAAGAGGATAGTATATGTAAAGCGCAAATCAAATCAGCTGGTCGCAACTTCAAACCCTAGTGACCTGTCTGGACACAACGGAAATAAGATTCAAGCTGCTTCTGATGCCTACTACAAGAGGAGCAAAAATCAGCTTATTAGGGCTTCATTGGAAAATCAAAGTAAGCAGTCAGTTGCCATACCCGATGACCTTTTCAACTCAGAGGGGCAACGGGCTACTACCATTGTTTCCAGCAGAAAATACAGTAAGAAACGACTGCATAAGGGTATGTATGAAGAACTTATTCATCTGATGTTGTCTATTTTATCCCTCATAAGGAACAATCTTCCGACCCATGGCAGTTAGTCTGTATGCATTCACACACAAACAACATATTTGAAGTTAATGTTTCTGTGGTAAAGGATCCGTTTGTATAAAGTATGGCTGTGCTGAATGAGATTATAATGTATATTCTGTAATTTATTTTGTAAATGAGGCTTAGTTTTAAATCCTATGTTATGACTCATGTTTATCTAACTCTATGTTTTCCTACATTCATATTTTCTTCCTCCCTTGGTTATTGCATATAGTTGCTTATAGCAATGTCTGATGAAAAAAAAAAAAAAAAAAAAAATTTCTTTTCTCCCTAATCTTCTAGTTATATGATGCTAGGAGGTAGGATTTTAATTGGTACTAGCCATCTTTTCTAATTGACTGTTAATTCTGGTAATCAACATGCTCTTAATGAAGTGTTGAGCTACTCTTTGGTGAAATTCATTGTTTTAGATGAAGAGATGAATATGCAGGTTGATACCATAGATTTTCACAATAGAAGTTGTATGACGTCATGTAATTTGATGTCAAGATAGAAATTATTGTAGTTGGAAGTTTATTTTTCATGTCATATACAAAATATCTTATCATAATTTTCTATTATAATGGGCATATTTTTGTTCTGGAATGCCGTGTAGTATCTGGACCGTTGTGCAAATGTATTCCATTTTACATCATCTAATTCTGTCTCTTTTTCGTGGCATTCGGTTTGTTGATATGTTTTTGATAATGTGGTCTGGAATAGCTATGTTTCCAGATTTGATGAGTGAATTATGTTTTTTTAACTAAAAATCATAATGTAGATGATTTTATATTCGAAACTGTAGTTATGTATGATGATGGTCATTTGACAAAGTTCACTGTATGTATCTCATGGCCACCATTCCTAAGTGTTTTAAACTTTGAACTTACTATCAATGGAGAAATTTGGAGATATTGGTGTAGTAACGTGGATTAGTTTGTTTTTGCATGATCAGTAATTACTGAGAAGCTAAAGTTCGATTTTTATTTGCAGTTGTAGCAAAGACCCGTGAACCTATGAAATCCTCTTTGGTATGGACATTATGTGGTACACAGTCCTCAAAAAATTATCAGAAGGTCTTGCCTCAGCTCTTTCCATGGAAAAGAGCAACATACTGTAGAAATTTCATGCAAAATACCGCTTCTATTTCCAATAATAGTTCCTTATCTATGATCAGGTACCTTAGCGTGTGAATATATGTTAATTAATTCAGCAAAAAACAAAAAGTGAACATGCATTATATGTCTTCTTTCAGTAGGAAATTGCTACTGTTGAGAAGAAGGGACACTGTTTATACAAAGTCGAGCAATGGATTTTCACTTCGAAAATTCAAGGTTTTAAGTGTTGGTGGTTCCAGTCTAAAATGGTCAAAATCCATTGAAAAGCACTCGAAGAAGGCTAATGAGGTTAGTTTGGCTGCAGCCCATAGATACTTGTTTCTTCCCTTCAAAGTTAGCTAAAGTAAAGTAATGGTTGGTTTCAAGAAATAGAGCATTTTTATCATTTTCTAAATAATTTATTATCATCTTTTCTTTAGGAAGCTACACTAGCAGTTGCTGCAGTTGAGAAGAAGAAGAGAGAACAGTATCGTGCTGCATGCAGTAGTTCTCGGACAAAGAATAGAAATAATTCTTCCAGTAAGTCCTTTCACAGTATAGAATTAGATCCACAGGCCATTTGTTAATCCTGTTGTGCTGATGCATTCACAGTTCTTGCACTCTATGATATGTCTGTTGTATTGGATATATGATCAGTATGTTGTCTTAGAATGGACACTTAAATAATTATTTCATTTTAGTGTAATAAATTGACATTTAATGTATCCAATGATTTTATAGGAGAGCGTATATTCCGCGTTGGTTCAGTTCGCTACAAGATGGATTCTACGAAACGGACACTACAGAGGATTTCAGGTGGCCCATTCTTGATGTCTTTGCTGAATGATGACCTTTAAGTTTTCTATTTTCTCTCTTTTGTTTCATATTGTATAATATATTATGTTATTTAATCACTAAATTGCTTTTATGGGTTTTCACTTATGTTTTGTATAGATGAGGAATCAACATGCTCTACTGCTCCGCAATCAGAAAAGGATGTCAAGAAATCTTACATTCCTAGGAGATTAGTGATTGGCAATGATGAGTATGTTTCCCTCTGTTTGTTTTAAACTGTAGATTACTGCAGTTAATGCAAGTAAATGTTAACGTTTATAACTGATGTCCTAGGCACCCCAAAAAAAAAGTGAACTTTAGTGTGTTACTTATTTTGAATGCATTAGTGATTTGGATAAATGTGTTCCAAATTTCCAATGTCGGCAGATATGTTCGGATTGGCAATGGTAACCAGCTTATCAGAGATCCAAAGAAACGAGCACGTATATTGGCAAGTGAGAAAGTTAGATGGAGTTTGCATACTGCCAGGCTTCGGTTGGCAAGAAAGCGGAAGTACTGTCAGTTTTTTACAAGATTTGGGAAATGCAATAAAGATGATGGAAAATGTCCCTATATCCATGACCCCTCCAAGATTGCTGTCTGCACAAAGTTTCTGAATGGTTTATGTTCAAATCCCAACTGCAAATTGACTCATAAGGTTTGTCATGTATTCAGTTAGTGAACTTGATGTTGTCGATCACAATGTATGTGAAAGTGTTTGTTGACTGTGTATATTGATGCATTTCTCATGCACAGGTCATTCCAGAAAGAATGCCGGATTGCTCTTACTTTTTGCAAGGTGATTTTGTACTACTACATTGTGCTCTTGTTCAAGGTATTGAAAGGACAGTTCTTACATATTTGATATTTCCTGGCAGGTTTATGCACCAATAGAAATTGTCCTTACAGACACGTAAATGTGAACCCAAAGGCCTCTACTTGTGAAGGATTTCTTAGGGGCTATTGTGCCGATGGGGACGAGGTATTACCTTATCATAACTCTTCTATTGTTTTGGTTATATTCAGTGATATGTTCTTTTGGCATTAATGTTTTACTATATGAATGTTGAACTGGTTCCCTTTGCTACTTATACACTGGTAAGTCTGGGTGGGTGAGTGCATTTGCACATGCTTGTTTGTTTTACAGGGTCCTGAGTATTCATTTTGACATACCATATGATAACAGCCTTTTCAAACCGTAGTTTTTATTTCTGCCCAAGATCAGGGAGTAAATCTCTTCCATTTAATGGTTGGGTAGATTTATGCTGGTCGTCATTCTGTATCTGGTCCAACCTGACTGAAGCCAATTGAGCTCTTAGGGATGAGCCGTAAATTTTTTTCTCACCTTGCTCAAAGTTTTCCTTTCTGCCCCCACTCCACAGCTGCAGCTTCCCCTTGATTTTTATTCTGGGATGCTGTGTAGTGCTTGAACTTTTAAGTCTTGGATTTCTGTTGGATGCTTGATAACTCTCTCTCTCTCTCACGCACACAATTGCACACTAACTTTGAAAAAGTGAAATGGAATATATCTCTCTGCTCTCACAGTGTCGGAAGAAGCACAGCTATGTCTGCCCCCTTTTTGAAGCGACTGGAACATGTCCTCAAGGGTCCAAATGCAAGCTTCATCACCCAAAGAACCGAAGTAAGGGAAGTAAGGGAAAGAAAAGGAAACGAGTGGGACAGCAGAGGAAGGCTCAAGGGCGTTACTTTGGTTCTACACATGTCAATGTTTCTGAGCCCAGATCAGCAGTGAATGAAAAGCACTCTACACAAAACAATGATGACATTTTCATTGAGGGGAAATATGCTGATTACATTAGCCTTGATTTTAGTGATGAAGAAGTTGGTGAAACTAATGATCCAACAAGCGAGCAAATGTTTTATGATAGTGATTCATCGGATCTACAATTAGATGACCTTGATGAGCTAATAAAACCAGTTCGAATAATGAAGAGGAATACAGCTTAATTTTCTTAAGACTGACAGCTGAAGTTGAAACTCATGAGTAGGAATACAACTTAATTTTCTCAAGACAGTGACAGCTGAAGTTGAAAAGCATGCTTTGAATGCCATGTAGGAATTGTATATGTAGGAAATGAGGTATAGCATTTTTATTTCTTTTCTTTTTCTTACGAGGGAATAGTCAAGTACTCAAAGAGTTCTAGACATCCTCAATTTCTAAAAAATAGAAAGATGTATTCTGCCATTGTTTCTTTTTTCTTTTTTAATCTTCTTTTCTAGGAATGTTTTATTTCTTTTTCATTTTTTTTTTTTTGTAATCTACATTGTACATGAACTCATGAATTAGGAAATTAAATGATTTTCAGAGATCTTATTGAATGGTCACACTCTTTTATGATTCTAATATTCTATTCTGCCAAAGTTGCTTAATTGACATGCTAGATGATCTAGTGTTTCTGTGAAAGCTGTCATCAATCATATCACAGTCATGCACTCTTCAGCCAAAACAGGAGAGAGAGATAGGGAGATGATTTGAAATGATATCCCAAGCTGTCTTCTACGTATTCCCTTCTGATAATTAAAAGCCCTGACAAAGTTGCGAAGGTTTTAACGAGTTACGGTTCAGTTGAAGGTCATTTAGCACAGAAACCCAGTGATTTAGTAAAAGGTTAGAAGTCTTATTCAGCGGTCGGGCTACTTCTTTGTAATTCATAATAATTAAGCCGAACAGAAAACGAAAGAAACGTGCTCATGTGCCTCGGATTCGAAGGGACTGCCATTAGTAAAGCTACCAAGTCAAATTATTCAAATTTACATCAATTAATGTACCTTGTACAAAGATTAATGATTATAAAAAATAGTGTAGGTATACATGCCAAAATCTTGTTTTAAAAACATGATTTCAGTTAAAATTGTGAAATCATGTTTCATAAACACGATTTTGCGAACTATGCGTACAGCTGTGTGTAACTAAATGTGTGTAACAAAAATTAATCTTGCACAAAAATCAACGGCAAAGATTATTGAGATAAACACATGGAATATACAAGGCCAACACTTAAGTAGTGATTTGATAGCTGCCAAAATTCCTTGCACCTTCACCACAAACTCACTTCCACTCCAATAAAGACGATAACTTATCCACAAAATATATGGATCTAAACGTATTGGCACAATTAAAATTTCTCAAATTTGGAGCAATAACCAAACAAAACTACAAAGAAAAAGTTTGATAGACTTCTACACCAGAAGGTATTATACAACATTCAGACATGGCAGCAATTTCCTCTTACATGGCTTGCACAAAAGTCCCCATGTTGGGTAGGATTGGAGGGAAAAGACAAACGAGAAAGAGAAGCACATTTACCATTTCAGCTCAACAGCAGCAGCAAGCTGAAGTACAAGAACCACAAGAAGAACAAGAACTACAGCAAGAGAAAACGAAGCAACAAGGAACTACACCATTAAGGCCAGTGGAAGCACAAGTGAACGTAAAGAGCAAGAATATGGGCAGAGAGTATGGAGGGCAGTGGCTCAGCAGTGCCACGCGGCATGTTAGGATTTATGCAGCCTACATTGATCCTGAAACCTGTGCGTTTGATCAAACCCAGATGGACAAGCTTACGCTTATTCTTGATCCAACAGATGAGTTTGTCTGGAATCCTGAGACTTGCAATAAGGTTTACTCTTACTTCCAGGAGCTTGTGGATCACTATGAGGTAATTATTTCCAGAACACTGTTGAGCAGCCATCAATTTCTTTGTTATAAATCATGCCTCGTAGTTGAAAGTTGCAACTAATAATCATTGCTTAGCTAGAGTTCACATTTACCTGTGCCTTATTTTTCGAAACCATTAATTCTAACATCATAGTTGAGGCGACTTAAAAATCTTCAGTTAGCAAATCCTTATTAGGAATTGCGAAACAATGAATTTGGTTGATTGAAATAGAGTATATAACTGGTTGCCCCAAAGGAGATAAGCAAAATCAAACACCGCACTTCATCACATCAATGATCCTCATGGCTGTCTAGTAAATGGCGGGACATATGGAACCATATTTTCTCATCAATGAGGATCCATCTTTAATGCTTTTGGACAAAATGTGAACACTTCATATTAGTACACACTACACACTAATAGAGAAGAAAAAGAATTCTACACCATAATACTCTAATATCGTTACCACCATATACATTCCGAACATTCTATCCATCAATAATGAAGGGTTGTGCAACTATTTTCTACAACCCTTCATTATTGATGAATTATACCACTAAAAGACTTATGTTAACTTGGTAGCGTAAATATAAATGTTCCCTTATTTACCAAACTTGTAAAATTTGTACGGGTTTGAGGGTTACTCAATGATTCCAACAATTTTTGTGATGCCTAAGCATTGGGTTAGAACCCCCATCAACCCCATCCCCCGATTTACCTAGCATAAGAACAAATAACTAAAGAATTGTAAATGTGTACTTTTTTTTAGGGTCATAACTCTATTATAAAAGAAAAGAAATTCATTCAAGATTGTACAATCCAACTCTATGATGTGAATGCAAATTTTGAACCATAAATCTATTAGCAATTACATGTTTAGGCCTACTTTACTTTTATTTTTTAAGAATGTAAGCCCACTACACTTAATAGAAAATTTCATAGAATACATATTTTGAACCATAAATTTATAAGCAATTACACGTTTAGGCCCACTTTACTTTTATTTTTTGAGAAGTTAGACCCGCTACACTTTATAGAAAATTACCTAAATTTTAACCACAATATTTCCTTCCACTTTATAGTACATACTTTTTTTTTAATGTACCATACTTATCCAATCTTAACAGTTAACATAAGATATTACCTTATTTTCTTCTAAAAAAAAAAAAAAAAAAAGGAGATATTACCTTATTTAACAATCTATCTATTTTTTCTATTAAAGAGTTAAGATACTTAGTCATCTATCCATTTTATAATAACAGACAAAAGTTAATACCTAAGTCTTCTCTTATGGTATGCCAACATGCACTTTTCAATTTTTGACAAGGTTTGTGACTTTGTTCCAATATATTCTTTTCAGCCAATTTTGCCTGGTTGAGACCCTAACATTTCATGTGGAATCAGGGTTCCCCTCTGAATGAATACACACTTCGTCTGATTGGTTCAGACATTGAGCACTACATAAGGAAGCTGCTCTTTGATGGGGAAATCAAATACAACATGAACGCACAGGTTCTCAACTTCAGCATGGGAAAGCCACGAGTTCAATTCAACCACGATGGCCAACCTCAAGATGTACAACCACAATGATTTGATTTTGTCAAAATGGCTGGGAAAGTAACTGGACCCACTGTCTTAGGTTGTGGTGACAAGCTATTAGAAAAGTTAACCTTCTTCACACATCCATTACGTAAATTACACCAAGTCCAATATAATTGTCAATGTAATAAGACACAATTTATTGAACAGCTCTATTTCATGTAGGGGAGAATAGTTAAAATTTTGTATAAATTATTAACCTACTTCATACTAATAGAGGTAAAGAGATGAGACCATTATATCAGCAGTTTAAATTATCCTCTACCACTCAGACATACGGATTATTGGCTTACTATAGAATTTCAAAATGGACTTTCACGGTTGAAATCTAAAATTGTTAAAACCCGTCTTTGTATTGTTGCTAGTTTATCTCAGCTAGATTACAACCCCTATGTGCTGTTTTGCTTCAGTAAAGAAGAGAATCTTTGGCAAAAATTGAGGAGGCTTTAATATTAATGAGATGGAGATGAAATAAAAGGGGAGGGATAATCATAAGAGTGCTAAAAAAAATAGAGAAAACAAGTGTTTTAGGGGATGGTAATAGAATATGTACAACAAAAAATTACAAAAAAGATTAGATTATATATATAAATAATTGAAATATATTAAAACATATATATAGTTATATACACACATTCACACTCAAACTTGGACCCTGTTAATCATTCATTTGACATTACGTTACTGTTATTGTAACAGGCTTGAAACAAAATCATTTTCAGGGTAATTTCAAAACATGATAAGATTGATAGACAGGCAGAGATACAAACCTTATGTTTAGATGAGAAGAGAGGAGAGAAGGGAAGGGAGGGTGACTAAAATGTAAAAAATAGTACATTTTGGTCACCTTCTCTTCTACTCTCTGCCTTTCATCTCCCTCCATTCCAAAAATACCCTACATCATAGGCAGCTTCCAAATAGACAACACTGTATCTGCCACAATATTTTCACACTAGGTCTTATACTATACAAAACATGGAGTCTTGTTAGCTACTACTGCACTCTGTCATGCACTTGCGATCTTGAGTGACTACCATCTGAATCAGAGGAAAATCCCTGGTTTACTTTTGGGGCAAAACACCCAAACAAGGTTTGTCCTTCCAAGGCTGAAATGCTCCTTCATGAGACAAATTCTGACAAAATATGACAATCATCAATGCCACAACATGTGATTTGCAATAACCAGTAGTAATATATATATATATATATATATATATGTTACGGCACGCACTCCCCACACACACATGCATGCACACAGTTTGCCACAAAGTACGTTCAGAGTTGAAACAAACAGATAAGAGTTAGTGATGAAGTGCATTTAGAGCCTGTATTGAAACAAATTTCAGTTTCTGTTTAAAGGAAGTAACAAGTTCATTTAATAAAGTGCATATTGAAACAAATTGCAATTTCTGTCCAAAATTAGTCTGACAAACACATACAACTTGGATTCTCCATAGAAGGTTTCCTAACCCAAGAGGTGCAATAAGAGCACATATTGTATGTAACAAATCACAATTTATGTTCAAAAGTAAATTTTTTTTTTTTATTAGTTAATTTAAATATCATGGCAGGTATGTAGATCATACACTCAACACAATGAGTGCTTTACTTATGGTTAGTTACATTAATTATTTTCCAGCAGCCTACTTTTTCCAGGATAATTTTTTGAGTAAAATGCACAAGCTATCATATATTTTCTAAGACTCTAAAACCACAATTATTCTGGCCTTCATCATCCTTTTGCTGATCCCTATATCGCTCCTTGATGGAGTGAATAGTCTTCACTGCACATTTGTGCTACCTCTAACTTTTGGTTTATTCATCCATTCCTTATTTATTCAATTCGTGTCTTTCTACTCATCCATAACAACATTCCATTTCAGCAATTTTCTTTACATGAAAACTATGCATTCTAACTCTCCATCACTCTATGAAAAAAACTTTGTTTAATATATATATATATATACATGATGAGGAGAAATCAGGAAAAGATTGTATTCATACAGAGCTTGAAAAAACCAATCTGTTGGAGATAAGCTGGAGACAGAAGTCTAGAGTTCTTTGGCTAAGGGAGGGGCAAGAAATATAAATAAAAAAATTTCAAAGTATTAATTCTCAGAAACAGTATAATACTATAACCAGTTTGCAGGTGGAGGGAGAGATTACTACTAATCCAGCAGTCATTTCTGATTGTATTTTGCAGTTTTATCGTCATTTGTATTCTGAAGACGGCTTTCAACACCCATCTTTGGATGTTGTGGAATTTTCTAGGATCTCTGAGGAGAATGTTGAGTGGTTGGAAAGACCCTTTGAGGAAGAGGAAGCTTTTGGCGTGATACAGCATTTTAATAGCAATAAGGCACCGGGGCCAGATGGTTATTCCATGGCTTTTTCCAATCTTTGTGGAGTATCATCAAGTCTGACATAATGGAGGTATTTCAGAATCACAATTTTCATGCCCAAGGTAAGTTTGAAAAAAGCCTTAACGCTACTTTCATCTCCCTTATTCCTAAAATACCTAGCCTCTGTGGATGTGAAGGATTTTTGGCCCATCAGTTTAATAGGTGGAGTGTATAAGATTATTGCCAATGTCATGGCCAACAGATTGAGGGTGGTGCTACAGGAAATTATTTCAGATTTTCAAAATGCTTTTGTGAAAGACAGGCAGATTTTGGACTCAGTACTCATTGCGAATGAATGGATAGTAGAATAAAATTAGGAGTTCCAGGAGTGTTATGTAAACTGGATATGGAAAAGGCTACAGTCACGTTAATTGGGATTTTCTCATCTATGTGCTTAGGAGATGTGGGTTTTCGGAGAAATGGAGGGAGTGGATATGATATTGTATTTCTGCAGTGCGATTCTCTTTTCCGATCAATGGTAGCCCAAGTGGTCTCTTTGAAAGCATTGCGGTTAGAGATTGTCTTGTGAAGAGAGGTATTAACGTTCAGGTTGTTTGCCCTCTTTGCCTAAGGGGTAATAAGACCATCCGCATCCAGGCCAAAACATCACATTATGTTTTATGATTGTTGTCTAAATTAAACAACATATAACAATAATGGAAACCAAACTATGGTTAATTTATATCTAGTAAAAAAATTTTGAGAAGTAGCTCATACTGGTCATCCATAAAATTATAAGTTGGCCCATGAAAGAAGGTACTCACCTGCAACCAAAAGAAAAATCCACGTACAAGATTCAAAACTCTATAGCGATCAGATTGGACTGATTTGATCTTTCTTTTAAAGCCTGCAACATTATAAGACAAATCTCTAAAATTTACATTACAATCAGTAAGAATACAGAAGACAATGTATATGAAAATCAAGTCTACAAATCCTTAAACCCAAGAAGAGCTATGCTTCACCAATACTTAAATTGCAGTTTTAAGTATATAAAAGTGTAATACATAAGATTACGCACAAAGGAAAGGTCCTCGCATAAACAAGGCCAAGAACCAGCACACAAACACTAATGAAGTAAATTCCTGAGTTTTAAATTAGACTCATCTGCTTCTCAAAGCTACAGGGGTAAGATCTTTTTCCTTATAACGCCAAACCAGGCCACCAGTGAGCTCTAGCTCAGCTGGTACCTTCTCCCCTTATAAGTAGATGGAGGATGAGGTTAGGGGTTCAAGACCCATTGGGTGCGTGTAACTTATCAATCAAAAAAAAAATCAAGGCCCTACAAAATGAAAAATCAATTTAGCTGTTGTAATAATGATTACCACCATCATCATGATTGATATTCTGAAATGCATTACCATCAACAAGTCAAGCTTATAATTATGCATATTCTAAGTGTAGCTTTCTTTTCTTGGTCTGCTTCCTTAGATGGGATCCTCACTGCAAACAACCTTTGGAAGAGACGAATTTTAGTAATTGATTGGTGTTATATGTGCAAAAGGTGTGGGAAATCTGTGGATTATTTACTTCTTTGTTGCCCTATAGCATCTGAGCTATAGGTCGATGGTTTTTGGTTTGTTTAGTATTCATTGGGTTATGCGGCATAGAGTCATTGAGATGTTCGATTGCTGGCCGGGTAAGTTCAGTCAACACCGAAATTTCGCCCTCTGGAGGTTTTTGCCACATTGTCTGTGTTGGTGTATTTGGCGGGAACAGAATGCTAGATGCTTTGAGGATTGTGAACAATCTATTCTTGGTATTAAGTCTCTTTTCTTCCTTACTCTCCTTGAGTGGAGTCTAGCTTTGCCCCTTTTCTCTTGTATTTCCCTTCCTGTTTTAATTGATTATTGTAATTTGGGCTCTTGAATTTGCCCCTGTAGTACATTCCCAATGTACTTGGGTGGCCTTTTATTTTAATAAAAGTTTTCTAGTTACTTATCCAAAAAAAAAAAACTAATAATAATACACATACTCTGGTCAAAATAGAAGCTGTCAAGCATAGGGAGGAAAATTGATTCAAGAATCATCTAGCACTAGCAAATAAAAAGAATCCTGGATATATTTGAGTTGCTTATAATGTTTGGGAAATATTAAGGGGTATCAATTACACATCTGTTATATTTGAATGGTCAAATAAACTTTAAAGTGGACTGACCAGAGATAAATACGTTACATTATTAAGTGAGACAATGCCCATACTACAAAGATGACAAACTGCTCATTACATAAAACTAACATCCAGGCATCAAAGCAGTAAAAATGGAAGGAAGGCACGCCTATCCTCTGATGGCATGAAGATGTTAACAGTCCAACAACCTTAGTAGTGGGCTAGCCAGATAAAAATATACTCCACCAAATGACAGCTCATAACACAGACAAAACTGGCCTATATACAATGTAATGATCTTGAAAGTTTGTTTGCTTGTGTTTCAGGATAAGCTTTCTATTTCATGCAATGCAAAAAATCACAAGTTCATACTATAGTTGTAAACTAGGAATTGTTCTTGACATGAGACTCATCTATCATAAATATAACATTCAAAATATATGAAAACATGGCACATGTCAGAATGAACTTACCACTGTACTGATCAAGATATGATTTACTGCAAGACTTTGTTGAATATGATTTTGTCCCACTACGCAACTCTCTGTCTCTTTCCTTTGGCCTTCTGTAAGATACTTCATGCATAAGTTTTTTGTACTCCATTTCGTTGTAAGGCCTTCTAAGAATTTCCATAAGGTTTTTCCTAAACTGAGAATGTCTACCACTACCAGGACTTCCATTGCGTGTCCTTCTGTCTATATCAACATTAACCTTTGAACAGTGCACACAAACAAACAGAATAAATTTCATAACTAAGAAGAATACAATATCAGTAAGACCATTCTAGAAATAAAGAAAACAGGCCAAAGGAGTAGCAGGAAGAAATAGAGATACACATACAATTGCATCCGATCTTGAAGCTACAAAAGGGCTGCAAATTCTATCACTGAATGGATCTTTGTCTGTTGCATATATTTCCAAATCATCTGAACTCTCTACATCCCCCTCATATGTCACTGGTTTACCATGTTCAGGTTTAAATACAAGATTTCCACCATTACTCTCAAGACAATTCAGAAATCTTTTGTAGCATTCATCTATCATATCAGATTCCACTCTATGGTTGCAGTCATGCTTAGCTGGATGAAGAACTTTTGCATTGGCCATACCAGACTGTTTGCTCAAATGTCCATTTGTTCCACCAGAAAAGGGATCTTCATTTTCCTCATTTACATCCATCATCAAATTCTTACTTTTCTTTCTTTTAACACCCCTTAAAGTTTCCAGAGTTTCCATGCTTTCTCTCCTCACAAAATTCAGCTTAGTTATTTGCTTCTCAGTCTTTTCAAGACTTGAAACACCAAAGAAAACATTTGGGCTCTCTGTCTTTTCTCTCCTTGAAGCATCATTCAAAGTTCTCCCAGTTTCAGCCACGCCACTCCTCTCAACACTCAAAACATTATTTGAATTATTCAGGCTCTCAAACTTCTCTTTCTTCAAAGATCTAGCAGTTTTGGTATTCACTCCCCTCAGACAGCTCTTCAAAGTTTCTGAAGTGTCTAAACTGAGCCCATCACACAACCCCTCTTCTCTTTCATACCTTGAAGCGTCATTCAAAGTTCTCACAGCTTCAGTCTTGCCACTCCTCTTAACGCCTGAAACATTACCTAAATTATTCAGGCTCTCAATCTTCTCTCTCTTCACAGCTCTTGCTGTTTTGGTATTCACTCCCCTCAGGCAGCTCTTCAAAGTTTCATGAGTGTCCAACTTGAGCCCATCACACAACCCCTCTTCTCTTTCATACCTTACAACCACCGGAATCTCATTGTTTACAACAACTAGTACATATGATTTTCCATCATGTCTCAAATTTTCCACGAACATCTTATACTGAGGATCCCAAACATCATCATTATCATCCAAACACATCTTATGCCGAAAATCTGCTTCTTGGTCATTGTTCTCCGAAATTTTGATGTTGTCCTCCAAAATTTTGACATTGTCATGTCCATCAAGCACATACTTAGCATTAACACCAGTATCATTATCACCATCAAGATCATTATCATCCAAGCACATATTATGCCAAAAACCAGCATCTTGGTCATCATTCTCCAAAATTATAACCTTGTCATGTCCATCAAGCACAGACTTACCATTGAAATCAGTACCATTATCACTATCATAGTCATTCTCGAGAAGATAATTGACATAGTCTACATAATCCTTATCATACAGAGGTGTGGCTTCCAATTTAACACTATTGTTTCTAGTTTTCTTTGCAGAGTTATCACAAACTTTGGCATTGAAACTACCATTGGCAATGCGCCTTCTCTTCAACCGCCTCATTAACCTCACATCACACTCATCATCACCATCTTCCCCTTTAACTCTCACATTCCCCATTCTAGCCCACAATTACAAAACCCTAGCCTTCATATTTTCACTCCATTTTCTCGGTAACTGAAACTAACCAAACAAAAAAAAATTATAATTTTTTTCATGGAGTTAGTAAAATACAAATGATTTTTAAGAAAAAACACAAAAAAAAAAAAAAAAAAAAGAAAAGTGAACGAAAATTAGAACATGCATTATGCTTAACTGACTCCATTAGTGTCAGCTAAAGCCTTAAGTTTTGTTTGGTTGCCGAGAAAGTGCAGGAAAAAAAATCCACTTTTGTAAAATATCAGACCTTTACAAAGCTTAAAATTTTTGATAGACTAGGAAGCAAAAGACAAAATCTTTAACTTTCAGTCACATTTTCGCGGGAAACAAACGGAGAGAGAAGAAGAAGGGGGGAGGGGGGGTGGAATTGCGTACCTGAATGCAGGTGACGATTCCGAGAGCGAAAATGTAAGCCCTGGTTGAGAAAAATGAAAACCAAAAGGGTGAAAATGAAGCGCTTTTGAAATCAATGAAATGTGACTCAGAGAGAGAGAGAGAGAGAGTCAGAGAGACTTCTTGAGAGTGAGTGGGAAACGAAAACGAAGCACAAGGTACGAGGGAAGGAGAGTAAATCAGTTCAGCCAAAGAGGGACGAAAGCCTCTATCTTTTCAACTTAAAAAAAAAAAAAAAAAAATAGTACAACTCTCTGTCTAGCGGGAGAAATTATAAGATTCATTGGACAAGTACAAGTGATATAATCTATCATTTCATTAAAAAAAATTTAGCTGTTTAAAATTATTAGTTAAATTTTTTTTTTTAAATAAAAATTAATTATTGACACAGTAATTTTAAACAAGTGAAATTTTTTTAGTAAAATGATAGATAAATGACGTGGTTCACCAGAGAACTCTATAATTTCTCTTTTGGTAAAGAAAAATTTGGAAATCTATGTGATGGTTACTACACTAATAACAACCTCTCACATAAAAAAGTTGTGAGGAAAATTATGAGTTTATTTGTGGGAGTAAAAGAACTCTTTCAACTTTCATGACTTGTTTTATATAAGTTTTGGGAGGAGATAAGAGAATTAAAAAACCTGTGAGTTTTCTAAAAAATAAAAAACAAAAACAAAAACAAAACCTGTGGGCTAGCAATATTTGACATGACATGCAAACAAGATAGGAACTAATATCATTTTTTGTGGGTTAGTATTTAGCATAAATGGGTTCGTGTTAAAGTAGTTCAGCATGTTTTAATATGATTATACAGGAGTCAATTTGTATTGGTTTGCTTAACTCGTAATTAACTCAAAATGATCCAATTCTATATAAATTAATGTGCTTTCTATTTGATATAAATTTAAATTCTAGATATACTTGAGTAAATAAAAAAAAAAATTTAATGTTTATATTGATAAATTATTCATTGAAATTTAAAAATCCTTAACCTTTTTACTTGTAACAAAGAAAAAAAAAAAAACCTTTAAACTTAAATAAGTTGTCAAGTCAATCTACTTGATAAACGAGTTGTGTTAAGGTTGAGGGATTTGAACGCAATTATTAAATGGGTCAAGTTAGGTTGAGCTATGTGTTATATTACCCTTACATTGACACAACATGAACACGACTTGCTAATATGAATCACCACCACTAACCTTGCAATATCTCTCAATGGCTGAGATTGAAAATTAAAATATTAAATTTCAATCTAAACATTTTGGACAGGAGGATTTTTTATCTTTTTAAAATTTTTACCTTTGTAACTTTTTTGATTTAAGGGTTGAAATTGAAATTTAATTTTGTAACTCTCAATTTTAGCCATTGAAATAATGTAAACACACCAATTTACAACCTATATTTAACCTCAACTAGAGGGCAAAAGGGTAATTTTACACCCCTAAAGTGACATCTTAATTCTAATTGTTGGATCCTCAATCATTTGTCATAAAACATATCTCGATATCATAACAATCAAAACAACTTATCATGGGCTTCAATCGGACCATTGGATTATAATAATTGAAAATCCAAGTTTCAACAATAAAGGTGCACCCACATTATTGAGCATAATCATATGTGATTATGAATAATTGATTTTGATTAGTTCCATTTAGTATCAATTTAAAATCAATGATGTGTCATGGTTCTAGGCTAACACTAATGGTAAGCATGCACACACATAATTAATCCTCTCATCATTCATTAATAAACCCTTAGTTTTTATCTAAATTAATTCTTAATTTGAATTAATTTAACAATAATTGAGGCTCCATAATGTCTGACTATGGTTTTTTATTTTTTATTTTTTATTTGAGATAGAATTCTACTTTGACATAATCTAAATGTATGTGTGTGAAACTCCTTCTTAGAGACTTGAATTTCAACTCTTGCATCTCACACCTCACAAGTATTTATACTTATAGAATGACTATCACATTGAAGATGCGTGGTGGTAATGTCTAACCATGATTGATTAAGTGGAAAAACATTAAAAAGAAGAAGAAGAAGAGAATTGATTGCCAATTGAAGCTTAAAAAAGGAAGCTGATGGGCTATCACTAGGTCTAAGTGTTGATTGGCCCCGGAGGAAGCTGACACCCCAAAAACCCTTCCAATTCAGTTTTTTCTACCAACGCCAACTTTAATGCTCTCAAGTCTCAATCATCCAGGATTTTCATCCTCCGCTATAAGTAAAGAATAGTGATTCAAGGCTTTTGTTTATAAACATGATTAGTCTTAGAATTCTTTTTTAATAATTCTATAGTTATAAGTTATAACAAGGGGGAATTTGAATGCTGGTTTTTTTTTTTTAGAAGAAATTTGAATGCTGGTTCTATTGTTAGAAGAGAATAGATAATGCCCCTAGAAGGTTTATTAGATATTCATATATCCCAAAAATAAATAAATAAATTTAAAGAGTTGAAAGCCAATACTATAATGGACTACATTAGTCTAGCGCTTTACTATATGTCTATATGTACTTGGTAGGATTCCAGGAAAGAATTTCCCGGATGTTCATGAATTTGGATTTCATTAGCATTCTCTGATTGGAGGATGAGAAACCTAAATACACACAAGTACATCTTTTTTTCACAAATAGCATGAGAAAGATCATCGAGCTAGAGGGGCTATATATTCCATTAAGTAGGGTCTCACCGCCATAGCAGCTATTAGTATATATAATTTGCCATATGTATCCTTGATTTTGGCCCAAATCAAGGATTCTTACCTATGTAAGATGCCAACTCTAGAGATCTATATACAGAAACTAGAGTATAAATATACAATATACAGTGAATATACATCAGTTCATACATTGTTTGTGTCATTTTCTTTCTTGTGAATATCTTCAACAGCAGCAACAGGAGTATAAATATAGCAAACACAAAGTGATCCAAGGATGCCTCAGCTTACAATTATAAACTATCAGGTGCTCAGCAATCCCATATGTCAATTGGGACAAAAATTTCATCCAAATAATCTGGCCGACCGTTGCTCCACTCTAATGCTTCCCACCAACTCCTCTCTCCCTTTATCTTCTTCAAATCATGACTAGATACTTCATTGATTAATGGATTCGAAAGACTTGGGCAATTATAAAAACTCAACCATTCTAACTTCGGAGCAATGTGTAAGCCACTAGAGATGCTAACTAATCCAAGCATGTAATGAAGTGAAATCTTCTTCAAATTTGGGAGAAAATAAGAGGTTCTATGCTCAGCAGGGATTTTGCAGCTTACTATGCTTTTGATGGAGGGGCAGTCTTCAACTTTAAGCTCTTCTAAGCTGCATAAGTTATCAAGCAACTCTTGTGTGAAAATAGTGGTCAACTGGGGACATGTGCGCAATGTCAAGGACTTGAGAAGAAATAAAGAATTTTGCGGTACTGGACCCTCCCATATGCTCCTTAAACTCTTCATATAATATATATACAGGTATTCAAGTGATCCAAGGACAATTCTTTCAGCATCATGTGATTCAGATACTATTTCACTGATACCATCTTCTCCATAAGCATCTGCTGTATCTATAATCATTTGAACCTCATTACATTCCCCCACAACACAGCATTTTATTTGCTTCATATTTATAGTCCCAAAATCAGACAGCTTCTTAACAGTTGCATGCCTGTCCAAGAAAAATGCAGTTGCATGTTGGAGTACATTCTTAATATCTCTAGGGACACCCACACCATTTATATATTTCAAGCATCTCTCCCATCGTTCCAGCTCAAACTCAACATCAAGAGGGACTCGGGACATAATGCGCTTGACATGGCGTCCAACAGTAAATCTGAAATGAGATAGCGATAGGCTATTCCACTGAAAGTGCCTCAAAAGTTCCACCCTTGGAAAATAGAATTTGAAAGTTTCCAACCTCTGTAAGTTACATACTTCATTAACAATATCTTCCACACGTGTATCCCACCGCTCATCATCTGGATTCACATCAATATTCAACTCCTGCAACTGAGACAATGAACAAATTACCCCACAAGGAACCACTGCATTTGATTGCATAGAACTCCTACCATTACCCGTATATCCATAAAATGAAACTTCCAAGCATGTGAGATTAGTTAACTTGTTAATCTCGTTAGGTAAATTCATAATCTAAATCCCTTCAAGATTAAGAACCTCAAGCTTCTCAAGTTCTCCAACTATTGGAGACAACATCATAAGACGATGGCAATCATTTAGAAAAAGTCTTTCGAGGCTTACCAATTGGAAAAGGGAATCAGGCAAAGACTTGATACCGGTCCTGGATAAGTTCAGGACTTGAAGGGCTGGCATGTAATCAAAAAAAGAGGGAGGAATCACTCTCAATTTGTAGTTTCTAGGAAGGAACAAAGCTGATAGATTGAGGCACCTTGGATTTTCAGGCAAAACAGACAACTCATTGTCCATCAAGTAAATCTCTTTGGCGTGCTTCCAATCCTCATCCTTTGTTGGCTTAGCAAATACTAAACCACCCTGCGTGATAAATAATCCATGTTGCTCACTTGCTTCAGGTTCCACATCATTGTCTTCAATCTGAAATTCCATCTGCCCACTAGGATTAAGGATCTTAACTGCTTCATCATCAAACACCACTCCTTGAGGTTTTAGAGTACTTAATGCTTGCGGTTGCATTTCCTCACCCTGTATAACCTCTGGTTGTCTTGTATGTGAAGCGACATTCCCAATTTCTTCAATTTCAGATTTGTTTTGTTCACCTGAATCAGTCATCTTAACTGTTTTGACATCAAACACCATACCATGAGGCTCTGACACTATTTGTTTTTCACTTTTTTCAGACCCCTGCGTGATATATAATCCATGTTGCTCACTTGCTTCAGGTTCCATGTCATCATCTTCAATCTGAAACTCCATCTGCCCACTAGGTTTAAGGATCTTAACTGTTTCAACATCAAACACCACTCCTTGAGGTTTCAAAGTACTTAATGCTTGCGGTTGCATTTCCTCAACCTGTATAACCTCTGGTTGCATATATAATCCATGTTGCTCACTTGCTTCAGGTTCAATCTCACAGTCTTCAATCTGAAATTCCACCTGCCCACTAGATTTAAGGATTTTAACTGCTTCAACATCAAACACCATTCCTTGAGGTTTTACGTTACTTAATGCTTGTGGTTGCATTTCCTCAACCTGTGAACCCTCTGGTTGTCTTGTTTGTGAAGCTTCATTCCCAATTACTTGAATTTCAAATTTCTTTTGTTCACTCGAATCAGTCACCTTAACTGCTTCAACATCAATCACCATACCCTGAGGCTCTGACATTATTTGTTTTTCACTTTTTTCTTCTGAAAAAGAAAAAAAGGTTTCAAGTAAATTTATACTTTTCCTGTGCAAAAATGACTCCCTCTCACACCCCCCACCCCCCCCCCCCCCCCCCCCCAAAAAAAAAAGAAAAGATTGAAAATATATACATTGAATAAGTACATGTGAGATTCACCAAGTATCCCTAAATTAATTTAGTGAGTTTTCTGTCCATTTTAAAATGATAAAGAAATGGTGGATTGAACCAAGTAGGCAGTCAATAACCCCCCCCCCCCCCCCCCCCCCCCACAAAAAAAAAAAAAAAAAATTCATTAGTAATTTTTTAAAGAACCATATTAACACTCTCGTAAACCAATGTTGGAAATTGCCTCAAAATTTTATCTTGACTTGGTTACCCATTTGAGTTTTCTTTTGTGTGTAAAGAAAGTTTGTATCTCCTAGAAAAGTAATTGCCATTGTTTATCAAAAGACATAATGTTGTATTTTTTGCCCACCAAGGAATTAGCCACGAGGCCTTGTATATAGCCAAAACTGCAAAACGTTTTGTGTTAAAATGTTTTTATTGTGTTCACATATCTGTGTGGTGTGAAATCCTGGTTGATATTTTCAGTTGACTAGGAGAGAGGCGAAAAATGTTCCACACACATAAAACATTTTTAAGGAAGCAAACACCCTCAACCCCCAGGAAAGTAGCCAACCCCCTCTGCCAAGCCAACCACACCAAACCACCAAAGAAACCGTCCCACATGCCCCCCAATGGAGAAAGTATCTCCTGAGACAGGCTCACAAGACCCATATCTCACTGACCCATGGATCTTGTGAGCCCGTCTCATACAAGATTTTTTTTCCCCTAAAGACACTCTTCTGACACAAGCAATTAGACCGGTACTCTTTTGGTTTTAGCCAAAGTTACCTACCATGAACACTATTTTTAAATATTATTCTCGTTGTTTTTCATTCCCAATTTGTTGACCCACCTCCATCCTCCACAACAAACAACCATCATCCCACCCATCCCCCCGTCACCACTCTCTCTCTCTCTCTCTCTCTCTCTCAAAACCTCACATTTATTCTTATTTTTGTATATTTTCTCATGGAATGTGTATTGGCATAATTTATGTGTGATATCCATCTCTATGTGCAAAATTTGTGACATCCAAGTGGATGCTTGAGTTGTAATTGATACTTGCTTGAGAATTCTAAGATATGGATGCTTTCTAGAAGAGGTGATGACGTAGAAAAATTTATGACTTTTTGTACAAGACAAATGTCGGAAACTATTTTTTGTAACATTTTCAGAAACACAACTAAACACCGAAAAATAAACAATATCCCAGTTGAAAAATTTTTCAATGGTAGACGTGTAATGTCAAAACAAACAAAACCTGAATGTTGAAAATTTGCCCAAGCCATCAAACACCTACTATGGAATCACGATTGCTGAGCCAACTTTCTAGACTAAAATGTTTAATGTAATTCGTTAGCACTAACTGGATTTTAGAAGCCTTTTATGGTTCATTTCTCCACACAAACATGAGACTTTCTTGGGGCATATTTTAGAACTTTTCAAAATAATAACGGAATTGACATTTTTGGACCCCCAAACATGAGCTTATGTTAGTGAATAGTGGCCTAACAATCTGAGACAAATTAAATTCGATGCCACAAATTCTCAATTTCCCAAAAAGTGCCAATGCATGCACTTTCTTACTATGAAGACTACCCCAAATAAGATCCGGATATGACACAATATGGACATAGGGATATATCAAAAAATTTTGAAAAATTAAAAAATGTTTGAAAAATTTATATTCCCTCCACCCAAGCTATACAAAATATGGACATAGGGATAGATCAAAAAATTTAAAAAAATAAAAAAATGTTTGAAAAAATGTCCAAGTGTTCTCGAAGGGAATACCTTTCTCATGTTCCTCATCAGCTAATTTTGTATCAAAGTATTCTTGTTGTTCTAGTTCCCTCTTTGCTTTTTCAGCATCATTTAGCTTCTTCAATGTGTCTGGGTTGTGATGCTCTGAGAGAGCTTTCTGGAAAGCCTGAATAGCTAGTTCATAGTCCTTTGAGAGTTTTGCCATTTTTCCTAGGACAGTACCCTTCCTAGTCAAAGCTATTGCTATCATCTTAGAGTCTGATTTAAGCTGTCTTCCCCTTTCAACAGCCTCGTCACAATCTTTAATACATTCCTCATACTGAAAAAATACAATATTATTAGAAGTTTGATCAAAGTGTGGTTGAAAATATATAAATGCAAATACTAGACAGTTCAATATAGTCAGTATTGGGCAGGACAAAAGCTTGAATGGGCTCATATACCAATTTTTAACTAGGATCTTTAGGAATTCAACAAATTAGGGTTCTTGATGAGATCTTGAAGGGTTCCTTTTTTCGATAAGTAATAATATTTTATTAAAATAAGAGGTTATTTCATATTGATGATGAGCACAACATAACCTAAAAGAATTTATTTAAAAAAAAAAAAAAAATTTATACATTAAAGCAAAGTGAATAAATGAGTATCTAATAAGGAAATTCTACAAGGAAAACCCACACACGAGCTCAAAGTCCAACTGAGATGTTGATCTTTCTATATTGTCAAAAAAAAAAAAAAAAAAAAAAACCATTTCGTTCTTGCCACTATAACCACATCAAACATAACGAACATAGTTTCAAAGAGTCCAGATCTTCTGTATCACTTTATGTTCCGCCAATCACTACTTGTCATGTTTTCATTTTACTTTTTATTTTAAACTTCAGTTATTCTATAAGGAAAGTAAAATGAAAACATGACAAGTAGTGATTGGTGGAACATAAAGTGGTACACAAAAAGTGGTACAGAAGATTTGGACTTAGTTTCAAATATCTCATAAGCACTTCCCTATTCAATTCCTCCTCCTAAGCAAAAGATCATCTACTTTCCTTGGTAACATCCTGATGTCGCGGAAGCCTGTAGAGAAACACACACGATGCTCTCTTGATGGAACAGAAACTAAACTATTAGTCTCTGGTAGTAAACCTCGAATCCACGAGGGGTTTTCCCTGAATCCACAAGGAGATAAAATCGGAATCCACCAGAAGAAAATTTGACAAAAGTCTGTGTTTTATTGATAATCGTCTAAAAACTGAATTGCCTTTGGAGGCTACAATGTGTTTAAATAGTAAAAACAAAACCTAGGGCAACTAGAAACCCTAAAGCGGCTACGAAAGCATATAAAACCCTAATTTGACTAAACAACATTAAAAACACCTAAAAACAAGGAAATAAATGCCCTAAACCTAAAATAACGAAAATTACATAAAAATACCAAATATAAAAGATTACAGAGATTAATTAGAATATTTTGTCCTACATCAGACCCCTCCACTTGAAACAAACTCGTCCTCGAGTTCATCTTTGAAATCTGAAATCTTCCACTCCAAATAAACAAATACTTCAAATGCTTTAATAACTTGAGTAGGCTTTGAAACTTGAATTCTTCATAAAATGTAGCATAAAATTTCTTCTCATCTACTTTCAATTTATTTGCAACATCAATCAAAAATGGGTTGATAATGAAATTAAAATTTTCTACTCCAAGAAAATCAACATATTGTGTAGTCGTCTTCAATAAATGAACCGGAACTTGGGGGTTGTGGGTGATGGACTCGTCCTCACCTTTGACCCCAAGTGGATCTTCCACAATATTCTCAATAATTACTATCTCTTGATTTCTGTGATCTTCTAGAATCAACTCAATCTTCTTTTCAAGTTTCAATTCAACAACTTGTTGCAAGTCTTGACCTTTTTTAACCACTTCAAAAGTTTCTCCAGAAATAGGCTGCTTCTTCTCAACCCTTAAACTCTTTCCTTTACTTGATACATGGACTTGGCTGTGATAATTTTGGTTTTGACCTTTCATGTTGTGAACATATTGATTTTCATATGAATATACAAATTTAAAATCAACACTTGTATAATCTAGTATATCATAATAGTTATTAGGAAACCATAAATCAATTAATACTTTTTTCATTCTTTGCCAAGAGCAGATTGGATGCTTACCTCGCCGCTTTGTATCAATTTGAATCTCTTCCCACCATTCCTCTGCTTCATCGTTCAATTTATTAGATGCAAGCTGCACTTTTTCTTCATCACAAATCTTCCAAAAATTAAAATACTCTTCCAAATCAAGAAGCCAATCGATAAAATCCATCTTACACATATCTCCATCAAAGAATGGAATTTTCTTGTAGTTAGGAGTGCATCTTTGAATATATCGAACATTGTTGTTGCAAGATGATTTCCTAGCAAGAAGAGTAGCAATCTTTTGCTGGATTTCACCCATAATTTTCTGACTCTTTTCATGAAATTGTTGCTCATCACGAGCCTCTTCACGAAACTTGAGGAACTCAGCCCTAGTGAGGACTGGGTTGTTGACGTTGTCACCGCCGTCATTGTTGTGGTGGTCACCGTCTCGCCGGTTAGCCATCAGACCAAGGTAAGTCAAGGCTCTGATACCAACTGATGTCACGGAAGCCTGAAGAGAAGCACACATGATGCTCTCTTGATGGAATAGAAACTAAACTGTTAGTTCCTGGTAGTAAACCTCGAATCCACGAGGGGTTTTCCCTGAATCCACAAGGAGATAAAACTGGAATCCACCAGAAGAAAATTTGACAAAACGTCTGTGTTTATTGATAATAGTCTATAAACTGAATTGCCTTTGGAGGCTACAATGCGTTTAAATAGTAAAAACAAAACCTAGGGCAACTAGAAACCCTAAGGCGGCTACGAAAGCATATAAAACCCTAATTTGACTAAACAACATTAAAAACACCTAAAAACAAGGAAATAAATGCCCTAAACCTAAAATAACGAAAATTACATAAAAATACCAAATATAAAAGATTACATAAATTAATTAGAATATTTTGTCCTACATCACATCCATTGAATCCCAAAGGCTCTAAAGACTACACTCCACAAAGTGTATGCCAATCCACAATGGATCAAAATATGTTCCATTGTCTCCCCATTATACCAACACATGCAACACCAACCAACTAATGAGAAACCTTGCTTAATAAAATTATCACAAGTAAGAATCTTCCCTCAAACTACTATTGTCCAAACAAAGAATGACACATTTTGATGTAGAATAGACCGTCATGGCCTTTCTGGACTTTCACACGTGCCTGAAAGCATTGCGTGAGGCAAAAAAACATTAGTAAAAATCATGGGTCTCAAAGTCGAAATCACATGAAATTTGGCAGGCTTAAGTGAAACGGCCTTCTGAGCAATAGTCATCACTTTACTATGAGGTACCCTCTGAAATTGGCAAATTCCTCCACTTAGGCCCCAAAAACTACGATTTTGCCATTTATAGTAATTTTTGTTTCCTTAATAACTTTTTACTCATAAGTAAAAATAAAGTCCCGCTTGTTTTGGGACGACCCTTAAAGTTAGTAGTTTATGATTTTGTATTTAACTCAATTATGCCATTTTTGGTAAATTTTGTCACCTAATCACGTAATTAGTGCAAATTAGGGTTTCAGTTGTTTCCTAATCGTCTTAGGGATTTATTTTCTTAGTATTTATATAGTTTGTAGCCGTCAAAGGCAAATCAGACTATAATTAATAAAATACAGACTTTTTGTCGAATTCTTTGTCTGGTGGATTCCAGTTTATCATATTGTGGATTCAAGGACCTCCTCGTGGATTCGAGGATTACTACCTAGAATCTAAACTGTTAGTTTTTGTCTATCAAAGAGAGAATCGTATGTGCTTTCTTTAGACTTTCATGACATCACATTCCTTGGGGCATTAACACACGAAATACTCACCAAAGGAAAAAGTTAGCCTTTATAACACAGATCATAATAAGAACAACCAGTCCCTTTCATTCTCCATCTCCTCCCTCCTTCCTAGCTAGGGCTATTTGAGTATAAAAGTTCTAAAAGTGAGTTTATTGACTTCAATTTCCAATCATGAAATCCTATATAGAATCTCACGTTCTAGCTCTACTAGGATTAGGGGGGCCACGGCCCCTCCAAAATTAAAATATAAATAAATAATAATAAAAAATATCTAATATTTTATATATCGTTATTAAAAACTTTGAACATCCAGTTACAAAAATATAACTTAGCCCCAAATATTTAAGTTTGTCCAATGATACGAGGGTTAGGTCAGAATAGGAAAGGTGGTTACTGGAGCATAAAACAATCTTCATATATTGGTATACAACCTCCATCATGTTTTTGCCAGTGAATAAAATAAACAGTAATAAAAAATCAGTATATCCAAATCAGGGTCCCCTTTGTTTCAATGAATCAAAATTCAATGACTTTTGCGATAAAGAAATAATTGACAGAACCTTAATGGAAATCATATAATAAGCCCCAATGTCCACATCCGCATGAACTCTTTAACTTATTAAGCTAAAGAACCAATATGGTAGAAGTAACATATTGCAAATTCTAACCGTTTCCATTTTTTCCAGTCTTTTTTCTTATAGGTAAAACAAGACTACCTTGTGAAAATAAACACGAAGTAGTCTAAAGGATTACATTTAGAAAAATATCTATACGTGAATCAACTCTATAAAGGATTGAACAAGTTTACTATTTGTGAGACTTGATACAAAAGACCACTTATAAGAACTATTGACAGATGCTTGCAATTGAGTTGATGTGCATTCCACATCTTCAAAAGTACGCCGATTTCTTTCTCTCCATATAGTCCACGTCAAACATAAACGAATAAGATTCTAGATATTGAATTAGATCCCCTACCCTGCCACCCATGTAATAAATCAAGAACATCCTCCAGAAATACCCACTGAACCCCAAACATCCTGGATGTGAAACTCCACAACTCAAAAGCCATACTACAATGAATCAAGAGGGTTCTCCATAGTCTCCCACTACAATGGCACATACAACAACAACTCACTATTGAATAACTCATTTTGATGAGGTTCTCACAATCAAGAGTTTTTTCCCTAAGCCGCTGTACGCACAAAAAAAAGAAACTTTCGGAGGAGCCTTGGCCCTCCTTATTTATATCTCAACCAATCTTTAAATTTTGAGCTTGTTTACGCTAAGGAAGGAGCAGCAGAGTGTAAATTACACACACATTTCATATTTTATTGAGACATTCATCAACCTAGTCGGGTAACTGTTAAGATTTAAATGTTTTATTTTATAATATTTATTGGAAGTATCTTTAGATATTTGGTAGTTTGACCAAGTCTTAATTTAGATATTTGGTTATTTGATCTCAGCCAGATTTCATGCTGAGAAAGTGTCTCACGTTGCTATCCTAGTTTGTAGGAGTTGTGGATAGTGCTTTCCTATTTTATAGAAGTTATGGTTAATGCTAGATAAAGTATTCTGATGTATTGCCTATTTATAGGCCCTTTCCTTATCAATAAAATTATTCAGCTTTACCATTCAACACGTCTCTTTTGTTTTTTGTTAACTCTGTATCAGTTTGTTTTTTGTTAACTTTGTATCAGTGGTATCAGAGCCAGTGAGAAAAGCAAGAGAGAGAGAGTCCCCAAACAGTATTGATGGCTTCAGATTCAAATTTTGTGCAGGCGGCAATCCCATGTTTTGATGGTCACTATGACCATTGGAGTATGCTGATGGAGAATTTCCTATGGTCCAAAGAGTATTGGCCGATTGTTGAATCTGGAATTCAAGCACCAGCACCAAATACAGTCTTGACAGATGCTCAGAAAACAGAGTTGGAAGGGAGAAAGCTCAAAGATTTGAAGGCAAAAAATTATCTTTTCCAAGCAATTGATCGTCCCATCTTGGAAACAATTCTTAGCAAAGAAACTTCCAAAGATATTTGGGATTCCATGAAGAAGAAATATGAAGGCTCTGCTAGAGTGAAGCGTGCACAGCTTCAAGCTTTGAGAAGAGATTTTGAGACTTTACAAATGAAGGATAGAGAATCTATCACCAGCTACTGTGCCAGGACTATGGAGGTTAGCAACAAAATGCGCTTTCATGGTGAGAAGATGGAAGATGTCACCATTGTTGAAAAGATATTGCGTTCTCTGACACCAAAGTTTGATTATGTCGTGTGTTCCATTGAAGAATCGAAAGACATAGATACATTTTCTCTTGATGAACTGCAGAGCTCCTTGCTGGTCCATGAACAGAAGATGAACCGAAGTTCAACTTCAGAGGAGCAAGCTTTAAAGGCTTCTATCTCTACTCATTTCTCAAACTTTAGAGGAAAGGGTAGAGGTAGAGGAAGGGCAGATCGAGGCAATAGAGATGGCAGCAGGCATTTCAAAGCCAATGATGGTCAATTTCAAGGCAAAGGCAAAGGATGAGATCAACATTTTGACAAATCCAAGGTAGAGTGCTTTAGATGTCATAAATTTGGGCATTATTGTTCTGAATGTTACACTAGGCTGCCTAAAGACAAAGAAAAGGAACCGCAATTGAATTTTGCTGAAAAGAAGGAAGTGGAAACTTTGTTAATGGCTGTTCAAGCTAATCAGGAACCGAAATATGATGTTTGGTATGTGGATACGGGTTGCAGTAACCACATGTGTGGAAGTAAGTCTTCTTTTTCTTATTTAAGTGAATGCTTTCATTTTACAGTACGTTTTGGTGATTTTTCCACTGTGAAGGTGATGGGAAAGGGTGATATAGAGATAAGAACCAAGAATGGTTTTGTAGAAACAATTTCTAATGTCTTTTATGTTCCTGACTTGAAAAGCAATTTGTTAAGTGCTGGTCAATTGCAAGAAAAGGGTTATATAATCACTATTCAAAAGGGTGTTTGTGAGATTTATGATCCTACTAGAGGAGCCATTGCTGTTGTGCAAATGAGTTCAAACAGGTTGTTTCCATTGAAGATTACAAGTGTGCAATCTTGTTTGGTAGCTGAAGTAAAAGATTCTTCTTGGTTGTGGCATTTTCGTTATGGCCACTTGAGTTTTGGTGGATTAAAGACCCTCCAACAGAAAAATATGGTGGCAGGTCTTCCTTAGATTAATATTCCTTCCCAAGTTTGTGAGGAATGTGTTGTTGGCAAACAACATCGTTCTCAATTTCCCCAAGGGAAGTCATGGCGAGCAAAAGTAGCTTTGGAGCTAATGCATTCCGATATATGTTGCCCGATAACACCATGTTCTAATGGAGGTAAAAGATACTTAATTACCTTCATTGATGATTATACTCGAAAAACTTGGGTTTATTTTTTACAGGCAAAATCAGAAGCTTTTTGTGCATTTAAAAGCTTCAAGGCTTGTGTGGAAAATGAAACTGGAAACACCATTAAGACCCTCCGAACAGATCGTGATGGAGAATATTGCTCAATCGAATTTGAAGTTTTTTGTGAAGATCATGGCATTCGAAGAGAGCTGACAGCTACTTATACACCACAACAAAATGGTGTATCAGAGAGGAAAAACAGAACCATCCTTAATATGGTGAGAAGCTTGTTGACAAGAGGGAGAATTCCAAAATCCTTTTGGCCTGAAGCTGTAAATTGGAGTATTCACATTTTGAACAGAAGTCCTACATTTGCTGTTCAAAATATGACACCAGAGGAAGCATGGAGCGGAAGGAAACCTGCTGTAGATCATTTCTGGATTTTTGGGTGTATTGCCTATGCCCATATTCCAGATGAGAAGAGGAGGAAGCTAGATAACAAGGGAGAAAAATGCATTTTTCTTGGTGTTAGTGATAAGTCAAAAGCTTATAAACTATACAATCCTAGCACCATGAAAATTGTCATCAGCCGTGATGTGGTGTTTGATGAAGAAGGCACCTGGTTATGGAATCAAAATGGTGTTAAAGAAAGTATTCCAGCAGATTTTGATGATGAAGAGAAAGGGCAGCAGCCTATGGAGAATGAGCAAGAAGAGGAAGCCACTCAAAATGTTCCAATAGCTGATCAAAGCCCCCTTGCAGCTGAATCACAAAGGCCTCAACGTGTTCGAAAAAGACCAGCATGGATGTATGATTATGATGTAACTGGAATTGATCAATCTGAAGATCCACTCATTCACTTTGCTCTGTTTTCAGATTGTGATCCTACCAATTTTGAAGCGGCTGTCACAGAACCAAAATGGAGAAAGGCTATGGATGCTGAAATTACAGCCATTGAAAGAAATGATACTTGGGAGCTGACTGATCTTCCAAAAGGGCAGAAAACAATTGGTGTAAAGTGGGTTTACAAGACAAAACTGAAGGAGAATGGTGAGGTTGACAAGCACAAGGCACGTTTGGTAGCTAAGGGCTACAAGCAGGAGTTTGGTGTTGATTATAAAGAAGTTTTTGCTCCGGTTGCAAGGCATGATACAATCAGATTGGTGATTGCTATGGCAGCTCAAAACTCATGGCCTATCTTCCAGTTGGACGTGAAATCAGCATTCCTCCATGGAGATTTGAAAGAAAAGGTATTTATTGATCAACCTCCTGGTTATGTAAAACTTGACAATGAGCATAAAGTGTATAAGTTAAAGAAAGCTCTATATGGATTAAAACAAGCTCCACAGGCTTGGTATAATCGTATAGAAACTTATTTTTTGAAGGAAGGATTTCAAAAATGTCCTTATGAATATACACTGTTTATAAAAATTGAAGATGGAGGAAAGATGCTCATTGTTTGCTTATATGTAGATGATCTAATCTATACTGGAAATAATACAGCCATGTTTGAAAGCTTTAAGAAATCTATGATGGTTGAATAATGTCTGATCTTGGTATGTTGCATTACTTCCTTGGCATAGAAGTAGTGCAATCAGCTAATGGGATCTTTATTTCTCAAAAGAAGTATGTGCAAGATGTTTTGGACAGGTTTCAGATGAAGGATTGCAATCCTGTAAGCACTCCAACTGAGTTTGGCTTGAAGCTAAACAAAGATCATGAAGGGAAGAAGGTGGACAGGACACTTTACAAGCAAATTGTTGGCAGTTTGATGTATTTAACTGCAACAAGGCCAGACATAATGTATTCTGTGAGTTTAATAAGTAGATATATGGAGAATCCAACAGAAATACACTTGTTAGCTGCCAAGAGAATCCTTCGTTACTTGCAAGGAACTAGAGATTTTGGGCTGTTCTACAAGAAGGCTGAAAAGTTAGAATTGTTTGGGTTTACTGACAGTGATTATGCAGGAGATCAAGATGATAGAAGGAGCACTTCGGGCTATGTTTTTATGTTGGGCACAGGGGCTGTATCGTGGTCCTCTAAGAAGCAACCAATTGTCTCCTTGTCAACTACAGAAGCTGAATTTATTGCTGCAACAGCTTGTGCTTGTCAAGCTATCTGGTTGAGAAGAATTCTTGAAGAGCTACAGTTCAAGCAAGTTCAAGCTACTACAATTTTTTGTGACAACAACTCAGCAATCAAACTCTCTAAGAATCCTGTACTACACGGAAGAAGCAAACACATTGATGTGAAATATTATTTCTTAAGAGACCTCAGCAATGATGGAACAATCAAAGTGGTTTATTGTCGAAGTGAAGACCAGATTGCAGATATACAGACCAAGCCTCTCAAGTTGGCTGCATTTGTGAAGTTGCGTGGTCTACTTGGAGTGTGTTCACATGCTGCTGCAAAGGAAGACTTTGTAGAGGGTTGATTTTTATTTTAAACTGATTTCTGCAGATTTCAGTTTAAGGGAGGGTGTTAAGATTTAAATGTTTTATTTTATAATATTTATTGGAAGTATCTTTAGATATTTGGTAGTTTGACCAAGTCTTAATTTAGATATTTGGTTATTTGATCTCAGCCAGATTTCATGCTGAGAAAGTGTCTCACGTTGCTATCCTAGTTTGTAGGAGTTGTGGATAGTGCTTTCCTATTTTCTATGTTGCACGGACACTGACACGGACACGGACACGACACGGACACGGACACGGGGATACGGCAATTTTTAAAAAATAAGGACACGACACGGCGGTTAAATAATTAATTAAATTTTATATTTAGGCATATTTTTTAATATTTTTAGACATAAAATACGTTTATGTCTAGAATTTAAATTATGTAAGAATTACAAATAAATAAATTAACACCCAAATTAATACAATAATATACATAAAATGTTTATAATACAAACCAAAAATTTAAATAAACTACGTTCAAATACTAATAATAATACTAAAAATAATAGTCAAAATAATAATATAAATTATTTTCTTTTGGACCAATGGCATATTAATGACACCATGGCATTGATATATGGTGCTCAAAAGTTTAAATTTGAAATTGAAAGTTTGAAAGTGACTTTCACGTGGGTTGGCAGTTGACACACAAAACAAAGAGGTAATATATAAAAAAGTATTATAAAAGTTTAAATGAACAGAAGAAGACAGAAGGCAGCTGGTTCTGCGAAGAAAAAGAAAACGAAAAAGAAGCAGAAGAAGAAGAAGAAGGAGAGAGGAGGAGCTCGCCGATCGGAAGGGACAGGGTACGCCGGCACAGCGTCGACGTCTATGGAGTTCTCCGATCGGCCCGATCTAGCTCCGGCGAGGGACAGAGGGCAGCGGCAGCGGGCAGAGGTCAGAGAGAGGGTGGAATCTATGATTTTTTTTTTTTTTTCACTGCTGGCGTGTCGGACGCGTCGGCGCCGTGTTGGAGAAGCGAAAAAAAAAAAAAAAAAAAAGGGACACCGCCGGACACCGGAATCTGGCGCGTCGTGGCCGTTCCGGTGTCCGATACGTGTCGGACACTGACACGACGCCAAAAATGGCGTGTCCGTGCAACCTAGCCTATTTTATAGAAGTTATGGTTAATGCTAGATAAAGTATTATGATGTATTGCCTATTTATAGGCCCTTTTCCTTATCAATAAAAATGATTCAGCTTTACCATTCAACACGTCTCTTTTGTTTTTTGTTGACTCTGTATCAGTTTGTTTTTTGTTAACTCTGTATCAGTAACTACATAAACTAAATTGTAAAAAACGCAAACATAATTACAAGTAAAACAATACCAATGAGTATATAAACTTCAATTGTAACAAAACATGAAAACAATCACAATCAAGAGTAAACCGGTCCAGTCAAGAAAAGTTTGTAAGAGCATTAGCATTGGGGAATGTTAATGCCATATGTAAGGAGAATTTGGCATTTTTTTTGCAATATTGCTCCAAAGTGCTCTGCATCAAGGAAGGCTAAACCCAACTATTATAATTTTTTTTGCAATACTGCTATAGTGCAATTCTAAAGTTAGAATTGCACTATAGCAGTATTCTAAAAATAATAATAATATTTTATTCCACATTTTCCCCCCGAAATTTCTCTCTCCTCTATCTCATTATTTCAGTTCTCTTCTCTCTCTTCCTTCTCTGTTTCTCCATCCGCTCTCTCCTTCTCTGGTTCTATGGTTTTTTTTTGCTGTGACTGATGCTTAAAGGAAGATCGCCAGTGTTTGGGTTGGAGATTGGTGATGGGTTTGGTGGAGATCAGCGTGGGTCACGGAGATCAATGATGGTTTTGTCACCCCCAGAAACCAACAAGACCATGGGTTCGGCCATGGCTGAGACGAGAGAGAGAATCGATCCAGCGGGTTCTGAGGATTTTTTTTTTTGGCTGTGACCGGTGCTTAAAGGAAGATTGCCAGTGTTTGGGTCGAAGATTGGTGATGGGTTTGGTGGAGATAGCAGAGAGAGGGAGTGAGACGGATCTGGTTGTGTAGGGTTACAAATCTTGTTGGCTTCTTCTATTTGATTAAAGGGTTTGTTCACTGTGACTTGAAGTTTCAGAATATCCTCGTGTTCAACAATGGGAAAATCAAAATCGCTGATTTTGGACTTGCAAAAAAAGAAGAGCAAAAACAGAGTAACGAATCGCCGGCGGATATTTGGGCTTGCTGAGTTGTGGTTGTAGTGAGAATAATTTTATATTATTTTTATTTTATTTCATATTATTTTAATGTGTAGTGTAGTAAAATAAAATTTTGAAATGTAAGATGTGTTGTAAAATGGTATGATATAATTAATAAAGTAGTTTTTTAAAATAATAAAATGAGATAGAGTGGCATTTAATGCTCTAACCAGATTTGTCATACCTGTCCCATTGCCAGATAAGCAACTGCCCGATTCATAAGACACGAAATGTGCCCATCGTCCAACTCCACCACCTTAGTATAATGAGCAATTGCAGTATCAAAATCATTCTTAGTGTACGCTGCATTGCCCAATTCCTGTTCCTTACATGCCTGCGACTCACTATCCATCCCCTCCTCCACTGTCAACTCCATCAGGTCTGTTTCCTTCGCCGGCTCAGCCTCCATGCCTCCCTTTCTCTCCGACTCACTGCCAGTCATGGCAAATAGCTCTGCGTCCTCTTCTTCCTCATTAGAAAACTCACGTCTTTCAAGCTTGGCATGAGCTGCAATAAATATCATTTTCTGAGCCCTTTCCAGGCCCACCCTTGAGTGTCTATGAACAGAAACCCATTCCATGGAAGACCAATTACACTTAAATGAACAAGCGGTTGCGTGGAGGAATATGAGCCTCACCGCAACCTTATCCAGACACTTAAACTCACTTAGGCAAGTTTCCCATACAAGTCTGCTGCTCTGTGGGTTTGCAATTTTCATCTTTCCAGTAACCGGGTCTCGCTTTTTTAGCTGAACAGCTTGAGCATAAAGAGGCTCTAGCCCTTCTGACCTCCACTTCATGAGCTCCATTAATGCAACATGAGCTTCTTCCAGGGAAACCAACCTGGTAATGAGCTTATCAACATCCTTCTCTTGCTCATGTGTCAAGCATTTGAATGGTGGAAGATATTTTCCGCTTGTGTCTCTCAACAAGTAAAGAGGGTCCAGTATGAATGCAGCCGACCATGCTGGGTGGTAGTTCTTTCTGAATCGCTTTTCAACAATCTTTTCAACAGGTCCCTCAGCAATGCTGAACTTGGCACACCAGTCCTTCACATTCCCCCTCAAATCCTCCCAAAGAGGTAGGCATTGTGCAATTAAAGGCCTCTCAACCTCAATCTCCTGAGCCATCTCTTTGATCAGCTTCACAAGCGAATATACAGCATCCAACTCATTCCAAAACCCTTCATTTTGAATCAGCCCCGCAACTTCCCTTGCAATTGGATCCTCCACACACGTCACTTTATACGTCTCATCCATCACAACCATTTGAAGTACCCGGGCAGAGCTTAATACCTCTTCCAACATTACATAAACAGGTCCAAAGTTCTTGGAAGTATCACATTTCGGAGAGGGAACACGGAGCAGCCCAGCATACTCAAGCTCTTGCACCTTGCACCTGAGGAAAGCATTCCTAACTTGAGAATTAGTATTTACAAAATTTGCAATCTTTACGCATGCCTCAGTAACAGTCCTGAAAAGTGGGAGCTCTTTGTTAAAATCCTTGATCAAACTAACAAACCCTTGAAGCTGACAAGAGAGATTTACCATCCAATGATTCTGAACCTCCAAATTCCTCAATGCCTTGGCCTTATACTTGTCTGCAACTATCCCTACACATCTCTGCTGCACAGAATTCCCACACACACCCTTCACCGCCTCACACAAAACCTCCTCTGCATACTTCGACGACACCATCCCTCCTGTGAACACTGCCTTGTGAAACACACTCATCCCATTTGGAAGATTCACTGTAAACTTCACCAAATTCTCTCCCTCACAAGCAAATCCACAGCAACTAGTCCCTTTCCACCCATCACTAGCAACCTGAAAAAACATTGCATCTCTAATCCTGGCATCAGACTCGCTCTTAATCTCATCAAACTTAGCATCAAGCCGAGCACCCGAGAGCTCGCGACGCAAGCTCAAGGGAGGCAATCCCACTTGGTTAAGAAATTTTTTGAACTTTGGGTGCTCTAAACTCGAAAATGACACAGACCCACATGACCCATAGAACCATTCTGCTAGTAACTCAAGCCCAGAATCAATTTGGTCCTTTTTTAAAACTGGTGGTGGACCAGAATCAATTTGGTTTTGGGCGTGTTGATTGTGGTGGTGGTGGTGCTGCTGCTGCTGCTGACTCAGCCCCCCCGAATTACTCGGCGAGTAATTCAAAAACTCGTTTTGGTTATGAAAAAAAGGCGACGAAGGCGTTTCAACCGAAGTTAGAGAAGAAGAGCATGAATGTGAAAAATGATGAGAACCCATTTGAGAGCTTCGTTTTCTATGGTTGTTACTGTTATTGTTGTTGTGTAAAGAGGGGATTGAAGAAATGGGTATTGGAGAGAGCGAACAAGAGGAACTGGGTTTTGGGTAAGAGACAGTAACAGAGTTGAAATTGGGACAAGCACCACGTTTCAAGTGCTCAGAGGCGGTTCTGGAAGGATTAGAGGCTGAGAAAACGGCGTCGCATAGAGAGCACTTGAGCTTCACAGCTTTTGGAAGGTTGGTATCTGGGTTTTTGACAAGAATGGGTTCCAAGTGAGTCCAATACCAAGCTCCTTTGCCTTTGATGGCTTTGGTTCGAACAGTGACTAAGTCTTTGTGGCGTTTGCTCAAGGCTCTGGCAGCTATGTTTTCATCGCTTTGTAAAGGGAGAGTTGGAGGGTCGGTGTGGGGTGAGCACGTGGAAGCCATGGAAATTGAGCGTTAGAGAGTGAGGGAGTGAGTTAGGTTTTTGGTTTGTGATATGGGTTTTGAAAGTGTGGGAGTTGTTTACATGGTGATTGGGGGGGGGGGGGGGGGGGGGGGTGGGGGGGGGGTTGAGAGTGAAGACAGTGAGAGTGAGAGTGAGAGAGAGAGAGAGAGAGAGAGAGTGTGTATGAGGTGTTTGTGGAATTGTCTAGCTGAAGTGCATGTTTATGGCTGACGAGAGAGTGAGAGATGAAACCTGAGAATGAATGAGTTTTTGGAGGTGGGAGAGAGACAGAAACGGGAGTCCAAAACCAAAACCTCTACTATTTTGCTGAAAATTAAAAATACTATAGTAAAATAATTTTTAAATGTATAAATAGTACTATGAAACTTATTTTTAATATTTTTATCTAAATAAAATGACTGTGAGTCCCATGAACCGTGTATAAATAGTAATTTTGTCTCCGCACAGTGTAATAACGTTACTGAACAATGCCGTTTACTGTTAATAAGCGATGAAAAAAGAAAAAAAGAAAAAAAAGAAAACGCAAAATGTGAAAATGTAGAAACGCAAGTCTTCTCTAAAAGCAAGTCTTCTCCCTTCTCTCTTCTCTCTCTTTCTCTCTCTCCCTCTCTCTCTCTCTCTTTTTTTGAAAGGAACTTTTTCCTTTTATCTTTTTGTTGAAAGCAAGTCTTTTCTGGGGGCCTGAATTGATCTATTTTTAATATTTTTTTTTGAATAAAGTGGCTGTAAGTCCTATGAATTGTGCATAAACAGTAATTTTGCCTCCTACACAGTGTAATAACGTTACTGAACAGTCCTGTTTACTATTCATAAGCGCTGAAAAAAAAAGATGAGAAAACGCAAAACGTGCAAACGCAGAAATGCAAGTCTTCTCTGAAAGCAAGTCTTCTCTCCTCTCTCTCTCTCTCTTCTTTTTTTTCTGAAAGAAACTTTTTCTTTTTATCTTTTTGTTGAAAGCAAGTCTTCTTTGAGGGCCTAAATTGAGCTAGTCTACAACATAAATACTGAAAACTGAAAATACTGTAACAAAATAATTTTTAAATGTATAAATAGTACCGTGAGACTCATTTTTAATTTTTTTTCTAAATAAAGTGGCTGTGGATCCCATGAACAGTGCGTAAACAGTGCATAAATAGTATGTGAATAGTAACTTTGTCTCCCACACAGTGTAATAACGTTACTGAACAGTGCCGTTTACTGTTCATAAGCGCTGAAAAAAAAAAAAAGATGAGAAAACGCAAAACGTGCAAATGCAGAAATGCAAGTCTTCTTTGAAAGCAAGTCTTCTCTCTTCTCTCTCTCTCTCTCTTTTTGAAAGAAACTTTTTCTTTTTATCTTTTTGTTGAAAGCAAGTCTTCTCTGAGGGCCTGAATTGAGCTAGTCTACAACATGTTCAAAAACACAATTGTAACTGTTACTAGTTCGTATTTTATAAATATTTGTAAATGAGTAACTGTGTACATGCTGCATCCATATATGAGGAAAAGCATCTATGGGGAAAAGCCTCCTTGGGGAGGGGGGAGAGAGAGAGAGAGAGAGAGAGAGAGCACTCTCATGAAAGATGATCCCTTCCATTTATTTTTGAAATAAAGAAAGGTGTAACATGCACATGCGAGAAATATGAGTAAGTATCCAATATTTTGAGAATAATGCAATATACTATTAATTTCTTTTATATTATACATAATAGGGAGTTTCATTAATTGAATTCAATGGGAAATTCATCATTTTCACGGGAGAAATGAGTACCACGTAACTGTTATCCAATAATACCTATTAATTTTTTAAGGAAGGCGTTGCATGTATTCGAATGTATATGATATTTTATGCTTTATGATTCAAATTTCTAGTTTTCTCTTTTTTCTTTTATTGGGTATTCTATTCACTTATAAACAGGACAACATGCATGGAAAAAGAAAATCAACTTTATGTCTTTTACTCATTAAAAAAAAAAAAGAGCTAACCCTCCATAGAGGGCAAAATGCCATTCAGACAAATTGACTATTGGCTGGTCATGCATCAGTTGCTATTGAACCATAAATGTAAAAATTATGACAAATGCAAATACATGAGCTCCCAAACATAGGTAGCAATCATTTCTTGTTATGGGTTTTCTAAGACATCGACCCCCGATCAAACCATTAAAGCATTAAATGCAACTTAGGATAGGCCTAGATAATAATAAAAATTCGCAACTTAGAATAGGTTTAAATTTCCATCCAAAAAGGCTATAAGGTTTGAACTAGGCAAAGTTTAATTCATATGAGGTTTGGCTTTAAATATGAGGGGGTAGCTACTAGCTAACTGTTTTAGATATGATCAGTTCATTTAGGAAAAACATGACTATTTTGGATAACTTTGTCTAATTGTACGGTGACTTATTGCTCCGACCAATAAGGAATGATTTTTATTGAAAGTACTAAGTTGACAGTCTAGCTAAGATATAAAAATTTAAAAAAAAAAAAAAAAAAACCCATTCTTTTTTATCTTTGCTTTGCCTCAGTTCTCGAACACAAGATTTGGCACCAGTTATTTCACTTATTTGTAATCAGACTATAGTTGTCAAAATCGCGATCCAGATCGTAAAATCGCATGATTTTACGATCCCATTTCACCAAAAAGTTTAAAATCGTAGCAGGATCCAAAAATGGTAGGATCGTGTAGGATCGCAAGATCGCATAGGATCGTAGTATCGTATGGGATCCTACCGATCCTACCATTTGGCTTGATTTTTATTATTATTATTTTTTTAAGTGGGATTCATTTGGGTAAGATAATCCACCTAAACCCACAAGCCCAACGGGTTATCAGAAGCCCAATAATGAATTGAAGTCCCAAATTTACCCCTATGTCAACATAAAATCTCAAAAAAACCTATAGTACTTAAGTTTAACATTTTCAAAAACAAAACCTAAAATATTTAGATGATGAAATGGGATATGACAATGATAGTGATTAAATTAGAAGAACTTTAGAATGAGAATTCTCTCTTGGATTTCATATTTGTAATTAGCTAGTTTACTTTAGATTGAGAAATCTCTTTTGGATTACATATTGTAAATTTGTAGTTAGCTAGTTTTTATATGCTAACTAGCCTAAGTTATTTTGGATTTGGAATTTAGAATTTCGAAAACATTTTTCATATGTGTAGATAATATTTTGGTACTTAGTTACTAATTAAACATGTACTGAACTTTTTAGATGCAGTATGTAAAAAGTTAAATATATTTTGTTTCGTTAGAATGACATAAGAACGATGCAGCGCGTGCAAATTACATTTTATGATGCAATTTTTTTTTTAATTGATGGATTCATATTTTAAGTGATTATATAACATACAAAGTCACTATCAATAGGTTTTTTGCTTAAAATTTGAAAATAGGTAGGATCTTACGATTTACGATCTGATTCTACGATTCACGATCCTACTTACCTCTCACGATCCTACGTAGGATCTCGATTTTGACAACCTTGAACCAGACCATTGAGCTACCACGAGAACCAAAAAAACCCATACTTGGATGGTTGGAAAGCGATTTTAAGAGGATCTTGTACCAATCTAGAACTCATGCATTTATTATTAGTCTTTCAAGTTCACAATATGTAAGGAAAAGGTTTGGTTTGAGTGTGCTTTTAGAATTTGAATTGTCATTTTTTTTCTTATTTATTTATAGGTCATGTTAACGGTGTTTTTAGAATAATTGTTAGTAAACCATTTATAACATTTTTATGGAAAAATAAAAAAACTGTCAAAATATTAATTGTTTTTTTTTCTTATAAAATTTTTCTTAAAGTGGTTTACTAACAAATGTTTTTAGGGCATTCGTTAATTTTTTTCCTTTGTTTATTTATTAAAAATAAATATAAATATTATTATATCGAGAAAATAAAACTTTAAAAAATCATATATAAATTATGAAGTTAAATAAAGTCTAAATAATAATAATAATAATAATAATAATAAACTAAGCCAAAGGCACGAAGATGTCATGAAAACCTTAGTTCCTACTTCCTAATCAAACTTACCAAACTTTGTTATATTTTTGCAAAGAGCATTCTTCATATATTTTATACAAAAGCTTTTACATCATTGCTCAGTTGTTAGACAAACAAAGAGTGTCAAGTTAATTATAACATTAGACATGTAATGAACTCCAAAGTTTGTTTTGATTTTCCAATAATTAACTTGTAATTCTTGAGCATAACCAAGTATGGCTATAATAATGTGAAGTTAGATGGTCTATCATATGCATTTAATGTGGCTAGGTATGTTCACAACTAAACTTTCAAACATTCTCCAATGTGTACTTTTAGTATATGTTAATCGATTAGTTATGAAGGGATATGATGGACTTTTTTGCAAATAAGTGGAGCAAGTAATTAGCTAGTATTTGATAGTGATAGCCTGATAGGTGCCTAATGATTATTACAAGTGTAAACCATAACTTGATTCTCAAAAAAAAAAAAAAAAAAAAGTGTAAACCATAACTAGTTTATGATTAATTAATATTATACTCGAGTTCTGTTGATGTAAATGGCTTTTTGTTTTTTTTTGGTGGAAACGGGATTTTATTTAGCTAATAAAAGAGTTCATACAACACCAACAGCTGGTCCTTGGGCACATAGTTGAGTACTCCCAAGGCCGGCCAAATCCTTACATAGTACATATAAACAAAACTAGGATAGCCATTATACACAGACAAAAGATCCTATTGGTGTGTCACCCGCTTCGCCAGAGTGTCCGCACATGCATTTGCTTCACGGTAAATGTGCTGCACCTGCACCACCCATTCCCGTTCCATAAGGCTCCTGCAATCACAAATTAAAGGCATCATATTAGTAGGGTAGCTTACAGTTGTATTTGTTAGCCAATTTAGGACCATGTTAGAGTCAAGGTCAAGGTGAATAAACTTAAAACCCAGTTGCCATGCCATTGCCAAGCCCTGTCGGACAGCTGCCAATTCAGCCATATTATTTGTTGCAATACCCAAATGAAAAGAGAAACTGGCTATCCAACATCCCAAATGATCTCTCAATATCCCTCCTGCACCTGCGACCCTGGATTACTTATCGCACTACCATCAGTGTTTAACGTAATGTAAGGATTTGGGGAAGCGTGCCATCAGATAATTTGCGGGACCTTAAGATGGGTCCTTCTATCAGTACCAGCTAGGAAATAAAACTCCATAGCAGCTTGGGCAGTAGCATAGTTAAGGCTATGTTGGGAGTGAGATTCATTCCTAAAAATCCTTTTATTCTAAGGTAACCATAGTTTCCAACATGTGAAAGGAAAATAAACTTTCCAAGGGAGGTGATGTGTCAGGATAACCATGTCGGCTGTGGCATTACACCTTAACCACTCCTGTAATGGCAAATGAAAAAAGGATAGGGGAAAAGTACCCGTTGATTGACTCCATACCTCTTTTGCCCAGGGGCAATCCCGAAGAATGTGGATGGTCATTTCCGGGTTATGGCAATGAGGACATTGAGCATCCCAATGGTTACGCCCAAAAGTTAGGAATTGCTTGGTGGGTAATCGGATGGCTTTTTGTTAAAAAATATTTAGGATGTCATAAATTTGATTCATTAATTGACAAACTACCTTGCTATTAAGTACTCACTTTATGCATATCAAACCTACCAAATCCTTGTGAATTAGGGGATTAATGAAGCACATAAGCATAGGAAAACAGTAAACTATTGATACCACTCATTATATTTGGTATCATCACAAACAAACAAAAAACAATCTTAGTTTGTAACTTTTTTTAAAAAAAAAAAATAGTTTCAACCTATGGCGTCCGCTCCTGTTAATAGCTCTTTATCATCAGACTAAGATATCAATCGGTTTTTGGTGTAGGCTGGGATTGAACCCCAGATGTCTTATTCAACCATTAAAGATTTTACCAGTTGAACTAACTGGAATCCACATCTTAATTTGTAACTTAAAAGTGGATTTGAATTAGTTTTTATAAATTTTTATTTATCTAAATACAAATATATACTTCTATCAATCTTTAGCAAATAAGCTTCTAATAAAAGTTATTCCAAACACCCACTAATAAAATTTACTATTCCCTTAAACATTAGTTTTTTCCTTAATTTGAAAGAAAAGCTATTTTTAAAAAAACAAAACAAAACAAAAGAAGACGTGATACACAGCAGTAGGTATGTATCCTAATAGTCCTACATGTGGATGGGAAAAGAAGTCATAATTAAAGTATCTTTATTCAGGTGGGAGGTGATTGCAAATTTACTTAAAGTATATGGTGCTGTCTAACACTAATAAGTTACACTAAATAGGGTCCTAAGGTCTTACTAACTTTTCAAAAAGAGACCGTTAGGAGGAATGAATGAAATTCACAAAAGCCTTTGAATTTGAAGTTTGGGCAGTGTGGACCCTATATTTTACCATGTAGCGGCAAAGATTTCTAGTTTGTCCATCTAAATGTCGTCTCTGTAATTATGTAAGGTTTTCATATTCCATACTCTGTTTTAATCTTATTTTGAATATATCTATTTTGCTATTTTCTTCTTTATCATCTATTTTATCATTGTTTATGCTTCCATATTACTGCTGTGCTCTCTCCTGGGTAGTTAATGGTATCAAAGCCATGGATGGTAGATGTATGAGTTTAGATGATAAAGAAGAAAATAGCAAAACAGATATATTCAAAATAAGTTAAAATAGAGTATGGAATATATAAAACTGAAACTGATAAAACCTTACTTGAATAAAAACTTCTTTCTTGAAAATAAACTTCTTTCTGACACAAGCTTGAAAATAAACACTGTCTGAAGAGTTACAAGATTACAAAGTAAAATCTGTAAAGGGTTACAAGATTATCTGTCTGGAAGGGAAGGGTTACTAGATTACAAAAGAGAAAGGATTACAAAAGTCTTTCTGAGAAAGGGAGAGCTATCTTGGACCTAAGCTTTCAACTGAGAATTGGACCTGAAATTTGAACCTAAAATTTGGACCTGTCTTCTGTCTTCGGAGTCTGTCTTTTTATAGATGAAATGAACCATGGTAAGTCTTCAAAAGTAACCTGAGTTGGGTGAAGTGAACCCAAGTTAATCTGTCGGTAAAATCTTAAATAGTAAATCTATTCTGTCTTTTTCTAAACTTCTTTTGCACATGCTGATGAATAGTAACATTTGTCTTTATCTGTCAGGAGGCATGCTAGTGAATAGTGATCTGTCGGCTGTGTCTGGTGAATAGTAATCTGTCTTTAGTGAATAGTGATCTGTCGTCATTGTCTGTCGGGAAAACCCTTCTGTCTGTTCTGTCAATCTGTATCTGCATAGTTATCATAATCTAGCGGATCAGTGTTGTCCTCATACTGCTCATGCTCATGGAGCACTCCGTAATCATTGCATAAAGCGCAATATGAAATAAGGAGGAAAACAGGAACATGATCCTTGGCTGTCATCAATCTGGGATCTTTAACAATCCTTCTTTTTCCAATAAGCCTCCTTGCTGAGGGTCTTGGACCATATACTGCTATTCTATCTGTATAGCCATATAAGTGGAAATCTCTATCTAATTCTTTCTATACTTCATAAATCTTATTACACATAAAATTAGACTATTCTTGAGCCAGAGCACCTGGATCCTCAAGTGATAAATAAGTGTCTCTTGAATACCAGTTGTATTCAGGGATATATCCCCAATCATGGATAGTGTCCCAAACTGGAAGGGTACTCCAGATTTCCATCTTCATATAATTAAGTCCGCCAATCTGTGCAGCTGCCTCTTGGATGACCTTGGGGAATAAACTAATCTGAATTGCAGAAGTTATAATTAATTTGCTAATAAACCCTGCTTCTAACATTTCAGATAACCATAAAGGGTCACGGACCACTGGATCCTCTATCTCTGTGTTGATAAGTAATCCTGGGTAGGGATTATATCTTTCTCCTGTTCTTTCATAAACTCTGTCTGCATTTCCAAAGCTCTCATACCATGTAGCTTTGTGGGATAACCATATAACACCTGTCATATCTTCTGTTCTGATAAATGCTGTAGAAACTAACACCTTAAAAAGATACATCCATCTGTCATAAGAACTAGTTAAAGCTGTATGGGTTAATATTTTCTGTTGGATTTCAGGAAGTAAATTTCTGATGGCAAGCCTCGTTCTTTGCCGAATCTTAGGGT